>OY720431.1:108039003-108639003 GCA_963082735.1 Pocota personata | reverse complement strand
CCTATCCCATAGTCATACTCTAACCCATACATTGTTGGTAATATAAAGAAATAATAATGATATATTCTCAAGATCTCATCAGAATCCATGAATTTGCTTAACCAATTGTTACAGTCACGCACACCTTTTTATAAGAAAAAGCCATAATCACTTTTTCTGATAAAATCACTTAAAAGTAGCAGAAGTAAACTCTCAATAGAAAGGTACGCATATCACTGAATTTCATTGACAATTTCAGAACGCCACGCTCACTTTGTATTAAATCATTTATTTCCGTTATATGACACTGTTTCATAAATTCTACTCAAAAAAGCATTTGTCATTACTTCAATATAGCTCTCATGATACACATATTTGAAAACTTTATATTCAAAACATTTGAGGGTGGCCGTGGTATTGTGGTAACATCATCACTTGTCACGCTACAAGTTCACGGTTTGAATCCTGATGTCAATAATCATCTATTTATTTCGCATGAAATAAATAAAAAGTCGATCAATTACGAAAGCTTATGTCAACTCTACTGCGAAGGCATAACACTGGCAGTAGGGCGGTCATATGGCTAAAATGCAACTTGATCGTGATGATGTCATCAGGAGGACGGAAGAAAATACTGTGAATCATGAGCAACGACAAAAGCAAAAACAAACAAGCTCCCCAGTTATCTGGACAGCCACCTTTGGAGTTCACTGAAACTTAATACCAGCTGAGTTTCAAACCAACTACACCAATCTGTCTTTCTCTCTGTCTCTTCCCCTTTCCTCAAAACGCCAGTGTCCTAAAATTAGTTTAATTGTATTCATAGCCCCTTTCACACGTGCAAATTATAAAAAAAAAAATTTCGAAACAATTTTTTACTTGCACCTATATAAGGACAAGTATTGATTTCCGGAAAATTTTTGATCTTGAGATTTTGATCAAACTTGACATTACTGTGATAGAGAAGCTTTATGCCCGTGTCTGTCAATTATGCCTGTCTGTCAGTACATATGTATGTATATATGGGCGATTGCCGCCTAAACGGCTGAACGGATTTTCTTCAAACTTCATATCATAATTTCATTCTAACTGCAAGATTAACGGGAAGACTTCCGAAACCGGGAAGTCTGCCAGTACTTCCTGAGGTCAAACCGGTAAACCCCACAGGTGGACCAGTAAGGATGCAGTACGAGTAAAGTGAGAGGATTGTGATCTTTCTACTCCGGATCATAACCTCGCCGTAATGAAAAGAAGAAGACGAAGAAGTACAATCTGGTTCACTACTTAACGCAACACTTTCGATATCAAGATCACTTTCGTATGACATTTTTGCAGTTACATAAACTCAACGCAGTTGTTGCAATTAGAAAAAAATTACATAGAAAGTTTTGAGATTGATCTCACATTAATCATGTCAAGCAACTGATTTTTTGCATGTAAAACTGAGTTCGAGTTCAGCTCTGCTGATTGATCACACTATGCTTGTTAGCTCAGATTCTCAGATCTTGCCCATTATTTAGAATACCACCCAATATCCTCGATGTTGTCACAGATCTCGTCTAAAAATTTTGCGAATTCATAATAGAATGTTTTACTACATGAACTTGGGGACCGCGACGACAATACATGAATTATTGTCGAAATACAAACTGCGAGTACTAACCGACCACCATTTCACCAAATTTACCATCCGAACCTTGTTTCTTGCATAAAGTATTATACCACCAGTGTGGTTAAACTCACTGTCGCACCTGATTAAATTAAAACTATCCTAGCAAATTTCACTACTAGCGATGTCTTTGGTAAAATGTGTTTCTGAAAACAGTATTATATCGAAACTGCAAAATTATTTATCAATCAGAGTAGGTTCACATTTTTTTGTTGGCTGACAAGAAATTTAATTTGTTTAAATTACTTTCTTTTATATGAAAACTTCACAGTTATCACATTTATTTTCATTTAATCTCTATTTCCTGATAGCAAATTGCTAATAGCAATGACACAATTTTTGTATTTAAGGTACGCTGCAAATGAAACGAAATGGTTACATGAAACTAATAGTTTCACTCAACGAGAAGCAATAGATTCTTGAAATTATTCCACTTAAAATCTACAGGACGCCACAATAGGTTTCATCAAACTATAGTTTGACTAATTTTACGCATTACGCCACTAATATTATTTTAATATTTTATAGCTGTTAATAGAGCTTATGTCTCATCAATTCAGAATCGTTATAAATGGATTTTTCATTATGACACTGACACTACATATTCCTTTTCTAGTTCCTCCCTTATTTCTTTCTACATCATTTGTTGATTACGTGTTTATTGTAGTTACGTTAGAGCTGGTTATCACTACTCCGTGTGTCTTGTTCAGAGCACTGTTAACTTTAAACGCTAGCGATGACGCACCCATCTTATCTTTTATGTCTCCCTTTGTTTTCATATTCTCTTGAGTCCTTTTTGATGATCACAGGTGGCTTTCTCTTGACCGAGCCTGCATTGGTTTCACTTCAATAATACATTCCCTTGTCATTTCACTCAAAAATTTCTTCTTTTCCTTACTTAAGGCGAAAAAATCAAATAATAAACAATTGGCTAGAACATATGTTATCAAATCACATCTTCACAGCTTCACTGGGAGACGAAACACGAAAGGGGAACAGTTCGTACGGGAACACCACAGGGGGGATAATATCTCCTTGTCTGTGGATGCTCACAATGGCCAACCTTTTAAAAGCACTAGATGGAACTTTTGCAAAATGCGTAGCGTACGCAGATGATTTAGCCATTTTGATAAGAGGTAGGCACCTGAACATCATAGAAGAGCCTATGCAAAACACCCTTGAAATCATAATGAAATGTGCGGAATATAGTGGACTAGGAATAAATTCAAATAAAACGGAACTGGTTCTCTTCACAAAGAAAACCAAAACTAGTGACTTTCACATTCCACAACTTGGAGGAGCATCACTGCAACTCCGTGACAGCGATAAGTGCCTAGGCATAATATTGGACGGGAAACTGACCTGGAGAAAGAACTTGGAAGAAAGAGTTACCAAAGGTAAAAGGGCATATTGGATATGCAGGAGGGCCATCGGGAAGTCATGAGGCCTGAAATCGAAACAGGTCCACTGGATATATGAATACGTAATAAAACCAATTATCTTCTACGGAGTAGTTGTATGGTGGCCAGTGACAAATAAAACGTACGCAAGAGACTGGTTAACAAAGGTGCAGCATACGGCCTGATTGGGCATTACAGGAGCACAATCCTCAACACCAACAGCGGCTAAAGAAGCGATTTTAAACATCCTACCAGTGCACCTCGGAGCGAAGAAGATTGCTGGTCTGTCAGCCGCAAGGTTTAGAATCACCGGACTTTTGAACGAAGGCGTTAACACGGGACATCGGAAAATCATCAAAATGATAAGAGAAATGACACCACTCATCTATTGTCCTAGTGTTGTTGTTGTTGAAAAATCTTATACGTTCACCAACACAAGAGAATCTTGGACGAACGGAAGGACGACAAGAAACTCCAACGGGTCATCGGTATATACAGATAGCTCTAAAATATCAGGGGAATCAGGAGCTGGCATCTTCTCTGCTAACCCACCGATTGAACTTGCTATTCACCTAGAACCATTTGTAACCGTGTTCCAAGCAGAAGTCCTTGCAATTATGAAAGCAACAGAAATACTCGTAGAAGACACCATCGAAGAGAGGCAAATAGAAATCTGCTCGGATAGCAAAGGAGCAATTAGCGCGATCACAAACCCTGTGTCAAAATCACGACTAGCAAAGGAGTGCATAATAGAGTCCTCCTTATATGGGTACCGGTGCACGAAAGTGTACCGGGTAACGAAAAGGCAGATTAACTAGCAAAGAAAGGAGCGAGTGACACATTACTAAAGCCCGGTAAGACTATAGGGGTCCCTCTGACAAGTATTAAAATGATAATCAATGAGAAGATTAGACAGGAGTTCAGTAACTACTGGACGAATCTAGATACGTGTAAAGTGGCTAAATCAGTGGTAATAGAATCGAGTAACAACACAGCTAAAAGAGCTTTCAACTTAAGCAGAACACAGTTAAGAGCGATGGTGGGACTTTAGCAGGGCACATCAATCTTAATAAACACTCGTTCAGGCTCGGGCTAGCTGAAACAACAATCTGTGCCAACTGTGAGGAGGAGGAGAAAGATATAGAACACTTCCTCTGTGTCTGCCCTGCAACAGAAAGATTAAGGCTGAAGATACTGGGATCCCCAAGAATACCGGATCTAACACACCTCAGCAAGAAAGGAATCGTTGATATATTGGAGTTTGCTAGACGAACAAGACGATTTTCCGATCACTATATGACGTAATCTCTTCCTTAATTCCCATTACATTACTTTTCCTACAGCTAGATAGACGAGGGGAACACAAAGGGCCCAGTGGAGGCCAAAGTGAAGAGCATAAGCTCACCCTCTTAAACCAACCAACCAACAAGGGACAGCCTTACAAGTTCCAACAAATTTGGAAAGACGAAAGATAGCCAAAAGTATTTACATTAGTGATCAGCCTCAAAAGCCATGTCCGTTCGTCCGTCCATATGTCACCACTTATTGGGGCTTAAATTTTTAGTTAGAAACGTGAAATTTGGTATATAAACATTGTGGAAATCGAAACAGTACAGGCGTAAAAATTGTTAACATCCGCCCTCTTGTAAGAAAATGTGGTTTTGCTTATAATTTTTGCTAGAAACTGAAAAATATTTTCTAAGTAGAATATATACATATGTATGTATATATTCGTCCATACATTATACATTGCCATACCCACTTTTTTTGGGCGTTTTTTTATATATTGCCCTTTCAAAGTTATTTACGGTAATGCTTAAGTCTTATTGTAAATATCTTACCAGAATGAATTGCTCCGTTTGTTCGCAAAAAATTGATTGAAATTGTTTAACTAAAATAAGTTGTAACGACTGCTTGCATTTCTTACATTATTCTTGTGTGAATATCACAGAACAAGATGCAGACTTTATTAAAACAAGTGGAAATGCATTTTCGTTGTGATAAATGTTAGACGTCGCTCTTTACACTTGCCGCTATCAGCTGTGCCTACGCCTAACAACAACAATGCATTAGCTGCCTCTAACAACAACAAAAATCAAGTGGAAAGCAACTACGCTAAAACAGCAGCACCACAGCCTACAAAGTTCGATGATAGTGAAATTGAATGCACTCTTCAAATGATCTACCAGAAGCTTTCTAACTTAGAGGAAACTTACCATCGTTTCCTACAACAACTTACCTTGCTGCAAACTGAAAATACGGAGCTCAAGAAGAAAATTGATTTTTTGGAGAGCAAACTGAATTGGCAGCAACAACAACTTCTCAGCAACTGTATTGAAATTGTTGGAGTGTCAGACGTCAACGACAAGAATGCTATGTCCAAGGTGAAGCAGCTCTTTAGTAAAGCTCTGTCCATTGATGTTCCGGATAATAAAATTGAAAAATGCTACATTAAAAAAATGCAAGCTAAAACCAACAGCGATGCGGCTTCATCAGTATCTAAACCAGTCATCTGTGTAAGATTCTCTGATGCACATACGAAGCAGGGTATAATGAATGCAAAAAAGGCAAACAAAAACAAACTCAACACACGCGATACTGGGATCGATGGTTTGGGCGGCAGTAGCAATAATAACAACAGCAGCAGTACCAAGAGCAGCAGCAGCAGCAAGAGAACCGGCATTTACATAAATGATTCTCTTACAAAGTATTCCAAAGCTCTCTTCATGAAGGCGAAAGAAACAATAAAGCAGAAAGGTGTTAAATATGTCTGGTTCAAAGACAATAAAATTCTTGTCAGAAAGGTGATCTTACACTTATTTAGTGTTATTTTTTGTTCCTTCTTATCTTTCCATTGCAAGTAATGATTAATATTAATGATTTATTCGATGACTTTTCCTCCGCTAATCTTCGTTGCTCAATCACTGATATTGATGTTACTGATAGTTCTTGTAGCAAAGATAAGTTCTTTATTGTACACCAGAATGTCAGAAGTCTTAGAGAAAATTTTTCCGCTCTTGTCACTCATGTTGATTCGTTTTTGTGCGTTCCAGATATTGTTTTTGTGTCCGAAATTTGGATTTATGGGTTTGAAAAAGAAGATTATTTTATGTACGGTTATACTTTTTATGCTAACACTTATGAAAATTACGCTGCAGGTGGTATTGGTTGTTTTGTAAAAGAGAAAGAGGAATACTTTATTCACGAAGTCGGTTGTGTTGATTTTTTGTGTGCTGATTTACTAAAAGTTTACATTGAAATAAGCCATGAAATCTATGTTTTTTTTATGTGTTTATAGATTGCATATGTTTAATGTTTGTAAGTTTATAGAAGAATTTACTTGTCTGTTAGAAAATGAAAAGTCAAAAAATCTGATTGTATTAGAAGATTTCAATATCAATATTTTAGAAAATAGTGAAAATGTTTCAAGCTATATGGCATTGTTAGCTTCACATGGCCTAGTAAGCTTTGTCAATGAACCCACTAGACTTGTCTCAGGTAGTTGTTTAGATCATATATATGGACGGTTTAGAAATGGCTCGATCAGTAATTGTAAGAAATGCGTTCTAGATTTTATGATTACTGATCACTCTATGACTGGGTTTTTGTTTAGCATTTCCAATAGCAAAATTAATAATTATAGTTTCAAGTCTCCAAGCAGAGTAATGAAGATCAACTACAGCAAGCTCAAATACAAACTTACCTATGAGTTTTGGGAAAATGTTTATTCATGTACGGATGCCTCAACTTCCTATTCATTGTTCATTGCTTCTCTTAAGAAGCACATTCTTAATTGTTCTTCATCTTTACGTCCTAAAAGTTATTTTAAGAGACTCAAACCTTATATTTCTAGATACTTATTGAAAAAAGTAAAGGCTAAAAATAATCTTAGAATTAAATGCCATAAGCACCCTGGAAATCTGAGATTAAAAAGCAACTACAAAAAACTGTGCTCTGAACTTAAAAGGGAAATTCCAATTTGTCGAAACAATTACTACCGTTCTTAATTCAGTTCTGCTAGAGGTAACTTTAAAAATGAATGGCAAATAGTTAACAATATTTTAAATAAGTCCACAACTACAAAAAAACCGACTGTTATATGTGTTGATGATTGTGTTGTATCTGACAAACTGGTCATTGCTAATGCTTTTAACAACTATTTTACTAACATACCCACCAGTTTACAACCGGGTCCTGTTCAACTTTCTTGTCTCCCCTGTTTGACAACTGGTTGCTGTGCTGACCCAATTCTTTGTAACAGTTTTGTATTTGAACCCATAACTTCACTTGAAGTCTTGAAAGTTATCGGTACTCTAAAAAAAAAAAAAAAATTTGGAATAATTTGCTAAAAAAAGTTGCATGCTATGTAATAGACGTATTGTCACACATTTTGAATCGCTGTATATTTGAGGGAGTTTTTCCAGAAGAGCTTAAGTGTGCAGATGTTGGTCCGTTATTAAAAAAGGGTTCTACTATAGAAATGTGTTATTATTATAGGCATATATCTCTTCTTCCAGCTGTAAGTAAAATCTTTGAAAAGCTTGTAAAAAATAGGATAGTGAGTTATCTTTTAAAAACTAAGTTTTTTAATGAATTACAATTTGGCTTTTAGAAAGGTAAATCGACCGAAAATGCACTTCTACAATTTTGTCGTAAAGTTATGTCTAACCTCGATAATAAAAAGTCCACTGCTGGTCTATTTATTGATATCACCAAAGCGTTTGATATGGTCAATCACATAATTCTTCTCAATAAACTTGAAAATGTAGGTTTTCGTGGCTTCATGTTAGAATGGTTCAGGTCTTATCTGAAAAATAGGTCACAAAGAGTGAAGATTGAGGAAATCAGGAGCGATCTTATGGTCTTCAACTTAGGGGTACCTCAAGGCTCTGTGTTAGGTCCCATTCTGTTTCTTATTTACATCAACTCTCTTTTTGCACTTAATTTCAAAGGCACGCCAACTGCTTTTGCGGATGATGTAGGTTTCTCATATGGTTCAAACAGTCGCCTAGACCTGATTTCCGGCATAAATCTGGTTCTCCAAACACAACTTGGTCATAAGTTCCAAGACTAAGATTATGTTTTACAGTTTGTCGTCTATACCGGATCTTGAAGTTAATCTGTACTTTCATTCACCAGAGTGCCAAAAATTAAAACTTTCCATTTGCAATTGTAGGTCTGGCTTATCTTCTCCTACCTTTAATGGCAGCATAAGCTGCAGTGATAAATGTTTTTTAATCGAACACGTCAATGAATTTAAATACCTGGGGCTTATCATTGACTCGAAAATGAGCTTTTCGAAACATTTAGATGCTTTGAGGAATTATTTATGCTGTACGCTTAGGCATTTTTTCTATTTGCGTAATATCTGTTCAAGCATGCTTTTAAAAATTATTTATTATGGTATTTTTCATTCAAAATTACAATATGGTATTGCTTGCTGGGGAGGTACTTTTAAGAATAAAATAAATCCTCTATTGATTTTACAAAAATATATCCTGCGAAAATGATGCCGTAAAGATGTGAGACATCCTAGTTACAATTTGTTCTGTGACTTAAAAATTCTGCCTGTTCGTCATTTGTATTGTTTTAAGGTGTTGAAGTGTTTTTTTTATGAAATCTGGCAATCGAATCGATTAATCTCAAATTATAACTTACGTGGGAACTTTTCGTACTCTGTATCTGTTCCTCCTTTACATACTACTGCCTATCGCAATTTTTATTATATTTCATCTTTTCGTTTATTCAACAAACTCCTCAATCTTTCAAAACAATCACATTACCTGGAATGTTTCTTAAACTAGTAAAAAATTGGCTTCTTAAGTTCTACTTTGTTGGCATATAATCTGTTCTTTCTGACTTTTCTAATGCAATTGTAATATGCGAGCTACGCCTCGAGTAGATAAAATGTTACTCTGTGAGATTATTTCTTTATTTTCTAGTCTATAGAACAATTCAAGTTCACACTATACTATTCTTCTCAAATTCCTTCCTTACAAGGTCTCTTTCTTCTCAAATCACTTCATCTCCTTTCAATTACTTAATTCACAAATCCAAACTAATTATTTCTTCTTGTTAACTCTCAACTTTCAATTTATCACAAAATTACAACTTCGCCGATTATCACTTTTCCAATCTCTTCGTGCGGTTCGAAAACCAACTGCCTTGCCTCGATCGCCATCTGTCCTTATATAGTCGGATTTCTGATAGCCAGAAACTTCTAGCAAATTCTTCGACTACTGGAACAAGAAAATTCTGATGTAATAATTCCAAGATGACAGCTGCAGCCAATAATCTCTGCGGTTATAATTCTCTCTTAATTCCACGACGTTGTCTAGGACATAATCCGTGCACGAACCTCGAATGAAAAGACCCTTCGGAATGTGTTGCCTGTTTGAGGGCGTAGTTATTATGCTACATTATGTTACACTGATTCCGAGTAGTTGATACATCTCTTGGAAAATTCTTGCCTCGAAGTTCCGCCCTTGGTCAGAATGCAATTCCAAGGGCACACCGAATCTGCTAGCCCAATTGTAGACGATCTGCTCCGCCACGGTTCTGGCTTCCTGGTTAGGGATCGGAAACGCTTCCGGCCACTTACTGAAGTAGTCCATTACTACGAGTATATACCGATTACCATTGTCGGTTTCCGGAAAGGACCCTGCGATGTCAATGGCAATTCGTTCGAAAGGTGCTCCCACGTTGTATTGGTGCATCTTACCTCGAGTTTTGATTCTCGGACCCTTGCTAGCTGCACACACGTCGCATTTTCTGCACCTGTCTTCGACATTTTACTTCGCTTTTATCCAATAAAAACGTTCTCGTACCTTTCCTAGCATCTTATTCAATCCCAAGTGGCCTCCGGACGCCCCGCCATGCATTTCCTGTAACACCTCCTTGACCCTCGCCCGCGGCACAACAAGCTGCATTACAAACGTCTTTCCGTCGGAGGATTCCCATTTTCT
The DNA here is from genome assembly GCA_963082735.1 of Pocota personata. NCBI lineage: Eukaryota > Metazoa > Arthropoda > Insecta > Diptera > Syrphidae > Pocota > Pocota personata. The sequence continues at coordinate 108,628,990 of OY720431.1, read as the reverse complement.
TCTCAGAACACCTTCTTGGACATGGAAGGAGTCCCACTGCGCAAAATACGCCTTTAAGGTCGGGCTTCTGTGAGAGATGTTCTGATGATCCGGTTTCTCCATGTTCTCCTTCCAGGCCAGAATCGGTTCGATATCCGGGTCTTCCTTCTGAGCATTCCGGATCTCATCTACGCTCCAGCCGGCGATAGGTTCGGCTCTCATTCTTTGGATGGAAACCAGCTCCCGTTCTTCCTGACGCGCACAATGTTTACAATCCCTTCTGCATGGTCTCCGGGACAGTGCATCCGCATTAGAGTAGAGTTTTCCTTTACGATGCTGTATTTCGTAGTCGTAGATTTGCAGCCTTTCGATCCATCTTGCGACCTGACCCTCAGGATTCTTGAACTGTAATAGCCATTTTAAGGCTGCATGGTCTGTGCGAAGAACGAACTTCCTCCCATTGAGGTATTTGTGAAAATGCTTCGTAGCCAAGATCAAAGCTAGATGTTCCCGCCTTGACACGCAGTAGTTCCTTTCTGGCTTAGAGAGCACCTTGCTGAAGTACGCAACCACCTTCTCTTGGCCATCATGCACCTGGGAGAGTACGGCTCCTACCCCGACATTACTAGCATCTGTATCCACAATGAACGTTTCCCCGGGAGTGGGGTAAGCTTGTATCGGGGCATCGCATAGTCGTTGTTTAAGTGCCTTGAAGCTCTTCTCGCACTCAATTGACCATTTGAGTTGTTTTTCCTTTTCCGTCAACTGGTGCAGGCTCTTTACGATCCCGGCAAAATCCTTCACGAACCATCTGTAGTAGGTGGCTAGGCCCAGGAAGCTCCTTAGTTGGTGTTTATCTTTGGGGAAGGTCCAGTTTTTCACCGCTTCGACCTTCTCTGAATCGGTTCTCACTCCTTTTGCTGAAATTATGTTCCCCAAGTACTTGACTTCTGCTCTAAACAGGGAGCACTTCTTGGGGTTGAGCTTAAGGTGGGCACTTCGAAGCCTTTGAAACACATCCCTTAGATTGTCTCGGTGTTGCGCAAACATTTTTCCCACGACGATGACATCATCCAAGTATACCAAACAGGTTTTCCATGTTAACCATTGCAGGACACATTCCATCAATCGCTCGAAAGTCGCCGGAGCATTGCACAGTCCGAATGGCATTACCGTGAATTGCCATAGCCCATTTCCTGCGGTGAAGGCGGTTTTCTCCCGGTCTTCTGGATGGATCTGTACCTGCCAGTAGCCACTCTTCAAGTCGAGAGTGGAAAACCATTGGGCTTCTGATAGTGTGTCTAGCGTGTCGTCAATCCGTGGCAGAGGATAGCTGTCTTTCTTGGTGACGTAATTGAGCTACCGATAGTTTACGCAGAACCGCGTGCTGCCATCTTTCTTCTTAACCAGTACAACCGGTGATGCCCACGGACTTTTGGAACTTTCAATCAGACCTTCTTTCTCCATTGCCGACACCATCTCTTGAACTTCTGTCCGCTTTGCCAATGGAAGGCGTCTAGCAGGCTGACGAATTGGTCTAGTATCACCAGTGTCTATTCGATGTTGTACCAGGTGTGTTCGACCGTATTCTCCGTCCTGTGAGGCAAATACATCAGCGTACTCATTGATAACATCCTCTGCCATAGTTCGCTGCTCCTGATTCAGCTCACTGGACTGGAGAATCGTCTCTCTCGTTTCCGCTGTCCAAGGTGATGTGAGAGGTTTTGGAGCATCACGTTCAGATATTGCTGCGACGGCGGTAATCGGCGTGCATTTTCCATTCACCTCCCCTCGCCTTAGTTTGACAGTGTGTGGGCTCGCGTTCAAAACTCTCACTGGAACCATGGTGTTCTTTGATTCGACTAACGTCTTTCCCACGATGTAGTCTTGAGAATTCCTCCCTGCGTCTGGTTCTACTATGTAGAATCGTTGGCTCCCAAGATCACCTTCCAGCTTCGTCCAAATGATTGTCTCTGAAGACGGCGGCAAAACATCGTCTTTGCTGATGTCTGTCCTGAGAGTTACGGCATCCTCGTTTCCGTACACCATCGGAATCTCCACATTTCGATACCTCAGTACTTGCATCCCGATGTCCAAGATTACTTCATTTGCTTTCATGAAGTCTATTCCGATGATGCACTCGTCGCATATATCTGCCACCAGAAACGCATGGCAGAACGTCAGTCCCGCCAGAGTAATCGTAAGACGAACTTCTCCAAACACCTTCGCAATTTCCCCTGTTGTAGTCTTCAGGCAGTAGCTGTTGGTGTTGTGCAGCCAGGAGCTTCTGACGATATCTCTTCTTACAACGGAGGTGGTGGCACCTGTGTCGATGGTGGCTACGCACTTCTTCTTGTTGATTAGTGCCTCCACTGTCAGGCTCTTGTTACCCCGTTTGGCTTGCGAAACTTGAATGGTGGTCCTGGGGGCCTCGATTCCAGTAACCAACTTCTGCCCCGCGAAGTTGGTCCTTACGCATTTACCGACTGCTGGTTTTGGGAAGTCTGACCGACAGGATGCTTCCTCTCCGCTTCTCCTTCCTCCGCAATGTGGACAATTTCCTCGTCTAGGTGAACTTCTGCACTGCCGTTGTAGGTGTCCGGTTTGGTTGCAATTCCAGCAACGGATTTGACTTCCGCGAGCTTTGTCTTCATCCATGACGGCTGCTCGCTGGCACGAGCATTCCACGACGGACATTTCCCTGACACGGTGTATTCCCTGGTATGCTTGGTCCGCAGCCTTCATTGACAAAGCGAATGCCAATGGGAGTGTTCGCTTTTCAGCCATCCTTAAAGCCATTTCCAGTTGTCTGTCTTCTATGGCCTGAATAAAAGCTTCCACCGCCATTTTTGATAAGCTCCTCACCGGCTTTAGAATATGAAAGATGGGCTAGTCGCTCTATATCCGCTTGCAACTGTTGGAGCTTTTTCTGGACTCGACTACGCAGCTGAACCCTGTATACCTGCTGCATGTGTTCATCCCCAAACCGCATCTCGATAGCCTGAACCAGAGAGTCGTAGTTCTGCTGTTTATCTTCCGGGATGGTCTGCAAGAGCTCCGCAGCTGGACCCCTCAGTGCAAGTGTGAGTGCAATGGACTTCTCTTCATCGTCCCAGCTATTGGTCATTGCGGCCGCTTCGAATTGCCTTTTATAAATTGGCCATGATGTTTGACCATCGAAGATAGGGGGCTGCATCTCCTTTCTTCTCAGACCGTCAGTGGAATATTCCCGTGCTTTCTGTCTCTTCACGTTGCTGAGTTCCTTAGTAAGATTTTCGACTTGCTTTCCTACTATCTCGAATTGCGTATCCACTTTTTCAAACTGAGTCTCTATCTTCCCGAACTGAGTTTCATGTTTCCCAAAATTTTCATCGAATCTAGTTTCGACTTTTTCGAGTTGCGTCTCGACCTTCTCGATTTTCTCTTCGATCGCTTCGAATTTGGATTCCAAGTTCTTGTTTTGCTCACCAAGTTTGCTTTCCAGAGCATCTAGAGAATTCTTTTGTTCGTCCATTGCTTTCTTTTGTTCGTCCATTGCTTGTTTTTGTTCGTCCAGCTTAAGTTCTAGAGAATTCTTTTGGTCATCGAGCTTAAGTTTCAGAGACTTCTTTTGGTCTTCTATTGCTTTCTTTTGTTCGTCCATGTCTAACTTAAGTTGCAGGAGCAGACTTGTTATACCCGGGTCGGCTACTGTACTTGCTGGTTCCTCTTCCACGTCAAACTCTACGTCATGCGGATTTTCACCTTCCTGCTTTACTGCTTCTTCCAGACGAATCAGTAGGGCATCTTTTCCCCCAGTTGTGTCGAGATTCCGCTTACTGAGTTCTGCCTTTAGTTGAATTATAGTTAGTTTTCCCAATTTGCGACCTATTTTGCGCAACTAATTAACTCAACACAGAAATCGTTTTTTTTGTTTTTTTTTTGTGCAATTTCACACCACGGAAATAGTTGTTCACAGAATAAGTTTTATCCCACTTCTGACACCAATGTAATATGCGAGCTACGGCTCGAGTAGATAAAACGATATTCTGTGAAATTATTTCTTTATTTTCTAGTCTGTAAAACAATTCAAGTTCATACTATACTATTCTTCGCAAACTCCTTCCTTACAAGGTCTCTTTCTTCCCAAATCACTTTATCTCCTTTCAATTACTTAATTCACAAATCCAAACTAATTACTTCTTCTTGTTAACTCTCAACTTTCTATTTATCACCGAATTACAACTTCGGCTGTTATCACTTTTCCAATCTCCTCGTGCGGTTCAAAACCAACTGCCTTGCCTCGATCGCCATCTGTCCTTATATAGCAGCATTTCTGATAGCCAGAAACTTCTAGCAAATACTTCGACCACTCAAACAAGAAAATTCTGATGTAATAATTCCAAGATGGCAATAATTTCTTGCGGTTATAATTCTCTCCAAAATCCGTGACGTTGTCTTAGATATTATCCGTCTCTTATCGTGGACACGAACTGTGGACACTAACTGCAGACACGAACCTCGAATGAAAAGACACTTCGGAACAAAATTATGCCAGAATGAAAAGACACTTCGGAATTTGTTGCCTGTTTGAGGGCGTAGTTATTATGCTACATTATGTTACAATATAATAATGAACCTAATCTGTCATTTATTCTTCAGGCACGCATAGATATCCTCGTCTCAGACAGTTAACCAAATGGCCCGGTCCAAATGAAAAGGGCAGGTTCATTATGGGGTGGCATTAAATTGTTTAAGAGATAAATTATGGTATACGAGTGGTGATCTAAAGGGCAAGATTTGTCGTGAAATAGGACTTCAGCAAAATGTATCTATTGAAATGTAGATGTGTACAATATTGTATATATACATACATATATGTGTAGCTATAATTTGGTTAGTGTATTTATTACAAATACTGTATACGTAAATTAGGTTATTGCCAATTTAGTAAGTTCGGATGGACGCACATACATATTGTAGCATAATAATAACTACGCTCCCTAAAAGTATGATGCAACAAATTCCGAAGTGACTTTTCATTCTGGCAGAATTTTGGTTCGAACTGTCCTTTCATTCGAGGTTCGTGTCTGCGGTTTCCACAGTTCATGTCTACGAAAGAGACGGATAATATCACGGATAAGAGGGAATAATAACTGCAAGAATGATTGTCATCTTGGAATTACTCTTGTTCCAGTGGTCGAAGAATTTGCTAGAAGTTTCTGGCTATCAGAAACTACTGCTATATAAGGACAGATGGCGATCAAAAAGGGAGCAGTAGTTTCTAAACTGTGGCGAAGAGATTAGAAAAGTGATAGTGGGCGAAGTTGTAATTTTGTGATAAATTGAAAGTTGAGATTTAACAAGAAGAAGTAATTAGTTTGGATTTGTGAATTAAGTAATTGAAAGGAGATAAAGTGATTTGAGAGGACAGAGACCTTGTAAGAACAGAATTGCGAAGAATAGTATAGTGTGAAATTGAATTGTTCTAGCGACTAGAAAATAATGAAATAATGTCACAGAATATTGTTTTATCTACTCGAGCCGTAGCTCGCATATTACATTGGTGTCAGAAGCGGGATAAAACTTATTCTGTGAATAACTATTTCCGTGGTGTGAAATTGCACAAGAAAAAAAAAAAAAAAAAAGAAAAAAAAAAAAAACGATTCCTGTGTTGAGTTAATTAGTTGCGCAAAATGGGTCGCAAATTGGGAAAACTAACTATAACTCAACTAAAGGCAGAACTCAGTAAGCGGAACCTCGACACAACTGGGAGAAAAAATGCCCTACTGATTCGTCTGGAAGAAGCAGTAACGCAGGAAGGTGAAAATCCGCACGACCTAGAGTTTGACGTGGAAGAGGAACCAGCAAGTACAGCAGCCGACCCGGGTATAACAAGTCTGCTCCTGCAACTTAAGTTAGTCATGGACGAACAAAAGAAAGCAATAGAAGATCAAAGGAATTCTCTAGAACTTAAGCTGGACGAACAAAAGAAAGCAATGGGCGACCAAGGGAATTCTCTAGAACTTAAGCTGGACGAACAAAAGAAAGCAATGGATGAACAAAAGAATTCTCTAGAACTTAAGCTGGATGAACAAAAGAAAGCAATGGACGAACAAAAGAATTCTCTAGATGCTCTGGAAAGTAAACTTGATGAGCAAAACAAGAACTTGGAATCCAAATTCGAAGTGATCGAAGAGAAAATCGAGAAGGTCGAGACGCAACTCGAAAAAGTCGAAACTAGATTCGATGAAAATTTTGGGAAACATGAAACTCAGTTCGGGAAGATAGAGACTCAGTTTGAAAAAGTGGATACGCAATTCGAGATAGTAGGAAAGCAAGTCGAAAATCTTACTAAGGAACTCAGCAACGTGAAGAGACAGAAAGCACGGGAATATTCCACTGACGGTCTGAGAAGAAAGGAGATGCAGCCCCCTATCTTCGATGGTCAAACATCATGGCCAATTTATAAAAGGCAATTCGAAGCGGCCGCAATGACCAATAGCTGGGACGATGAAGAGAAGTCCATTGCACTCACACTTGCACTGAGGGGTCCAGCTGCGGAGCTCTTGCAGACCATCCCGGAAGATAAACAGCAGAACTACGACTCTCTGGTTCAGGCTATCGAGATGCGGTTTGGGGATGAACACATGCAGCAGGTGTACAGGGTTCAGCTGCGTAGTCGAGTCCAGAAAAAGGGGGAAACGCTCCAAGAGTTGCAAGCGGATATAGAGCGACTAGCCCATCTTTCATATCCTAAAGCCGGTGAGGAGCTTATCAAAAATGGCGGTGGAAGCTTTTATTCAGGCCATAGAGGACAGACAACTGGAAATGGCTGTAAGGATGGCTGAAAAGCGAACACTCCCATTGGCATTCGCTTTGTCAATGAAGGCTGCGGACCAAGCATACCAGGGAATACACCGTGTCAGGGAAATGTCCGTCGTGGAGTGCTCATGCCAGAGAACAGCCGTCATGGATGTCAAAGCTCGCGGAAGTCAAATTCGTTGCTGGAATTGCAACCAAACCGGACACCTACAACGGCAGTGCAGAAGTGCACCCAGACGAGGAAATTGTCCACATTGCGGAAGTAGGAGAAGCAGAGAGGAAGCATCCTGTCGGTCAGACTTCCCAAAACCAGCAGTCGGGAAATGCGTAAGGACCAGCTTCGCGGGGCAGAAGTTGGTTACTGGAATCGAGGCCCCCAGGACCACCATTCAAGTTTCGCAAGCCAAACGGGGTAACAAGAGCCTGACAGTGGAGGCACTAATCAACAAGAAGAAGTGCGTAGCCACTATCGACACAGGTGCCACCACCTCCGTTGTAAGAAGAGATATCGTCAGAAGCTCCTGGCTGCACAACACCAACAGCTAACGCCTGAAGACTGCAACATTGGAAATTGCGAAGGTGTTTGGAGAAGTTCGTCTTACGATCACTCTGGCGGGACTGCCGTTCTCCCATGCGCTTCTGGTGGCAGATATATGCGACGAGTGCATCATCGGAATAGACTTCATGAAAGCCAATGAAGTGATCTTGGACATCGGGATGCAAGTACTGAGGTATCGAAATGTGGAGATTCCGATGGTGTACGGAAACGTAACTCTCAGGACAGTCATCAGCAAAGACGAAGTTTTGACGCCGTCTTCAGAGACAATCATTTGAACGAAGCTGGAAGGTGATCTTGGGAGCCACCGATTCTACATAGTAGAACCAGACCCAGAGAAGAATTCTCAAGACTACATCGTGGGAAAGACGTTAGTCGAACCAAAGAACACCATGGTCCCAGTGAGAGTTTTGAACGCAAGACCACACACTGTCAAACTAAGGCGAGGGGAGGTGACTGGAAAATGCACGCCGATTACCGCTGTCGCAACAATATCTGAACATGATGCTCCAAAACCTCTCCCATAACCTTGGACAGCGGAAACGAGAGAGACGATTCTCCAGTCCAGTGAGCTGAATCAGGAGCAGCGAACTATGGCAGAGAATCTTATCAATGAGTGCGCTGATGTATTTGCCTCACAGGATGGAGAATACGGCCGAACACATCTGGTACAACATCGAATAGACACTGGTGATACTAGACCAATTCGGCAGCCTGCTAGGCGCCTTCCATTGGCAAAGCAGACAGAAGTTGCAGAGATGGTGTCGGCAATGCAGAAAGAAGGTCTGATTGAAAGTTCCAAAAGTCCGTGGGCATCACCGGTTGTACTGGTTAAGAAGAAAAATGGCAGCACGCGGTTCTGCGTGGACTATCGGCAGCTCAATTACGTCACCAAGAAAGACAGCTATCCTCTGCCACGGATTGACGACACGCTAGACACACTATCAGGAGCCCGATGGTTTTCCACTCTCGACTTGAAGAGTGGCTACTTGCAGGACAGATCCATCCAGAAGACCGGGAGAAAACCGCCTTCACCGCAGGTAATGGGCTATGGCAATTCACGGTAATGCCATTCGGGCTGTGCAATGCTCCGGCGACTTTCGAGCGATTGTTGGAATGTGTCCTGCAAGGGTTAACATGGAAAACCTGTTTGGTATACTTGGATGATGTCATCGTCGTTGGAAAAACGTTTGCGCAACACCGAGACAATCTAAGGGATGTGTTTCAAAGGCTTCGAAGTGCCCACCTGAAGCTCAACCCCAAGAAGTGCGCCCTGTTTAGAGCGGAAGTCAAGTACCTGGGACACATAATTTCAGCGAGAGGAGTGAGAACCGATCCAGAGAAGGTCGAAGCGGTGAAAAACTGGCCAGTCCCCAAAGACAAACACCAACTAAGGAGCTTCCTGGGCCTAGCCACCTACTACAGACGGTTCGTGAAGGATTTTGCCGGGATCGCAAAGAGCCTGCACCAGTTGACGGAAAAGGGAAAACAATTCAAATGGTCAATTGAGTGCGAGAAGAGCTTCAAGGCACTTCAACAACGACTATGCGATGCCCCGATACTAGCTTACCCCACTCCCGGGGAAACGTTCATTGTGGATGCAGATGCTAGTAATATCCGGGTAGGAGCCGTACTCTCCCAGGTGCATGATGGCCAAGAGAAGGTGGTTGCGTACTTCAGCAAGGTGCTCTCTAAGCCAGAAAGGAACTACTGCGTGACAAGACGGGAACTTCTAGCTTTGGTCTTGGCTACGAAGCATTTTCACAAATACCTCAATGGGAGGAAGTTCGTTCTTCGCACAGACCATGCAGCCTTAAAATGGCTATTACAGTTCAAGAGTCCTGAGGGTCAGGTCGCAAGATGGATCGAAAGGCTGCAAATCTACCACTACGAAATACAGCATCGTAAAGGAAAACTCCACTCTAATGCGGATGCACTATCCCGGAGACCATGCAGAACGGATTGTAAACATTGTGCTCGTTAGGAAGAACGGGAGCTGGTTCCCATCCAAAGAATGAGAGCCGAACCTATCGCCGGCTGGAGCGTAGATGAGATCCGGAACTCTCAGAAGGAAGACCCTGATATCGAGCCGATTCTGTCCTGGAAGGAGAACATGGAGAAACCCGATCATCAGGACATCTCTCACAGAAGCCCAACCTTAAAGGCATATTTTGCGCAGTGGGACTCCCTCCATGTCCAAGAAGGTGTTCTGAGAAGAAAATGGGAATCCTCCGACGGAAAGTCGGTTGTAGTGCAGCTTGTCGTACCGCGGACGAGGGTCAAGGAGGTGTTACAGGAAATGCATGACGGGGCGTCCGGAGGCCACTTGGGAGTGCATAAGACGCTAGGAAAGATACGAGAACGTTTTTATTGGTTAAAAGCGAAGGAAGATATCGAAGACTGGTGCAGAAAATGCGACGTGTGTGCAGCTAGCAAGGGTCCGAGAATCAAAACTCGAGGTAAGATGCACCAATACAACGTAAGAGCACCTTTCGAACGAATCGCCATTGACATCGCAGGGCCCTTTCCTTAAACCGACAATGGTAATCGGTATATACTCGTAGTAATGGACTACAGTAAGTGGCCGGAAGCGTTTCCGATCCCTAACCAGGAAGCCAGAACCGTGGCGGAGCAGATCGTCTACAATTGGGTTAGCAGATTCGGTGTGCCATTGGAATTGCATTCTGACCAAGGGCGGAACTTCGAGTCAAGAATCTTACAAGAGATGTGTCAACTACTCGGAATCAAAAAGACAAGGACAACCCCGCTTCATCCACAGTCGGACGGTATGATGGAGCGTTTCAATAGGACTTTGGACGAACATCTCTCGAAGGTCGCAGGTGACTACAGTGTAGCATAAAAGTATGATGCAACAAATTCCGAAGTGTCTTTTCATTCTGGCAGAATTTTGGTTCGAAGTGTCCTTTCATTCGAGGTTCGTGTCTGCGGTTTCCACAGTTCATGTCTACGAAAGAGACGGATAATATCACGGATGAGAGGGAATTATAACTGCAAGAATGATTGTCATCCTTGAATTATTACAGCAGAATTTTTCTTGTTCCAGTGGTCGAAAAATTTGCTAGAAGTTTCTGGCTATCAGAAACTTCTGCTATATAAGGACAGATGGCGATCAAAAGGGGGCAGTAGTTTTTAAACTGTGGCGAAGAGATTAGAAAAGCATAAATTGAAAGTTGAGATTTAACAAGAAGAAGTAATTAGTTTGGATTTGTGAATTAAGTAATTGAAAGGAGATAAAGTGATTTGAGAGGACAGAGACCTTGTAAGAAAAGAATTGCGAAGAATAGTATAGTGTGAACCTGGATTGTTCTATAGACTAGAAAATAAAGAAATAATTTCACAGAATATTGTTTTATCTACTCGAGCCGTAGCTCGCATATTACAATATGTATTGTAACATAATGTAGCATAATAACTACGCTCCAACGACTATGCAACACATTCCGTGTCTTTTCATTCGAACATAATTTTGTACCGAAGTGTCTTTTCATTCGAGGTTCGTGTCCGCAGTTCGTGTCCACAGTTCGTGTCCACGATAAGAGACGGATAATATCTAAGACAACGTCAAGGAATTAAGAGAGTATTATAACTGCAAGAAATTATTGTCATCTTGGAATTATTACATCAGAATTTCCTTGTTCCAGTGGTCGAAGAATTTGCTAGAAGTTTCTGGCTATCAGAAGTGCTGCTATATAAGGACAGATGGCGATCGAGGCAAGGCAGTTGGTTTTGAACCGCACGAGGAGATTGGAAAAGTGATAACAGCCGAAGTTGTAATTTTGTGATAAATTGAAAGTTGAGAGTTAACAAGAAGAATTAATTAGTTTGGATTTGTGAATTAAGCAATAGATAGGAGATAAAGTGATTTGAGAAGAAAGAGACCTTGTATGGAAGGAGTTTGCGAAGAATAGTATAGTGTGAACTTGAATTGTTCTATAGACTAGAAAATAAAGAAATAATTTCACAGAATATCGTTTTATCTACTCGAGCCGTAGCTCGCATATTACAGTATGTACACAGTGTTGCCATAGTGGGTAGTGGACTACGTTAATGAAAAATACGAGTATAGCTATAGATTCAAAGAGCTGCATAGAAGGATTTAACAAAAATAATAATAAAAAAAACGGATAAAATACAAATTAGCAGAGGACTATGTGTATGCAGTCTTGGACGATCCCTAATAATTTTCTTCACATGAGGGTAGGAGTAGGGTTGGGACTCTGGTCTTAGCAATCAGCTGAGCATCTGCTTTCCTTTTTACAGGGCTTCCTCTGCCGATATTGACACAACAGAATAGAGTACAGACCGCTGAATAAGTGGACTGTAATTAAACGGAAAGCGCCACCGATGGTAAACAGTAGAACAAAGGAAACAACATGAACCATAAGAAATTACTGTATCTACAACTATAGAGGTAAATAGTGAACCAACAACAGCAACTTCCAACAATACTGACTATCGGGAGGGAGGGGCTCGGGAAATCATTTTCGCAATTGTTGCAATTGAGATAGACTGGCAATATATAAAGTTTAGTTGCCAGTGATATTTCAATTAGAGGCTTGTTTAAGGTTTATTGAAATCTTATGCATTGTCCAACTCTATTGAATGAAAGCACTGTGAGACGACTTTTGAAGAAATTAGGCTCGAGGCAACCTGGGAGCAGAAGACCCAAAAAAACGACAACACAGCAGGATCGGATTTTGCAGCGCATAGCTCTGAAAAACCGGTTCGCAACTGCCAAGTAATCGAGAAAAGACTTGACCGAGAGGTGTTCTATTAAAGTCAACACGAGGAGTGTTCAACTAAATGAAATGGGTCATTAAGTCCGTAGACCTGCAAAAAAAGCTGCTTTTCTCTGCAGTAATGAATAAAAAAAAATTGATATTGGCCAAAAAGCAGGGAAGGATTGAAAAAGGGCCATATTTTCTGACGAATCCAAATTTAATTTGATCTGATGGAAGGCAGACAGTGGAAGGAGAGCTAAGGAGCGGTATTTATTTCCCACCGGTAAGCATGCACCATATGTTGTGGTTAGGGGATGCATGACATATTGGGGTCTTGGCCTTATTTTGCTTTGCCTTTTTGCAGCGAAATACAAAGAAATAATTGTCGATGGTGTTGTTCCTACAATAAAGGAGTTATGCTGCTACATCCCAGATCCCATATTTCAGGATGATTCGGCTTCCTGTCATCGCGCTCATTCCGTAAGTAAAAATAAATTTTGACATAAAATTTAAACTCAAAACCACTTCTAAATATTGCTTTCTTCAGATAACCTAATGCAAGGCAAATATTGGTCTTGAATCTCTAAATTGACCAGGAAATAGCCCTGATTTTAATATAATTGAGAACTTGTGGTGAATTATGGATCAGGAAGTATACAGCAAGCAGTCGCTCTTCAGCAGCCAACGCGAACAGTCGACTTGGTTAGTGGTGCAGTGCAAAGTGCAAAGACAATCGTGATAAAGTGATTTTAATCAGAAAGTTCCTGTAAGCTATTTGGCGCAGTGGAAAAGACCAGAAGAACCATAGGTTCAAGTCCCCGTTGGGGAAGTGTTCTGTTTTTTTTTTTTTATTTATTTATTTATTTATTAATTAAGTAAATAATTAAAAACAAAACAAAAAGCGAAAGCGGAAGTGCCGCAAAGTAATCAGGCGATAGACACTGGCCCGTTGCCAAAACGAGTGACAACAAAACCAGTTACACAGCAGCAATCGGGAGCAGCAGCAACAACAACAACAACGCTTGAATCAACAAAAGGTGAGAAAAAACGGCGGCGACGAAAACAGAAGCCTAATTTGTCGGCCAAAAGAATGGCAAAGTCAGGGGATTCAATACTGACTTCAGAAGCTGAGGCTGATGACTACAGCGATGGCCTCAGCTACTCGTACGAGTTTGAAGGTGGAGAGTGCCGGTACGTAGGCGAAGGTAACTCGTTTATAGAGTTACTGGACGCTGAAGATGAACCAGCACAACAACAACAACAACAGAAAGACGAAGACGATGAGGAAGCCCAGCTCGATCGGCTGATTAAAGAGCTCCTCGAGAAGAGGGAGAAGTTGCGCCAGCAAAAAAATTCAGCAACAACAACAAAAGCTGATGAAAATTCAAGCTGAGCAACAGCAGCAAAAACAAAAACAACCACAGCCGAAACAGCAGCAACAACAAGAGCTTACTAAGCAGCAGCAAAAGCAGCAATAAAAACAAAACAAAAACCAGGAGCAGCAACAGTCTCAGCAAAACCAACAACAAAAGCAACAGCAAAAACAGAATCAGCAGCTGACACGCAAACAGCCGCGGCAACAACAACAGCAACTACAACCGCAGCAGCAACAGCAACCTCAGCAGCAACAGCAACAACAACAACAACAGCAGCAGCACAGAAAAGTGAGAGCCCCGCCTATTAATGTAAGTTATTTAGATATTAGTGATAGCATTAGATTATGTAGATTAGTAAGTAAAGATTTTTATATAAAAAGGCTAAACGCCGATAAATACATCATAATGTGCAATAACATGGAGGAGTATAAAAAGGTACGCACCGCTCTGGAGAAAGCAGAGGCCGAATACTTCACGTATACGCCAAAGGGAGAAAAATTGCAAACGGCGCTGCTTAAGGGTATCGACCTAAATGTTAAAACGGACGAGCTCGAGAAGGAGCTCAAGAATTATGAGTGCGACGACCTTAAGTTCGTGGGGGTGAAGCCGTTTTCCTCACCTGCGGAGAGGGGTGGTAACCGCAAATTACCATTCTTTTTGGTTCAACTAACCCCCGACAGCAAAATCGATAGTCTGAAAAGGATCAGATTCCTGTACTATCATGCAGTACGTTGGGAAATCTAAAAAGGTCAGATCGTGTACTTCAGTGTATGCACTGCCAGAAGTTCGGGCAAGCCGCAGCTAACTGCCATAGATGCGTTAGTGCAACAGGGACCACAAGCATGGGGAGTGTCCTTTGGGAAGGGATAGAGTAGAGGATCGGGGCCAGCTCTCGTGTGTACTCTGCAAAAGCTCAGGGCATCCTGCCAATTTCAAGGTATCAGCAGGTCAAACAGAATGTGTTGGCTCGGAAACAGAGGTCCGAAGGGTCAAAAGAGTCGCTCGTTCTCAAATTTTGTTGCACCCAATGCGTCATTTGCCCAAATGGTATCTGGACCAGGTAAGGCAAATACAAAAACCGCACCAAAGGTTCCTACGCCTGAAGCGGATCTGGATTTGAAAGCGATCCTTCTGTCACTGCACGGAAAGTTCGACAAATTCCAGAATCAGTTAAATGAGCAAGCGGCTCGAATAGACGTTATCTATTCGACGCTGTTTGCTGAGTCAAACGCGCCATAAATATGATGGGTACGCTGGACGAGGTAAAACTAAAGATCTTTGCGTTGAATATTAATTCAATGATCAGGACCGAGAGAAGAATCAATGTTTCCAATTTGTTGAAAGCCGAAAAGCCAGATGTACTTTTGGTTAGCGAAACTAAGCTAACTCCGAAGCACAAAGTGGGCTATAGAAATTACAAGGTAGTTAGAAGAGATCGGCCCCACTCCACACAAGGAGGCGGTGTCGGTATCTTAATACGCAAAGGCTTGTGCCATAGGATCATATATAGCAAGGACGTGCGTAGGTTCCAGGTGTTGGAAGCGTGCATCGTGTGCATTCCCCTCCATAGCCAGAGGTGGGTGTATGTGTTGTCACTTTACGCACCTGACGCACCCCAACCCATTATATCTTTAAATGAGCTTGAGACATTTTTTCGTTGCTTACAGCTTCAATCGGTGGACAATTATAACTTTTTGGGCGGAGACCTTAATGCTAAACATGCGGCATGGGGAAATGATACTCCGAACCCTAGGGGCAACAAGTTTAACGACTGGTGGCGTCATAATATGATTGAGTCCCGTCTTTCCCTAGAAAAGGTTCTTTCTTGTACTTAACGCTAGTTGTCGAAAGACTAGAACTGACAGACACAGATCGACGAACGCGGAACTGTTTACGAACGGTCGAGTACGATAGTGGCCATTACGGACTTGCCGTCGTAATACGGATCCCGAACGAACAAACGCAGCTGGAGGAGTACGACCAAGTGCGCTCCTTCGATTACCGAAGAGCACAATGGTCGCGCTTCTCCAGGGTTTTACAGCGTGATATACGTTCGAATGAGATCAACCCACCGACAAACGATGAAATCGACAGCCATTTACTGCAAATGAACGTCGTCATCAGACGGACAATGGAGCAGACTACCCCTAAGGTAGGACGTTCCACTGACGAAGAACAAACTGAGAAGTATCGAAACGCGACAATCGATGCTCTATACAGACACAAAAGTAGACTGCTCTCGAGGCTTAAACAGATGCACAGACAGTTTACTGACAGGAACGATCCCGAGATGAGGACACTGAATTCGATGATCAAAAACCTGAAGCAGTTGATAGTGGAGAAAAAAACGGAAAATCTGTAAGTTTGTATTGGGGCAATAAAATTCGGGCTATAAAATCCAGTAGTCCGAACATGTTCCCACAAATAAATAAACTGTTCAGGCGGAAAGATCATAACAACATTTCATGTGTCCGAATCCCTCGGACGAATGAGAACAGACAGACACTACTGACTGCTGGCATAAGTCCGGAAAGTGCCGACTCGAACGACGGTTTTTACGTGGTCGAAGACCCGCAGGAGAGAGTGGATTTGATGGGTGCTTTCTTCGAGACCGTGTATACTGTGAACAACCCAGTTCGCCGTAATTTGTGGAAGAACAATGCCTCATAAAAAATTATATTGTATTGTAGCATAATAATAACTACGCTCCTATGTCTATGCAGCAAATTCCGAAGTGACTTTCCATTCTGGCAGAATTTTGGTTCGAACTGTCCTTTCATTCGAGGTTCGTGTCTGGGACGAAGTCTCCACAGCTCATGTCAACGAAAGAGACGAATAATATCAGGGATAAAAGGGAATTATAACTGCAAGAATTATTTCTCTTGTTCCAGTGGTCGAAGAATTTGCTAGAAGTTTCTGGCTATCAGAAACTTCTGCTATATAAGGACAGATGGCGATCAAAAAAGACACAGTTGGTTTAGAACCGTGGCGAAGAGATTGGAAAAGTGATAATGGGCGAAGTTGTAATTTGGTGATAAATTGAAAGTTGAGAGTGAACAAGAAAAAGTAATTAGTTTGGATTTGTGAATTAAGTAATTGGAAGGAGATAAAGTGATTTGAGAGGAAAGGGACCTTGTAAGAAAAGAACTTGCGAAGAATAGTATAGTGTGAACTTGAATTGTTCTATAGACTAGAAAATAAAGAAATAAATTTCACAGAATATTGTTTTATCTACTCGAGCCGTAGCTCGCATATTACAGTATTATAGATATATTTAAATTTCAGTGAAATACAATACATTTTAGAAAAGATGCATGGATGTGGTGTTAGTTTTTTTGGCACGGGGTGTAGATCAAATTTCGTAATATGCTTAAAAAAAAACTGCAAATACTAATATATTTTTAAGACTTGAAACATTACAAAAAGGAAGGCAGTGAGTTCCTATACAACATTCGTGTTTTTACTTCCTTTGGAGGTTGGCGTCTTGGGCCCCATGTGCTATCAATATTACCGATCACTACAGTATTACTTGCTACTTAACTTCACGTAGTTAGTGTATCTGTTAATCCGCTTTGACAATTAGAAAAAGATAATGTGGTTTCTCCAAACAGCTGTCTTATGAACGAAGTGGTCATCATTTGATGCCATATCAAGATCCTCTCCCGATTTGTAAATAAACGAGGAATTATTTACAATTTATCGTTTTTAATTAAAATATTAGCCACCGGATTCAGTTCTTTCAGCTTATTGCGTATCATAAAAAACGTTTTTTGATGTATTCGAGACAGTGGGGTTACGTCGCGATGTAAAACAGTTCCTGCTGTTCTTAAATTTTTAGCAGCACCTAACCTTTTTCCTACCAACTCACCTGTGTGGGAAGTGTTTGGATTGCATGAACTTTTCTTACTGGTAATTCTAAAAGTTGGTCTTGGTTCAATAAGTTTCGAGGTATGTGCATTACTAAACTGCACTCATTTGCAAGTTTTTCTACTTCTTTTTTTAAGAAAGTCACACCTTTCCTGCATTGCGGAGAGGTGGCTGCTCAGCTGTTTATTCAGTGAGTGAAGAGCCGGGATCTATATCGAAATTGCAGAGACGTCATCCTTCGTGACAATTCCTTTCAAAGCATCACTGAGGAGATTAACGAAAACATGGAAATAGAATCACAATTTAACGTCTGGTGTACGAGTATCAGTTGATACCACAAGGTATCACACAGTACTCGCTGCAATCGAGAGCAATATGCTGGTTGAGGTAAGTGACATTGTTTAAATCACCCACAAACAAATATATACAGCCCAATTACAAATATTCTCGGGGAACTTTTTCCCGCGGATTTTATTTTTCTCGAGAATTAATTCCTCCTATCCTGAATCAACGGGGAAAAAATTTTCGCTCCGAATCCGGAGGAGGAATTTCTGAAGTTTCGAAATCAGCTGTTTGGGAGAATTAAGTGTCATTTTGTGAATTGTGTCAAAAGAATTAAAAGTAAATTGTTTTTATAAATGACATATAATATATAATATAGGTGATTTGTGATTGTTGTTCGTTGGAAAATTCGTGTTAAAATGAATAGTGTCGCATACAGAATGGTGGCGGAGGAATTAGCAGCTATTGAACACCAAAACCGTCAAAAAGTAAGGAGGAACTTGAGGGACAGCTTTAATCCATTGGAATTACCTCAAAACATGTAAGTGCAAAGACTTATGCATTTGTAGTTTGGTTTCACACGCAAATGTTTACCTACTTTCATAGATTTCAAAAATATTTTCGTGTCAATAAGTGCGCGTTAACGTGCTCACAGTTCCACCAATCATCAAACTGAGTGCTTGCTTGCGGTTCTTTGCTGAGGGGGGTATCAAACTGGTGTTGGGAAGGATCATGATGTCGGTCTTGCCCAATCCAGCTTTTGTAAAGTTCTTGCAAACGTCGTAGATGTATTTGAAAGAGAGCTATGTTCACGTGGATACGTCTGAGCAAAAGCGATCAGGAAAAAAGAAGCAATAGCCTGGCCTTCTATATAAAACATGGTATTCCTGGTGTTGTGGGATGTATTGACGGCACGTACATTAAAATAATAAACATCTGTATTACAACAGAAAGAGATATTATAGTTTAAACGTTATGCTAGTAAGTTTAAAATTCATTGGTTTCAAGTTGAATAACTACATTAACAAATTAACACAATGTTTTCAGGTATGCGACGATAAATTAACAGTACAGTACGTAGATGCTTTCCATCCTGGTGCATGCCATGATGCTTTTATATGGAATGTCAGCGATCTCCGGTCGTACTTTGAAGAAACTCTTGGCTTTTGGGTACGAACGCTAGTTATCTCATTTCATTTTTATTGCATTTTTAAAACTTGTTTTCTTTAATAGTCTATTTTGTTAAAAGGAGATGCGGGATATCCATTGGAACCGTGACTTATGACACCCTACAGGATACCAAATGTAGGTTCGACACAAATGAGGTTCAACGACGTTCACTCACAATGTCGGAACGTTATTGAACGCACCAATGGCGTCCTGAAGAATAGATGGAGAATATCTTCTTGGTGCAAGGGATCTCCACTACACCCCAGAAAAAGCAGCCAAAATAAGCAATGTATGTTGCGCCCTATACAACATATGCATTAGGTTCAAGGTAGAATCTACAGAACCTAATTTAGAGGTCCCTGTCACTGATGCACCCCTGAGTCTAAACAACGACGACGTCGTTTCGTCAACCAGGTCCGAGTATTTGACCATAGCACGAAATATAAGGGATGATATTTCCAACAACATTTAGATTTAAATTTGTTTATTAATCAAAAAATAGAAGACATTTATTAATTGTTTAAGTTTAAAACTTCATTAAGGTACTTCATTGAAAAAAAATAATATAAACATTTCTTACTTTCTACAGGTACTTCATTGAAAAAAAAATAAAAAATAACATGAACATTTCTTACATGCTAAAGGTACTTCATTGAAAAGCCTGTCTATGCAGGCCGATTGCATTTCTTAATATTTTAATATTGAAATAAATAAATAAATAAAGAAGAATAATGGAAAGTCTAAAAAATAGAAATCATTTAAGGTGAGGAAGGCACAGGTTTTAATTCCTCTATTTCTAGGAGCCTGCGATACTTTTCGATCTTTCCTTTCACTTCAATCTTTCTTAATTTTTCCATAGATTTATTGTGCCGCTTGGTTTCCTGAAGTTCTTCCTGTTAGACTTCTAATTGTTTTACGTGAAATTCTTTCATTTGCTGAAAGTGTTTTTTTTTTTAAGTTCATACAGCTTGTCAATAGACCGATAAATCTTTTTGGTACTTTGATGGCTTTCTTGCATGTTGACAAGTGCTTCCTTCACATTTGCACATAGCTCCGTTTGGATTTGTATCTCCTTCTCCAAAGTATCCGAAGCTGGTGATTTTCTCTTGAGCTCTGTTTTTTGTTCCGGACAAGGATTGTAGACGTCTGCTGTGAAAGAGCACAAGCCAAACGTTTGAGCGGAAACGCCTTCTACGGATTGCTTCATGCTGACCAAATTGAAAATAGCACGTTCCAAAGTGGAAAAGTTGTAGTCAGCATTTGGCCCACCGCCGGTGTCGGTTTTATTTTTCAGATTCATGGCTGCTTTCTGGCGTACATATTTTTTTTTATCGGCCCATACCTTTTTCCACTCGCAAATAGATTTTGATGGCGGCCCTGCTGAGTTCAGTTCTGCTTCTGCCCTCTTCCAAAAGTGTATCACTTCTTCCTTGCTTCCTCTTTGGAACCCGCACGCAATGTCGCGATGAGCTTCCATAAGATTTATCAAAATCTTCGCTTGCTCCTTGTTGACAGTTTTCGACCTTATCATTTAAAATTAATCATATTTTACTACTCAAATTCATTAAAAAATATATGTAAAACTCACATTTCCACAAAATTTCTCGCTTGGGTTGTTGGAGGAAAACTTTTGAGAAAAGCAATCGCATTCCGCTATTCTTTTGACGTTCGCGATACCTACTTTTCTCCTACGGATTTTTTCCTTTTTTCGAAGTTTGATTAGAATAGGAGGAAAGTGAAAAGGGAAAAATTTCCCGCTGTCATATTATTCAGAATAGGAGAGAAGAGAAAAGTAAAAAAAATCTCGCGGAATTTTTATTCATGATTGGGCTAATACAATACTCTGACGACGCATTCAATTTTTTTTACAGGACGACAAAAGGCCATCACAGTTGCTTTGAGAGCCACCACCCCTCAACCACTCGGGGTATATTAGCTGTCCTTAAGGATAATCTCTCCAAGCTAGCAATACTTGTCGACAAGGTAATCGAAGCAAGCAGTAACTACCCAGACAGTATAGTTGCATCAACATCACGCACAATCCCAAGCACATAGCCGTCCAGCACACCACCAGATATAACAACGCAAATGTTCAATCAGCTATCGACTAATCGTAGCACTTAAACTCCAATTTTAAAAAAAGCATACAACAGTAAAATTCCACCCTTCAAATCTCGCCCTCTATCCCACTATATTGGTTATGGAGAGATAGCTAGAAAATGTACAGCCATGTTCGCAATACACACGAGGCGGAAAATAAAGAAGTTCTTCTGAGCAGATGAAATCGGAAGAACACACGCTGCTTATTTATGCTTTACACTCACACCGAACATGTATCTGATGAGACGTTAAATGCTACTAATGCCACTACGATTTCCACGTTCGACATAAAAGAATTTGCAATGACATTGGGACTAATACCACTGACAGACCAAAATGGTTAAACTCTCTTAACACACCGATCGCGATAAGGAAGCCACCTATGACTTAGTTCCAAACGAGATAAGCGCGCTGTGGAATTCGCTCAGGCCTAATACCCGTGACAGATTAAAAGGGTTAATTTCGCTTAACTCACTGATCATGATCAGAAAAGGCGCGAGTTAGGTTAACAATAAGTTCTGCACGCTGTGGAACTGATTTAACTTAAGCCAGCTCACAGAACGATCTCAGCTCGATATTTGACAGCAGCCACAGTCACTCTTGTGAGATCGGGGTGGATTCGAAAAAATGCGAGTAGATTTTATTTATTGTACGAGCTGGGAAAAATCAATTTGTCGTAGTAAATATTGTAGTTCTTTAACCATTCAATAAAGCCTACATAATATTTACATTATTTGAAAAAATTCAACTTTTTGGTAAACTCCCATGAATAAGCTTGTATTAAAAATTCCTCACATTCCTTTCCAAAGTAATTTCTGTTGTCATAATGATTAATGATTGGAACTGCAAATTTGGCCACAAATGTAATTTTTAATGAAATGTTAGAAATACCAACTCGTATGTTAGTGGAAATTTTATTTCGACCATAAATTAAAAAACTTAGTTTCAGAAGAGCGTTTTGAACTAATTCACCAATATTTTTCTTTCATAGTTTATTGCCTTGTCACAGCACGTTTGGTGTGATTAAGTGTTTTTTTTTTTTGAACCGCATGACAATATATATCCAGAGCAGTCCGGAGAGGATATTTACCAATCGAGTCATCTTTTTACAGTTTATGGAATGTGTTGGGGAAAAAAATCTGAACAATTTGAAAGTCTCCTTCGACATTTCTAGCTTCTGTATAGCAAAGGGAAGAGTAGAAGAAAACACCGAAGAATTAATTGTGCTCGAGAAAGGAAATTAAGTTATTTTTAATTCAACCAATTTCAAAAGCTAATTATTCCTCTTAAATATTGTGTTCATTGTTTTCTCTAACAAAAACATGTTTTACTACCCAAAACGTGCAAACAAAACTGAGCAACTGAACACGTCTAGCAATCTTTTCTATTATTCCTTCGGGCTGGTTTCTGGAACAAACACTAATTATTTGCTTACAAAAACGAACTGCAAATGCAGCACTATTCATTTGAGGTAAAAAATGTCACTTAATATGGAGATATAAAATGCTTAAAGCTCCTGCTTCAATGAAACACACTTTTTTTTCGTTTCAAAATTCACGAAGCGATGCAAATAAGCGATGAGTGGTCAGTGAGCAATCATTTAAATCACTTCAGAATTATTGCAGTGTGAACCGGCCTAATGTAATTGCTTCGTGGAAAACCGTCAATGCTATGGACGAAAGATTTGAATTAACTTGCAAATTTCTTTTGATATTGAAGAAGAAATATGTACATACTTTTAGTACTTACATATGTGTTATTTTTTATAAACCTCTTTAATTCGTTTTTGTTGTTCTTCTAATTAATCTAATGATAGTTGCATATATTGCTAGTAGGCTGTTTGTGTGATCTATTGGTGTTTAAATGCCTAAAAAATCAGATGTACTCGGAACTTTTTATCAGATTAAAGACAGTATTCTAGGACATACATATGTAATCCAAATTATTTATTAGCATTTGTGTAAGTACTTACTGCGCGGCGGTGGTAACGGTGACTTTATTCAAAACCATGCCCAAAACCATTTTTTTTTGTCTTACTGTTACCACGTTTATATGCAGAATCGAGGGATCGAGTTGAGATTTTGATCTGAGTATTTCTACACATCGAGTCGAAAGATTGAAAAATTCAAATGTGGTTGAACTGAGAGATAAGTATAGCAGCCATTCTGCTTTTGATTGTGTTAGTGTTCTGTTGTGTCATTTTCGTTATCTGAAATCACACACACGCAGAGAAAATATGTCAGTTCAACCTCTCAACTCAGGTAGACATGAATTTTTCTAACTCGATCCAGTTCTGTTAGCTGAGTCGAGTTGAGTCAATCCCATTTCAACTCGATCTACTTTTATATGAATTTCTATAATTTAGAAATGGAATCTGTGGCAAATTAACAGTTGCTACGGTAACATTTTTTTTTTTAATTTTAAACCCACACTAACCTGAACAGTTTGAAAACGTGGTCTACGAGGATTTAGTGGATTATGAAGTAGTTAAAGATTATGTCTAGCTACTTTCTCTAAATACTGTAACATAATGTAGCATAATGCAACAAATTCCGAAGTGTCTTTTCATTCTGGCAGAATTTTGGTCCGAAGTGTCTTTTCATTCGAGGTTCGTGTCTGCAATTAGTCTCCACAGTTCGGATAATATCACGCTCTCTTATATCACATATAAGAGAGAACAAGAGATTATTGGCTGCAGCTGTCATCCTGGAATTATTACATCAGAATTTTCTTATTCCAGTGGTCGAAGAATTTGCTAGAAGTTTCTGGCTATTAGAAATGCGGCTATTTAAGGACAGATGGCGATCCAGACCAGGCAGTCGGTTTTGAACCGCACGAAGAGATTGGAAAAGTGATAACAGCCGAAGTTGTAATTTTGTGATAAATTGAAAGTTGAGAGTTAACAAGAAGAAGTAATTGGTTTGGATTTGTGAATTAAGTAATTGAAATGAGATAAAGTGATTTGAGAAGAAAGAGAATTTGCGAAAAATAGTATAGTGTGAACTTGAATTGTTCTATAGACTAGAAAATAAAGAAATAATTTCACAGAATATCGTTTTATCTACTCGAGCCGTAGCTCGCATATTACATTGGTGTCAGAAGTGGGATAAAACTTATTCTGTGAATAACTATTTCCGTGGTGTGAAATTGCACAAGAAAAAAAAAAAAAAACAAAAAACGATTCCTGTGTTGGGTTAATTAGTTGCGCAAAATGGGTCGCAAATTGGGAAAACTAACTATAATTCAAGTAAAGGCAAAACTCTGTAAGCGGAATCTCGACACAACTGGGGGAAAAGATGCCCTACTGATTCGTCTGGAAGAAGCAGTAACTCAGGAAGGTGAAAATCCGCATGACGTAGAGTTTGATGTGGAAGAGAAACCAGCAAGTACAGTAGCCGACCCGGGTATAACAAGTCTGCTTCTGCAACTTAAGTTAGTCATGGACGAACAAAAGAAAGCAATAGAAGACCAAAAGAAGTCTCTGGAACTTAAGCTCGATGACCAAAAGAATTCTATTGAACTTAAGCTGGATGAACAAAAGAAAGGAATGGACGAACAAAAGAATTCTCTAGATGCTCTGGAAAGTAAACTTGATGAGCAAAACAAGAACTTGGAATCCAAATTTGAAGCGATCGAAGAGAAAATCGAGTAGGCCGAGACGCAACTCGAAAAAGTCGAGACTAGATTCGATGAAAACTTTGAGAAACATAAAAGCTCAGTTCGGAAAGGTAGAGACTCAGTTTGAAAAAGTAGGAAAGCAAGTCGAAAATCTTGCTAAGGAACTCAGTGACGTGAAGAGACAGAAAGCACGGGAATATTCCACTGACGGTCTGAGAAGAAAGGAGATGCAGCCTCCTATCTTCGATGGTCAAATATCATGGCCAATTTATAAGAGGCAATTCGAAGCGGCCGTAATGACCAATAGCTGGGACGATGAAGAGAAGTCTATTGCACTCACGCTTGCACTGAGGGGTCCAGCTGCGGAGCTCTTGCAGATCATCCCGGAAGATAAACAGCAGAACTACGACTCTCTGGTTCAGGCTATCGAGATGCGGATTGGGGATGAACACATGCAGCAGGTGTACAGGGTTCAGCTGCGTAGTCGAGTCCAGAGAAGGGGGGAAACGCTCCAACAGTTGCAAGCGGATATAGAACGACTAGCCCATCTTCCATACCCTAAAGCCGGTGAGGAGCTTATCAACGAAATGGCGGTGGAAGCTTTTAGTCAGGCCATAGAGGACAGACAACTGCAAATGGCTGTAAGGATGGCTGAAAAGCGAACACTCATCGAGGCATTGGCATTCGCTTTGTCACTGAAGGCTGCGGACCAAGCATACCAGGGAATACACCGTGTCAGGGAAATGCCCATCGTGGAATGCTCATGCCAGCGAACAGCCGTCATGGATGAAGACAAAGTCGCGGAAGTCAAATCCGTTCTTGGAATTGCAACCAAACCGGACACCTAAAACGGCAGTGCAGAAGTGCACCTAGACGAGGAAATTGTCCACATTGCGGAAGTAGGAGAAGCAGAGAGGAAGCATCCTGTCGGTCAGACTTCCCAAAACCAGCAGTCGGGAAATGCGTAAGGACCAACTTCGCGGGGCAGAAGTTGGTTACTGGAATCGAGGCCCCC
This sequence comes from Pocota personata, assembly GCA_963082735.1. Taxonomy (NCBI): domain Eukaryota; kingdom Metazoa; phylum Arthropoda; class Insecta; order Diptera; family Syrphidae; genus Pocota; species Pocota personata. The sequence continues at coordinate 108,603,481 of OY720431.1, read as the reverse complement.
AGGACCACCATTCAAGTTTCGCAAACCAAACGGGGTAACAAGAGCCTGACAGTGGAGGCACTAATCAACAAGAAGAAGTGCGTAGCCACCATCGACACAGGTTCCACTGCCTCCATTGTAAGAAGAGATATCGTCGGAAGCTCCTGGCTGCACAACACCAACAGCTACTACCTGAAGACTGCAACAGGGGAAATTGCGAAGGTGTTTGGAGGAGTTCGTCTTATGGTTACTCTGGCGGGACTGACGTTCTCCCAAGCGTTTCTGGTGGCAGATATACGCGACGAGTGCATCATCCGAATAGACTTCATGAAAGCAAATGAAGTGATCTTGGACATCGGGATGCAAGTACTGAGGTATCGAAATGTGGAGATTCCGATAGTGTACGGAAACGAGAATGCCGTAACTCTCAGGACAGACATTAGCAAAGACGAAGTTTTGCCGTCGTCTTCAGAGACAATCATTTGGACGAAGCTGGAAGGTGATCTTGGGAGCCACCGATTCTACATAGTAGAACCAGACCCAGAGAAGAATTCTCAAGACTACATCGTGAGAAAGACGTTAGTCGAACCAAAGAACACCATGGTTCCAGTGAGAGTTTTGAACGCGAGACCACACACTGTCAAACTAAGGCGAGGGGAGGAGAATGGAAAATGCACGCCGATTACCGCCGTCGCAACAATATCTGGACGTGATGCTCCAAAACCTCTCCCATCACCTTGGACAGCGGAAACGAGAGAGACGATTCTCCAGTCCAGTGAGCTGAATAAGGAGCAGCGAACAATGGCAGTGAATCTTATCAATGAGTACGCTGATGTATTTGCCTCACGGGATGGAGAATACGGTCGAACACACCTGGTACAACATCGAATAGACACTGGTGATACTAGACCAATTCGTCAGCCTGCTAGGCGCCTTCCATTGGCAAAGCAGACAGAAGTTGCAGAGATGGTGTCGGCAATGGAGAAAGAAGGTCTGATTGAAAGTTCCAAAAGTCCGTGGGCATCACCGGTTGTACTGGTTAAGAAGGAAGATGGCAACACTCGGTTCTGCGTGGACTATCGGCAGCTCAATTACGTCACAAAGAAAGACAGCTATCCTCTGCCAATGGTTTTCCACCCTCGACTTGAAGAGTGGCTACTGGCAGGTACAGATCCATCCAGAAGACCGGGAGAAAACCGCCTTCACCGCAGGAAATGGGCTATGGCAATTCACGGTAATGCCATTCGGACTGTGCAATGCTCCGGCGACTTTCGAGTGATTGATGGAATGTGTCCTGCAATGGTTAACATGGAAAACCTGTTTGGTATACTTGGATGATGTCATCGTCGTGGGAAAAATGTTTGCGCAACACCGAGACAATCCAAGGGATGTGTTTCACATATAAGACAGAACAAGAGATTATTGGCTGCAGCTGTCATCCTGGAATTATTACATCAGAATTTTCTTATTCCAGTGGTCGAAGAATTTGCTAGAAGTTTCTGGCTATTAGAAATGCGGCTATTTAAGAATAGATGGCGATCCAGACCAGGCAGTCGGTTTTGAACCGCACGAAGAGATTGGAAAAGTGATAACAGCCGAAGTTGTAATTTTGTGATAAATTGAAAGTTGAGAGTTAACAAGAAGAAGCAATTAGTTTTAATTTGTGAATTAAGTAATTGAAAGGAGATAAAGTGATTTGAGAAGAAAGAGACCTTGTAAGAAAAGAATTTGCGAAAAATAGTATAGTGTGAACTTGAATTGTTCTATAGACTAGAAAATAAAGAAATAATTTCACAGAATATCGTTTTATCTACTCGAGCCGTAGCTCGCATATTACGATACTAATAAATAGACTAACACAGAGATCTTGCTAAGAATTATTCCCCTCAACTGCTGTTTCTGAGGGTCTCGAATGCAATTGAATAAATAAACACTTTCAAAGACAACTAAGAGAAGAGCCTATTTTTTATCGATGGTGGACGAAATTACCCTTGGTTGTTTCGGAAACAAATGTCGATCAAATGTGGTTGAACTGAGAGATAAGTATAGCAGACATTCTGCTTTTGATTGTGTTAGTGTTCTGTTGTGTCATTTTCGTTATCTGAAATCACACACACGCAGAGAAAATATGTCAGTTCAACCTCTCAACTCAGGTAGACATGAATTTTTCTAACTCGATCCAGTTCTGTTAGCTGAGTCGAGTTGAGTCAATCCCATTTCAACTCGATCTACTTTTATATGAATTTCTATAATTTAGAAATGGAATCTGTGGCAAATTAACAGTTGCTACGGTAACATTTTTTTTTTTTTAATTTTAAACCCACACTAACCTGAACAGTTTGAAAACGTGGTCTACGAGGATTTAGTGGATTATGAAGTAGTTAAAGATTATGTCTAGCTACTTTCTCTAAATACTGTAACATAATGTAGCATAATGCAACAAATTCCGAAGTGTCTTTTCATTCTGGCAGAATTTTGGTCCGAAGTGTCTTTTCATTCGAGGTTCGTGTCTGCAATTAGTCTCCACAGTTCGGATAATATCACGCTCTCTTATATCACATATAAGAGAGAACAAGAGATTATTGGCTGCAGCTGTCATCCTGGAATTATTACATCAGAATTTTCTTATTCCAGTGGTCGAAGAATTTGCTAGAAGTTTCTGGCTATTAGAAATGCGGCTATTTAAGGACAGATGGCGATCCAGACCAGGCAGTCGGTTTTGAACCGCACGAAGAGATTGGAAAAGTGATAACAGCCGAAGTTGTAATTTTGTGATAAATTGAAAGTTGAGAGTTAACAAGAAGAAGTAATTGGTTTGGATTTGTGAATTAAGTAATTGAAATGAGATAAAGTGATTTGAGAAGAAAGAGAATTTGCGAAAAATAGTATAGTGTGAACTTGAATTGTTCTATAGACTAGAAAATAAAGAAATAATTTCACAGAATATCGTTTTATCTACTCGAGCCGTAGCTCGCATATTACATTGGTGTCAGAAGTGGGATAAAACTTATTCTGTGAATAACTATTTCCGTGGTGTGAAATTGCACAAGAAAAAAAAAAAAAACAAAAAACGATTCCTGTGTTGGGTTAATTAGTTGCGCAAAATGGGTCGCAAATTGGGAAAACTAACTATAATTCAAGTAAAGGCAAAACTCTGTAAGCGGAATCTCGACACAACTGGGGGAAAAGATGCCCTACTGATTCGTCTGGAAGAAGCAGTAACTCAGGAAGGTGAAAATCCGCATGACGTAGAGTTTGATGTGGAAGAGAAACCAGCAAGTACAGTAGCCGACCCGGGTATAACAAGTCTGCTTCTGCAACTTAAGTTAGTCATGGACGAACAAAAGAAAGCAATAGAAGACCAAAAGAAGTCTCTGGAACTTAAGCTCGATGACCAAAAGAATTCTATTGAACTTAAGCTGGATGAACAAAAGAAAGGAATGGACGAACAAAAGAATTCTCTAGATGCTCTGGAAAGTAAACTTGATGAGCAAAACAAGAACTTGGAATCCAAATTTGAAGCGATCGAAGAGAAAATCGAGTAGGCCGAGACGCAACTCGAAAAAGTCGAGACTAGATTCGATGAAAACTTTGAGAAACATAAAAGCTCAGTTCGGAAAGGTAGAGACTCAGTTTGAAAAAGTAGGAAAGCAAGTCGAAAATCTTGCTAAGGAACTCAGTGACGTGAAGAGACAGAAAGCACGGGAATATTCCACTGACGGTCTGAGAAGAAAGGAGATGCAGCCTCCTATCTTCGATGGTCAAATATCATGGCCAATTTATAAGAGGCAATTCGAAGCGGCCGTAATGACCAATAGCTGGGACGATGAAGAGAAGTCTATTGCACTCACGCTTGCACTGAGGGGTCCAGCTGCGGAGCTCTTGCAGATCATCCCGGAAGATAAACAGCAGAACTACGACTCTCTGGTTCAGGCTATCGAGATGCGGATTGGGGATGAACACATGCAGCAGGTGTACAGGGTTCAGCTGCGTAGTCGAGTCCAGAGAAGGGGGGAAACGCTCCAACAGTTGCAAGCGGATATAGAACGACTAGCCCATCTTCCATACCCTAAAGCCGGTGAGGAGCTTATCAACGAAATGGCGGTGGAAGCTTTTAGTCAGGCCATAGAGGACAGACAACTGCAAATGGCTGTAAGGATGGCTGAAAAGCGAACACTCATCGAGGCATTGGCATTCGCTTTGTCACTGAAGGCTGCGGACCAAGCATACCAGGGAATACACCGTGTCAGGGAAATGCCCATCGTGGAATGCTCATGCCAGCGAACAGCCGTCATGGATGAAGACAAAGTCGCGGAAGTCAAATCCGTTCTTGGAATTGCAACCAAACCGGACACCTAAAACGGCAGTGCAGAAGTGCACCTAGACGAGGAAATTGTCCACATTGCGGAAGTAGGAGAAGCAGAGAGGAAGCATCCTGTCGGTCAGACTTCCCAAAACCAGCAGTCGGGAAATGCGTAAGGACCAACTTCGCGGGGCAGAAGTTGGTTACTGGAATCGAGGCCCCCAGGACCACCATTCAAGTTTCGCAAACCAAACGGGGTAACAAGAGCCTGACAGTGGAGGCACTAATCAACAAGAAGAAGTGCGTAGCCACCATCGACACAGGTTCCACTGCCTCCATTGTAAGAAGAGATATCGTCGGAAGCTCCTGGCTGCACAACACCAACAGCTACTACCTGAAGACTGCAACAGGGGAAATTGCGAAGGTGTTTGGAGGAGTTCGTCTTATGGTTACTCTGGCGGGACTGACGTTCTCCCAAGCGTTTCTGGTGGCAGATATACGCGACGAGTGCATCATCCGAATAGACTTCATGAAAGCAAATGAAGTGATCTTGGACATCGGGATGCAAGTACTGAGGTATCGAAATGTGGAGATTCCGATAGTGTACGGAAACGAGAATGCCGTAACTCTCAGGACAGACATTAGCAAAGACGAAGTTTTGCCGTCGTCTTCAGAGACAATCATTTGGACGAAGCTGGAAGGTGATCTTGGGAGCCACCGATTCTACATAGTAGAACCAGACCCAGAGAAGAATTCTCAAGACTACATCGTGAGAAAGACGTTAGTCGAACCAAAGAACACCATGGTTCCAGTGAGAGTTTTGAACGCGAGACCACACACTGTCAAACTAATGCGAGGGGAGGTGAATGGAAAATGCACGCCGATTACCGCCGTCGCAACAATATCTGAACGTGATGCTCCAAAACCTCTCCCATCACCTGGGACAGCGGAAACGAGAGAGACGATTCTCCAGTCCAGTGAGCTGAATCAGGAGCAGCGAACTATGGCAGAGAATCTTATCACTGAGTACGCTGATGTATTTGCCTCACAGGACGGAGAATACGGTCGAACACACCTGGTACAACATCGAATAGACACTTGGTATACTAGACCAATTCGTCAGCCCGCTAGGCGCCTTCCATTGGCAAAGCAGACAGAAGTTGCAGAGATGGTGTCGGTAATGGAGAAAGAATGTCTGATTGAAAGTTCCAAAAGTCCGTGGGCTTCACCGGTTGTACTGGTTAAGAAGAAAGATGGCAACACTCGGTTCTGCGTGGACTATCGGCAGCTCAATTACGTCACCAAGAAAGACAGCTATCCTCTGCCACGGATTGACGACACGCTGGACACACTATCAGGAGCTCAATGGTTTTCCACCCTCGACTTGAAGAGTGGCTACTGGCAAGTACAGATCCATCCAGAAGACCGGGAGAAAACCGCCTTCACCGCAGGAAATGGGCTATGGCAATTCACGGTAATACCATTCGGACTGTGCAATGCTCCGGCGACTTTCAAGCGCTTGATGGAATGTGTCCTGCAAGGGTTAACATGGAAAACCTGTTTGGTGTACTTGGATGATGTCATCGTCGTGGGAAAAACGTTTCCGCAACACCGAGACAATCTAAGGGATGTGTTTCAAAGGCTTCGAAGTGCCCACCTTAAGCTCAACCCCAAGAAGTGCGCCCTGTTTAGAGCAGAAGTCAAGTACTTGGGGCACATAATTTCAGCAAAAGGAGTGAGAACCGATCCAGAGAAGGTCGAAGCGGTGAAAAACTGGCCAGTCCCCAAAGACAAACACCAACTAAGGAGCTTCCTGGGCTTAGCCACCTACTACAGACGGTTCGTGAAGGATTTTGCCGGGATCGCAAAGATCCTGCACCAGTTGACGGAAAAGGGAATACAACTCAAATGGTCAATTGAGTGCGAGAAGAGCTTCAAGGCACTTAAACAACGGCTATGCGATGCCCCGATACTAGCTTACCCCACTCCCGGGGAAACGTTCATTGTGGATACAGATGCTAGTAATGTCGGGGTAGGAGCCGTACTCTCCCAGGTGCATGATGGCCAAGAGAAGGTGGTGAGAAGAAAATGGGAATCCTCCGACGGAAATTCATTTGTAATGCAACTTGTCGTGCCGCGGACGAGGGTCAAGGAGGTGTTACAGAAAATGCTTGGCGGGGTGTCCGGAGGCCACTTGGGAGTGAATAAGACGCTAGAAAAGGTACGAGAACGTTTTTATTGGTTAAAAGCGAAGGAAGATGTCGAAGACTGGTGCAGAAAATGTGACGTGTGTGCAGCTGGCAAGGGTCCGAGAAACAAAACTCGAGGTAAGATGCACCAATACAACGTGGGAGCACCTTTCGAACGAATCGCCATTGACATCGCAGGCCCCTTTCCGGAAACCGACAATGGTAATCGGTATATTCTCTAGAGATCTAGTGAGGCTGTATAATCCCCATGGCCAAAAGGGGAAATCGCCTAAATTGCAGCAGAACTGGGAGGGTCCCTACAGAATAGTAACCCGCATCAAAGATGTTGTCTTCCGCATCCAGCGAGGACCAAGGGCCAAAACGAAAGTGGTTCATGTGGACCGACTGAGTCGATACAATGGCCGAAGTGAGGGCGCACTTGTTCGGGACGAACAAGTCTAAGAGGGGGGCAGTGTAACATAATGTAACATAATAACTACGCCCCAAAAAGATGCAACACATTCCGAAGTGTCTTTTCATTCGAGGTTCGTGTCCACAGTAAGAGACGAATTATGTCTAAGACGACGTCGCGGAATTAAGAGAGAATTATAACCGCAAGAGATTATTGGCTGCAGCTGTCATCTTGGAATTATTACATCAGAATTTTCTTGTTCCAGTGGTCGAAGAATTTGCTAGAAGTTTCTGGCTATCAGAAATGCGACTATGTAAGGACAGATGGCGATCGAGGCAAGGCAGTTGGGTTTTGAACCGCACGAAGAGATTGGAAAAGTGATAATAGCCGAAGTTGTAATTTTGTGATAAATTGAAAGTTGAGAGTTTACAAGAAGAAGTAATTAGTTTGGATTTGTGAATTAAGTAATTGAAAGGAGATAAAGTTATTTGAGAAGAGATACCTTGTAAGGAAGGAATTTGCGAAGAATAGTATAGTGTGAACTTGAATTGTTCTATAGACTAGAAAATAAAGAAATAATCTCAGAGAATAACGTTTTATCTACTCGAGCCGTAGCTCGCATATTACAATGTACAACGCATACGCGTTTACAAAGCTTACATTCATGAAAATTTATTCTTTTGCTGTGGTGGTATGGAAATCACACTGTCATGCATCTTCATGCTCCTTCCTGCATACCCTTTTACACTTCATCACCTCGTTCATTTCCATGTCACAACACCTGATAAGAAAAATAATTTTTCCCACACGAGCAAACGGAATGAGGAAAAAGAAAAGGTTTTATTTGTGGTACTTATTCTGACAGCTCTCTGTCTGCCAGGACGTTGTCTGCCAGGACAAAAATATGCTTCATTTTTTTATATGGGCGTGCGACATCTGAGTAGTTTATTATCTGTGCTTATACTAATTTTTTTCTTTTGTGGGAAGGGGAAGAGACAGAGAGAAAGACAGATTGGTGCAGTTGGTTTAAAACTCAGGTGGTAGTTAAGTTTCAGTGAACTCCAATGATGGCTGACCAGATAACTGAGGAGTATTTTTTTGTTTCTTTGTTATTGTCGTTGCTTATGATTCACAGTATTTATTTCCGTCCTCCTGAAGTCATCATCTCGATCAAGCTACATTTTATCCATATGACCACCCTACTGCCAGTGTTATGCCTTCGCAGTAGAGTTGACTTAGCTTTCGCAAGTGATCATTTTTTTTTTATTTATTTCATTTGAAATAAACAAATGACTCTTGACATCAGGATTCGAACCGTGAACCAACAGCGTGACAAGCGATGATGTTACCACTACACCACTGCCACCCTCAAGTTTTTCGCAGCTTTTCCGGACCAGTTTCAAATAATCTTTCTGCTGAAAAGTTGATGCTCATTTTCATGTCCTAGCTGTTGAAGACAATAATCAGGATATTCTGCAAACACAAACATGATCGACATTTGTTTCCGAAACAACCAAGGGTAATTTCGTCCACCATCGATAAAAAATAAGCTCTTCTCTTAGTTGTCTTTGAAAGTGTTTATTTATTCAATTGCATTCGAGACCCTCAGAAACAGCAGTTGAGGGGAATAATTCTTAGCAATATCTCTGTGTTAGTCTATTTATTAGTATCGTAATATGCGAGCTACGGCTCGAGTAGATAAAACGATATTCTGTGAAATTATTTCTTTATTTTCTAGTCTATAGAACAATTCAAGTTCACACTATACTATTTTTCGCAAATTCTTTTCTTACAAGGTCTCTTTCTTCTCAAATCACTTTATCTCCTTTCAATTACTTAATTCACAAATTAAAACTAATTGCTTCTTCTTGTTAACTCTCAACTTTCAATTTATCACAAAATTACAACTTCGGCTGTTATCACTTTTCCAATCTCTTCGTGCGGTTCAAAACCGACTGCCTGGTCTGGATCGCCATCTATTCTTAAATAGCCGCATTTCTAATAGCCAGAAACTTCTAGCAAATTCTTCGACCACTGGAATAAGAAAATTCTGATGTAATAATTCCAGGATGACAGCTGCAGCCAATAATCTCTTGTTCTGTCTTATATGTGAAACACATCCCTTGGATTGTCTCGGTGTTGCGCAAACATTTTTCCCACGACGATGACATCATCCAAGTATACCAAACAGGTTTTCCATGTTAACCATTGCAGGACACATTCCATCAACCACTCGAAAGTCGCCGGAGCATTGCACAGTCCGAATGGCATTACCGTGAATTACCATAGCCCATTTCCTGCGGTGAAGGCGGTTTTCTCCCGGTCTTCTGGATGGATCTGTACCTGCCAGTAGCCACTCTTCAAGTCGAGGGTGGAAAACCATTGGCAGAGGATAGCTGTCTTTCTTTGTGACGTAATTGAGCTGCCGATAGTCCACGCAGAACCGAGTGTTGCCATCTTCCTTCTTAACCAGTACAACCGGTGATGCCCACGGACTTTTGGAACTTTCAATCAGACCTTCTTTCTCCATTGCCGACACCATCTCTGCAACTTCTGTCTGCTTTGCCAATGGAAGGCGCCTAGCAGGCTGACGAATTGGTCTAGTATCACCAGTGTCTATTCGATGTTGTACCAGGTGTGTTCGACCGTATTCTCCATCCCGTGAGGCAAATACATCAGCGTACTCATTGATAAGATTCACTGCCATAGTTCGCTGCTCCTTATTCAGCTCACTGGACTGGAGAATCGTCTCTCTCGTTTCCGCTGTCCAAGGTGATGGGAGAGGTTTTGGAGCATCACGTCCAGATATTGTTGCGACGGCGGTAATCGGCGTGCATTTTCCATTCTCCTCCCCTCGCCTTAGTTTGACAGTGTGTGGTCTCGCGTTCAAAACTCTCACTGGAACCATGGTGTTCTTTGGTTCGACTAACGTCTTTCTCACGATGTAGTCTTGAGAATTCTTCTCTGGGTCTGGTTCTACTATGTAGAATCGGTGGCTCCCAAGATCACCTTCCAGCTTCGTCCAAATGATTGTCTCTGAAGACGACGGCAAAACTTCGTCTTTGCTAATGTCTGTCCTGAGAGTTACGGCATTCTCGTTTCCGTACACTATCGGAATCTCCACATTTCGATACCTCAGTACTTGCATCCCGATGTCCAAGATCACTTCATTTGCTTTCATGAAGTCTATTCGGATGATGCACTCGTCGCGTATATCTGCCACCAGAAACGCTTGGGAGAACGTCAGTCCCGCCAGAGTAACCATAAGACGAACTCCTCCAAACACCTTCGCAATTTCCCCTGTTGCAGTCTTCAGGTAGTAGCTGTTGGTGTTGTGCAGCCAGGAGCTTCCGACGATATCTCTTCTTACAATGGAGGCAGTGGAACCTGTGTCGATGGTGGCTACGCACTTCTTCTTGTTGATTAGTGCCTCCACTGTCAGGCTATTGTTACCCCGTTTGGTTTGCGAAACTTGAATGGTGGTCCTGGGGGCCTCGATTCCAGTAACCAACTTCTGCCCCGCGAAGTTGGTCCTTACGCATTTCCCGACTGCTGGTTTTGGGAAGTCTGACCGACAGGATGCTTCCTCTCTGCTTCTCCTACTTCCGCAATGTGGACAATTTCCTCGTCTAGGTGCACTTCTGCACTGCCGTTGTAGGTGTCTGGTTCGGTTGCAAGAACGGATTTGACTTCCGCGACTTTGTCTTCATCCATGACGGCTGTTCGCTGGCATGAGCATTCCACGATGGGCATTTCCCTGACACGGTGTATTCCCTGGTATGCTTGGTCCGCAGCCTTCAGTGACAAAGCGAATGCCAATGCCTCGATGAGTGTTCGCTTTTCAGCCATCCTTACAGCCATTTGCAGTTGTCTGTCCTCTATGGCCTGACTAAAAGCTTCCACCGCCATTTCGTTGATAAGCTCCTCACCGGCTTTAGGGTATGGAAGATGGGCTAGTCGTTCTATATCCGCTTGCAACTGTTGGAGCGTTTCCCCCCTTCTCTGGACTCGACTACGCAGCTGAACCCTGTACACCTGCTGCATGTGTTCATCCCCAATCCGCATCTCGATAGCCTGAACCAGAGAGTCGTAGTTCTGCTGTTTATCTTCCGGGATGATCTGCAAGAGCTCCGCAGCTGGACCCCTCAGTGCAAGCGTGAGTGCAATAGACTTCTCTTCATCGTCCCAGCTATTGGTCATTACGGCCGCTTCGAATTGCCTCTTATAAATTGGCCATGATATTTGACCATCGAAGATAGGAGGCTGCATCTCCTTTCTTCTCAGACCGTCAGTGGAATATTCCCGTGCTTTCTGTCTCTTCACGTCACTGAGTTCCTTAGCAAGATTTTCGACTTGCTTTCCTACTTTTTCAAACTGAGTCTCTACCTTTCCGAACTGAGCTTTTATGTTTCTCAAAGTTTTCATCGAATCTAGTCTCGACTTTTTCGAGTTGCGTCTCGGCCTACTCGATTTTCTCTTCGATCGCTTCAAATTTGGATTCCAAGTTCTTGTTTTGCTCATCAAGTTTACTTTCCAGAGCATCTAGAGAATTCTTTTGTTCGTCCATTCCTTTCTTTTGTTCGTCCAGCTTAAGTTCAATAGAATTCTTTTGGTCATCGAGCTTAAGTTCCAGAGACTTCTTTTGGTCTTCTATTGCTTTCTTTTGTTCGTCCATGACTAACTTAAGTTGCAGAAGCAGACTTGTTATACCCGGGTCGGCTACTGTACTTGCTGGTTCCTCTTCCACGTCAAACTCTACGTCATGCGGATTTTCACCTTACTGCTTTACTGCTTCTTCCAGACGAATCACTAGGGCACCTTTTCCCCCAGTTGTGTCGAGATTCCGCTTACTGAGTTCTGCCTTTAGTTGAATTATAGTTAGTTTTCCCAATTTGCGACCCATTTTGCGCAACTAATTAACTCAACACAGAAATGTTTTTTTTTTTTTTTTGTGCAATTTCACACCACGGAAATAGTTATTCACAGAATAAGTTTTATCCCACTTCTGACACCAATGTAATATGCAAGCTACGGCTCGAGTAGATAAAACGTAATTCTGTGAGATTATTTCTTTATTTTCTAGTCTATAGAACAATTCAAGTTCACACTATACTATTCTTCGCAAATTCCTTCCTTACAAGGTATCTCTTCTCAAATAACTTTATCTCCTTTCAATTACTTAATTCACAAATCCAAACTAATTACTTCTTCTTGTTAACTCTCAACTTTAAATTTATCACAAAATTACAACTTCGGCTGTTATCACTTTTCCAATATCTTCGTGCGGTTCAAAACCCAACTGCCTTGCCTCGATCGCAATCTGTCCTTATATAGTCGCATTTCTGATAGCCAGAAACTTCTAGCAAATTCTTCGACCACTGGAACAAGAAAATTCTGATGTAATAGTTCCAAGATGACAGCTGCAGCCAATAATCTCTTGCGGTTATAATTCTCTCTTAATTCTGCGACGTCGTCTTAGACATAATTCGTCTCTTACTGTGGACACGAACCTCGAATGAAAAGACACTTCGGAATGAGTTTAGTCTTTTGGGGCGTAGTTATTATGCTACATTATGTTACAATATGAAGAGAAAGTTTGAGAGATTTTGCTCGAATATTAATCATTTAGATTTTCAGGTTAATTACTAACATACGTATATATTACATACATATACTAAAAAATTAAAAGGCATAAGAAAATTGTCTCCAAAAAAAAATGTCCTGGAAAAGTACGAAGTGCGCAATTGCACACTGTTCTATAACCAAAAATGAATTGCCTGATGGAAAACTATTTAAATTTCTTAAAAAAGGAACAGTTAAATACGACGAATGGCTAGCTTTAGCAAAGGAGTCTCGGGAACACATAAAAAGCCTTAAAACGCCCTATTTATTTATTTATTTATTTATTTATTTATTTATTTTTTTATTTATTTATTTATTGAGCTTAGTACAAGCTAACTTAATCTAACTTAAACCAAACTTAACCTAGTCTAGATTTTTTTTTTTTTTTTATCTCTGGGCCCGCGGGCCCACTTATTTTTAAACTATAACTAAATGTACTTAAAACTAAATGCTTAAGACTAAAAGGAGATGGTGTGAAGGAAGTGAAGCCAAGTGAGTTTAAGAAAGGGAGGGTGAGGGGTTTGAGTGAAGGCAGTTTCTCAATGCAAATTTGCTGCGGTGAAAATCAAACGAGCTTTGCGTTCCGTTCGCCAGTCGTAGCATTGGCTCGTTACGACCATAATTGGTGCGGTGGAAATTTTGGTGAAAAAGTGGTACAGACCTAAGGTTGCGTGGATTTGTTTCAAATGAAATTATTCGGAGCAGCGTGGGGCAGTCGATGTTTCCTGTTATCAACTGATGGAGAAAAAGTATGTCGGCTACTTCTCGACGATTTACGAGTGATTGCAAATTAATACTCATATGGGGGTAAGTTAAATCTATCAGTCCATGGGAGGTCGCGTAGAGCGAAACGGATAAACCTGCGTTGAACCGCTTCTATTCGGAGAGAATGGACATCGTGGTGCGGAGACCACACTTGGCTAGCATATTCAAGAATTGGTCTGACAAATGTGACATAGAGGGGTTTTGTGACATAATGGTTCGAGAATTCCTTAGACCAGCGTTTTACGAAACCCAGCATTGAGTTGGCTCTGCTTATAATTTGGTCTATATGGCAGCGAAAATTAAGTTCACTGTCGCAGATGACACCCAGATCGCAAAACAGAGAGACGGGGGGAACAAGCTCATTGCCGATGAAGTATAATCGGGGGACTGGTGGAACACGCTTGCGGGAATGTGTAATATTTTGACATTTATTCACATTAAGCTCAAGGAAATTTTTTTGGCACCATGTTGTGTTAAGTCTTCTTGGATTGGGTAAGAGTCGGCGGGAGTAGAAATGTGTCTGAAGATTTTCATATCATCAGCGTAAATGAAAAGATATGAATTTTTAATGACACAATCAACGTCATTGGTTGACAATATGAATATCAGCGGACCCAGGTGGCTACCTTGAGGAACTCCAGAGGTAGCTGTAATGGGGTCAGATACGGAGGATCTAAATAAAACTTCGTACTGTCGTTCGTCAAGGTAGGATTTAATCCACTGTATATGCAGCAAACAAATTAAAAGGCATAAGAAAATTGTCTCCAAGTTAAAAATATCCTGGAAAAGAACGAAGTGCGTAAAAAAGGAACATTTAAATACGATGCATGGCTAGCTTTAGCAGAGGAGTCTATAACGCCCTATATATGCAGCAAATATTTTAAGAATGCCTTTATTGGAAAGAAATATTTAAAAAGAAAATGCTTACCCTTCTCTCTTGTTAAAACGAAGTGTTGCTATATCTGACGACGAGTTCATTTGTTTTGATCCAACGGGATCTAAGGTTACATATGACAACTGCAATAAATTTGTACTGGATTCGAATGATGTTACAGTAGAAGAACTAAACTTGTCTTCAAAAAGGTTATCAAGAAAAAGATTCAATGATAACGTTGAATTTACTTGCGTCAACTGTGAGACTCATATAAAAAGGCAATCTAATTATATTAAAAAAATTGAGAGGCTTAATAAATTGAAGAATAGCTTAAGGATAACAATAAAAGGAAATCGCAAATCGAAAATTAATTTGCTGCAGAGAATTCATCGTTTAAAAGAGGACAAAGAAAAGCTGCAAGTGCGTGAAAAGCAGAGTATCAAAGAGAAAATTTATTTATTGCTTGGTATTGATCAAAATACTAAGACATTTTCGAAGCTCATTCTAACTGAGAATGCAAAAAAATACACCGAAGAGCAGAAGTGGATTTTGCAGTGCATTTTTTTTTCTCCGTTCGTCTTCCGGATACAACTTTTTACGGGATCAGTTTGGACTACACTTGTCGCACCCGTTTTCATTACATAGGTGGATTAAGATAAACAGTCTGTCACCTGTAATAAATAGAAATGTTCTAGAGGAAATAAAGAAAATAACTTCGACATTATCACCAAAAGAAAAAGAAGTCATGATTATATTTGATGAGATGAGCCTTCAGACGAATCTAACCTACAATAAATTCAAAAGTGAAATTGAAGGTTTTGTTGATTACGGAAGGAATTAAAGATCTAATATATGCGCTAAGTCTGTGTGCGTTTTTATGATTCGGAGTGTATGCGGAAATTTTAAGCAAGTTTTATATCATGTCGTTTGTCCAAGCAATACACCTATGAAACGACTTGAGATTGAGGTATATAATTGCCTTGGTATATGCGCGGAGCTGAAACTAACCGTTAGAGCTATTTGCTGTGATCAAGGACCCACAAATCGTAGTTTTTATAGTAAACTTAATCTAAATGAAAAAAACTTTAACTTCACTTACAAAAATAAATCCATATATGGAATGTATGATATTCCTCATCTTATAAAGAGTATTCGGAACAACTTACTTAAATACAATTTGACCACTTTTGATAGAATTGTTAATTGGAAGGTAATTGAATACCTTTATAACACAGAAAAAAGTAATACTACCAAAATATGTCCAAAACTTACATCGTCACACATTGATCCTACTGAGTTTCAGAAAATGAACGTGAAGTTCCAAGCCATGTAGCCCAGTTTGCAAAATCTACAGCTGAATTTATAAAAAAAATAGATCGACTTTTCGACCTATTAAATGGAAAACCAGCACTTATACGGAATGATCAAAATATGCATTTTATACAAGAAATGAAGGATTATATATTAAACATCAAACCCACAAACGCAAGAAATAGATCATTTTGTTTCAAAGGCTTGGCCTTAACTATTGAAAGCGTTTTAAGAATAAGAGACACATTATTCATGGATTATAATGATTTATATTATATTTATGTAAATAAATTTAATCAAGATCAGTTAGAGAACTTATTTGGTGTTCCGCAGGCGGCGAACAAGTGGCAGAACAAATAAAAAAAATGTTCCGCAGGCGACATGACTGCCAACTCTAATGTCAAACTTTCTTATGGTCGGCCTACACTTTTGAGGAGTTCTGCCAACTTCGATACTGGCCTTCTCAGCGTTCCGGTTGATGTTCGTACGTCTGCTAATCTAACGTGACCGTCCCTAGATGTGGGTCACCATACCTCTTCTCCATTGGCTTCTCGGAAAGTTCTTATCGCATATCAAGACTAAATCGCCTTCCTTTACTGCTTTCTGCGGCACGAACCATTTTGTACGTCTTGTCAGCGTAGGCAAATATTCCCTTATCCAGCGGCGCCAGAAAGTATTCTTCAATTGTTGGCTGATTCTGTACTGCTTACGGGAGCAAAATGTTGCTATGTCGCCTGGCGTTTGCGTAGAATTAGTAGTCCCCGGAAGAAGGTGGTTAGGAGTTATTGGATCCGGATCTTCAGTTGTTACTGGCAGATGAGTCAATGGTCTGCTGTTTATTATATTTTCTGCTTCTATAAGTAGACTGCGTAAAGTCTCGACCTGAGGCGCCCTCTCCTTCAACGTAACTGCTAATACCTTCTTCGTTGACTGAATAAGTCGTTCCCAGCAGCCACCACTACTCGGGTTCCCCGGAGCGTTAAATACCCAATTGATCCCCTTCGCAGACAGCTCTTTTTGTATATAGTTTTGATCAAATAAATCATTCACCTTACGTAATTCCCCATCCGCTCCAACAAAGTTTGTGCCCATGTCTGATCGTATTTTGGTGGGAATTCCCCGACGGTTGACAAAATTTCTTATGCATAGAATGCAGGCATCAGTCGAGAGATCTGCAGCAAGCTCGATATGTATGGCACTATTTGCAAGGACATCGGTCCTATTTGCACATACGGAGTTAGACGGTCTATGGGCAGTTGACCCATCATCGGCGGCTTAGGCATAGCCCGGCTATTCTTACAATGTTGACAATTCGACTTCGCTCTCTTCACCGCAGCTCGTAGGTGAGTGATCCAAAACTTTCGCCTTATCTCATTTACCTCGAGTTCGTCGTTTTGATGATACAACTTCGTACTGTCGTTCGTCATGGTACCATTTAACTATTAGTTCAGTGAAGGGATGACGATTAGGCAATATTGCAGGTTGACGTGTTGACTCAGGCAGAGTTAGGGCGTAATCAAGTCTTCCACCGACACACAATACCCCCTCTTTGTTGAGGCGTGGCGTGAGCATATAGATGTCGCTGGCTTTGGATATAACGTTACTGTCTTCTAACTCGGCTATTTCCCGGCTTCACGTTGAACCAGCTTACAAACAGCTACCTTTGTTCCTTGCAATTCATCCACAGTCAGCTCAATTCGCTTCCCGACAGCTCTGATAACGCCTTTTTTCTTCCGGGCACGCATGATGAACCTCAATGCCCACGCAACTGTCCTCTGCAGTCTAAAATAACTTGAAAACCTTTTGAAATTAATTACCTGCAGTAGAGCGACGACTAGGCAACATCTTCGTCGTTCCTCGCTGTCTTTTGGTGCGACATCAAGTTTTGTTTACGGAGGCCAGAATTTTTAAGCTTGTTTCAGGAGGTACGGTCCACCTATCCATCGATTATTTGGCACATAATCAACTGGATATGTCGCCCTCGTGGCATTGTCAGCTACGTTTAAATTGGTAGGCAACCAACGCCAATCACTCCCTTGCGTTGTTTCCAATATTTCCCCGACACGATGAGCAACAAACGATTTATATTGTCTGTGGTCTGATTTAATCCAGCATATGACAGTTTTAGAGTCGCTCTAAAGGACTGTTCTTATTGGCTGTATGCTGTGGCACTCAGTAATGGCGTTCGTCAAATGTGTTCCCAATACGGCGGCCTGCAACTCCAGACGGGGTACTGAAAGCAATTTGAGTGGTGCACATTTTGTTTTTCCCGCGATGAAACATACTTCAGCCCCTCCCATCAATGTGATACGCCAGTAAGCGACGGCGGCAAACACTGACTCGCTGGCGTCGGCAAAAATGTGTAATTCTGTGGTAGTTTTCGGGTTCCTTAGATGTAGAGAGTAGCACCGACTCAGACGAAATTGCTTGACTAATTGCAGCTTAATTACCCACTGTGAAAATCTCTGGAAAGTGTCCACCGGTATCTCTTCATCCCACTGTATTCCCTTCCGCCAAAGTTCTTGCAGCAGTACCTTTCCGTATACCAAGAAGTTGGCGAGCATCCCAAAGCGATCGTACACGGACATAAACAAGCTAAGGCACTGTCGCTTCGTAGGATACTTTGTAGCGTCAATGATACCTGGGTCGACTCGATGAAGGTGGAGTTAGAAGACAAATTCGTCGGCTCGTCTGTCCAGAACATTCCCAACACTTTGTCAATGGCGTCTGAAGCATTCATGTTGAATACTGCTGGCCTTAGTAGTTCCTCTCCGTTCAACTGGCTTTGAACAAAGGTAGAATTCGACACGAATCCTCGAAGATCAAAACCTGCTTTCAGATGTGTAGTTTTAACTACGGTATCAATTCTAATGGCTTCGTCATCGTAGTGGAAACTGCACACCAAATGGTCAACGTAGTGGCTGTCCAAGATCGCGGTGGCAACATCTGGCATATCCGACGCCGCTTCTAGTGCGTTCCTGTTCTTTACGTATTGTGCACTAGACGGCGAACAAGTGGTTCCGAAGATCATAACTGACATGACATATGTCTCTATTGGTTTTGTTTTATCGTTATGTCTCCACAGAAAACGTTGGGAATCTTGATCAGCCTTTCTGATGAGGTCTTGTAGAAACATCTCCTTGATGTCAGCACACAGACCAATGGCTTATTCCCGGAATCGGAAAAGTATTTTTACTAACAACTGGCTTTCGTCTGATCCCTTAAGTAGCACTGAATTCAAGGAGATTCCGCTTACTGCGGAGGCGGCATCAAATAAGAGAGGCAGTTTACTTGGTTTGTTAGCGTTAAAAACGGCAAAGTGTGGCAAATACCAAGTTCGTGAAGTTCTGGCTGCAGCTTCTGCGGATGATAGCTTCCTGGCATAACCCTTCTTGATATAATCATCCATTCCATCTTCATAGGCTTTGGCAAATCCTGGATTTTTGCTCATTTTGCTTTTTATTAGGAGCAAACGATTTACGGCCATTTTATAGCTGTCGGGTAAAACTATATCATCTGACTTCCATAGAAGGCCTGTTTCATATCTCTGGTGGGCCTTCTCAGTTGTTTCATTCTGAATCATTCGCGCTCTAACAACATCCTTCGATTCCAATGGTTTCTTTGGCACAGAAACTCCGAAGTTCTCGGTCATAAAATAGTCTGCGACTACAGTCTCAAGACGATCTTCTCTCTCCCTGGCGTGCATTATTGTTGACAGTTGGCATGATGAACTTACATTCGGACTCAACGGATTGCCATATATAATCCAACCCAAAGGCGTTTGGGTGGCTACAAGATTGTGATCTCCCTTCAAACTTCTTAAATTGGCTATTAAATGGCAGTTATCCAAACCAATTAAGATCGTTGGTGTGGCATTATAATACTCGGCGATCGGGAGATCTCGTAGTTGGTGATATCTGTCTTGAAGTTCGGTGATATTTACTGTCTGCACAGGAAGATCCAGTGACTGAGTGGCTGCTTTCTTCCTTTCATTCCTAGCTGGCGGGCAATTGATTCGTTCACTAACGTTGTAGACGAACCTTCATCCAGGAATGCGTATGGCCTCATAATTCGTTTATTCGTTCCTCGAATTTCGACCGGCAGCAATTTAAAAGCAACTTCGTCGACTTCGGGTTGAACGGCTTCTCATGCATTGTGTTGACTTGTTGAACTTTGGTGTCGTTATTTCTGTACGAAGATTCGTGAAGTGTAGAATGATGGATTCGGTTACAACCATCCACCCCACAGTTCTTTTTTCGTTTGCACTGGTACATGTTATGCCCTTTTGAGAGACAGCTGAAACACAAACGCATATTCTTTACAGTCTCCCATCTCTGTTCCCCTGTTTTACTGAGGAATTGACTACACTGCGATATGAAATGAGACTTCGCACATTCAGTACAAACAACTACCCTCTTACCTTGCAAAGCAGAGGTCTCGTTCACGGCAAACATTGACTTCACGTTAGTACGCTGTTGGATTACCACTCCTCTGGCTGCTGAAGACGGCGTAGATAGCATGTTCAATGTGGCTTGGCTACGACCCTCGAAATCGGTTTGATCCAAGCAGCAAAATGTTTCAACGTTGGATATGGCTTGATCACTGAAGAATAAGCTGCCCATTCAATCCTTTTCGTCATGGGCATCTTCGATATTAGTTCCTCCAGTAGGGTAGGATTTCCCAAATATTGGCTGGCACTTGCGGTCTGCAAAAACGTGGTTAAATTTTCAACTTTTAACTCCGGAATAGGTATAATGTCACGCACCTTTTGAAGCTGGATTTTGACCAAAAGTTCTGGTTGGCCAAACTTGAATTCAAGCTGCTCCATTACGCTCAAAACATTTTGCGGGTTTATTAACAAACATTCCACCTCCTCACGTGCAGTTCCCTTAAGGTATTTCTGTAGACGAAACGTATTCTCTAAGTCAGTGTAGCCATATGCCATTGAAGACTCCTGAAACGATGTCACAAATATAGGCCACTCTTCCGGTCCACCACTGAATTCTGGAAGGTCGTAGAGTTTGCGTGTGGTTCCGTGACTGACATAAGAGGGCGTATTCCTAGGACCCATTGATGGCGACGGCTGTGTCTGCATGTGTATTGTTCCCTGCAAATGGTTGGCTGTAGGCGCACCATAGATGGTTGACATGGCTGGCTTAATTGTGCTTATGGATAGTCCATCGATGAAAGCGGGATGTGGTTGCACCACATGCGCAGACCTTGGGTAATATGCTGACGTAAGTGTTGGCGACTGTATGGCGTGCGTTACAGAAGCAAGTCCCAACGTTATTGGTTTGGTATTGTAGCAATGACGCAACAAATTTCCTTGACTACTTCCAGGCATGTTAGTCGACACCAGTTCAGTTCCACTGACTTGCGTTGTAGCTGGTGCATTGTGAATCAGCTCAGTATTTTGTTGAGGAATTGCTGTTGACACTGACTGCGTGCTTGTAAATGTTGTTTTGTCCCTCAATTGTTGTTGCAGGTGGGCCCTCTTTGCTTCGCTATCGATTAACTGCTGCGTAGTACGTTGTGTATTCTCCTCCAAAATCCTTAACCGTTCCATCAATTGTTGGATAATCGAAGTTTCCACCATGGTTTCTTCGTTGACGGAATCATCCTCTTCATTTGGTGCTGAATTAGGATTTTCTGCTGGCGTGGAAGATCCTGACATGTTGAGAAGGTAAGCGCAAAGGCCTGGTGTTCACTCGTTCGATGGCAGACGGCGACAATGAATACGGCGACGATGAAATGGCGATGATGAAATAGCGATGATGAAATGGCGATTATGAAATAGCGATGATGAAATGGCGATGATGAAATAGCGATGATGAAATGCGATGATGAAGTGGCGATAATTCTTTTAAATTAAATATATTTGGCAAACGTCGTCGAAGAATAAATTATTCTGTGGCATCGGCGTCGTAGGATATAAATAAAAAATTGTTCCGCAGCCGGCGGACAAGTGGCAGAATAAATAAAAAAATGTTCCGCAGGCGGCGGACAATTGACAGGATAAATATACTCGTACAGCTCGTATTTTAGTTGTTGTTTATTTATCTAAAAGGTTACAAATGTTATTGTATAAAAGAAATAAAAAATAAAAAGTTTAGACTTACTTCCTGTCTTGTTCTAAAGAAAAAATAATACGTGCTACTACTTCGGCTGGCTGTTCCAATATATTTAAAGAAAAAATCCTTTGTGCTAATGTATGTGTCTGGCTCAATAACATGGCTGCCAACTCTAATGTCAAACTTTCTTATGGTCGGCCTAGACTTTTGCGGAGTTGCCACTCCCTGCTAGCTAAAGTTATATCAATAAAATTTTTATTCAAATTGAAATGTTCCAACTGCGAAGAAGACGATTCGGAATATCTACAGGTGGATTGAAATGCTATTTCGCAGAGTGATATAGAAGAACAAATGATACTTACCCAAGAGCTATCACAAAATCACGACATTCTTAAGAATGAGGAATGTTTTGAAAATAACATGAATACGAACAATATACTTAATCCACCAGATGAAGTCGTAATATCAGTCAAGGTACCGCAGGTCAACGACCTTGCTACAAGATACTTTGCCGGATACTGCTTCTTTAAAACAATAAAAAAAAAAAAAATGAACAAAATCTGTTAAAATTGTGCTGAAGAAATGTCAAAGGACGAACAGAATTTCGATCTAACGGAGGCATTGATAAAATTAAAAGAATATGAAAATTCAAAAGAAAATACGGTTCTCTTATGGCCTTCGGAAAAATATTTTCAAGTATGCCGTCTTCATGTACAAATATTTTCCGAATACTTTCGAAAACCAAATTTTGCATCTAACTTAAAAGAAAATATAATCAACGAATGTATAAAGGCAACAAATATACATTTTCCGAATTGGTTCAATGTATGTTATGACCACAAAATTAATTTAATAAATTTCCTAATAGTGGTATTGCTCTGGAAAAATTGTAAGTGGGCCCTTGTTAAGAATTTAATTAAAAGTAGAATTTCCAGAAATAAAATAAAAAATTGCAAAATGTAATGAACGCTTAAAAAGTAAACTCGACAGATAAATTGATAGTATTTATTGGGAGGTTGGGAGGGTGGGGGTCGATATCCTGCCACGTCCTCGTTCGTGTCCCCTGGAAACTACTTCAGTTATGGTGATTTAACTGCAATTTAATACTAACTTAATTTAAGTTAATGATTATTTTGTTAAGTTAGTTAGTTTTTTTATAATAATTTCGAAAATTAGTCACCTTTACTTAAGTAGGTCAAGAGCAGTGATCAGTAATTATAAGTGCATAAATATAAAATGCAGTATTCAAAACTCATACTCATACCCATTTTCAGAGCAAATTTGTGTCAACAAAGTTTACAGAGTTTTTATTTATTTAATCAAGTGCTGAAAATAAGGTACATACATACAGACAAAATAACAAGCACACAACATAAGCCCAACCATTTGCACATATAGATATACGATCTATACAGATACTTCATATCCATCCTACCAACGTGTGGGCATCAGAACTCCGTGATCGTAGTTCCACAAAATATTTTTTTGTTTCTTTTTTGCAGTGAAGGTAAACAAGGGTATGTATGAGTGACACGATGGACTAAAAAGTGAGCAGAAAAAACAAATATTCTGTGTTCTGACTTGTTCCCTTTTGTAAGAAGTTTAAGCTTTTTAAAAACCTTTTTTTAGTGAATTTCGTTTTCATATATCACTTCTTCCCATATGAATGAGACATCTGGGTAGTTTATTATCTGTGGTATAAGGGTATTCATATCCCCTTTAACACGTGCAAATTATAGAAAAAAAAAAAAAAAAAAAACAGAGTTAAGCATCCTGTTGGAATAACTTGTTGGTTGAGTTCGGCTTCAGACTGTAGTGCCATTAAAAGTAAGTAAAGTAAACTTGTTCGTTTCCAACATCAAGCTGAAGTTGAGTCCGTTATCCGCATGATATTTTCCAATCATATCAGCACCAGATTACAAATATTCTGCCTTATATACATATCAGGCTAGTATCTATCATAATATATAGCATCTTGTTTTCCTCTTTTTTCTCACAGAGGTTTTATGCCACGGAATAAGGAATCGAACTTCCCGATCTTCCCCCTGAATCCTGCAGGGGGAAAAAATGTATGTGAAAAAGTTGAATATCGGGTTAGCCGTAAGTATAGGCCATATGCCACCTTCTACTTGTCTATTTTTTTGTTTTGCTCTACCACTTAATAGAACATTATTTTTTTTTAATCTCGTAAGATTTTTCTTGAAGAACCTCATTTAGGTAGCTTTTGATTAATAAAACTTTCGCTAAACACGCCTAAGAAGTCACTCAATAGAAAAGAAAATCAATTTTTTAAACTGGACCAGTACTCGTAGTTTAAAAGACTTTCATAAACGGACATCCTGACACACATATAACAAACTTTTTTTTTTTTTCAAATAGTGTTTTGCAAACCTATAGCTATATTCGTTAAAGTAATACTTAAACCGCACTAACAACAACAAAAGCATGTATATCCGTTGCGCGGAGTGAAAGATACTGGGAAAAATTGGTAGTTAAGCCCGTATGACACTACATTTTTTTCCCCATTATTAATGCATTAAATCATATTAAAATGTCAGCTTTGCATGAAAGAGACAACAATTTTCTTTTAGGAAAAGAAAAGCCATTATTTTGCAAAACAACTCAAACTGTCATAATTTGTTTTCAAACAAAATTATACAGCAGCAAAGGAGAGATGGCAAAAATTAATTGGGAGGACAAATTTGTGTTTTATTTAATCGAGAAAGTGCCACATTTAATAAATTTATATTTACAGCACACAAAATAAGCAAATCTTCATCGAATTTGCAATTCAAAACAATTAAATTTTGAAATGTCAGAATTCAATGCAGAAATGTCAAAAGAAAGCTGCCAGTAGCTGAAAAATGTAGTTTGAGTTACATTTTTAATGCATTTTTTTTTTTGACATTTTCACATTTATAAGGTTAGTACATACGCAGTCACACCTAAGGGGAATTTCAGTAGTGAATTTGTTGCACTGCTCTAGTTTCATTTTCATCGCATTAAAAATGCGAAAAAAATGTAGTGTCATACGGGCTTTAGGTACCAAAAAGTTTTAAGAAATATAATTTTTCAAGCCCAGACATACCTACGAGTACGTTAACATGACTTTTGATGTTGATAGTGCATTATGCATGCATTACGAAAAATAATAGGTCAGATTAAAATATATTTATATGTGTACGATTATTTATTACATTATAACATTTCTTAAAAATTTCTTATTTAAGTGGAAATGTAGGACATTTGAAAATTCAAGTAGGACGTAGGAAAAGCAAACGATTGTAGCTATAGGACTGCCTTACCAAAAGTGAAAAACCTTATACGGATTACTGGATCGGGGCTTATTGCATTTGCTATACCATAATATCAATACCAGCTGTGTGTCCTTAGCCTACGATTTATATGCAATACAGAGACCTCAAAATGTAAACGAATTCCATGCATTCGGAGAAGTTATAATGTAATAGTAGATAACTATAGCGCTTCGATCCCCAGTTGGCCACTTTATAACTCGGTATATTATGAAAGCAAACGTTTTTGAATCGATAATTGTATTCGCAAATTATTAAAAATTCCGGTCCATACGCAAACGTAAAATGAGAATGTAGTGGAAGTTGATATGTTGATTGAACTGAATTTAGGAGAATTATACTTTTGTATTTTTCCAAATTCGATTGTATCGAAAAAAGTACAATTTTATAGACTTTTTCATCCCTGGTCTGGAGAATACTTATTCACAGAATATATTCTCGGCTGACACACAACACTAATAAATATGTATCTGTTTGTTTTGTAAGTAAGTGGGTTCAACAAATAAAAGCATATTTTTAGTGTAATAACATTACTTTATTACAAAATAGTTTAACATCGCTGAGATGAAAAGATGATATAACAATAAAACTTAGGTTTAAAGTTATAGCCTAAAATTAAAATCACTTTTTTTTTGTTCCTTTCACAACATGCTCCACTTATCTTTCGTTTTACGCTTTTTTTTATTAGTTTCTTTTAATCTAACTATGTTTAGATATCTATCATTTAAAACTTTATAAGGTACATTTTGCTTATAATTTATTAAATATTACACAAAAACTTACTTTTAAGTTAAAAAAAACAGAAAAAAGCTCATATTCAATAATTAAAAACTTAATTAAATGTCACTACTGCATGTCATAACTCTATTTACAAGATCCACGTTAAACGCAAATAACATCATATACACTTTAAAAAACTATTTATAGATGTGTTTATAATACAAGAAAAAGTTTATGAAAATATATACTTGTACAGGACAATTTTTTTTCCGTTTTAATTACACTTTTCTTTTAGCATGAAGCATTTCCATTAGAAGTGTTTGTGTAGGTGCACTTCCGGCGCAGTGTTTTAAGTATAAATGTTCTTCTCCTCTTGCTGCCATTGCATGTATTTCCGGAAGAATATTTAAAAGTCTGCTAAATTTATCCTATTGAAAAAAGAAAAAAAAAGAAAGAAAGTAAATAAATAAATACATACGTAATATATGAGTTTTAATATTGCTTTAAAGTGATTTTTAAAAATTTAATTCAACAATACCTACTGAACTCGGAGACAATTTTCTTTATTCGAATTTGAAATTAAGAGAATCAAGCATAATGTACAAAAAAAAATACAGTGACAGATCAAAATGGTTAATCCCGCTTAACTCACTGGTCGCGATCAGGAAGTCGGTCTGTCACCTATGACTCAGTTCTAAACGAGATTAGCGCGTTGTGGAACTGGCCTTCGCCGAAGCCGGATCACTGAACGCGAGCTTAGCTCACTTTTAAGAAGTACGAGTAGTGCCGGAGCAGATTGGGAAAAATGCGAGTAGATTTGATTTACTGTACCGGGAGAAATTACTTAAAATCCTAGCAAATTACAGTATTCAATAAAGCCTAATTAATACATTAACGGACAAAAATAAAATGTTTGCTAAGCTTAAAACTACCTGCAAAATTTAAATCAATTTCAGTCAATACTAATTTGTATAGGCTTGTGTATAATCATGGGAAACGTCTTTTTGTACTATAAATTCCTTCAACATCACTTACAATTTTAGTTTCTGTTGTGGAAATGATTAATGATTGCAACCGCAGATTAAGAATAAAGTATAACACAATTTAGAAAAAAATGTAATAACATGCCTTAAGCATTGAACACCCAATTGACCATCAAAATAATATACCTACCTCCGAATAGAACAGAAATTAAAAAAACAAGAAATTAATTTAGGCTTATGATGATATGGTCGATATTATTCTTAATAATGGTTCTTAAAGGAAATCAGACCACGAACATATTTTTTTTAATTCATATTTCTGATTGCAATTTTATTAACGCTTTGTAAAGTTAATTGCGGTTTGCAATACAAAAATACCTTGGTCTTTTTGTTCATTTTCATTGTTCACCTAGAAATATATATATTTAGCAAATTTGGAATACATAATTAAAATAATGGAATTCGCCTATTACCTATCAATGAGTTTTTGTTTTTATTTTGTGTAGAAAATACAAAGAAGTATGCATATAGATAGTAAAAAGATATAACAGTATAACCAAAATTTAACTGACAATATTGCACAATACGCATATCTACATTTAGTCATATAGCGACGACTAGATTACGTAGCCATTGTATTACTGATGAAATTGAAAGCATATATATGGTCAAAATAATTCTATCACCAATATCCTGTTCATTTTCACATTACTCAGATTTGAAACTCAAACAAAATTGTTAAAATATGTTTGTTAAAAAATTCATTAAAAAGAAAAACTTATATTATTTAGATATTGATTTTTAACAAAATCGACTGATTCATAGCTGAGAAAGAGCCAATTTAAAAAGCCAGTTATTTAATAAAGTACCCTTGTATGAATTGTTTGCCAAGAACTTGGTACGCCATATGATAGCGTATGTACAAGCCTATTCGAAATTAAGTAAATTATAATAGTGAAAATTAAAATTTAGCCTCGAATCGTAAAAACGATCAGCCGTTTGTGCTGCAGACGGCTGACATACACACACACACACACACGCACACATCTACGGATGAAATAAGAAAAGTCTTTTACAGTCCAATCTATGCAGCCATTGAGATGCTAATTGCGGGTAATTCCTCCTTGAATCATCGTTAAGATGCAGTTTGTGGTGGCTTGGTGAGCTATGGTAACCGGCTCCAACGGCGTTCCCCTGTCCAAACAAGCGTTTACAAACTAGGTTTTGAAGGTATGAAAATATATGTACATATATATTTCTTGTTTTTGATTTTTATGAAATTTGGTTTCATTTACATAAAAATTATTTGTAGTGGAGGTAATTCAAGCCATCAAATTGTAATGGTTATACGCCTAAAACTCAAGATCAACAGAACAGATTTTGATTAAATTTGGCTTCTGAGTTTAGCCGCTGTTTAGCTAGTTTTGTCTGAATATTATCAAAACCGGTTGGTGGATCTACTCGTAAATGGAACTGAGGTTTCAAAAATCTTACGTAACTCAAGAAATTGTAAATAAATTTGTATGTGTGTATGTATTTTAGTGATTTTGAATTACGAGTATGTAATATATGTATATCGAATTCCGTGGGATAGGAAAATCGTCAAAATCAGAGTTGCGCAAATTGTAATCGATTACAAATTGTAATTAATTACTGTAATTTGTAACTGTAATCATAATCGATTACAACAAAATTGCATTTTAATTTCAAGTGGGTGTATATATGTACATATGTATTGGGTGGGGTGGATATAGAGTTTGCAGGGGGAAGTGATCTTTTAGAGGATTTATTGATGGAGATGAGTGTGAGCACATTTTGGAAGTTGAAGGGTAGAAATTAAGTTTAAAGGAGTTAGTTGGACCTTTTCAGTATGCGTGAGCGAAAATGAAGTTTATGGTGGGCGGATGATATTTCCTCCATTTTCACCTACAACACATAAAAAAATGTAACGAATTGCTAAGTAATTGCGATTACAATATAATGAAAAATATTGATTACGTGTAATTCTGATTACCAATTTATTCGATTAGTTTGTAATTTTAATTAATGTAATGGTTTGAGTGATTGATTACATATACTCGAGTCTCCGGGGAAAGCAATTGGGAAAGCAGTGATGAAGAGGCACTCTCTTCTAAAAGACGTAAGATAGGGGGAAGTAATCAAGGCCATCTAAGTTGGAAGAAGTGTACACACACAGCCGGTTTTTTAAGCTCGGACGCAGTTCAGTTAAGAAGGAATTGATTGGCAGATGAGCTTAAAAACTGAAATCGCGTACAAATTTTTGAAAATATGTTTGATGAAGAGGTTGTAGAACTTATAATTAGCAATACAAAGCCTTATGCTCTCTAAAACAACAGACACACATTCCATATAAATGTATCCCAATTGCAAAGTTCCATTGGAATACTACTGCTGATTGAATATCGCAAATTGCCATACGAGAGACTATTGGTCTTTAGATGAATATGTGGGATGTCCTGCACCAACGTACCATATCTAGAAAAGCGTTCACGGAAGTAAAACTTATCTTCTTATCAACAAATTTGTCCAGTGGGTTGTTTTTCATACCACCCATCTAAGCAATTCATAAAAGGTAAACCTGTACTCTTCGGATACACGAATTGGGCGCTAACAAGTTCTACGGGATACTACAGTTTTGATGTTTACTGCGGCAAAGTGATTGGATCCAACATAAAAGAGCTGTTGGGTTCAAAGTAGTAAAGTCTCTTTTAAGAAATATCCCAGCGAATCCAGCCGAACATATTGTTTACATCGATCATTTGAGCAGAGTTTGACTACCAATTTGACAGTGGCAACAAAGTTATTTCCGTTCGATGGAAACATAACAATGTTTGCACAAAGGGAGCAAATTTCGACACCGTTTAATCACTTGGCAAGGTAAAGCGATGATGTAACGAAAAGAAAGAAAAGATTGAGCTGAAAATCCCAAGAATTGTTTTAAAACTATAACAGAAGAATGGGCGGTGTAGACGAAATGGATCAGTCGATATTTTTGTAGCGGATTGTCATACGGCCTTGTTTCGAAAAATACCATACTTAAGCCCATTGTACTCGATCTAGTACACCCTTAAAACTTATGGATTGAAATTATTTTCTACTTCTTTTTTTTTCTTACTTGCGCAAAAGGTTGTATATGAACTAGAAAATAAAGTTAAAAAACAAAAATCACTGGAATGTAACTATAGACATTAATGAGTTAAACTAGTTTCACATTGTGCTTAAATAAGAACTATATGGCATGTAACATGTGACTATGATTCAGAGCTTAGCAGATGGGCCGATGCGGTACCCAATTATTGTCCTCAACTCGAATTTATTATAAGCCCAATTTTACACAGTTTATCGAAGAGCCTATATGGTTTCCAGACAATTTGGGAAATACTCTGGACCTCTTTCGCTCTACAGAGCCAAACAGCTGCACCATCTGAAATTGTGTCCTTTTAAGAAATTCGGAACATATCCTAATATCAGCAACACCCGCCACTAACACCAACGATATGACAATAGGATTGCTATCGTCTGATTTGTAATTATGTACAGTTTATCTAACTGTGAATAGCTCTGGGACTTTCTCGCGTCTTTTCCATGGGCTGAAATATGTTTCAATACAACTTGATGTCAACGTTTGCACAGCTCGGAGTGGAGCTATACATTTCCCAATCCACCAAAGAAATCAGCCTGAAGCAAACAAAGGTTCAACACAAATTATGATACATGTTTAGATATGTATTGTAGTTCGCAGAGTGAACAGGTAGCGTTTTACTAGAAATTGAATTTTGCTGCTAAAAATTCATGGGGAGTTAATATCCTTGCTACTTTCTTTACTATTATTGAAAGCTCCGAGCCAAACCGCGATATGGCTGGGGACTTGTTTTTTTAGGGGCGGCTGTAGATATTGTTCAATAAAGTACGCCAATACAATAGCGCTCAAACCCTACATAGCAAACAAGATCTAGCTTCGTCAGTCACCGCAATATGTGTAATATGTATATCGGTAAAATCCGAGAAGAAGAAATGCAATGAGTCCCTAAAAGTGGCTCTCGTCCTTTCTGATCGATGGCAAAGGTGATAAACAACAACTTAAGTCATTTCTGCTCCCAACCTTTAATGAAAGAAAGTGAATCACTGGTCACAACACCAAAATAAACACCATCAATTTGCAAACATGTTTCCAGGCAATTAGACACTATATCCGGCACAAGCGGTTGGTGGTACCGAAAATACAGTCTTCGACGCTAGATGTGAAAGTTTCTATGTTTTATTCGCAAACAACTTTTTTTTTCCCCGCAATCAATCGATTTCCAAACATATGGATAGTTGCAAACCGTCTGCAACAGATCCCATTTTTTATCTTCTTACACCTTCGCGGCATTGTGAACTTGTAACTTCGAATGCCATAACATTTTTTAGAAAATATTCCCACGATTTTTAAGAGATCATAGCAGAAAAACTGTTACGACTTTTTCCTAGATGAAAGTGGACACCATAAATAAAAGTCCACGGGCGGCGCCCACGGCTGTTACGATTTCTTATCAAAATGCGCGAATATTGATGAGATGGCAAAACACATACACAAGAGTTGCGAGTTATTGCCTCAAAGTTCACATTCTTTAAAGAAAACGGTCTAAAAACAGAGATATAATAACGACAGACTCCTAAAAGTATATATCAGGTTACTCCATAAATAATATGAGTTTTCGATACCATGGAATATTCTCACTAAGCCTCCAAAATAAGATTTTCCACGGGTTTTTTTATTTTTTATTTTTTATTAATGTACTATTGTACATCTTTGTAGACAATGTTCGACATGTTTGGCTTTGACAATATCATACAAATCGTAATGCGGCAGAAGTTGCACGTGCATTTTTTGAAGTGACAGACATGTTACAAGTGAAAGCCAAGCCCAAAAATGGTTTAAACAAAATTCTCAGAAGGAAATTACGTGCTCAAAGATCATAACGGCACAATAAAGTCGGTTGGTCCGGATAATAACATACTGCTTAATACCCTGGACGAAAATCCATGTGCATTCGTTGAGGAATTGTACTACATTTTCACTAGATCCAAAGGAGATCTCAAATGACTCATTTTCGAGGTGTTTTCACTACATTTAGCTCATTTGGTTTGACAGTTGATAGAACAAAAGGGCATTCTAGGTTCGAGCTCAAGACCATGTTATGTGTGTAACTTTGAACAACCATATGTTACTCCTCCCATAGGTGAGCTATGACAATTCGGGCTCGAATCTGCACAGTTCGGGTAACAAGCAGAAACACTACCCACTACTCTGTGGCTACCAAACCGCCCATACTTTAATATGGAACAACTTATAAAAAAAAAAAAGTATGTTCGCCTTGCTGAACTTCGTTTTGAATTTATTTGTAGTCCGATTTGCTGATAATGAGGTAATTAAATTTAATTTAATTTTAGCCTCTCATATAGTGAAAGATCATTTTTCCTTAAACGCAGTGACTGCAAGTGAATATGGCAGGTCTCATATTTTATATATGTATATTTTATACATATATTTGTAGGTAAAAAATTTGTTATTTTTTCTTTTAAATTTATAAAATGTTCTCATTTTAATATTTGACACAAAACCAAAAAATCAGTACATTTGCATACTGATTTTGAAGATGGTAAGATCAGTACTAATGCTTTACCAAAGTCAATGATAAAATCAGTTCGAATGGTAAGCCTAGATGAAATATGCGTAGTATTGTCCATTTTGAACTGCTTTTTGAACAAACCTTGCCTACTCTTGCATTTTTCACTTCTAAATTAGAGAACATCTATAAATCTTGGGTAGAACAGTTACCACTACCTTTGCCTGGGTTGTGTGGCACGTAGACACATTCTGTTGGAACCACATGTCGCTCACATCAATGCCTTTAATTTCACGCCAAAAAAAAAGGTTGTTATAATTTGACCATAGTGCAGAGAATTCACCGGTGGCGTCTTAGTCGTTTTAAAGAAAAAAATACATTTCGACCACGCCGCGGGTCCACAGTGCGCACTTAACTGTCACCCGTTGTGGATGCAATGGCTTTTTAATTATAAAATTTGGATTTTCAGAACCTTAAACTTTGCGATCTTGTTTTTTAAGTAGCCACCGAGCGAAAAAATGGGCCTCATAGCTGAAAAAGAATTTATTCGAAAAATCGGCGTCAACTTATGTACATATTGTAGATATTACAGAACTTTTATTTTTATAGTAAGATGCAACAATTTTAATGCGTTAAACGGTGGTTAAACGATCCATATTGTAAAATGACAAAGCAAGAAATAACTACTGATGACAGATGAATTTGAAAGATGACATATTAGGATGTGAAATCCTAATCTCGAAATGAATAACACGTTATTATGACGGTTTTATTTGTTTTGCTACCATAATCTTTCTTTGGCTCTGTCTTTACCAAATATGTACCGGTCTTAAAGATTTTTTTTAATCTAACGCCACTTGTTCAACTTTAAAATCCTGGAACAATGTGGAAACAATTGGACTTTCAATTTCTTCACAATTTTAACATAAACATATTCCTGATATATTTTTGTTTGTGGTAAAGAAAATTCGTGGTTGGGTGGATCTTTTTACACAACTTTACGAAAAGCTTTAAGATCAAGAGTCAAATTTGAGAGAAGTTCAAAACCAAACAAGTTTTTAAGGTTAGAGTAAAAGTAAAAAACAATTATTACGTTTGTCTGTTTTTGAAAATTTTGTACGAATGTAAGTGATAGACAAGATGGCATTACCTACCACCATCTTGTTTTTTGAACAGCCCAACATCTATTTATTTATTTTTTCTCATAATTTGCACGTGTGAAAGGGGATATGAATACCCTTATACTATTTTTTTTAGAACACGGGCGTTTTATGAAAAGGGAGAGAGACAGAGAGAAAGACAGATTGGTGTAGTTGGTTTGAAACTCAGGTATTATTAAGTTTCAGTGAACTCCAAAGGTGGCGTCCAGATAACTGGGGAGTATTTATTCGCACCCCTAGGATAATAAAACGAACTGTTTAATACTCTTTCTACACAATTTAAAATCGTAATCATTTTTAATAAACTTTCATATCGTAAAGCAAAAATATTCACGGATGTTTTGTCACAAAATCATGTTTATCCGCGAATTGTGAAGAAATTGAAAATTCAATTCTTCCGTATAGTTTTAGAATCTAAATACTGAACAATTGCTGTTCGATTAAAAATCTTTAAAATCAGTGCCGATCTGATGAAAATAGATTTAAATTAAGACGATGGTAGCAAACCACATAAAACCCCCCACTTTTTTTTCTTGTTTGTTTGGTAAGAGGAAAATCGATACATTAACTAGCCAAACCTTATATCTAAATCATACGTCTTACAGTGCGCGTAAGTAGCTGTAATTTCTAGTAAAAAATAATAATTATTTATTTTTTATTAATAATTCAATTCAATTTAAAAATACTATAATATTTTATTTATTTATTCAGACAATACAAATTATTTGATAACGTTGTGATTCGAAACAGTGTGAATTTCATTTGATGCACTGAAGTGGAATACACTGTTTATTCTGGGTACTAATTTGTATCTTCAATTTATAACCAATTAGGTTCGCCTTTCTAAAGGCCTTGGGAACCTTTGCTCGTCGATTGTAGAAAGTTCGTGTTCTCATTCTTGCTACAATCATCTGACCTTCAACCTGAACACTTACTTTTGGCTTCAGTAGGTTACTGTGGATTGAAATTTTCATTCTACGTCGATGACTGAATAATAATTGTAAAGGAAATAAACCAATTTGTGAAAGTAGGGTGAACTGATATATGCAGGAAGAGTCGTATATGAACTATCTGCAAAAATTTTACTTAGATACCCATGAGTTGCAAAAACAGGCTTTAAGACCGTGGCAACTCTTCCTGCAGTTTCTGGGGAACAAAACTACGATCTTAATAAAATAGGAGATCCTTTGCAATATAAATGGTATTCCGGATCTTAAAAATATATTTTATCCATCCATTTAATATATAATTTGTTAGTTTGCTCAATATGCTGTTTCTTAGGTTTTTCTGTTTTAGCTGTAATTTCCATTTATCACTAATATTTAATAATAATATTGAAAGTGAATAATCTCACTCATCCCCATCGTTCACTTATTTCTTTTGATATGAACGCTATAAAAGACCTGCAATATACAAGTACTTTCAGGCGTGATTTAAATTGTACCTATATATAACAAATTTAAATTTCATGCGGTGCAAACGAGTCTTGTTTACAAATTGTAATGAAACGAGCGGCTTATGGTTCGTATACGCCGCCCATACGAGTAGATGTAAAAATTGAAATTGAAAAATGTTGCATTTAAATAT
The DNA here is from genome assembly GCA_963082735.1 of Pocota personata. NCBI lineage: Eukaryota > Metazoa > Arthropoda > Insecta > Diptera > Syrphidae > Pocota > Pocota personata. Next base: position 108,568,561 of record OY720431.1, on the reverse strand, counting down.
GATAGCTTATTTTTAATCTAAGTATTATTTTTTTAAGTTTGTGACAAAGTCATTGAACCAAATGCTACTGGTGCTTCTTTTTGCATTATGGAACATCTCAAGCCACTCTTAGAGGCATCACACACTGCATCACCACTGGATTCTTAAAGCCGGACAGCACGCCCTTTATTCGCTGTAATGCATTCGTGTATTGGTGTAACCACTACAATACTGCGTTCCTCTTCAGTATTTAGCACAACAGTTAAATATTTCTGCTAAAAGAATATCTGAAAGAGTATCATTCCTAGTATACGAGTACGCTGAAGATCTACTTTATCGTTAGAAATATAAATATTGTACATTGTCTTGATTCTTTCCGAGTCTTGATTCTTTCCAATTTCGGTCTTTGTAAACACTTGTCTTACGCAATTTACGCTATTCATTTTAAATGGGAATTTATTTGAATTACATTTAACATCTATAATCTTAGCTCTTTGGAAAATACGTAACAATTTTCGACCATACTCCTCTTCCGATTTTCTAAACACTATAAGATCATCAATATATAGGCCTGCACCACAAAATGTTGGTGCATGTATTTTTGAAATACACTTTTGATCCAAAAGGAAATCGACAAAATCTGTAGCATGCAAATGGCGACCTGAAAGTGCTAATGAATCTGGATTGTAACTTAACATAATATAATTCATTCTTCACATTCAGTAGCGGAAAGTAATTCATTCCACTCTTCGGTCTGATTTAGACAAATTGAGTTATCATTAATCTTCTACTAATGCTTCATTCATTCAAATCTTGGGATCTAACAAAGACGAATGGATGTAACAAAGTGGTGGGGATGTTCAGTAGAGTCTAGTGATCCACCCAAGCTGTAAGGTCTCCAGAGGAAGGTCCGAAGCGAAAGAGTAATCAACCAGATTCCAGTGGCGGTGTGAGCAAATAGTAAACTGTACCCAAGGATGCAAGGCTGAGGGAAAAATCAATCGTTGACGAGCTCCTTCGGGATCGGGTTGTAGCTCACGACAAGTCGCTCCCTCAAAACAGACGTATAAAGATCGTCGCTCAGCTGGCCGTATTCTGCAAAAATTCGGCAAAATTCCGGAGAACAAAATAAATGATAGGGTGAACACCCTAGTCGAGTGGGCCAAAAATATCGTCAGTACTCAACCTGGAAAACTAACAGAGACTTCACGTCTAAAAGACAGACATCGTTGAAAGAATCTGGGTCGGATTCAAAAAGAGCTAAGGTGCACAACACCAGCACCTTCACCGGGCCGTCCAACGTCACATCCAAGTCTTATAACGAAGTCCTCAAAGACAGGTGTATACTGGCAGTCATCGATAAGAACGACATCGATGGTAAAATCACTCCAGATATGTGGAGGATGACCCCAGCCAAACTAGCGACTTGCTTCCTTGACATCATGAAAGAGAATCCCGGCCCACCTCCCAACTGTTGTGTTGGTGGTTGACATCAAGGCCATGTCAAGCTGATCACTTGTGATTATAAGAGATGTCATCTCTTGTCATCTCTATAAGCTAGCGATTGGTAAACTAGGGGAAGTTTGGCCTGGTGCTAAGCTTGAGGTTGTGGCTAGGGAGGATATCTCATCCAGTCGAAAACTCGCACCTGGATTCCACCCGAACCCTCTAATACGGAGAATATTATCCGGATCCTTCAAATTAGCAATCCGTCACTTCCTACTCACAACTGAAAAGTCGCCAAGCTGGAGGAGTAGAGAGGCCTTTACAGATGCGCGCTTATTGTGATCAATAAGGAATCTCTTGCTCCTTTGGCGAAGACTGAAGGTGTGATTAGCTATGTGTTCAATGCCATAACCTTAAAAGTCTACAAAAAGGACGAGGTGGATGTTGAAAAACTTCCCCCTCATCCTACAGACCCTATTATAGGTATTATAAACACTGAGAAATTAAACTTCTTCTTTCTATGGAGGATGATGACTCTCAGTCTACCATACAACCGTGGCGCTTTGTTTGATATTTAAAACAAAGCATCTTTGAGTGAGGATGAACTTCTTGGCTTGTCCTCAGACTCGAAGGGCTTGAATACTACTGTGGTGGAAGTTTCTCTGCCTGATTGTAGTAACAATGCTGCAGTTAGTTGAGATTAACCTCCATCACTCCAAAACGGCTTCGGCCGGCCTTCTTCCCCGTCTCTCAAATGATAGGGAAGATATTGTCTTGATCCAAAAACCTTGGGTTGTTAGCAACCTGGTTTGTGGACTGAGGGCTCCCGGAGACTATTCCCTACACGTCAATTATAGTGATCGGGATATAACCGCAGGGTTGCTAGAAACAGGCAAGCGTTCCTATTATCTAGCATCGGCTTATCTCGCCCACGACATCATAGACCTTCCTGGACCCAATATTCTAAGACTGGTCGCAGAAGCTGAAAGAAGTAAAACTGGAATCATAGTTCCTACATTTTAAACTAGAAACTGACAGGAGGTTCTAGATATAACCCTTGTCTCCGTCTGGTGAACACTCTTTTTCTGACCACCAATACCACCAGGCCCATTAGTTTACAGAAATATCCGTAAACTAACTGGCTCAAATATAGGGAAACTTTAAAGAAATTGGTTAATTCCAACACTCTTAAGTCCCCGAGCAATCCTCAAGAACTTGATTGTATGGACCTTAGCCCTTAATAAAGCGTTGTCTTCCTCTTGCCCTTTGGTTAGGGTTTAGGGGCAAGAAAAAACCACACTGGTGGATCTCTGATCTAGGACCACTCAGAAATACTTGCAGGAAGCTTTTCAATAAAGGCAAAAGCACAAGAGATGCCTCTGACTGGGACTCGTATAAAGAATCCCTAAAAACATATAATATAAAAAAGAATTGAACAAAATAGAAGAATCTTCTGAGGCGCCTAGGCCGAGAAAAATTCTCTCGACAAATCCTTCAGTGCCCAGCTGTTTATTAAAATCAAATGGGTCTTTTTTTTTTGACCCTATCAAGTCAAATACTTAAAAACCCAACCTCTCAAGTGTGATTACACAGGACAAACTCCTTTGGGCGCTACATAGCTTCAAACCATACAAATCCGCAGGACCAGATGGCATAACACCTGCTGAACTACAACATTATCCTGCCAGTTCTAAAAAACATTTTCCAGAGTTGTTCGAATCTGGTCCATATTCCGCATTTATGGAGAGAAGTCAATGTGGTATTCATACCCAAAGCTGGTAAATATTCAAACGCCAGTTCAAAAGATCTCAGACCTATTAGTCTATTATCTTTCCTTCTGAAAACACTAGAACGACTGATAGATATCCATTTACGTGACAGTATTGACACACAACTACTGTCCATGGCTCAACATGCATACTGTAAAGGCAAATCAGTAGAAACAGTATTGCATACGTTAGTCAATAAGATCGAATACTCCATGTACCATAAGGAGTACACTGTGGTAGCTTTTCTGGATATTGAAGACGCTTTTAACAACGTTTACACATCTGCGATAATCAAAGCACTGTCAAATCTGAAAGTGCGAGCTGATTAATTTTCTGCTTAATAGTCGGATTAAAACTCAAAGCTGGGTGGGACATCTGTTATAAGATATGTCAGCAGGAGTACCCTTCGCAGCCTATCTCCGCTTCTTTGGATTTGGTGGTTAATGAAGTACTGTTAATCCTGGAAGCTGAGGGTATGCGGACGATATTGCTATAGCAGTATCCGGAAAACACCTCACTACCTTAAAAGAGCTCGTACAAAACGCTTTGAATAAGCTATCTAGATGGACAGCTCGGTGTGGTGTAGAAGTGAATCCCCATAAAACCGAACTAGTCCTCTTCTCAAGGAAATATAAAATCACACCTATTGACCCTCCATCTCTTAATGGAACAAGCTTAACTTTCTCCAACGAAGCTAAATATCTGGGTCTTATTTTGGAGAGGAAACTAAGCTGGAAACCTAATATACATGAAAGAGTTAAGAAAGCCACTGTCGCACTCTTCTCTTGCAAAAAAGCCATTGAGAACAAATGGGGTTTACAACACAGATTAACTCACTGGCTCTATATCTCGGTCATTAGACCGATCCTTATGTACGGGGTAGTTGTCTGGCGGATTGCCTTGGACAAGGCGATAAACCAGAAGTTATTAAGCAAAGTACAACGATCAGCTTGTCTCTGCATTAGCGGAGCACTGCGGAGGACACGTTCCGCAGCTATGGGATATTCTTTTTCATTTAACACTACTCGACATTTATGAGTGGTGCTGCTAACTCAGCTATTCACCTTAAAGCTACTTCACAGTGGTCCAAAAACGTATTTGGCCACGCCTCCATCTTAAACAAGTTTAATATCTTCCCAGACGACACTGACTACACCATACCAAAGTTAAATTTTGACAAAAACTTACAAGTTACCATCCCTTCCAGAGCATTCTGGGAAGAAGGTGCTTTTACGGAAGATAAGTCGATACATTTCTATACCGACGGTTCAAAAACTAACGACGGGGTGGGTGGTGGTGGTATTTTCTCTGATAGGCTTAATTTAAACCTCTCTTTTCGTCTCCCAAACTATTGTAGCGTGCTCCAGGCGGAGATAATGGGAATAAGGGTAGTCTTGTCTTGGCTAAAGAAAAACGTGATATCGTCCATTTATATCCGCATCTTTTCAGACAGCCAAGCAGCAATCAAATCCTTGGAATCATGCTCAATAAATTCTTTAACAGTTCTCGTCTCTTATAGAGATGGCAGTAAGGCCGACGAACTTGCCAGATATGGAACAACAATATGCTCATCCTTCCCGGCAAAAGTCCACTGGGTATGCCTATCGCTACATTAAGCTAATTGTTTTTTCCGCCGCCACTTACGTGTCCATCTTTCAACGTCATTTCCGATATGTTTTTCTTGGACTTGCATCCCAACACTTCCAAAACAAAATTCACACTATCAGTTTTTCCCGAATATAAAGAATACATCTGAATTTTTGTTGGGGTTATGGTACTTTTTGAACTCTTCTAGTAGATCTTTTAGAGCTAATTTTTGTCGTATTCTAACAGATATTGTATTGTACAGCTCCACAGCATCACCAACAACCACATTTAAAAAGATCGCAACTTTCCGATACTTAAAAAATTCCTCTAACAACAAAGATACTGGTGCCTTGAATTTTACTTCAGATCTACTCTGTTCCTCAGTCTGTTTGATAAACGTAGTATTGACTCGCTCTTCACTGATATTTCCACTACCTCAAATTTCAGGATTCCACTATTGGAATCGTAATTTACTGACAACTTTTAAGAATTAAAAAGTACTAGAGAATTACATTTTTTTTCCTCGTCCATTTTGCTGTAATTTTCTTTAAGATGAATTTCGCGTTACGAAAATATGTAAACTGTCAGTTATGTAACAGCTGATAGGTTTCACAGCAAAAATAATTTAAAAGGATTTGTTTCAGAAAAACAAACGTGATCAATTGACATTTGTTTAAAAAGCACCTTAAATTGACATTTCTCAAGATTTCATAAAAAAAGCCTGCCGGTACTTTCCTTTGAGACAATTATCTTTCGATTTATAAAATTTTACGTTTTTAATTTTTCTTTTATAGAACCCGCACACACAGTATGTTTTAAAAAGATTCACCCCTGCAGCTTCAGAATGGTTTAATTGATTTGAATGTAATTTATTTAGTAATTTGTGGTGTTAATGATTAAAACAGATTTTCAGCTATAAATGACCATTTCACGTCATGTGTAACCTGCGCAGCTAGCTTGTAAATCATTTTATTTGATTTTAAATTTTTGTAATTCTTGCTATTCTTTAAAAAAGATACCTTCATTCTGCGGGACAAATAAGTTGATGGGTTTGTGTAATGTCTGGGAGTGCCAAGTATTTTTTGTTTCTTCCTTTGGTTTCTATTGTCTTTATTTCTATGGGAAGTTAAGTCGCTTAGAAAATATTAAGTAATAATATTTGTTGGTGCACGGAATGATATGCGATATTTCTCACCTTTACTGTAAGAAATGAAACAATAGCATGATGTATCAATATCTATGATAGAATAGGCTGCAATCGCTAAAAAACAAAATAAGCCAACGGAAGAGTATCTGAGGGCTTTTTTGGAGCGGTCGAAGCCGAGCTGGTCTGCTAGTAATCCAATAACAGAACAACGAAAGCTCATGTGATCATTAACCACTGTGAAAATTACCTTAAGAGCTTAATATCACAACCGTGAAAAGCTGAAATAATGTTTCTAGCTTTTTGTTTTGTAGCTCAACTCATTCTACATTAACTTTGGAAGTGTAAATCTAGTATGAACTATGACAATCCTAATTGATAAAGATCACTAGGAGAAACTTCGTCTGTTTCAGGTATGTACTCGTAGGTACATATATTGTTTTCTAAAAAGCGTTGTAATACCATGTCTTCTGAACTTCTCCGAATGAATGTTATTACGCAGAAAATGGATGCATTCTTCGACGAAACATTTTCAAACATTGCTACTAAAGATGATATTTATAGAGTTAAGGAATGCTACATGTTATTGCGCTTCAGGAGAAAAATAGATTACTTATATGTGAAATTGAAGAAGGTGAGCGCCTGAACGTGAACGTCACAAACGTTTCTTCGCCCTTTGCATATCATCTACACAAACCTTTTTAAAAGCAAGAAGATAGCGACCTACCTTGAAAATCTCTACGCTGAAAGAGAATCAAATTATTCACTTTGGAAAGCGCTAAAAGGCATTCGGAAACCTCAAATGCAAGCGCCACCAATTCGGAAAAACGATGGAAATTGGGCCAAGAGCGACAAAGAAAAGGCATAACTTTTTGCTTTGCTCTTAGAAGAAACATTTAAGCCATTCGACGGCCCTTTGATAACGCCCGACTCCCCAGTCACGACATCTGACAACTTTAAAGTAAAAAAAGTTGCATTGATTGAACTGAGGGAAGTGATCAAAAATCTAAAGACAAAAAGAGCACAGGGTTACGACTTGATAACGGCGCAGGTGGTCAAGGAATTACCGAATAAAGCTCTTATCAAACTGCTATATTTGATTAACGCTTCGTTCAGATTGCTCAACATTCCGGGACAATGGAAAGTCGCCGAGATTATAAAGGTCCCGAAACCAGGCACACCTCTGAATGAGAAGAAATCATATCAGCCTATTTCCCTATTGCCGGTTATCTCTAAAATATTCGAAGAACTACTCTCTAAACGACTACAACCCGTAATCGACGAAAGACGTCTGAGTCCTGACCATCAGTTTGGATTTAGAATCAAACATTCTACAATCGACCAAGTCCACAAAATAACTGACGTGATTGAGAAAACTCTCGAAGAAAAACAGATTTGTTGTGGTGTATTTCTTGACGTCTCGCAAGCTTTTGATAAGGTTTGGCACGAAGGCTTGGAGTATAAATTGCAACTACTACTGCCACGGCAACTCTTTCTAATCTTACGATCATACTTCACCGAGACTTTTTCGTGTTAAACATGGAAATGATTACTCTGAGTTCAAGGAAATTGAGGCCGGAGTCCCACAAGGAAGTGTCCTTGGCCCGCTTCTATATGTATTCCCGCAGGAAAGAAACTGCGTCGTCGCCACGTTTGCGGACGATACGGCGATATTGATAAGGGGCGATACAATAGAAGCAGCAACTGAAAAGCTCCAGCATGCTGTTAATAAAGTCCACGCTTGGACGAATTCTTGGCGTATTGTGCTGAACGAAAGCAAATCTAGCCACGTCAATTTTATCCACACGTCAGCAGACGAATTATAGTCACTGCTTCAATTGAAGGTTTCGCCGTTCTTTATTATCACTCATTTGCGTTGCACGCTTTTTCTTTGCATTGACCTCCCACTCGCATATTTATTGCTAATTGAAGCTTTCGTCGGCGGCATCATAATTTCGCCGTAGATGCCGCTGCGCTGATCACCTTCTTCTTTTTCTTTTATTAACCGTAGAGACATACCGAGTATGTGTGCATAATATGTATGTGTATATATATGTGTATCTCTCCACAGTTGTTTCGATCTATGATTTTTGCCAATGGTGTTTCCGTTCATCGTGATATTGACAGTTGCAGTATACAGATGCGAAAAATTATGAACAATGAAACACTTGTGGAGTAATTGTGTCGATTTTTTGGCGAAATAATTCATCACTGATAAAGCAGAATGTGAATTTCGTGGATGGTTTCCCCCCCATTCAGCACCGACTGGTCGTACAATTGGACGCCAAGCCGCACGTCTCGAAGAGACTGGCTCAACACGAAATAGGACAAGGGCTATCAAACCAAGAACAGGCCGTTCGACGAAAATATTGATGATGTTGCGCGAGGATGTGAAACAGTCTCCAGAAAAATCTAGAAGACAACGGGCCACGCAATTGGGCATTTCGAGACGGTCTTTGCAGCGTGTTTTGGCAAAAGACTTGAAGATGTTTCCGTATGAAACACAAATGGTGCATCAGCAGCTGCCCGCAGACCATAAAAAGCCCGTCTGGAATATAGCCAGAGCAGTATAAACCTCAACTATGACGAGAACGATTTTTTTTCAAAGTTAATCATGAGTGACGAAGCACCCATTCATCTCATGCAATGCATTTTTAGTATGTAATTCATTAAACTTATAGCTAGACAAAAAACGCTTAAAACTAGCTTAACTAACTTAACTATTCTTATTCTAACTTACTGGCCCTGTGCGGGCGCTCTAAGTTAAACCTAACACTTAAAACTATGTCTTTCGACGTAACGAACTTGAAAATTGTTTATTTCTTTAGTTTTTTTAATTTTAATTTCTACTAAGAAAATTATTAGAGAAAAACTTAGTAAATGAACTTTTTTTTTTTTTATTCTTATATATATAACTTAACAAACTACCTTAAAATAAATCTTAAACTATCTTATTCTACCTTAATCTATCTTACTCTACCTTACGTAATTATATACGTACTTTTTTTTTATTTTTTTTTTTATTTTATCAAGTGCTGTTTTTTTTTCAATTTTTTTTTTTGTGCTTTTTCTTATTTTTACCTATACACTATATATGAAATACCTAAACCTAAAACTATGTAAGTCGGCCATGGGCAAGAACAGCCAACTTTAAAACTCAAACAGGCTACCCTGGATTAGGGGGAAACGACGAAGGAGTTTCCTCTCTTTCGGCTAGCCACCAGAAATGACCGTACTGACGTTGTACATCCTCAACATCGCAACCCGATACTGCCCTACTAAACCGGAGACGCTCCACACTGCCGTGTGCAACGTCTCTGTCGTAGTTGAGTTTAGATTAGTCGAAGATTAGCGGCACTGCCAATCTGTCCTGGATCAGACCCTTCTCATCAAAATAGAGGAACGCCTCTGGGGGAATAAAGCCTTTAAGGCGCACTCTCTCATGATACTCGTAATTTGGGGTAATAAGCCCCGGAGATCAGGTTGTTCGTCGAGATCATTGCTCTTGCAATGTGCCTTCGAATCAGCTTGATAACGAAATTATCCACTCTTATTTGGTTAGCCCTGTTGTATAGGACCTCATTGTGATAGAATTGTATGTATTGGGACTCTGGTATTATGTATAAATGAAGGCAAGCCCTAAGGCAAGCCCTCTTAAACACCCGAATCTTTTCCAACAAGCTTGCTCCCACGTTGAACCACACGGGGCATCCATATACGAGCATGGGCCGGATGAGGGCCGTGTAGCAGATTACCTTTACCCTTGCACCGAGTCGCTTGCTATAAAAAAGTCTCTTTGTAAGGGCAAAAGCACCTTTGGCTCTGGCCAGAGCTGCATCTATATGTTTGTTAAAATATAGATACTGGTCTAACCAAAGCCCCTACACTTCGACATGTAAGTGACTGTCCGTGTGGTCCCACGATTGAGAAGTTTCGGTAATTCTTCCTGGTATCCCTAGAGGCCCCAGACAACGGCGTCCTAAAAAAAATGGTTTCCGATTTCTGGAAGTTGATATTCAACTTCAACGACTTCAGCGTCCTAACCTCCGAGTTTTGTCTGTCAGTAAACTGTCTGTTTTTAGTCTCGACAATAGTCTACTTTTGTGTTGGTGTAGTGCGTCAATTGTTGCATTACGGAATATGCTTACGTTGTCAGTACGTTGATACCGAGATATCGTATTGTCCATAGTTCGTTTAATTGTCTCGTCCATTTGTTTTAGGTACCAGTCAATCTCCTCGTTTGACAGATTCCTATTGGACGGTGGGTAGAGCGAATTCGAGGAGAGTGCTCTTGTCAAAGTTCTGGAGAAGCGAGTCCAACGCGTCCTACTACAATTGTAGGAGTACGTTTGGACAAACTCCTCCAACTCCGCAATTTCGTTGGGAATCGTTATTACGGCACTCAGTCCGCAATGGTCACAGTCATACACAAATGTGTGCAGGCAGTTTATAGTTTGTCGGTCCATGTCAGTCAGTCGTAACCGTACGTCGAACAGCATAAGATCCAGATAGGAGCCGCTTCTAGGAAACGACAGACTATCTGTAGCTTTCAAATCGAGTTTATATTCGACACTGTGCCGACCCCACCAATTGAATAGTAGGTTCCCTCTAGGATTAGGTGTGTTATTTCCCCAATTTAAATGTTTGGTGTTAAGATCTCCGGCCATGATGAAATAATTCTCCTCCGACTCCAGCCTTAGGCATCGAAAAAGTGTCTCGAGCTCTGAAATAAATAAAGTAGATTGAGTAGCTTCAGGTGCATAGAGTGCGACCAAGTACATCCTCTTTCCACTATGGAGAGGGATGCACACGATACACGCTTCCAGCTCCTGGAACCTTCGCACTTCACCGCTGCACATTACTTTAAATTGCAGTTGTCTGCGTATGAAGATCGCAACACCTCCTCCTTTTGTGGAGTTGGGTCGGTCTCTTCTAACAATATTGTATTTATTGTGCCCCAATTTGTGCTTCTGGGATAGCTTTGTTTCGCTAACCATAAACACATCAGGGGTTTGGTCTTAAAGCAACTTAAACAATACGGCTCTTCGCTCGATCCTAATCAGTGAATTCACATTCATCGCAAGGATCTTCAAGGATTGCTCCTCCATGTTTGTACCCATTATGACTGGAGGTGCGTTAGGCCCTGCAGAAGTGCGTAGATCTGGTCCATCCGCTTCGCCTACTCCTGTACCTGACGTTGAAGCTGCTCCATCTGCCCTTGGATAGAGAGCAAGATGGCCCGCAAGTTAGTTTGAGCTTCCGATGCTCTAGGCGCTGGGGCCTGAGAAGCAACTTTCGGTCTTTTCTGTTCCGCGTTTCCCCGACCTGCCGCCATTTGGGCGTAGGTCACTTGGGGAGTGACGGATTGTGTTTGAATTGGAGCAGGTGGACGTTTCACTACAACCTTCTCCTGACGAACCAGATTCACTTTCTTAATATAATGGAACTTAGGACAACCGCGATAGTTTGCGGTGTGTAACGAGTTCCTGCATAAAGCACACGAGAGCTGGCTCTTATCTGCCACTCCATCCTTACCCAGAGTGCATTCCTCTGCTTTTTGGTTATTTCCATTCTTGACACATCGAGGCTGCATTTCGCAGTTCGACGCGGCGTGCCCTAATCTTTGGCAGCGAACACATTGTGAAATGTTTCCGCTCCTTCTTAATTTTTCCCATGCGACAACCTGGTAGTCTAGGACTTTAATACTCCTTAGACCATCCAGCTTGCTATTGGGTGAAAGCTGAACTAGGAAGAACGGCAGTTTCTGCTTCTCCCTTTTGGCCCTAGATGTGGTGAATGGCTTGACCCCTATGAATTCGAGCTCGTTGCACTCTTTCTTTTTAAGCAGCGCAAGGAGCGTCTCCGGATCAGTAGACGGGTCTATCCCCCTCAGCAGCATTGTTTGCCGCTTTTCCCCCTTCGGGGTGAAAGAGAAGAACTCCGTCGTCATGTCCCTAAGTAATTCTTTAATTTTTTTATAATCTTCCACTGTATTACAGTGATGCTATCCACTGTCTATTTTCATTTAATCTTTTAATAGAAAAATTATTTCCTACGGCCGACTTACATAGTTCGATGATATCCTTCAACTCCACCTTGTAGGTATTTATTGGCGGCAACCCTCGCTTTTGTAGTCGTCTTCTGTTGCGGTTGTTGCTGCGGTTGTTGTTGCTGTTATTTCTGCTGTGGTTGCTGCTGTTTCTGTTGCCGTTGTTTCTGCTGCTGCTGCTGCGGTTGTTGCTGCTTTTTCTGCTGCTGTGGTTGTTGCAGCGTTTTCTGCTGCTGTTGTTGTTGCAGCTTATTTTGCTGCTATTGTTCATGCTGCTGCATTTGCGGCTGCTTTTTTTGTTGTTGCAGCTGGCCTTCTGGCTACTTCTCTTGTTGTTGAGCGCGCTGAAGCTCTAGCTGCCGCTCCCTTTCTCTTCTTGCCATTTGTTTGGCTTTAATGGCAAGCACCCTTTGTTCTAACTGCCTGATGCTGCTAGTTAGACTTTGAACTTCCTTCTCTTCGTCATCCGATTCAGAGGATGCCAGAACCGCGAAGCAGTTATCGTCAACTCCAATGTAGCGGCCTTCTACACCGTCGGAGATGTACGTTAACGTGATAGAGTCATCCGACCTCTGTCGCCTCTTATCTGCTGCTGCTGCTGTTGCTGTACTCAGTGCCCCTTTCCTCGCTCCACTTGGCAGCTGTTCAGGTGGGGTTGATTTGGAGGGACGCTTTACCAGGTTGGGAGAAGGTTTTAATTTTCTTCTCTCAGTTGCCACTGTTGCTCCTCATCAGCTGACACTCTCTTATCAGCTGGTCCCGCTAATGGGAGCGCGGACCGCTCACCTTCCATCGCCTGATTCTCCGCTGTTATTAACTTTTTATTCACAATTTTTTTTTTTTTAATGACAAAAAAGAAGTCCAGAATAATATTTTCCCTGGTTGGGAATTGAACCCAGGCCCCTGGGTTGATGGTTCACTACCACTCCTACTAGGCTAACTCGCCACTTGAAAATTCTCTGTCTAACTTTCTACTTTAAAACACCACGATTTTAAATGAGAAGCCGAAACACGTGCGTACTCTATGAAGGTCTGTGAACGACGAGGATTGGACCGTATTTATTCGAAGTAGAGTGGTCATATAGCTGAAAATGCAACTTGATCGTGATGATGACATCAGGAGGATGGAAAAAAATATACTATGAATCATGAGCAACGACAAAAGCAAAACAAACAAGCTCTCCAGATATCTGGACGCCACCCTTGGAGTTTACAGAAACTTAATACCATCTGAGTTTCAAACCTACACTAAATCTTTCTTTCTCTCTCTCTCTCTCTTCTTCACAACGCCCGTGTCCTTTAATAGTAGAAGAGTATTTATATCCTCTTTGGTGCAAATTATAACAAAAAAAAGACGCTGCTAGCAACGCGGTAACTGTCATTTACGAACGCTAAAAATCATGTCACATGATTTTTTGATCCCCAAATTGGAAGAATTGGGGTTGGAGCACATGCGTTTTCACTGCACACACAGCGGGCGACACAATGGACTTAGTGAAGGACACTTTTCTAGGCCGTATTATCTCCCGTTTTAGCGATTTACATTAGTCCCCAAGATCACCCGATCTAACTATTCCAAACTTCTTTCTTTGGGGTTATTTGAAGTTAACATTAGACAAGAAATAGAGGACGTAATGGCGAAAGTATTGAGAAAAGTGATGGGTGGTACCAACTGATTCAGTCTGTTTGGAGCTTTTCGTCTTCGCCGCCGTAATTTTACTCTTGTATGCGTAGATTGTCTAACCATTACAACCCGTATGTTAAAACGTACCGCACAACTGAAGTGTTTTTACTTGAACTGCGTTTTTCTGTCGCAGAGAAATCTGCATTTTTTCGCCATTTCATCCCTCATATGCTCACTCTATGCCTTACGTCGCCTCATAGTTTTCTTCTTAGCTTACAATGCAGCCCAAATATTTGAAATTTGAGCACTTGGAAAGAGCTATTCCGTTCAGAAGAATATTTGGTGCAGGTTTTAGGGGATCGGAGAACAATCAAGTTAAGTGTTCTGTCCCGTTGCGATAACTTGCAAGTCCGCTAGTAATAGGTTACGTTTGGTTTGTTGAGATTACCACGTTAAAAACGAAAGGACTAAAGAAGCTACCATGGTGCACGCCGACATTGACCGAAAATTGCTTGATTATTTTTGCCGCGATCTCAATGTGATTCTCGCGGTCTAAATTTTTTTTTTATATATATATATATAATTTGCGAGCTCCAACGGGAATATGAATACCCTTATACTATTACAGGGCACGGGCGTTGTGTAGATAGACAGAGAGAGAGAGAGAGAGAGAGAGAGAGAGAGAGAGAGAGAGAGAGAGAGAGAGAATAAAAGAAAAATTTAATGTTTGAAACTCAGGTGGTATTAAATTTGTGTAAACTCCAAGGGTAGCGTCCAGAAAACTGGGGATCATTTTTGTTTTGCTTTTATTGTCGTTGCTCATGATTCACAGTATTTTTTCCGTTCACGTGATGGCATCAACACGATTAAGTTGCATTTTAAGCCATATGGCCACCCGACTGCCAGTGTTATGCCTTCGCACTAGAGTTGACTTAGCTTTCGTAGTTGATCGGCTTTTGTTATTTATTTCATGCGAAATAAATAGATGATTCTTGACATCAGGATTTGAACCGTGAACCAACAGCGTGACAAGCGATAGTGTTACCACTACACCATGGCAACCCTCAAGGCAGTCCATATGAGATCCCTATCAAGGTCAAATTTTTTTTTCGAAGTCGATGAAAATCATGTGCAGATCTTTTCAGACATCCCGGTGTTTCTCCAACAGGAACCTTATACTTTGGAGTGCGTCGACGGTCGATTTGCTTTGAATAAATCGAATAATGAATTTCAATATATTTCGCGCAGGGAATGGGAGCAGGAACCAGTAAGGACATATTTGCTCAACACCATAACCTCTTCAGCCCTATTCTTAGTCATTCGGTGTCTTAAGTTCCTAAGTGAGATATTTTCAGATAATCTTCAGCTTGGTGCAACCGCGCTAATTACGAATTTTTATATCGATGATTTGCTGAGAGCTACAGATGAGTTATAAAATATCTCAGAATCTTAGGAAGAACGATTCTGAAGTTCACAGGTTTTGAGCTGTTCAAGACGCACAGGAATTGATCCTCCATGATCGACGAATCAAGGCGTCGTCGACCAAGCAAGGACACCAATCTTGGTTTCGATCTCACGAGCACTCTTGGAATAGCATGGGACTACCAAAATGACTATTTTAATTTCTCGTTTAAACCAAATAAGACATATTCTATTTTTAACAAAAGGTCTACCATTGCTTTGTCGTCATCACTCTTCGATCCTATGTGTTTGTTAAGTCCCACATACTCGTAATAAAAGCCAAAATAGTGGTTCAGAAGCTTTGGATAGACAAAATCGATTGGGATTCATCTATTCCTTACAGTGCTAATAGCGAATGGAGGCAATTTATTGCGAATTTGCATTCCTATCATGCTCTGTGGGCAAAAATATTTTCTGTGAAAATGCAAGCAATTTTGGAGGAGCACAAATTAAGCTCATAGATTGTTTTCATTTTCATTTTATTTCTGCCAGGGCTCTTGATTTTGGTGTTATATGGAGGCGGCAGTTAAGGTAGCAAAGAGAAATCTGTATCGCAGCCTGTGCAATGCCAAGAGGAACTTCGAAGTACTCTTAGCCTCGTCCGTTCACACCGATGTCAACAGATCCGAATGACTTCGAGTCTCTAAAACCTGCACATTTCCTTTGAAATCTTTACCAGAAGTAGCAGACGACTCTCCAAATATTAGCTTCCTGCAGACGTGGCGTCGAGTGCAGGTAGTGAAGACTCATTTCTGGCTGCTATGATCCGTAGAGTACATCAACGAGCTATAAAGGCGAACAAAGTGGTCATCAGACGAACCTAATTTGCGGGTCGGAGAGATGTTCTTTGTACATGAAAATAATGGACCTTTACAACGATGGATGTTGGACAGAGTCTTACAATCCATACCAGGCTACGACGGAAAGGTAAGTGTTGCTGAGGTAAAAACTCCAAGGGCACATCACGTCGTCCCATCAGCAAGTTGGCATTACTTCCAGTTTGAAAGGAATTCTTTCAAAGGGCTCGGTATGTTGGGTCAGATACATCTTTGAGTTTAGTCAAATATTGTTAATTTGCAAACCAAATAGTAAACTGATAAATCAATCATTTCGTAAGCCAATGTAAGTTGATTTAAAATATTCCTTTTTAAAGTTGGTGCCTATGTGCCAAAGTATGCCATATTTTTCAAATTCTATTTTATATACATTGTACCAAAAACTGCAATAACGTCAGGTTCTATATAAGTGGATCAAAATAAAGCTAACACTCTTTTTACTTTTGAGCAGTCGAAAGAGGAGTTTTTACACTTTTGTACTCTCGCTTCCTCCAGAGAGTACAGTCGCGTTTCTTTGAAACGTTACGTAAAGTTCAGTTAAGTTTCATAAAAAATCGGTATTCTATTTTGTATTTTGATGTATGGTACTACTGATTTAGTCGCGAATTTGAGTTCACAGAAAATTAGTGGTTTTGCATATGGAATGATTTCACTTTGAATATAGATATGAAATTACTTAGTCGAAATGTGCTACGAGGGTGGGTCAATAAGTCCCTGAAAATTAACACAAATTGTGCCGTCACCTTAAATTTAATTTTTTTCTGTCAAGAATCATCTTTCAAAAGAACGCACACAAATTTTCAGACAGATCTGGCAAATAGTTTTGTTGTGACAGCCATTTTATATAGACGCCTACTACCATTTTCGTTAAAATGGAAAAAATTGAATTTCGAGTGCTCATTAAACACTATTTTTTGCGAGAAAAAGCTATCACGCAAACCATACAAAAGCTTGACAAATATTATGGGGACTCTTCCCCATCGATTGGAACCATTCACCACTGGTTTACTCAATTTCGGTGCGGTCATTCAAGCACAAGTTTCTTCTTTTTTTTTCCGAGGGTTGGTGAAAAATCTTTCATAGACACTATGAGGATAGCAAGCGCGTGAACATAGTAGTGTCAGATTCTTACTGACTAAAAAACGCCACTCTGCGATTTAATTTGTTGTTATATATTGCAACTTAGAAGGACCTTATCAAGCAATTTTTCTATCATGAAAAAAAAAAAACTCGTTTGGCAGGTTACTTTCCACTGAAAGATCCTGCATGTTCTGCAATGTAGGCGCGGTTGATTCCTATCTCGCCAAGTCGATAGGTTTCGTCCTTTGTAGTCGGCGCAATAAATTGCTTTCATCCAGAATTTGTAGGATCGTATTGTTGACATGTCCGATTAGTCGGTTTCGATGCTTTCTCACGAAGCTTCTAATTACAGCTTCGATTGTCGGAATTCCGAGATCCCTGTGGATATCATCGTTTCTAGTATACCACGGTGCGTGGACAATTTCTCTTAGCACTTTATTTTGAAAAGTTTGTAAAATATTGGCGTTTGTTTTCTCGGTACAGCCTCAAAGTTGTATACCGTAAGTCCACACCGGCTTTAGCACTTGCTTGTATAAAAGCAGTTTGTTCTCAGTGCTGAGCTGGGAGTGTTTTCCGAGCAACCAGTTCATTTCTCTGTATTTGATCGAGTAGCCAGGATAGTGCCAACTTCTTTCGGTATATCTCGAGTATATAACAGATAGAGAAGTGGCCCAAGAACGCTTCCTTGCGGTACACCGGCCGAAATTTCTTTGAGCTCCGAGTATTCATTTCCATGTCTAACACGGAAGAGTCTATTCCCGAGATCAAGCATAAGTGACGCCGAACGTTCTGGTCGCCCAATTGAGGTCACCGCACCAGAAATGGTCGACAAAATCCATGGTTTGATAATGGACGATCGGCGAGTGAAAGTGCGCGAGCTTGAAAAAGCCACAGGCTTATCACAGGGCTCAGTGATTTCGATTTTACATATATATTTGGACATGAAAAAGCTTTCCGCAAGATGGGTGCCGCGTTTGCTCACAATCGACAACAAACGCATTCGTTTAACATCTTCAAAGGTGTGTTTTGTTCCACAAAAATTCGGCTGAGTTTTTGCGCCGTTTCGTAACCGTGGGTGAAACTTGGATTCACCACAACACACCAGAAACCAAGGAACAGTCAAAACAATGGACTCTCCTGGTGAATCGAAGCCGAAGAAGGCCAAGGCGGGTTTGTCATCAAACAAGGTCATGGCGACAGTTTTTTGGGATGCGCGCGGTGTTATTCACAACGATTACCTTGAAAAGGGTAAAACGATCACCGGCGCATATTACGCAGAGCTGCTGGATCGATTCCAAGCCGATTTGAAGCAAAAACGGCCGAATTTGGCGAAGAAACAAATTCTTTTTCACCCGGACAACGCACCGGCGCACAAGTCCGCAGTCGCAATGGCAAAATTGCATGAGTTAGACCACGAACTGCCCCTGCGACTATTTCTTGTTTCCAAACATGAAGAAATGCCTCGGAGGTAAGAGATTTGGGTCGAATGAAGAGGTCATCGCTGAAACAAACGCTTATTTTGAGGGCCTCGAGAAATCGTATTATTTGGAGGTCATCAAAAAATTGGAGAAACGTTAGATGAAGTGTATAGAGCTAAAAGGAGACTATGTTGAAAAATATAATGTTTTTATACCGAAAAGAGTGTTCCTTATTTCATTATTCAGGGATTTATTGACCCACCCTCGTATGCTCAGTTATCAATAACTGTAAATATTATCGAAGGTTACTGAAACTGCATACCTAGTTAATTATTGCTCTTGTTTGCCATGCAAACTTTCTCCACACTAGGCATCATTTTCACAAATAATATAGATGATGTCAACTCGGTTCCATCTGCGACAAAGTGCCTCAAAAACACTCAAATCTGCATTGAAAGGACCTTACATTTAACGAAAGGACAGAATAATAGCTTCTTCGTCAAAAAAAGGTGTCTGCTAAAAGTTTCTGCAAACCTCAATAGCTGCGAACTATATACTATACTAAATGGAAAAACTAAAAGTAAATAGGGGATGCTCCATAGAAATGTTTTTACTACATTTTGGTATAGAAAAAAATTAATCAATGAACTGAACTTGTAATGTTAAAAATAACCTAAAAGCTTTGTCAGCTTCTCTCCTACACACGACTTATTGTCATGTTGAAATGCTTTTGTTATTTTATTATTGAAAATAAAAAAATATTGTTATTATAATTATTAAATGGAATCCTGAAGAGACAATCTCACCAAAAACATTATTGCAAATAGGGCCAAATTTTCTAGTAACAACTCAGCCACGAAAAAGAGTGAGATATAAAAGTGTGCCAACTTCAACTTGTTCCAATAAGTTCACAAACAAAATTTACCACATGTTTAAGACTATTTATGCACATAAATAATAAACGGTTCTGAAATCTACACATCAACGTCTTCAAAACTTTTGTTCTTTGTCTACACCACAAGCACTACCTCCTCTGTACCAATTTGCAAGGTTCTATGTTAACTAGACTTAACCTACATGTTTTGAGACCTTCTATTACACTGTCGTCCATAAACAAATTTATTTTTTCATTTTTATAATCAAAATTAATTGTAAATAATTTCGTCAATATTATATTTATCTAGTCGAATGAACATTAAATTTTCTTTTCATGATTCCATCACGGATGAGGTCTCCAACACTGGCGGAAGAGAAACATCCTCAGTTCAATTTTTTTAACTCTTCGGTTAACTTTAAATATTGAAGTTTCAAGACTAATTGGCGCCAGGAAAATACGCAACCTGTTTTTATAGTTAGAAAACAAACCTAATTAAAAAAAAATACCTGAATTGCAGTTTTTTGGAAAAATTTTGTATAATAAACCAAAATATTTCCATTTTATTATTATTATTCCATTTTTGTGATAAGTTAATGAAGGTTGCAGTTTTGTTTTATTACTCCCTATATTGGTTTATTCCTTAATTACACTTTTTTTTTCTTAAAACCTTTACCTGTTTTGAGATGTAATAATCTCTACTATCGGCAATAATAGAATTTTGTTCATTTGAGTTCTGCACAGATAAATAAACATATAATTGTGGAAAAAAAATTGTTTGCCCGGACGGCAGTGTATATTGTACTCTTGGCCCGGCTACATTTTTGGAAGCCATACCGAAAAGCTCTATTTCCTCATTTTTTCCTTTGTCTACACACTAAATCTGTATCGAATTTGAAGGTTCTATATTCACGGGAAGAACACTACAGGTTTTGATACGTCCAATTACATAGTCAGCCCCCTTGCTCCGCTCATTTTTTGGGAGACATGTTCAAAAGTCCAACTTTCTATTTTTTATTTCGTTTATCTACACACCAAGTACTACCTCTGTACCAAATTTCAAGATGGCTTGTCTTACAAATAAAACAATGTTATGTAACTTTTAAAAACATGTCCGAAATTTTCAAATTTTCTTCCTGTTCGAAAAATCTGTAATGTCTGAAAATATTAAGAACTATGAAAACTTCTTCCGTGTACGGTTCCGGCAACGAAAACTCTAAATTTCGGAAGTGGATGATGCCTTTTTGAGTACATAAAGTGCATGAAGGTAGTTAAGGACTTCGTCTATCTAGGCTACGCTGTAAATTCAAACAATGACACCAGCGCAGAGATCAAGCGAAGGATTGTTCATTGAGTGATTTCTTCTGCCAACCACCGTATCTTTAGGCTAAGAAGACAATTGAGTAGCCCTCTTATCAACAACTAAAAAGCTTGGACATTATCAAAGGCGGTTAAAAACACCCTTGCTTGTTTTGATTTTTAGTCCCGTTTGTATCAACGGAGAATAAAAGAGAAGATACAATAATATAATATTTATTTATTGAAGCCATAACTTACAAGATAACTCAACCTATATTTACCTTAACCTATTTTTAACTTTTTTTTTTTTTTTTTTAATTTATGCTTATTGACCGGGCCCTAGGGCCCACACAATTATTCTAAAACTAAAACTATTCTTAAACTAAAACTATTCTTAAATTAAAACTATTCTTAAACTAAAACTATTCTTTAAGGGAAGTATGGGGCCTTCTTAAGAGGATTCGAAGTGGAGAAGGGCATTACGGAGAGTGCTTTGCTGCTATTAAAGTCAAAAATGTGTGTCACATCATTTGATTTCCGCAGCATTCTTCACATTGGTTCGTAATAACCATAATTAGTTCGATGAGAAGGTATACGGGATAGGGGAACAGACCTAAGGTTGTGGGGATTGATATTGAGAGAGATCGCTTGAAGCAGGGCGGGACAATCAATGTTACCAGATAATAACTGATGGATGAAAAGTATGTCGGCGACATCACGACGTTTTTCCAATGATTGAAAATTAATCAATCTAAGACGATCGGCATAGGGTGGAAGGTCAACGTTATCAGTCCAACAGAGACCGCGTAAGGCGAAGCGCATGAACCTGCGCTGCACTGCCTCAATTCTCATGGTATGGGCAGTATAATGGGGCGACCATACTTGGCTTTCATACTCGAGGAGGGATCTGACGAAGGTAATATAGAGGGATTTAGTTGCATACGGGATTTGACCAGCGTTTCACAAAGCCTAGTTCTGAGTTATCTCTATTAATGATACTGTCGATATGTGAAAGAAAGTTGAGTTCACTATCACAGATGACACCTAAGTTGCGTGCTGATGTGACTAAGGGTACAGGCTCGCCGCGAATAAAGTAGACCATAGGAGGTGGTGGCAGCGTTTGCGGGAGTAGGTAATGGAATGACATTTATCGATATTAAGTTCTAAAAAATTTTTGTTACACCAGATGGAGAAACTATTCAGGTCATACTGTAGAAAGCGAGAGTCAACGGGAGATAAAATAAGTCTAAAGATTTTCATATCATCAGCGTAGACCAGAAGGTTGGAGTTCTGAATGATATGTTCGGCATCGTTTATCGTAAAGATAAATATCAGAGGTCCAAGATGGCTACCTTGAGGAACCCCCGAAGTTGCTATAATAGGGTCAGATATTGACGATCTAAAACGGACTTTGTATTGGTGATCCAATAGGTATGATTTGATCCATGATATGAACCGTGGTTGGAAACCAAGGACTTCTAATTTGAGGAGAATGAGTTGGTGAGAAATTTTGTCGAAGGCCTTACTAAAATCAGTGGCTACAACATCAACTTCATTGCCATCTTCCAAAGCGTTCAGGGGACACGAATTCGGTTAAGTTGGTAGTTGTTGACCTACCTTTAAGAAATCCGTGTTGCTTTGTGGAGAAGATTGGCTTACAGTGAAAGAACATCGCATCATACACAATGCCCTCCAAGAGTTTAGGTATACATGAGAGCTTAGCAATAGGCCGATAATAAGAAATTTCACTTCTGCAACCTTTTTTGTGGATAGGTGTAATATAAGCGTCCTTCCATAATTGAGGAAAAACGCCTTGGGAGATTGAGAGTTGAAGAAGGGTAGTGAGGGGTTATGTCAAATGATTCACACATTCTTTTAATACTATGGCGGGGATACCGTCAGGACCAGGAGAGTAGTCGTCTTTAAGTTGATTAATCTTATTAACTACCATTGATGGTGTTATATCCACGGAAACGAGGGGGGTTTGAGCAGAGTTGTTCAAGAAGCGGAAATAATCAAGTTCAGGTTCGAGGATGTGGTCAGCCAATGACAGGCTGAAGAATTGAGCGAATAAGTTGGCAATTATTTTAGGGTCTGCTGAGGAAGAATCCGAAAAGGTGAAGGTTGAAGGATAGCCGTCAGATTTACGTTTGACATTAATAAATTGAAAAAAGCGCTTGGGGTCAGAAATCAGTTTGGATTGCATACGGTCGAGGTATGAAGGTAGGTAGGTATATTAATCGAGATAAAGTGTAGCGATTATCGATTGAATCAGCGGAATTCATGGTAAATTTAACGACGGGAGGGAGGAGAGGGTCGAGAAAGGGGGGCGAAGAATTTGCCACATGGTTAGGGTTGAAGGTATTATTAGTACGAAGAGAGGCGGAAGAGTTTTAATCCAAGAGATCACAGGATACGTGGTTGAGGTTAGACTTGTTTTCAGAGCGAGTCGCAGCAGATGTTTCGGAAGGAGATGGCAGGAGAGAGGCAGAAGTGTTTGCACGCAAGAGGTCAAAGGACACCCTGTTAGGATTAGATTTGTTAACTGAGTGAGTGGCAGCAGATGTTTCGGATAGAGATGGGGCTGCAGGGTTGAGAATGTGCGATCGCGTGAAGTTGGGATATTTGGGAGCACCATTAAGATAAGGAAGTGATCCAACTTCAAATTGCCAATTAGAGTGCGGCCCGCGAGAATTATTGCCGGTGGAAACAGAGTGAGGCAGAGATGACGGATTAGGCTTAGAAACTAACGGAAGTTTTGCTAGAGCTAGGGTTTTTATCTGGCTTAGAGTTAGGTTTAGAATTATGAGAAGGCTTAGAGTTAGGCTTAAACTTATGGTTAGGATTCTGCTTCTTGTTACTCTTGTTAATCCATTTGGCCATGGTCATCTTCCCCCAGCTGATGGTATCGTCAAGGGAGTTCCAGAACAACTAACTGTATTTCGATGGAATGTTGATCTTGAGGCAACTAGACTTTCTGGAATTGGATGGTGAAATCTTCTGGCAGTTGGCTAGGTAATTGCAAACTTCTGGTAAAAAAAGTTCCGTATCCAGGTAGCATCGGCATGTTGAGGAGCGCCTTTGATGGTAAATGTAGTGTACTCAGCGTTTTCCGTCTTGTTGCCCTTACTTAGTTTTTCAAGCCTCTCGTTCCATTCAGGGAGAGTCCATGAAGTTCCGAATCGATTAATACACGGTTGTGAAGCTTCAGTTTGTTTGGTAAGTGAGGCAGTGGGAGGATTAGCAGTCGAGGATACAAACACTAGAGACGGAGGCGAAAGAGCTCTTGGAGATAAATTGATTGCAGTTTCGCGAATTTCATCAAATATTGTACGGGCAACTTGATTGTGGTTGGATATGATCCGGAATGTCATCGGTTATGCTGGAAACCGTCCTAATATCATCGAAAATTTCGCACATTGTAAGCCGAGTTACTGCGAGTTCATTACTGACCACATTAATTTTGTGTACCATGTCAACAAGCAGCAGATCAGGCTGACGGGGAGAAGGTGTGACTAATTTTGCGGAGTGCTGGAAATGAACCTCCAGGTCAGACCGAAGAGATTTGATATCATCGTTAATATTGTTATATGGGCAGGGTTTCATGGTAGAATTAATTTGGCGTTTGAGTTCCTCGAGTTGACAGTTTGTAGAATCGTACTGGGAACTATTGGTTATAATTTGGGTTAAGGTTGCTAATTGATTTTCAATGTTATTAAATTTGGCCTTGCACAAATCACTACAGCACTCAACGGTATTGCTCAAATCCTCTACACTTTTTATAATGTCATCACACTTTAGTAGGTCTTTGAAGACCTTTTTGCTGAACTGCTTAAAGTCAATGGCCATTACTTTGGTCGAATCACTGAGACACTTGATTGCAAGCATGACGTGCGAGAGAGAAATGTCTATGCATTTGTCGCAGTAGAACGCGAAATAATTCAAATAATCCTTAATAAAAATAATAGATGTTTTGCTAAGACCGGTGCATATAGGGTGGAATAACTTTCCACAGAGGCCTTTGCAGGTCACCCAGTCGGCATTGGTATCTTCGATTGCGCAATGAACATTACTGCACTTTTCCATTTTTAATAGGCCACGAAAAAATAAACAAAAGCAAAAAGGAAAATTAGGTCAACTTGCAACGACTGACGAAATGAGAATCGAGTTAATTGGTATTGGTGTTTTTATTATTGTTGTTTTTTTTTTTATATGTTTTGATAGCGGGTCAGCGAAAAGTGGAAATTTGGAATTAAATTCACTCGCGAGGCAGCAGAAAAAGAAAAACACGTCTGAACAGTTGGGCGGTCTAGGGAAAAAAAGGAAAAGAAAAAATGGTATAGCGACATCGATATAGCGTAGCGCCGTCTAAATTAAGTAAAGTAAGAAAAGCATCGAACCAGTGTACTGATTTCATTTTATCAATCCCAAAGGAATAATTATTCTACAGAGAATTTGTTTGGGATATTGCCTTAATTTAATACCAACATACACATGAATTGCAGCTACTGAAGAAGGTATTTGAAAAAAACTTCCAATACTTTTTTGATGAAAATGCTACCGACACTTTTATACTAGTCAATGACCTTAACGTAAGGATGGGAACAAAAAAGGATCTATTGATGGCCAACTGACAGATGAACTCGTCATCACTGGGATGTTCAAAAGATTCTACCACTGACAGTGACTGCTCCGGAGATACTTCTGACTAGTTTACTTTTGTACGTAACAGAGGTGATCAGTGATCGACTACTGCTGTCTTTCTTACAGCGCTACCAATGTGATTGGTGACTTTCTCGTAGAACGTGGACACTTTTCTTATCACATGCCACCAGTTTTAGGAGTTAAGGCTATGGGCGGCAGAATAAGGACTTAAAAAAAAAATCGCTTGAACAAAAAACACACGTTCACATTCTATACAATTCGATTTCTCCAACAAACCTGATATTATAATACTTTTTTAAAGCTACTTACGGCAACAGATAAACCTTATTTTGATGATCTAATCAGAATCCATAAGCTTCGTCAACACATAGTTATAGCCACACCCACTTCCTAATAAGAGGAAGCCATATAATCAGCTTAATAAAATAAAATAATGAAACAGAGATATGCATATCATTGAATTTAAATTCAAGACTTCAGAAAACCACGCCTACTTTATTAGGGATAGGTTAGAAGATGATGGATAGAGGATCATATGACCCGTTCCAGGTGGATTGTATCTTCCCTGCATGTTTAATTTATTTATTACAGTTACTTTACTATTTCACTTTAGATGCCGCTACAGTTCGGGGTGGACCTGTGCCTCAACCAGCGTGCGTCTCTAACATTATTGATCTTATGCTAGGCGCCTCCAGTTTTGCACACGAAGTTTGAGGTCCCTTTTCACCATACCGTTGATACAAAGGCACTAAACAACACTCGAAGAATATTTCTTTCAAAACAACCAAGGGTAATTTCATCTGGGATGATGAGGGTCCAAGTCACCTTAGTTATCCGTGAGGGCTTTGTTCTTTCTTAGTCTAAAGAAACAGCTGTTGGCAGGAGTAATTTTTCCCTTAATCTCTGCGCTGGTATCACTATTTGAATTTACAACGGAACGTAGGTAGACAGAGTTCTTAAGTACTTCAAAATTGTAGCTGTCTATTGTGATGCTTCGTTGAAGTCGCCGATGTTGAGTGTCTTCTTTTGATGTCAACATATATTCTTGTAAACCAATTAACCCATTTTCGCCACTTTTGTTTTAATACTCATGAAAGCACCACTGACAGCCTGCCGCATTCTTTGAATAATTTCAATGTCGTCGGCGTATGCGAGTAGTTTTACAGACTTCTGATAAATCGTACCCCTGATGTTAGCTTGGAAATTAGAAATCACATGACAGCGCGTCACCTTGTCGTAATTATTTTCTGACATCAAAAACCTTGGTGATGTGTGTGCATTGACCTTGGTGGAGCAGCGTGCATTCTCCATCGTCATTCTGCACAGACGAACGAGTTTGAAAGGGATGCCTAGACTACACATGGGTCTGCATAGCTCCCGTCTAGAAACATTATCATACGGGACTTTAAAATCGATGAAAAGGTGGTGAGTATCGATTTGGAGCTCCTCCTCGGTTTTTTCCTGGATCTGCCTCAAAATAAATATCTGATTTATGGTGAACTTTCCTGACATTTCCTTTGACTGTGACTCTACTACTAGGTTTCCGTCTTCATCCTTACAGACTTCTGTTCGGGGTTTCGAAAATCGTTCCTGCTATAACGCCTCTCCATTGACTCGGTCTAGAAGCTGGTGTACATCCATTCTCTTCTACATGTACATGACATAAGCTCCTTTTGTCACCCTATGTAGCATCGCATTATATCCAAGGGTTTGCGAGAAACCCAGCACATCAGAGGCGGCTTGCTGAGAATGAAGCCAATCCTGCGCTTAACGTTGGCGGCTTTGTACCTCTTTGTACTTCAACTCAGCAACTTGTACGTACATATGTAGTAAGTAATTAGGTGTATGCAACATTAGGTGATTTAGCAACATTTATTATTTTTTTTTTTTAACTTTTTAACAATTTCGAGTATTGTATTGTATTAAAATTAAGCAATCAGTGGATTAAAACTAAGCACTCGTATGTTGTATAAATAGAAATTAAGAATTAAGTTTGGACGTAAACTTATCTGAATTTTACATACCCTGAGTGGTTATCTCGCCACCAGTGGTAAGGTCTGTATTCAGTTTCACACACCAAATAAAATAATATAGTGTTCCTAGGGCTAAGACACTAAGCCAACTTATTGATAGATACTTCTGAGGATCGAGGAAATCAAAGCAACTTGGAGTCAGCGATTTGATGAAATCAGCAAAAATATCACCAGCATAGTTAAGCGCATTGAACAAATTGAAGAGAACACCAACACAGCTATACAATAGCAAAATGCAGAGATAATAGCTCTTCAACAGCGATGCAATGCATTGGAAAGGAAGGAAGTAGCGTGTGATGCAGTGCTCTTTGGAATACCTGCACTCCCCAATGAGAACATAAAAAATTTGACTAACCGACTCTGTCACACTATTGACTGTAAGCTGCCTCTCTTACTAAACGCTTTCTAAAGAGCGTAACAGCCATAACTACAGCGGATCATCTCCAATTGTGTTAAAGTTCAGCAACGCGCAAAAGCGAAATGCCGTCCTCATGTCAGCTGCGAACTACCGCAAACAAAGGGCGCGAGAACTACTTCTGCAAGATCTAGGCATAGAATCATATAGCAGCTGTTATCTCAATGAGTCTAACGAGACAAACGCGATTTCTCTTGAACAACACTCTCGCTCTCAGACGACAGACACAACTGTTTGCTATCTACTCAAAATATAGATTTTTTTATGTTAAGAAGTGGGCGAATGAAAAAAGCTTTCTCATCGATAGCTTTGAAGATCTGCTTGCTGCTGCTGCGACACATCAATTGTATAAAAATTGTACGTAAGCTTATTCTCACATTGTACCCCTGTTATTATTATTCCTCTGTATTCTCTTCTCTATTTAAACTAGTCTAGTTTGAATGCACCTTTTCATTATTATTTTTAATGGATGCCATACTCTTGCGAAGCCAATACAGTGTGAATGAAAAATCGACGCACACTATGGTAAATATTCTCTCTGATTGTTATGAGCGACTTAAGGGGAACCTATAGAGTATGCAAAAATGGCCATTTTCTTTAAGCTCGTTAGTACTACTACTTAATCGAAGCATTTTAAGAAAATCGCTGTACTTTTTTTATAACAGCTGTTCAAAATTCGATATTTTTTAAACATTCTTTATATATATATATATATTATATATATTATATATATAAATATATGTATATATGTATGTATTTTACAGGTCGGTACTGAGTTATTTAAATTTGATAATCTTCGATCAACTAAGTCCTTTATTTAAAACAAAGAAAAAAAATTAATGAATTCTGATAAGCGGTTGCCGAGAAAACGCTTCAACAAACATGATTTTTCAGGAAACCAGTTTGTTTACAACAACAATGTGTCAGCTGTGCGTCATTTCTTATCTTTTTTGATAGATTTTTCTAGGCACCAAATGTTGCGATTTTTGTATTGTTTTATCCAGAAAAATATAAATTTTAATAATCAGTAGAAAAAAAAATTGATTTTTTTTACCGTACAAACTCACCTAAATGATTTTAAATTAGATTATTTAAAGTACTTGTGTTCTAATTCCTGTGTTGATGTTATTTGTATAAGTGAGACCTGGTTCATGCCGGTTGTACCTAATGTGCTGTATAAAACACCAAGCTATGAAATCTATAGGAATGAAAGAGTCACTAATACTACGGGTGGCGAGGTAGCGATTTATTTCGAACCTGAAAAGTCAAATTGTCACTAAATCTAGTGATAATGGTGACATTGAATACATTCTAGTCGAAATACGTGATTGCAATACCAAATGCATGATTGCATGTGCATATAGTAATAAAAGAAGCTGCTCCCCGTGCCCTTCTTTTCAGTTGTGTCCGAATATTGTGCACTTTATCAGCACATAATCATCTGTGGTGACTTTAATACTAATAATTTAATAACTAACCGCTGATAAGAAAGCTCCTAAAATTCATAAAACATTGAGAAAGAACTTCGTGTTAGAGCGCACGATTATCGGAGAGCTCTTCAAAAATGGTAAACACGCATACGTTGAAGACAATTATTTTGATTGTATTAACACGGCAAACGAGACTATGTTAGAACTGATAGAAGATCGGGAAGCGTTCGAGAAAAATATTGAGCCGCATTCAAACACCACGACAGAGAACGCAGCCAATGGAGAATAAGGGGAAGTAAACGCAAAACAGGAGGATGTACCAACCCCACAACAGCAGCGTCAGAAGGCCAAAATTTCCGTTTTCATACGCTTGTATAACAAACTTAAACACAGCCTGAACTTGTCGTTGTGAAATTTCGTACACGATCAATATTTGATGACGCTCGATCAATATATCGAGGAGATATCGTATTTACTTACGATAAAATCGTGGCTAACGCTGAAAACACAGACCAGTCGGAGTAATAAGCAACAGGAACCACAAAGGAGGTAATAATGATCTAAGACTAGAACTTATAAATATCCCAATATTTGATGGATGTTACGATTCGTGGCCATCATTTCACGACCTATTCCAAACACTGGTGCATAACAACCTAAGCGCAGTGCAAAACATGTAATATCTAAAAAGACACCCCTAAAGGAAGACCAAGGAAGCAGAAATTAAGCTTCTCCAAGCGACAGACGAAAATTACACGATATCATGGAACCTAATCAAGCAAAGATACTATGCCAAGAGTCTAATCTACACGACATATACCAAAAATTACAACCAACGCTAACAATAGAATCAGCTTCGTCATTACAGCAGCCACTGGACACAACCCAACAATGTACCTAAATGTCAGCAATAAACAACTTTCGGATAGACAGAAAATATTGCTCTAGGACATATGGGTAAATGCAGCACAATAGATGACTACACGATTGAGTCACTGCCTACATTTGGAACAGCTTCCCGGTGGCCCTAAATTTAAATATTACTGACCTAAAGATCTGTCCAGCTGTGCAGAGTCAGTCTTTATCATTTAAAAAACACCAAATAACTTTAGAAGAGACCTCGACAACTCCCTGAGTGATGTATGAACAGTACGACATACGTATGTATTTGGAGCAAAAAATAGGTTATAAGAAGGGTCTGGCTTTTACCGTTATATGGACTTGTACCGGTTTTTGTATCTTCGCTAAATCTGTACCAATTATAGCAACTCTACTCTTAATCGAACACTAAATACACAGTGCACGAAATTCTAGAACATCTTAAATCATGGTTTACAGATTTCTTTCAGATTAATTATGTATTTTTTCTCAAAAACTGATGTTAGTGTAAAAAATGATAGAAAAAATTACGGAAATCTGTAGGCGATGTTTTCAAAACGTTTTAGAATTTTGTGCACTCGATGTTCAATGTTCAATTAAAAGTATAATTGTTAAAATTGGTACAGATTTGGTGAATATTAAGCTACATCAAGACATTGAAAAAAAAAATATATATATATATATATAAAACAATCGGTACAACTCGATATATTGGTAAAACTCGGATCTACAAACGGTTGGCCAATAGTTTCACAAGTACATAAGACTTGTACTTGTAAGTACTGCAGTTTTACTACATTGCTTCTGAGCCAGGCCGTGACCAGTTAAAAGAAACGGTCCCTTAGGTTACTCTCGAATTTGGAGCGCGAAAGCTGAGTCTTTTCGAAAGAAAATCATTCTTCCGATATTCGTTTCTATGTGCGAAGAGGGCGAATGGAGAAGATACAACCGCGAATTCTATGAGCTGTAGATGTGGATGTATTACAAAAAGTCAAGGGCGAAAGACTTCATTGGCTCGGTAATATCGAGCAAATAGACAAAAACATTCCAGTCAGGATGATCATCGAATCCAAGCCCCTAGAAGTGCAGGTTAGAAACAAAGTTCCTGCGATTGAATACTGTGGAAGGCTGTGGTTCCTCAGGTGGAAACTTTTTAGGGGTCGGGAGCTTACTTTTCCTCGTAAACGGTACTATTAAGCAAGTAAAATGGGAGCTTGTTTGTTCGAGGGATTTCTAAGAGGCGGTGGTGCACCGTGGGTTACGTTAAATAAACTATCGCAACAAAAGGAATCCAAACCTCAAAACAAAACCTTAAGAAGGTAGAACTTTTCAACACCAAATAATATTAGATATTTCTTATATAAGATTTTATTTACACTGTATACATCTTACACCAAATAAATAAATAAATAATAAACATGAGTTGTTAAGGGGAAAATCCGCTAGATGACTTTCGAAAACACAAGGTTAGGTTAGTTCAAGAGTTTTGAAAGTGCCGAATAGAGATGAATTATTTGTTCTTAAATTTATCGTGTATTTAATACAGATGCAAACAATTTTGCACTTACAGGCTCTTTTGACATATGCAGGACGGTATGTATTCTGGGTATCGTGAACATGTTTCTTATCTTTTGTCTTGATAAGTACACAATCGGTTTATGCTTATGGGCCTTTATAAATTCAAAGAAAAACGAGTATTGTGTCCTGAGCTACAAAAAGGCTGTTCTGTTAGTAAGGGAGAGGATGTTAAGTTTTCACCCTTCTGGAAAACCGAAGAAAGTTCAAACGAGCTAGGAATGATTGTAGTGGTCATGTCCGACGTGCCAAATTCCCATGTAACCAAAAATTGAGGAAAAAATACTTTTTTGCCTCAAATACCTCGCAGCAACATTCCAATTGACAGCTCTTAACACGAACTCAATCTTGCTTGCTGCATTTGCATATTTGCAAATTGAGCCTTATGTCGAATTTTCTATGATACAAATTCACTTCCACCCTCGTGCAATTGCAAGAGTAATTAAAGCCCATATCACAATTATGCGTCAGTGCTACCGTCATCCCGTTACATAAGAAAAACTTCGGGGTACCTTGCCAGTGAGCCCGTATTTATACCACCTGTTGAACTTTTAATGCGCCTTTTAAATTTAGAAGAGGTTATTTCCGTCGATATCTAGAAATTACTATTTTTGTATAGTAATATACAAAAATAGTAATACTGGCATTTTCAAAAGCACCTATTTTCTATTACAAAATCAGTTAAGTTTGGTCCATATTTATAAAAACCAAATATATTCAAGGTCACTGTAACATAGTATCATCGTACTTTAATAGCTATGTGCATATTAGCGTTATATGGTAATCCTTACATACTAGTGTTATTTCAATGTTTATATTGTACTTTATATCAACTCAGTAAATCAAGTCATTACCCAACCACCGTCATTCGTATTACAGTCACCAAAACACTTTTCTCTACGTAAACTTCAAGTTTGCTCGTAATTGGTTTCCTCATATCCCTAACCGTCCTAAATAAAAGAAAATTGTACTAAAAAATACAGGAAAGTTACGATCCGTTCTCTCATCCCCTAACCCATCCCTGATGAAGTAAGCGTGCGTGGTGTTATGAAATATTTAATTCAAATGCAATAACATCTTCAGTTTTTTTTTATAATCTTTTCTCAGGAAAGGCGAACCTATGACGCTCGAACAGAGCAAACCTGCTGTTGAATAGCTGGAGATTAAAAGCTTCTGGAAAAAATGTCTCTTGGGAGTGAGTTCCAAAGTTGATTTGTGCTGTTTCAGAAAAAATTGTGTTATAAAGATATTCGCGCCATTGCCAGGTGAATATAGACATAGTTGATGTGCATGGCAACTTGCCTTATAGAAATCTCAAATCTCAAATCTCGGATTTCTAGTGATCATTCCCTTGAAGCCTTCGGATCATCTGGCATTGTAGTATCTATATATTGTACTTTATATCAATTCAGTAAAGCAAGTCATTACTCAACCGCCGTTCTTAGTATTACAGTCACCAAAACACTTTTCTTTATATAACTTTCAAGTTTGCTCGTAAGTAGTTTTCTCCTATCCCTAACCGTCTCTAAATAAAACAAAGTTGTACTAAAAAATACAGGAAAGTTACGATCCACTTGGAACGAAGCGTATGATGCTGCCGTTCTCTCATCCCCTAACCCATCCCTGATGAAGTAAGCGTGACGTTATGAAATATTTAATTCAAATGCAGTAACATCTTTCAATTCAGTTTTTTTATAATCTTTTCTCAGGAAAGGCGAACATATGACGCTAGCACAGAGCAACCCTGCTGTTGAATAGCTGGAGATTAAAAGCTTCGGGAAAAAATGTCTCTTGGGAGTGAGTTTTCAAAGTTGATTTGTGCTGCTTCAAAAAAAATTGTGTTATAAAGATATTCGCGCCATTGCCAGGTGAATATAGACATAGCTGATGTACATAGCAACTTGCTTTATAGAAATTTCAAATCTCGCATTTCTAGTGATCATTCTCTTAAAGCCTGCGGATCATCTGGCATTGTAGTATCTATATAATAGGCAGAGGTTTGTACCAGCCTTCGATGAACCAACGATTGGATATTGAGTTAGTGAGGGATCATCAATAAAGCGAACTGCTTGATTCTGTATGCTGTCAACAAGCATCTGAAGGGAATGTTTTTGGGCAGAGCTCCATACATATCTGAGATTAAATAATTTTACAGAAGAAGGAGTTGCTTCGTTACAAAGTACCTCTTTGCTTTAAACAGATATGTAGCTAAACTTTATGGAAGCCAATTTTAAGACACCACATCGTTCCACACCAGTTCCAACCACGCAACCGTAACAAGAAATCACAACTTTTAACCGCACCTTCATCGGACGATTACAGCAATCCAGTTTGCTATCGGCTAATATGATCGGCTAACCAGCGAACCAATAAGCACTGCAATAAGCGGTACTCACCATGGTCCAGCGTGGTGAATAAAAGGAGGCTGCGCTTCAACGGCAGGGTCAGTAGTTAGTCAGACTGTGTAGCGAGCAGATGTACGATTTTTTTAATTATTAAATAAAGTTAATTGAAAAGAACTCTTGAGAGGAATTTATTCTGCAGACGTTAAGAATTGCAGCTAGAGGTTCGGTCGAATTCTTGGCTTTCAAGATGTTCAATATGTGGTCTTGACATGTTTAATATTCGCCTTAATTTATTAAGCTTTATACCAATTAAGTTGGACAAAAATATAATTTGGTAATATCCAGTTTCAAATCTCCATTCCAACCCATCCTATAAAAGTTTAACTTCCACCACCTACAGTCCACATACTCTCTTTCACTTTTGCTGCATACCGCCGAGCGATTAGACCTACTTATCTAATAAAAGCACATTAAATTAATATTTTTTTTTTCCTAATTTTCAATTCGGTCTTCTTTATCTCAAACATGGCATGTTACACCAGAGTTGATGGTAACGCCAAGAAGATGCATGGTTTCCTTGGGTTTAATGATTTGGTCATACATTTGAGTATGTGGTGTAAATGTAAATGTGCTCTTTCTAGAAAAAGCGTTGATTTAGTTTTCCTTCACGTTGAAGGTAGCTTTTCCCCACTGCAAGTTCTTCATTAAAAGAGCTGATTTGGTCGCATCTTTGATGATGTGATGTATTTGCATTCACGGCACGTTGTTCGAGCAATATGATGGTTCAACAGCCGTTATATAAAAAAGTCTACAAAGAATTGATGTTAATGCTGGTGCACAGTTTTAAGTAATATTGCTGGGCATGGATTCCGATGAGATGTGACACTTAACCATCAACGTATATGGTTTCGAGAAAGCAAAATATGTTTTGATCGGGATCGGGTAGAGCATTCAATTTCGAACAAAAAAATATGTTATAACTTTTATCAATACAAGGTTGTACCGGTTTTTTTGCTGAAATGTTTTATCTCGAGATTTTGATCAAATTTGACATTACTATAATAGGAAAACTAAAAAAAGTCGGTCTCTCAATCCTGTCTGTTTGTCTGTATGTATATATGTCCGACTGAGGCCTAACGGCTGGACGGATTTTTTTTGTTGAACTTCTTATCTGGCTAAGCTTCCAAGGAGTTCAAAAATGTAAAAAAATATTTGTTGTTGATAAATTTTTTTGAATAAAAAAGCGCAAAATCTATGTCATAGGCCACCAGAACTTTCGGTTTGAATTATTTCCAACTGCCAATACTAACGTAGCAATCTAAGTCACAATCCAAATTTTATTGAAATCTGTTCTAGAGTTATTGAGTTAGGCGGCTAATAAGATGATTTAAAGATTTTTCAAACGCCGCCCCCACACCTCATTCGCACTCAATACGATTTTGAATGTTTTTAAAGGAAATGACCTACGTATCAAGACATAAAATCTAAATTAAATTTCATCAAAAATGATTTAGTGGTTCTTGATCGAGCAACGAACATATGAGAAGACATGGAACAAAAAATGTTTGATTGATAATATAACTTTCTCTTTTTCCTACGGATTAACGAGAAAGCAAAATTATGATACAATTACAAAAATTCCATCAATGCTCTTACTCATCTGGTTTCCCAGTTAGAAATTATAGATAATGCATAATACGAGGACAGGGAAACAGATGAAGCGGTCTTACGCTTGATTGTTTGCTATAAGATACGAAAATTAATTCACTCTACACGATCTTAACAACTTCACCGATCGGAATGAAATTTAGTTAGCTTGCAAAGCATTAATCAGAGATTCTGTCAATCTTCAAATTATATTTATGCGTTATTCGTAAGTTAAACAATACAATTTTTGACTTCCGTAAATAGAATATGGAACCCTATTGTTCTCGTTTGGGCGTTTGTCTGTCTGTCACCACTCTCTACTTAATCTCTACATGCTATAAGAACCACTTGTGTGAAAGACTTTTAGAGTTCAAAAAGATACACAAATTCGGAGAGCATACCTACATGCACCAAAGATCACAAGATAGATAGTAATAAGCAGTTTACATACTTGTTGTACCATATAACCTAGTAACAGGTGAACCGATTTTAATAAAGAGCAGAGGAAAGAGGAATATCAGGAATCTGAGAGAAAGACTTCGGAGAATACTAAAAGAAATGCAAAAAAAGAAGCGAATGAGCTAAAAGATAAATACAAACATATTTTTTGGGGAAAAAAAAATTTGGTTCTCAGCAATGATGCTGTTACTTTTCGTGAAATCACAAGTTTATCATCTGAAATTGGAAATCTGGGCACTGCTTTATCCTACTTTAGGTATTTTTTTGATCAAGAGCTAATGTCGACAATAGTAAATGAGTATTAAGTTTCAGTGAACTGCAAGGGTGGCGTCCAGATAACTGAACGCTGTAATTGTCGTTGCTTATGCTGTAGTGTTTTTTTCTTTTCCGTCCTCCTGATGTCATTGATTTTAGCCATATGACCACCCTACTGCCAGTGTTATGCCTTCGCAGTAGAGTTGACCTAAGCTTTAGCAATTGATAGACTTTTTTATTTCTATCATGCGAATTAAATAGATGATTCTTGACATCAGGATTCGAACCGTGAACCTGCAGCGTGACACGCAATGATGTTACCACTACACCACGGTCACCTTCATTAACCTGCTAATATAACTGAACAGGATATTAGTCAGATCAAAGAAACTACGAGCTACAATAAATTTGTGCAAATAAGACGGTTTTTGCATTTTAACCGCAACTCCAACATGACGCCAAGAGATCATCCTGATCACAACAGATTTTATAAATTACGACCTGTGGTAAAGAAATTAAATGCCAAGTTTCAATGTAGTCCACTAGTGGATGAACAGCTCTGTGCTACGAAGGGTAGACATTACATACAGCTATACCTACCTGCGAAGCCCCATAAATGGTGTTATAAACTTTATGTGTTTTGTGGGACAGATGAGTTTTCGTACGGATTTGAAATTTTCACGGGCGATGAATATAATCCCACGTTTAGAGAACCAGAAGAGCCTGATTTAGGATTAAGCGCAAATATTGTCGTACGTTTATGTAGAAATTTACCTCACAATCAAAACTACAGAGTATATTTCGACAATTTTTACACTTCCATTCCGTTGGCTGTCCACTTAATCCAGTGTGGAATACACTGTCTTGGAACTGTACGAAGACCAAAGATTCTCAACTGCAAACTTCCGAGTGACAAAGATATGGCAAAAGAAAAACCTGGAACTTCCCAAGAATTTGCGACTAATATAAAAGGGGCAGAAATTTCGGCAGTTGTTTGGAAAGACAATAAAATAGTCATCCTAATATCCTCTTTTACTGTCTTTCTCTCTGTCTCTTCCCCTTTCCTCAAAACGCCCGTGTCCTAAAATTAGTTTAAGGGTATTCATAACCCCTTCACACGTGCAAATTATAAAAAAAAAAAAAAGAAGGAGAAGAAGTCTGTCGAAATTCCTTGCCCCAATCTGATGAAGGAATATAATAGACATATGGGTGGGGTCCGCTTACATAGAAAAAACCGAAACTTGCTTGAATTCTTGAGGTATAATCCTATGATTTATCATTTAGTTATATAACTAGGCGTTATATAACGAGGCTTTAATACGAAGATCCTTGGAGAGTCTACAATCAGAATTACGGAAAGTCCTTAATCATGCAAACGATAACCTCCTTGCATATTCCACTTAAAACCACGGGGGAGAGTACGATAACTTTGGCGCCAAAAATTGATAACGGTTTTTTGTAGAGGGGTCAAAAACAAACATTTTACTGTGGGGGGGGGGGGGTGTCTATCTCGCCCCGTTTAGGAGATAGGGGCAATTTTAGAAAAAAATTACTTAAAATGAAAAAAAAAAAAATATTAAAAAACAACGGCAACACTTACAATGAAGTACTATATCGGTTTTGAAAGCCAGAAACCTGTTCTTTAATCTTAAATTTAAATTAAATAATTTATGTCAATATTTTTTTGAAAAATTCGGATGCGAACTCAAAATTTTGATAAAAAAAATGAGACCCTACCTTCCAAACGGGGCGAAATAGACCCCCCCCCCCCCCCCTCCCATAGTAAAAAATGCTTGTTTTTTTACCCCTCTACAAAAAAAACTTTATCAATTTTTGGCGCCAAAATTATCGTACTCGTGCCAAACCACGGTTTCTCACATTTAAGTGTACTTCTTTCATTGCACCTAAATGGATGTTAGACTTTCGCCATTGCAATGAGATGAAATTCATGTTGATTACCCTTTCAACAGTAAGACGAGTTGTCTTTTGTAACCGGGTCGTTGGCCTCATTTCATACTAATTTTGAAGGAGCGTCATGTTTTGTGTTTCCTCGTTCTCATATACCTCAAGCCCAAAAGTCATAATAATTGACCCACCCCAAAGTGATATACACATTTCAATCTCTTCTTATGAAACTGTAATCTGAGATTCTGGTCCTTGATATCACACAAAATTGCCTGACTTATCCGCAGTGCTTGTTCCATTGTAAATGCCTCCCGCATTAGCCACTTTATCCTTCGATTGTCGAAGTACGAGTATGCCAGCTTACTCGTTGTTCAATCCTGCTTTATTATTCCCGCATTTAGGCCACCTATGATTATGAAGGATTGCCACCACAGAAAAGATTTTCCTGTAATTTCCCAAAATCATCCTCCCAATGGTTATAGTTCACATATTGTTGGAAGTATCCAGAAACTTGTATTATTAAATTGTACGCCCGAGTATGTACATATGTTGTCCCATTTAACAACATTCACTCGCTCTTCCCCTAATAGTGGAGACAGATGGTACGAATACCATGGTAGAGTGAATACTACGAACCCTGACAGACTGCATTTCGTAGTATTCGATGACTTTGGCGTTAAGTACAATAGTATACTTCAACGTTTGTGTTGTCTGTCATAACAACTAAAAATAGTAAATACAAGACAGGATGAATAAAAATGATTCACTTTTGTGGCAAATGATGAATATAAAGAAAATTCAAATACTTAAAAGTGAGAGAAATTGGCGCTGCAATCAGTAAGATGGTGGTATACCATCTTCTATTCTTCTATTCTGAGTGCAACTTTTTTTTAGGAAAGTATAAACTTCAATTAGAGAATGTATTCAAATTCCCTTGCTTGAATGAATTTGTTTGAAAATCAACCTTTTTGTATATAATGACCAGACTATACTACCTATATAAGCAATTTCCTTCTTCAGCATTTTTATGATTGTTTTTCTCCAGTGCCCTTTTCACAGTTAGGAGTTTTTGTCGCTCAAATATTGATCGATATGACCATTAACATCATAAATCGAACCAACACCAGAACTGGAAAATGCAGAAAAATCCATTAGATTTCCTCCACTATGGTTAAGGATACTTAAAGTTTAGCGGGGATTAATTTAATTATTTGTTGGATATTTTACATACATTTTACAGTCTGAATCAAACATGTTGGACTTGGGCTTATTGCTCCAAAGTAAACTGCCATCGTACGAGTAGTTTACCTTTACAATACAAAATGGCAACTTTATTTATTAGAATTTCTTTAAACGCCTCTACGAGTTTGTTTATTTGCACATTGTTTACGCATTTACTCTGCAATTACGTAACCTTGCTTAAATCGCGATTTATAAAAGAATTCCTTTAAACAAGGTTTGTGTCTTAAATATCCCAATTATATGGCGCCCATACAAGGCCTGACCTTTCGCAGCCATTCGTGCTGTGCGACACACGAATGGTAGGGACCCACACCTTTAGTCCGTTTCTGAACGTCAAGCGACATTTTTATTCTTGGATGTTTCTCAGAGGTTCGCAAGGGGTCGGACTATAAACATTTTCAAGTAGAACTCATATTTTAAAAGACACAAAAGAGCAATATTTTTGAATTGAATTGACCCTACCAAATAAATATAGTGAAAATTTGCCACGTTTGAACTTGTTTTACTACTTTTCCAGAATAGTAGAAGTATTTTCGAAGGAGTGAAAGTGATGGATGAATTAAGAATAACAGGATTATTTTGTCGAAAGACGACAAAAAAAAAGTTCGAAGAAATTCAACAGCTGATTGTTGACAGGAAATGCCACTGCATACTATGGCATTGCTATGTGGCAGGGATTAATATTTTTGCTAAACCGTGGTATTGGTACTTTTCAAATAGTGACACCAACGCAGACATCAAGCGAACTCTCGTTAACCGCTGTTGCTTTGGGCTAAGAAGGCAGTAGGTTAGGTTAGGTAACTGGGAGCCCTTGTTGACAGTGTTGTCAACAGCTCATTTAGACCACTAAGAGTCCATTGTGCCCAATATTTAGAACCCTGGGAACCTAGAGATTTCAATCTTCGACAGCTAGGTTAAACCACTCAGATAAATGTATGGATCTCAGGAGTTTTCTTAGCTCAATGCTATCTAGCTCATCCAGCTCTGAAAAGAGGGTGGCCGTGGTGTAGTGGAAACATCATCGCTTGTCACGCTGTTGATTCACGGTTCGAATTCTGATGTCAAGAATCATCTATTTATTTCACATGAAATAAATAAAAAAAGTCGATCACTTGCGAAAGCTCAGTCAACTCTACTGTGAAGGCATAACACTGGCAGTAGGGTGGTCATATGTCTAAAATGCAACTTGATCGTGATGATGACATCAGGACGGAAAAAAATACTGTAAATCATAAGCAACGACAACAGCGAAAATAAACAAAATACTCCCCAGTTATCTGGATAGCCACCCTTGGAGTTTACAGAAATTTAATACCACCTGTTTCAAACTACACCACTCTGTCTTTCTCTCTGTCTCTTCCCCTTTCCACAAAACGCACGTGTTCTAATATTTAGTATAACACGTGCAAATATATATAAATTTAACACGTGCAAATTATATATATACATATATAAAAAAAAGAAGTATTTGCCAAAGGCACGACTTCTTTTGCTGGCCGGAGCTGGACAGTCACACGGGAGATAATGAACGTATTCTATTTAATCATATCCACAGCTTGTTTTATTGCTGCAATTTCAGCTTGGAAGACACTACAACCATTCTTAAGTCTAAACGAGCGATGTATATTTCGAGACTCACAGTAGATGCTGGCACCAGTACCGGCAATCATTTTGGATCCGTCGGTAAAGATGACAAGTTCATTCTTGAAACAGACTCTTCCCTCTTAGATAAGACAATTGATTAGCAAAACTCTCTTATGGAGAACTAAGGTGACTTTATATAAAACCCTCACATCCCAGTCCTGCCTTATGGCGCAGAAGCATGGATGTTATCAAAGGCGGATGAGAACACCCTTGGTTGTTTTGAAAGAAAACTTCTTCAAGTGATTTTTGACTCTTTGCATCGAAGGAGAATGGAGGAGAAGCTGTATCTGTAACGAACTACAACGGATGTACACCGACATCGACCTAGTCAGAGAGCATATGTTTTAAAGAAAATTAACATTTTGCGAATATTCAGGACGAAGGCTTTAATTCACTAATCGTTAAAATCGATCCAGTCGTTTTCTCACAATTTTGTAAACCAAAAATAGCTTAGTATATAATATATGGCTAATTCTAGGAATATTCCATATAGCAGAAATAGAAATACTTCAATTGTGCACGAAGAAAAGCACACATAATTGTATTAAAAAGAGACACAAAAAACAGCATGTGTTTCAAAAATCAAAAATCTGTCCCGGTTATGTTCATTTCCATAGTCTATGCTAAATGTCTGTATAGTTTCATCATTTCTAGGTCATCCGAGTGGTCCTGAAAGTGTGAAAAGGCATAAACACACTAGTAAGTCACATGACTAAATTTGAAAGTGGTTATTG
The DNA here is from genome assembly GCA_963082735.1 of Pocota personata. Classification (NCBI taxonomy): domain Eukaryota; kingdom Metazoa; phylum Arthropoda; class Insecta; order Diptera; family Syrphidae; genus Pocota; species Pocota personata. Next base: position 108,526,767 of record OY720431.1, on the reverse strand, counting down.
TAACACCCTGTATTACGAAAATCAATGTGCGAAATAATAGTGGGATAAAGTTGGTAGTCTGTGCTACAATATAAGTGTGCAAAGTTGTATCATTCTATGCAATAAGCAAATGTACGCTTGGAAATCGTTTTAAGAATTTTGAAAAATATTCTATAGACTATACTGCAAGTGTGCAAAGTTTCAGCTTTGTAGGTCTTTCGATATTTTTGGAGAAGGAAAACACGGGCAAAATGACGAAGTATTTGAAGCTACCCGTATGAAAAAGAAATTTGTCGGTCGATTGCGAAAGTCTTAAAGAGAATATACGTAGGTATAATAAAAAACAATAAAGTCAGAATTGGTGGAAAATACGACCAAATAAATCACTATATACTGGTAGGTATAAATTTATATGAAAAAAATTTAATTTTCTCCTATCCTACTAAATTTAAGAAAATGAAAATGTATCACGGAGGCACAATAATGAATTCAATCCAAATTTATTAATGCATTATAAATAAATTATAAATTAAAAATTCGCGCGCGAAACATTATGTGGATTAGATCCATTTTATTTTCTTCTGGCTTTTACAGAAAATAGAAAATAGCGCTTAAATTTGTAGGAACAAATGCTAGACATTTTCAATAAAAAGTCAGAAATTTCCACTCTTTTTTTCAAGGGAAAAATATTAAAACTCCGTATGAAGACGGAATTCTTCTTTTTTAAAAAATTATTGCAAGTAGTTTCCTATACCTACGGAAATTTTGGGGAGCCTCAATTTGCGCAACATGTTTTGGACCATATCAACAACCAGTGCACGTCCTGGCTACATGCTTATAGCAAAAAAGATGGCTTATTTGGGTGTATATACCCCAATAAAAAGTCTACAGTTAGTAACAAATAGTTTCCGTTTCGGACTTCGCACTACCGACACTTGGGGGTCTTGATGTCGAAAAGTGCGAAGTAACTTCGACTGATTCTTGATCGTAAACTGGGATCTAAATATTGAAGAAAGGGTGAAAAAGGATGGATATCCTTAACACCTGCAGCAGAATCTATGGGAAAAGTCGGGCTCCTCAACAAAAATAATGCATTGGCTCTGACTGCAACAAGTAAATCCAAAAAACCACAGCTTAATACTTCATTCAGCATCATATATCGACGAAAAACCTGACAATGTAATCTCCTATAAGGATTTCAATTGCAGATACTCGATCAGGACACCCGGTAGAGAAGAATGGGTGTCCAACAACGCGATTTCTGACTCTGAAATAGCATGGATGGGTCAAAGAGTGAAATAGGTGCAGGAGCAGCAGTTTGCTGGGAAAAAATTGCCATATCCACGTCCAAAGACTTCCGAACTCAGCAGGTGCATATGGGTATCGCTGCGGAAGCTGAGGTGCAAGTAACCGGCCGGGTTTACGAGTTGTGGATGATGGACCGGCTTTAGATATTAAGGTTAGCTGTGAATAATTACGTATTTACAAATAAACAGCCACGAATAACTTTGCAGTTTAGCTCAACGATTTCATAACAAAAACCACACATACTTGGGTCCAATATCGAGAAAGCGAGCAGATATCATCTCCAAATAAGCATCTGACCCGAATTGAGATAGTCTTTAACGATGCATAATATCAAAGAAACAAAAATTGTACCAGGCACAAAATGGACTGAGTCTGAAAATTAATTTAATAAAAAAACATTTACGACCAAAATTTCATCAAAATATGCAGCACTTGTTATATTACAGTTGAAGTTGCGGAAGTTTCTTATCTCCTTTAAGATATCCTCACGTACTCCCAGATAGCACAAGTTGCAGATTATTGGAAGATCGTAGTTTAGCTCATTGTAGTACATCCTAAAAGTGAAGAATTAGCTTGCTCTCTGCATTGTTCCCTCAACTTCATGTATAGATCACGTATGAAATCGTATGTTTTCTCTCCACCAACCAATATTGTCTGCCGTAACATTAACTTCAACTGGTATCTCAGTACCAGAAGGTGCCGTTCTCTGAAGAAATGTATATTAGTGGAAATAGCTTGTATGACGACTAGCTTATTAGGAGTGACCATCACTTTAATCACATACGAGGGCAAGGTCAAAAGTTCTCTGCCTGACAATGAAAAACTCTGATTTTCAGTTAAAAAATGATTTTATTTTTCTACATAATCTCCCTTGACTTCAACACACTTGGTCCAGCGTTTCTCCAATATCAGTATTCCTTCTTCGAAGTGAGAGTCTGGAATGCTGTGAAAATATTCATCTACGGCCCTCTCAACTTCTGCATTGGATTCGAAGCGCTTCCCAGAAACAAATTTCTTCAAGTTTGGGAACAAATGGAAGTCTGAGGATGCCAAATCAGGTGAATAGGGGGGATGGCCGAGCAAATCGTACCCCAAATCCCGCAGTTTTCCCATCGCCAACGCACACTTGTGTACAGGTGCATTGTCCTGGTGAAAGATGATTTTTTCCTTCTTCAAGCCAGGACTCTTCTCGCGAATTTTGGCATACAGCTGGTCAATAAGGTTGGAGTAATATTCGCTTGCAATTGTTCTGCCTTTCTCAAGGTAATCAATTAACAGGAACCCATTCGCAACCCAAAATACACTGGCCATTACCTTTCCGGCAGATGCGATCGACTTCACTTTCTTTGGCGCTGAACCACCGGCTTCCACCCACTGCTTCGACTGTTGTTTCGTTTCTGGCGTGTAGTGGTGGACCCATGTCTCATCCATGGTGACAAATCGACGCACAAAATCGGTCGGATCCCTATTGAATCGGTTCAAAGATTGCCGTGAAAATCGTTTGCGCATTTGCTTTTGATCGGCATTCAGCAAATGCGGCACACATCTTGCACAGAGCTTTCGCATCCCTAAGTATTTGTGCAAGATGTTTCGAGAGGGTCTTCCAATGGGTGGAAGACCCTCTCGCACAGCCTCAGCTATCTCACTCACCTTCACTCGCCTATCATCCAACACTAATGCACTTTTTCGATGATTTCGGGTGTGGTTGTGGTTTTGGCCATCCTTCACGTGGGTCATCTTTGAGGGACGTGCGACCACGTTTAAATTCAGCTGCCCACTTTTTAACGGTTGACATGGAAGGAGCAGAGTCCCCGTAAACTTTTGTCAACTTTAGATAAATTTCCTTAGGGGTTAACCCATCCATAACGAAGAATTTTATCACCGGATAAATATTCAAGTTTATCCATTTTAACGAAAAACACGCAAGACGTCTCCCGCAAAAATCCGTGTAAAGAAACTACTTGAGAGAATAAGTCGAAACTTGTCATACGAACTAATGAGAAGTAGGAAACATAAATTTTTGCTGATTGGAACGCCATCTCTGCGTCAGGCCGAGAACTTTTCACCTTGCCCTCGTAGTCTAAATGGATCTTTAGAGTGGCTATAAAAAGTGGTGATGTCTGTCTCTAGATAGAGCATAATACTCGTATGTAGTTCTGGGAGTTACAAGGCAATTGAAATAACCTTTTAAGAAAAAACTGAATAAACTTTTCACATTGTCATTTCGCTTGCATTCCCACGCATGCGCTACGTAAACAAGTATATATTTAGATACTAAACTGAGGTCCTTTGTATACATGCAGGCCCTCCATGTAGAATTAGTCGCTGACTTTTCCACTTGAAGTCTACTAGAGAGGTGTTGCTTCATACTCAAACCGGAAATTATTTTGACACAAAGATAATCGTACTCTATTACTTTTTCAAATTCTTCTCCCCACATAACGTCCAGCTCTTTTTTGAAAGACCATCATTTTAAACTACCTCAAGTTCACCGTCAGGTTCCACGTCTTACAGTACTCTTTTCACATTGCAATCATCCATCGAAGTCCATGAAGGGAGTAGGATATCAGAACAATATCATCCGCATAAGAGTTTTGACTCTTCAACCCTCCTATAATACTTCCACATAGAAATGATCGAATCAAACGCAGCCTTGAAATCTACACAAATGGCATAAAGCTTAGCTCTTTCGTACACATACAATTTGGCAATGTTTGTCAGAGAAAAGATTTGGTCAATAGTCGGCATTTATTATTGCCGTAGTGCTGCTGTGTTTAGGACGAAAGCATGATTAATTTTGGCATAGCATATTATTGCTGGTGAGAAATTTTCCCATTTGAGAATTCGTAATCCTTTCCAGCATTTTAGAGAAAATAGGCAAAATAGCTATTGGTCCATACACATTACGATTTTTGGGATCGGGTACAATTTTAACATGTTTCCAAGTAGAAGGAAAAACTCCAGTCATGAGTTTGACTTATTTGATATGCAACTCTCTAAAACAAAAGCTTACACTAGCTTCGAGTTTCTATTGAACAAAAACGTCCTCGACAAAAGCGACATCTGGTCAGATTCGCCCATTAACATTATGTTATTTTTGCCAAATCTGACATCTTCTAAGTTATTAAAATCTGTAGACCATTGGCTGAGTTGAGGTATACTGTAATAATGTAATCCTTCTTCCCACATTTCTATATTTCCCAGATGGTGACTCTACAAATATATTTCCAAAAAAGCAATTCGACACAAGACACCTTCCATCTTATGTGGAAATAAGCAACCCCCTTCTTGTCGCCCTTTATGATGTATCAGTGACCGGTATCAATTTCAATGTAAAATTCCCAAAGATTCTATCATATATATCAAACTTATGAAAATTATTTTCTATTACCCATGTTTCATAAAGAACAAAAACGTTTAATTTCTTGATATTATTAAAAAATTCATTAAAAATTCTTTTAAAATATTAATAGCTGCCATGTTAACTCCATCCAGCAGCTGATTTATTGCTGTCAAACCATCTAATGATCCGCACATAAGACCATTCCACGTTAACTCCATTCTATACTTCAGCTGAATGCTTCTAATCCTCCTGAGTCCCGGCGGCAAATCCTTGCATTTAGAAATACCGGACCAGTTTAAATGTCTTTAAATACGCAGTACGTTTAATGCAGAATATATGCACCTACAACTGACCATAAATAACCAATTTTGCACGCTTTTGAACGGTATCTGACTACGAGTAACTCAATCAATATCTATACATGGCAGTTTAAGAAAAAAAAAAGAAAAACCGCGCAAAGGGTTGAGTTTTCAGTACTTTCTTCGATAAGTGGCGTATAAATTATTTTTCTCGTCTACTCCTTTACTATAATGACTGTTTGAGACTCCGGCATACAGAAGAGTTTCTCTGTCGTCTTCAGCCCTGCGGCTAGTTCATCATTACCCTTCCTTAGGCCAGTAACATCGAATGATAGTTTACCTTCCTTCAACTTGATATCTAGCAAATTTTCTAGCACCGATATGGTAACTTGCTTTTCTACTTTCACCATTGTTAGTTTAGCTTGAGCTTGATATGTTTTTTCGCAGGACTTAAGGGGAAGTTTAGGGTAGCCTCTTAAAAGCTAAGACTTACGGTTCTAGTGATTCCTAGACTCTTGGATAGTTTTCAGCTTTTTGGATGTATTGCAATGTAAATTTATTGTATCACAGTAAATGCAATGACATTTTTCTAATCAGAAAATAGTCTCTCGATTTTAAGAGATTTTACCACATTATTTGTTGCTAAGACTTATTCTTAGGAGAAAGTGGGCGTAACTTTCTCCATTTGTAATCGAAGGTCACAGATTCTGGTGAAATATCCACAATAAGGATTAATTATCACCGTAAATATGTACGAGTAGCTTTGAGAAAGCAAAATTTAAGAAAATGCCCTCAAAAAGTGGAAATGGCGTGTGATCGTCTATATACCTACACTTTCTTAAGGCGATATTTTTCAGTTTCTAGTACAAATATTGATATTTTTTTTTGTTTTTTAATGTGGGCATGTTAGTTACATTTGTACTGCTTTGGGACCTAAGAAGGCTATATACCAGATTTCGTCTTCTAGGATCCTGGTGATACACGGTCCAACGGATATGGCAGATACAGATACAATGATATTATTTCTATACAGATGAAATTTCCGTGATTTTTGAGACACTTTACCAGAAAGAACTGTCATTTGCGTCTGTTTGCATATCACCAGTCGTTGGCCCTTAAGATTCAAGCTAGGGTGAAACTCCATAAGTTTCTGGGCAATACATTCTGTCAGAGAAATTGATATAAAACTCTTTGTCTTTTTCATTTTAATGATCAAAATATATTGTAAATAGCTCAAATAAACATGATTAATTGAACCTAATAATTAAAAAGGCTTGGGTAATAAAATAGAGTGAGACCTCTTTTTCGTCGAAAAATCAACCACATACTTCCACTACTTTGGCCGTCAGACTAGGCATTCTATCGATCAGCTCTTTAATAGTTTCCAATGTTATTAATCTCCATGCTACCTGTAGGTTGTATTTCGATGTTGGACACAGCCTTCGATCCTCTCTCTCAAAATTCGTCCCAAAGCAGCTTTATTTTGTTGAGGTTGCGTGATTGGGAAGGCCATTTCATAGTTTTCAGTGTTCCTTCTTAAAACAAACCTAGTTTTCCCAAAAAATACCTGAATTGCATTTCTTCGACAAAGTTTTGTTCAAAAAAACAAATTATTTTTGTTTTGTGGTGGGTTTTATAATAAGTTGATGACGTTTGCAGTTTTGTTTTATTACTCCTTATACCGGTTTATGCCTTAATTCCGCTCTTTTTTCTTAAAACCCATTACCAGTTTTGAGATGTAATAATGCCTGCTATCGATCCTAACAAGACTTCAAAGATTTTTTTTTCACTTGAGTCCTGCACAGATAGTTAAACGTATAACTGTGCATAAAAATGGTTTGTTCGGAAACATATGAACGGCAGTATAAGGTTTTTAGAATCCGGGTAAACTTTTTTTGAAATCCGCCCACAGACCCGCTCACTTAAAAAAAATATTTTTTTCAATATTTTTATATGCGACCGAAAAATATTTTCTTTACTAAATATGTAAAGGGTGGTTAAGTTTTAAGGGCCGATGTTGATTTTGAATAAAACACAAATTATTTAGGAAATTACTGTAATTTCTTTTTATTATGATAATATTGGTATGGTTCAATTATGTATGGAACAAAATATCGGCCAAATGGCCGCCGCGACCTCGGCGGCACACCTCCATCCTATGGTCCAAATTTTCGATGACGCTGAGGCATAATTGAGGTTCTATGCCGTTAATGTGCCGAATTATCTCATCCTTTAGCTCTTGAATTGTTGCTGGCTTATCGACGTACACCTTTTCTTTCAAATAACCCCAAAGAAAGAAGTCCAACGGTGTCAAATCACATGATCTTGGCGGCCAATTGACATCGCCACCACGTAAGATAACACGGCCATTGAATTTGTCGCGCAAAAGAGCTATTGTTTCGTTAGCTGTGTGGCAAGTGGCACCATCCTGTTGAAACCACATATCGTCCACATCCATATCTTCCAATTCGGGTCATAAAAAGTTCGTTATCATCTCACGATAGCGAACACCATTCACAGTAACTGCCTGACCGGCCTCATTTTGGAAAAAATACGGCCCGATGATGCCGCAAGCCCATAAACCGCACCAAACAGTCACTCTTTGTGGGTGCATTGGTTTTTCGACAATCACTCTTGGATTATCATTCGCCCAAATGCGGCAATTCTGCTTATTGACGAATCCACTGAGGTGAAAATGTGCCTCATCATTGAAGATGATTTTTTTCGAAAATTGATCATCCACTGTTGCCATTTCTTGCCACCATTGTGACCATTGACGACGCTTGAAATGGTCAAGAGGCTTTAGTTCTTGAGTCAATTGCACCTTGTAATCGCGTAAATGCAAGTCTCATTTGGACGATTAAATTGACCGAAAGAATCACGAAATGCACGATATGCATTTTGATTTGAACGCCCATTTTCATAATAAGCCTGAATAACTTTAACGCGTTGCTCGATTGTGTATCTTTCCATGGTTCAAATTGAGTTAGTCTGAAATTGAGAAATGTCAAATGAAATGCAGAAAAAAACTTGACGTTTAGGTGTGGTTCACATTCAACATCGGCCCTTAAAATTTAACCACCCTTTACATATATAGACTTTGACTTTCTCTACAATACGTCAATATATTGTATAGAGCTACGATACTTTTTTGGGGGCATTTAAAAAATTTTGTTTGCATATTTGGGGTGATGAAAACCATAGTCCCATAGATTCTTTTCCATACATCGGCATAACCATCTACCTTGTCGTGGTCCCAGAGCTTAATTGTGTTATGCTAGGATACCATATTGAGCGTGCGTTCACTTCGAACAGGTTCCAATGAAGGCAGAAACTAAGAGGTAGTCGACCCTTTTCCAGCGGTGGCGTGAACAGCTTACCGTAACCAAGAATTAGATGTTGTGGGACAAACCGAAATGCAGAACTGAGGCGAGAACTATGGTAATATAGTCATACATCGATAATCGGCGGCCTTGATGAAGGGGACCATAATTTCCGATTGCACCCATAAAAAGAAAATTTCACAAACATTTAATAAAAACTATATAAAATATAAAGAATATTCATTTGAGGGGATGGCACACGCTTTTGTAATTGTGAAAACCGACTAAGAAAAGGTGTAAAATGCATCTGAAACCAGGCTAATGGACGAAAAGATCTCAGAGACGTTAGAGGAGCGTTTATTTGCTGAACCCGAGGAGACAGTCCTGTAAAAAGTTGCGCACAAGAAGAAAACCATCTCTAAAAGCATGCTAAGACTTAGGCAGTACAAAAAGGCTGTACACTTGAAGCTCATACTGGAGATGAAAGATTCTACCCTGCTCTCCGATAAGGTGAAAGAAAAACTCGCATGGGCCGAAGACTATTAAGAAACATCTTGTGACGAGACAAGAAGCTGATAATAAAGCGTCTGAAAAATACTAGTGAAAGGCAGCTCTAAGCAAAGATGTCATTGAAAAGAAGAACTTTAGCAAAAATACTGTTGAGTTGAATCACGGGGAACCGACGCTGATAAGGTAAGACCTACAGCTTGCATTGGGATAAGCCCAGCATTCTTCTGTACATTGAAAGCTGATATAGCTGGCCTTGGCTAAGGCGATCTTCGACCACATTCGAAGGAGTATCCGTTCCACTGCTCCGACTTTTGGCCTCACGAAGTAGAAGCGCAGGATCAGCATACTAGACTGCTAAGATCAGCTCTCCCATGACTTTGCAAATAATTAGCCCTACTTTCAACCCTTGGCAGGGAGCTACCTTAAAGCCAATTCCTCTGGACGAGGTAACATAGGGACCTAAAGCCAAAGTGACCTTATCTATATATAGATGCAGAATAAGGGGTGGAAACCTCACACCCTAGACGTCGAAGTACTCCAGGAGCATTCCATGGTAACGTACAGACAAATCCAACTACTTTTATGTTAATTTATGTCATTTATTTCCGTATATGTTTATAAGACATGTCGTATACTTTTTTTTTTTTTAATACTTTGTGCATTAGGCGTTAAGTATCTGAAAATAATTTGTAGCCATTTCATGAAATGTCTTTAAAAAAAAAAAAATTTCACGTAACAGACGCATCAAGTTAATCAGTAATTGTAATTAATGTGTTTACTTTTGAATTTTAGTGAAACTATTAAGCAATGATCATATATCTGTTAGAAGCAAATAACGAGGAAGAACCAAAGCTGAAACTAACTAAAAGAAATTTTAAAAAATGTATTCATATTTTTAGCAATTATTGTTTTTATTTTGTCACGTACAGACAAAAGTACGTCATGTGTCTGACAGAGTTGATAAAAAAATGTTTAAACTTGTTTAATATGTGAACACCGTCTTTTCATCCGACAAGCTGTTAGCCCGGCGCTCTACATGTTTTTTGGAGCTCTTTATGAAATGGAAATTTTAAATTCCAGGTATTGATTTGACGTTTGTCCATGGCTGAGGCTGGAAGATATATCACTCTTGTTTTGGTAACCAAACGCGATGCAAGTTCAGAGAAATCTTTGGCTGATTGAACCACAATGTTCTGATCTTGACTCATCATTTTTTCTCATACCAGCCTTTTGATGTTTCCCCCAACTCCATCAATTGCACCTTTTCCGTGGGATGTCGCAAAATATTTCCAAAAAAGACTTTGTCATATTTTTCAGACAATAACGACAATAATTTAACCATGTATCGGTTTTTAAATTCTGAGGCAGGGCCGTCACTCCAAATTATTTCAGCTGTTGGCTCGGATAAACTTTCGTTCTCTTTGACGATCAAGTCGTATAATTCATTTAAAAAAACAAAGATAGTATCTTTATCTTTGGCATTTGCATCCGAGCATATAACATATGTTTGACAATTGCCCTTGTAAAAACTGCTGTGAACAACATAACACTTGATCTCGACCAAAGTGCGCTTTGAATCTCGTTTTGATATTCACAGCCAAACGACATAGCGAAGACAACTTGAAGGATACGCACATTTTCATTTATTTTGTCATGTTGAAATTGAGCTGCTTGAATTCGTTTTAAATTTACGTGACGAATTGTCTTTGGGAAAGACTCAATAAGCTTTTCTTTAAGTTCACCTGCACTGGTTTCGTTGGTTATTAGACATAGTTTATTTTCAGAATTTTTTATCCATTCTTTCCAAACACACGACCTACTCAATTCTACTGATAGAACTATTTTTTGGTCATCAGAACAGGATTCGCATTCATTCTTCCAGCTACTTGAATTCATAGCAGTGTCACATAAAACCTTATTCCACCAGTCGTTGTTGTAGTTTTCTCTTAAAACTTTTAACTTCATTGTAAAATTTTCATGAATGATGTACCTACACTGATCTTTAGGAGTGTCTTTCATCACAAGAACGTTTTTTGGCCTAAGGCTACAAAATTTTGAAAAGCCGATTTCAAAGCCAGGACAGAGAAGGCTTCTCGCAAGAACACGGTTAAATAATGTTTCTGGCATTTCTTCTTTATTCCATTTTCCCACACAACCAAAGAATCATTAGTACCTGGGCAGGTGTAAACGATGTCTGCCCGAAAGTAAAAAGATTTCACCGGCTCGTACTGGGAGTCCACACTTGAAATGCTAGGTCGAGGTGAATTTTTAGGAGGACCTAAACAGAATAAGAGATTGCTCTTAGCAAGAGTTGCGATGTCGATGATGCTTTAAGGCTCCCAAATATGGGCAAGTGCCATGAAGACGAAATCATGCAGAAGGAAGACGGAGGCGGTATACAGAACCAATGCCTTGAGAGTATGCAGCGCCTTTCGAACAACCTCCTACCAAAGACCTATGCGACTTATATTAAAACCTGGTGAGTTCTCCTTTAGACACATAAAGAAGTCTTCTTATACAGGAGCAGCATTAAATTAACTGAGGCGGCTGAAACTGTGGAAAAGAGCAATCGATGAAGGTAGTACAAGTAAATGCTCCTGCATAAGGAGCAGCTAGACGTGGCACAAATCCAAGAACCATGGACTCTTAATAATACAATCATCGACGATTAGAAAACTTTGTGGGTAATCAAATCGTTTGCTTCCGCTATAAAGCATCCGTAATTGACGAGATACATCCTACAACGTTACAAGAATCGGAGAAATCTATTATTCCACTGCTCAAGTACATATATAGATGGTGTCTCAAACTGGGTTGCGTTGCAGATTCCTGGCCAGAAGTTATGGTGGTCTTTATACACAAATCGGGTAAGATAAATCAAGGTTAAGGTTGACAAGAACTGCAGGTCAACAAGTCTCTCCTCTTTTCTACTAAAGACACTGAAACGGTTAATAGATATGTACATTAGAGATGAGATTGAAGATAGTTACTTACCGAAATCACATAATGCTTACATGAAAGGCAAATCAGTGGACATTGACCTCCACAAGGTAGAATATATAATAGAACAAACTCTTCAGGTTAAAGAATTCACCCTGCGTGCAATTCCTGACATTGAAGGGGCTTTTAACAACGTGAGTTGCCCAAATAAATGTGGGCGTTGTTCTAGTTGTCCTAGTTGTTAACGAGACTGTAACACTTCTGCAAATTAATGGTTTCAAATTAACGGCATATGGTAAGGAAGTTGCTATCCTGGTATCTGGTAAATTTCTTTTCAAACTTAGCTAACGACATAATTATGCGCTGCTAATAGCACATAATTGAGCCAAGGTCCATCGAAAACCGAGTTAGTGCTTTTCACTAGAAGAAGATCAATACCCAGATACAAATATGCTCGTATGAACGGAGTTTATGTGATTCCCAAGAAAACCGCAAAATACCTTGGCATAATATTAGATTCCAAACTAATTAGAAAAGAAAATATTGGTGAAAGAATCAAGAAAGCCTACGTGGCTCTTTATGCATGTAAGAGGGCTTTCGGAAAAACATGGGGCTTTAAACCAAAAGTGGTGCACTGGCTATGCACAGCGGCGTACGGGCAGTAGAAATGCCATCTCCTGAATGTTACAACGATTCAACGGGTAGGATGGGATGAGAGGGTACTTTGTATGGAAGGCGAGCTGGATATACATGTATACCCAAGGATCAAAAATGGATATTGACACTGAAGCTTGTGTACTGTAAGTCTCGAAATACAAATCGCTCTTTTAGACCTAAATATGGCTGCACTGAAAGAAAGCTGAAAAATAATCAATATCTACGTTAATAACCAAGCAGTCATCAAGGCGTTGCAATCAACTTCGAAAAGATCTAAGCTCGTATTTTTGTAAAATAAAATTGAATGAGATATCAGCAATCAACACGATGACCCTATACTGGGTGGGATCATATAGGTGCCTCCGGTAACTAAAAGACGTATGAACTATTCAGAAATGTGTCCGGTGTGAATTTTATACATGTTCTGATCGAGGCTAGCACACCGCGTAGCATACTATACAGGGAAACTATACACAAAATCCATCCAGAGGGCTAGTAAGCGCTGGTGTCAATTAGACACATGTGCTACAGCTAGATCGTCCTTCTTGCTCGATAAGGAACAATGTAACATGGCCGGGCATTCCATGGAACGACTACTGTAGAAGCTGTATGGACGAAGAATGAATAGTCTATTCGTCAACTACCCTCAAAAGAAGCACCTACGAAATATCGAGCTTACCAAACTCCTAAGATTCATTCGTTTATCGTGGTTTTAACTAGCGGTTGACTTAAAAATGTTAGGATTTCAGGATTTTTCAACAAAGTGTGCTGTTGACAATCCTGTCATCAAAGTCCCATCCACTTATCTAAGCTATACCCATGGATTTGTATACCCAAAATAAAAATGTCCCAAAATCAGCGAAAAATCAAATCAATTGTGTGTCCTCAGATAAGAGAGTTGATTAGAGAAGAAATCTGTGATCAACTAAATTCTCTTGAAAAACTTTCCTGAAAATGTTTCAAAATTGCTATGAAAAGTTGTCTGGATAATCATAGGTCAGAAGACTATAAAGATCCACTTAGTGAAATCTTGACTTCCTTTAAAGTTTTGGAATATAATGTTATTCAATATCCACTTCCAGAATTTTTTTCCCGAAAACTTAGGGACTGTTAGTGACAAACAGGGCGAGAGGTTTTACCAAGTGTTTCTGACATGGAGAAACTATATCAAGGCAAGTGAAGACCTGTAAAGAGAAGAGACTATCGATGGTGACTATCAATATATCGACAGTTATGAGGTTATCGAATTATAGGTGTTTTTCTCCTTATCGATTGTAATTTCAAGATATCCTCATATTATTAGGTACTATTCATTTTTTTAGAAAGAATATACACTGCTTATCCACTGTCGCTTTGTACATACGAGTATATGTAGGTATTTACTTTTTTTCTGTCTTTTTTACGACTGACCTACCATCTTACCAGCGTAATCGGATTGTATTGAACGCGCCCAGTGTCCAAGATCAGTATCATAGATGACCTCTGCTATTTCGCCATTTTTTGGACAGTGGCGAACAAATTGCTACAAGTCCCCCTCCTCAAGCTAATTAAAATTAAGTGTTACAAAAAAGTGTTGCATGTAAGAGAACTTCTAAAGTTATTTTCTTGTTAGAAACTGAAACTAGTTTCAAAATTAAGCCTGAACTACGAGTACATTCGAGAGTCATTCTATATTATTCTGGTGCAGTTTCCGAAAGTGAACAAATTCAAAGCTTAACTGTGTCTGAGCTTTCACCTTTTGCAAATTTGGAAAATCAACACTCATGGAAAAACTTGCACAAATTGTCTTTCAAGTGTTTGTGGAATTTGCAGATAAAAGCTAATTTCGGCAGCTAATTAACATTCTGAAATGAAATAAATGAAATAAAATATCAAAATATCAAATATCAATTTGAAACACAGAGATCTGGGAAGAATTTTCTTTCATTTCATTCCTCAGGAGGAATTATTTTTTTGAATTGGGTGTTTCAAATATTTACGAGTAATAGTAGTTGTAGTAGTAAACTTTATTAGTATTTTTAATACTTTACAATAAACATTGCATATATAGATTCACAATTTATCAAATTACAACATAAAGATGCGTTCTATGAAATGTAGCGAGTTAAATATTTTACTTCGTGAAGAGATTGCCACGGAAGCACATGGGTGGTGGCCATGAATATTTTCATTTCGCGAGAGATTACCGCAAAAGTTCACAGTTGGTTGCCAAGATAGGGAGACCTCCAAGAATAATAGAATACAAGATTACGCATTGCGCATGCCCGCCATTTTTTTCCCCTAAAGCTGTGTGACGTCACAGGGGACTTGTCAACTTTTATTTCTCGTATTTTTCTATTTGTTGGCGCGAATTTTTAAAGTTTGAAAATTTTTGTATGAATAATTGGTGAAACGAAAATTTAAAAATTAAAATGAGGTGTGCGGTATTCAACTGCGATAATAATAATGACAATGCAAATAGCATTCGATTTTATAGCTTTCCTAAAGACAAAGTCTTGATGAGGTAATGGGTTCATTTTTGCCGACGAAAAGACCAATTCAATATGAAAACGTGTCGAATTTGTTGTGCTCATTTTACTCCGGATGATATCGAAAGGAATCTCCAATTTGAAATGGGTATGTTATTATACTTTAGTTTAAATTTATACAAATCAAGTTCAATTACATGTTGACATATCGTCTTAACCAAGATATACTAGAAAACTTTTTCGGTGTCATACGTGCCAAAGGAGGCCTTCACGACCATCCCGATCGTCAGGAATTTAAGTACAGGCTGCGATCATACACACTTGGGTACAATGAAAGTGCCCTATCGGATATCGCTAATGTAGCAGTCGATGATACGCCCGATTTAGAAGGATTGGGTTATACCCTTACAGGTTATTTTTCTTTGATTGATTTGAATGATATTCTATTAATTTGTTTAAATATTTAGTATAGGTGCAATTCTTAAAAGCGTAACTATAAGGCCTGAAAATATTGATGAGCATCAAACGGAGAAGAAAGAACTCGAATCCATAGCTCACGACGGCATTTGCCACAAGTTGCGTGATAAAGTCCCAGACATTCGAGTTAACCCCGAAATGGGTAATAGATTTACGTGGGTAAATCACCTCAACGAAGGTTTATCAAAACCAAAGGCGGATTTGATGCTGCACATGAGTGCACATAATCTTCCATTTTTTGTGCTAAGCAATTATCGTTGGAAATTCGTTCGATCTCTCTTTTACATTGCTCGATTTTGCACCAATCAATATTGAAATATCCGGCTATTAAAATGTTGCTCTGTGTTTCTGTCAGCATTTCCACGTTTTATTTAAAAAAAACTCACCCAAATTCCTTTCGGAGCTTTTTGGTGATCTACATATGTATATATTGCCACTGTTAATACATCCAAGTTGTAATATCTACATTTCATGACAATAACCACATTTCATCATCAATTCATTTTCTTATTACATTTGTTACATTTCAGTTCGTTCTTACATAAAGTGTAGTGCCTAATTGGAAAGACATGATACATATATTGTTGAATCCATTAATTTGTATTTCTTTTTTTTTTCGTATTGGCCATTATCTGCTAATATCTCTAGTTCCTCAAAGTTGTTGGTTAACCCTTGAATATTTATGTATCCCTTTGATTGCCTTTGGTTGCTAGTAACCGATTTTCTTTTCTTAGCTTCAAGTTTATTCAAGTACAGGGCACAATTTACTAAACGTCACGAGGTTTTCGTCAAGTTCCAAGTTAAGTTTTTTGTTAACGCGCTGGCAGTTTATACATTCTATTATTGTTTCCTTCTCGCATTCATTTGATTTGTGTTTCTTAAAGCATTTTAAACATGTTTCTTCCTTTTTACAATCAATCGCTCTATGATTGAAACCTTTGCATTTGTAACAAATCATAACGCCAATTACATCAAATACTTTGCGTTGCAACCACCTAATGCTAAATTTTTCCGCTTCTATTACTTTTGGAAATGAGATATGGACAATTTTAATGATTGCATTATAATTGCTGAAGTCTTTTTTCTTACATTCGTAGTATTTTAACAATTTTAATTCGCTGTTAGTAATTGTGGTATTCTGCTTTGTAATTTTTCCATTTTTCATTTTATTTTGTTTGGCACTTTAATTTCACAATTCTCAGTCATTGCTTTCTAAATAGCATTTTGAATTTTGTTTCTTTCTTCCCTATTCTCACTTTCTATAATTACTATTGCACTATGCGTCCTTTCAATATTCGAAATTTTAAATTTGTTTGGGTCTACCCTTTTATTTAGATCTTCTCCTTTGGTTTTACTATAAGCGGCAGCTCTTTTCGTTTTCTGAAAACGGTCTTTCATTAGTTTTGTCATTTGTTGTTGTAATAATTCCTATAAACGTTTGTTTATCGCCAACAATTTTATTCACTTCATTGCGCACATTGGTGTTATTGATATTCATTTGAGCACATATTTGTCTGCTTCCTCTTTAAAGATTTTAGTGACACTGCACATTTGTTTTATCTCTTATCACATATTTCTTGAGCTAATTTCATTTCTCGTAATATTCCTTTGGGAATATCTTTCCTCAATTGCTTCCAGCAAACTCTTTATTTCACTCTCATTTTTTCTTAGTGATAGTTCAAATTCTTTCTTGCATAGTTATAAATAGTTCGTGCTCCTATCTACACTTTCCTGCATTTCTTTAATAATCATGTCTACATTATGAATGTAAAGTAAATAGTCATCTCTGTACTGTATAACACAAAATTCTGTGTTCCTATTGCAGTAAAATTATCTTAAATTCCAGAAATCCCAGAGCACTCAGACTCGATTTTCGATCCATTCAACGGGCCCATTTTTGGGGTAGTGGTTGGAGAAACTTAGATTTTATTAATTTCTCGGGCTTGAACCTGCATAGCTCGGGTTACAAGCAAACACACTAATCATGGTCTTAATGTTCATCGTCATCTAAATGGCACTAAAGCCCATGAACATTATCGCAATAGGATATAATTTTCATTTTAAAATAGACACAAGATCGGCGGACATTATGTCCGTTTGCAAACTAGGCAAAATGTCATGGACCTTATGTTCATTTAGAATAGTCATAAAGTCCACCAACCTCATATCATCTCATCAGAAGGTTATATCTATCCACCCATTTCTAAACAGAAAGCACATGCGCACAAAAGTAAAATACGCATCTTTGGAAATTCCACTTTAGTCAAACCAGGAAACTCTCGAAGAAAAAGTGTATTTTTTATTTCTATGCATCTTATTTTTTGAAACGAGTCTTTGCTCCATTTTATGCATTCAAAATGTTCAATCCTCCGCGCGAACAACAACCGCTTGCGATTAAAAATGGGTAAATTAGAGCTCTAGTTTGGTCCATATCCTTAAAACAAAGAACATTCAAGAATTCTAAAGGTCACTTCCCACTATTTGCTCATTAGCATCTTAATACTATCCCAACTGTTCCAGACAGATCAGGTGAATTGTTTTAAAAAAATCAAAAATTCTTTCTTAGATATCTCCGTACCGGTTAAGTTGAAGAAACAAATATTTACAGATGAAAGGTAATTATTTTTCTATGTTTTTTTCAATTATCTATCTCAAACGAATCAATTCGCATTAAAAGAACAACAGAAAAGTTACCGTATCGTATATACCCTATCCAACATTTCCTAACCCAACTCTAATAAAGTGGGCGCGGCGTTGTTTAAGACAGACTGCAATCATATCTTTCCATTCAGAGGATATATCCACGATTTGTAGGAGATACAACTTATTCTTAGCAGAAAAAGAGAGCTCATGTTCACGGATTTTGATGGGATATTCACAATAAAACTTAACCTCAATATTCGCAACATAACATATTGAGAAAAACGAAATTTGTTGAAAAGAGGACAGATTTCAAAAATGTTAACACTTGTAGTGCTTCGGATTCTAAAAAGGCTCTACGTATATATGAAATTTCATGTACCTAGCTCAAAATTTAAGTCACAAAAATTGATGACATACGAACACACTTTTGATGCTGATCACAAATATATATGCATACTTTTTGGGGATTATAGTTATTACTTCTCTATGTTACGAACTATGTATGTAATGAATATAACCTATGAGATAGGTCCATAAGGTAAGTTTATTTAATTTAGTATTCTTAAAATAAAGAACATTTAAGGTCACGAAAATACTTTTCTTTTAAATAGTCCTAGGCTACACCCTATGTTCTGAAAATTAATAATCCGCCTATGTATAGTCATCTATATTTGAAGAGTGCAGTGCTTTAGCTTATTAGGTCACCAGGAACTTCGAGAGAGGTGCGGAAAAACACATGTACATTGTGAGATTTAATATATCGAGAAGAAAAATGTTGTTTACGACATACTGGGGTTTGAAAAAAAAAAAAAAACATGCAGAAAAGTTACAATCCATCTAGAACTGATCGTATGATACGCTATGTGTTAACCTATATAGTGGGCGTGGTGTTGTTAAATTTTGAATTCAAGTACAATGACATCTTTCTACTCAGAGGTATATGCGCGCTTTATTTATTTATTTAATCATTTTTAGAAGAAAGTGTGCGTGGCTTTCACCATTTGTAACCAACGTTCATGGATTCTAATGAGATATGCCCAATCATCACGAATAAATGGCTTTGAGAAAGCAAAATATGCTTTTCTCCCGGCACCAATCTCGCCAACGTCTGACAAACATCCGAGAGTAAAATTGTCATGGAAAGTTTCTCTAAATCGACTAAAATTGCCCCTCGGAAACCGCATAAAGTTGTAGGTACAGTAATGGGCTTTTAGCGTCAAAATATTTATTTTTATTTATTTACATTTGTACTGCTTCAGATTTTAAGCTTGCGTATATACATAGGTACATAACATTTTGCCTTCCCAGCTCAAAATTTAAGAATTAAAAACTGGTGGCATACAGACAGACTTACGAAAAACAATCTGAGATATTAAAGTGAAAATCAATCGATTTACCGTGCACGAGTTATTTTTAAAGCTCATTTGTTTATTTTTTTTTTTTGTTTTAAGTTTGATTTTGTTTTTGTGCGCTATATCATATGCATTTTTTATAGATTAAATTGGTAACTTAGAAGTTAATTTCATCCATTTTAAAGTTCGTTTAAATACGTTGTTCAGTACACCTATAATTCAAATACAATTTTTTGCAAATTACCATTACTACATATTATTTTTAAATAAAAAAAAATATATTGGCAATAACAGTCCAATAACATAACTAGCTTCTCGCAGCCACTCGTGCTGTGCGCTTCACGAATGATTGGGACCTACAGTTTTATGCCGCTTTCGAAGGGCAATTGTTTTCAATTGAGAATTTTTTTTTTTTTTTTCATGACAATTTTACTTTCGGATGTTTGTCAGACGTTCGCGAGAGGTGGGGGACCGTGAGAAAACTTTTTTTTTTTTTTTATTTTTGTGTGTTCTTGGATTAGAACCTTGAACCTCCCGTTCTCGGCTCACACAATATTATTTTTTGCTAGGTATTTTTACCGTTTTATACTTTATACGTAAACAATTAATTTTTATGAGAGGGATGACAAGTTCTCACATTCATCCCCTGTTACGCTTTAATGAATTTAATTTAATTTTTTTTTTTTTTGATTCTGCTTAAAGAGCTACTTTCATCGATATATTACATGCATATTATAAATACTGTTACAACTTTGAATGCACTCCTAACGCCATTTAACACTGAGCTCATGTAAATGCGATTGTTCATGACACTTGATGTCTGATATTTCGTTCGTCAATTTAGGCCGAACTATAATAGTGGAATGGATGCGCACGTCGACGTACGTAACTGTGCGAACGCAAGGAACTTGTATTGAGTGAACCCATTCGCTCTTTCGTACAAAAATTTGACATTTAACTTTAACTCTGACAATCGCATCCGTTCACATACGCCTATTATGGGCAACTTGTACTGAAGAAAACTTAACGTAGGGTTTTGACACTAGCTTCCGATTGCTTTCGACTATTATAGTTAAGCCTTTAGTGTAGTTGGTTGCCACACAAGCAAGTTCTGGTAAGAAACTTGCAATACACTGATACTTTTCACGAACACATACAAACTTTTGCTACTAGTCTGTCAACTGATATGGAATTTTCGGTGTAATTAGCGAAGCCTAACTGGCTTTGTAACAATTGTACAAATTAATCCCAACTGAATTGTGTGAAAATATAAAAATAAAAATGAACAAAAACATGAAAAAATAAAATTAATGCAATTTATTGCATTGTATAAAAAGAAAGAGGTTCTATGGAACATGAATTTGGCTGCATACCGCCGAAATGATATTATATTAAAGGCTTATGAGAATATTAAGAATATATATGTATGTATGTATAATTAGAGCTTTACCCAACGCTTCCTTATGGTTTTTTCTTCTCTCCTGCTTCTTTTAAATGTTTCACAGTTGACGTAAAACTTAAATTAAAGCGAGTAACTTCAGTTGATTCCTCCATAGTGACATCTTCAAAATTAACTTCAAGCAACTTGCTTGTCAAGTGGCGTGCAGCATAGATCATAGCAAATACACAAATAGGGATTTGACAAATAGTACATGTAGACTACTTGCTTACCAGAACTTGCTCGTGTGGCCGCAAAGTAAGGGTGATACCCATTCATAAGTGCGGCATGGAAAAAGCGCAATATTCAAAACGTTGCGATCACCTGTAATTAGCCGTATACTTGTCTACAGGGCTTCCAAATTGTCCGAGGACATTGGTGATGTAAAAGACTGGCAGCGATCGGAAGGACCACGTTCCGTTCGGAAACCAGAGGCTATCAACGCTCTAAAGGCTGGTATCAAAAGTAATCCTTCCGGAAACAAAAAAATATTTCTCACTATATTCTATAATGGAGACATCGCAAATATCAATGTCTTGTATCATCAAATAAGACCCAAGACTAGATGCTTATTAAATATTTGTTGCCTGATAAAAGCGTTGAAGGAGAAAAGTATAGGAAAATAAAAACAGTTTGTTGATAGAATACGCAGATGGAGACTATAGAAAAATTCAGTTTACACATGAACAAATATTTATATTTGAAAAATGAATATATAAAAAGTGTTTTTTGATATCTTTCTTTATTTATTTATCGAGCTAGCTATTACACGCGGTCTTAATCGCGTGGATTACGCTATTAAAAAAGATTTAGAACAAAATGTAAACGTTTGATAGATGAGCCCCATAGCATATCATTGACTCTGGGGAATTTAGTTTGTATCAGAAAATATTACAAATATTCCGGCAGAATGGGAAAACAAATTTTCTATGCATGTTAAAGGCTTACTGAACGAAAGAAAAACATAATAGGAATGATAATCAAAAGGGAATGGACTGTTGTCCATTTTGTGGGACTGTCATTTGAATTTATTTATTTCTCAAAGGAGTTTCGGCTTTTGATTTCTTTCATTCTATTTATCAGACAAAAAAAAAAATAAAAATAAGGTACTTACTGACACGTCCACTTGAAAGCAAGCTTTGTTTTTCAAATTTAGAGCTGAATTTACATCTTCATTGCTGTGTTCAGTGAACCTTATAGTTTCTGCTTCGAACACAGAACAACGAAGATGTATGTAAATAGTAAAACATGATGGTTAAATAAGTATAACACCTAACATAAATCAAATGCCGACAATATTTCACCGTGCACTACAGTT
Source organism: Pocota personata (assembly GCA_963082735.1). Classification (NCBI taxonomy): domain Eukaryota; kingdom Metazoa; phylum Arthropoda; class Insecta; order Diptera; family Syrphidae; genus Pocota; species Pocota personata. The sequence continues at coordinate 108,504,712 of OY720431.1, read as the reverse complement.
CATACATCTTACGTTGTGCAATGTAAAAAAGAAAAAGATTGTTCGGTATTGCGTTATTTATTGCTTCTAAGATCATCATCGAAGCCCCCTTTGGTAGAAGACGGTTGGAATAGTGCTAAAGCATTTGTGTTCACTATTATGACCGCCTAGATAAAGGTATATCGAAGACTGTAGAGAACAACGAGTTTTTAAATCCGAAATTCGTTTTGTTTATTCGCATTGGCTATCGGTATATATATATATGTATGAATCTGTTTCATTTACTTCCAACCGTATTAAAATCGATTCCTAGTTTTCGAGTTTATTAAGCTTATATCCACAAACAGGTAGAAAATTGACAGGGAAAGATTGCGTATACGCCTACTGCTTTTTGTGATTTGAAACTTGAAGAATTTATTTAACACCGACGGCAATATCTATACGAGTATTCTATTAATTAATTCGACTACTCTTAGGGAGATGCAACTTGGTACACTAATACAAGTTTTTACCAGACTGTGGCCCAAAGGATCGCTTTCGCCTGCCTGAATGTACAAATACCTATGTATATATACATATACTCATATAAATATGTTCAAGAGATTCCTGTACGTCCCGTGAGTGTCACCGTTTACATGGTTATTCGAGACTTCTAATATAATTACCACACCAGCGCAGATTTTAAAAATCCTTTTTGTCGATACATTTTGTTTAATGCTGTTCACAATGGTGTTTTCGTCAATTTTCAAATTTCGTCAAGAAAGCCAACGGTAGGCTACAAAGTATAATTCAAGCTGTGTAGAATAGTACGAGAAAACATCTGCATAGTTTTACTGTAGGCAAGAAGATTCTTTTCATCGACTAATGAACCAACTCTCCAGCGTTCCGACATGAGGCGTGTAATTTAGTCCTATTGCTTTACGAGAATTCAGTTAAAATAACACTTTATTTCTCTGTTTTAAAAATAATCACAGAAAAATGACAACTTTTCAATGTAATGTTGATTGACTTTCTAACAAAATCAAGCATTTGCGTAAGAATATGATATTAATCCCACAGTGCACAGAGTTTACAGAAACTTAATACCACCTGAGTTTCAAACTACACCACTCTGTCTTTCTCTCTGTCTCTTCCTTTCCGCAAAAACGCACGTGTCCTAAATATTAGTATAAGGGTATTCATATCCCCTTTAACACGTGTAAATTATAAAAAAAAAATAAAAAAAAGTGCGAACGTTGCTAAGTATTCAATCACACACAAATGTATTGTCAGAAAGAGCTGCGGTGTGTGAAATGCACCGGAAATCACCTCTCCAAAGATTGTGGAGTAACTAAACAAATGTCTGTAACGTGTATTAATTGTAAAGGAGGACACCCGGCTAATTATCGAGGCTGCGAAGTAGCTAAGGAGCTTCGAAAAGGCGGGGTAAATTTTTAAAGCCGCAAAACCAACACTAAAAATCGGCAAATAAGAAAGAGCCTAAAACCGTTAAAGAAACAGTCAATGGAAAGTTGTGTAAGTTATAATGTTACTAAAAGCAGGAAAGACGCCGAGTGACAAAAAATCGTATTTCTCTTTTCCCAATTATATCCATGATTTGAGAAGTTATTACTCAAGCGCTTACAGCTGGTTATTAAGGAAAAATCTTATCCCTGATCACCAGTTTGGATTTAGAAGCAAGCATTGGACACGAAAACAAATACTCACAATTCAAAGAAATTTCAGTTGGCATACCGCAAGGAAGCATTCTTGGCACGCTTCTGTATCTTCTATATACCCATTATATACCTCAAGAAGAAAACACTGTCTTAGCTACGTTTGCCGATGACACTGCTAGCCTGGCAATAGGTAAAAGAAGAAACAACTAACTGCAAAGCGCTCTAAATAATGTCAATTAACGGACAGAGGCCTGGCGGCTTGCCTTCAATGAAACCAAATCTGTTCATTTATATTCCAGTTATAAGAAAACGAACAACTTGCCTATCCTTATAAACACGGTTGGTATTCCGTCCGCAAACTTGGCTAATTAAAACGTAAGAAATGCGAAAACAAATACAGAGTAATGTACTGGTAACTTGGAAAATATTCCAAGCCTAACTTTGAAAATAAACTGCTCTTATACAAGCAAGTGTTGAAGCCAGTATGGAACTATGGTATACAACTCTGGGGTTGTAACAAGAAAACTAATGCCAATATTTTACAAACTTTCGAAAATAAAGTGCTAAGAGAAATCGTTCATGCACCGTGGAACTTAATAAACGACAGAGATCTCAAAAGTCATATAGTCGAAGATAAAAGCAAGAACTTCACGCGAAAGCACAAAATTCGAATATACGGACATGTTAATAATACAGTGGTGATAAGTTTATTGCTTGATAAGTCTTAACGTAATTACAGTAACTTACAAATTTATATCGAAGGGAGAAAAAAAAAAAAAACTTGTCTCAATACTTCCGCCGGTATGTTCTCAATTTCTTGTCTAATGATGTCTCTCTTGGCTGTGGGACTCAGTGGCTTGTTCACGTAGACCAATGACTTCAAATAATCCCAAAGAAAGAAGTCTGGAATGGTCAGATCAGGTGATCTCAGAGGCCAATACAAAACGCCAAAACTGGAGATAACACGGCCTGGAAAGCAATCGTTTCACTAAGTCCACTGTGTGGTGCAGTGGCTCTGTCTTGTGGAAAACACATGTGTTCCAACCCGAATTCATCCAAATCGGGTATCAAAAAGTCATGTAACATGGTTCTGTAGCGCTTGTAAGTGACAGTTATCGCGTTGCCACAGCGTCTTCGAAAAAGTAGGGTTCAGTCACCCTTTCAGCAGAGACGTCGCACCAGACAGTAACTTTCAGTGGGTGTAAAAGCGATTCTTGAATAGTTCGCTGGTTTTCAGTGTCCCAAAAGCGATGATTATTCTGCTTGTTGGCTGTATTCCAGACAAGCTTGGTAGTCTGCGGGCAACAGCTGATGCTCCATCTGAGTTTTATATGAAACATCTTCAAGTCCACGAAAATACGCTACAGAGATACGCTGGAAATGCAAAACTGCGCGGCTCGTCCGTCGTTTCGTTTAGGTTTCTGAACACTCTTCCACATCCTTACGCACAGCATCAATAATCTTGGCCAAATGGCGATCAGTCGGTGGCGAATGGTGGAAAATTTGTTGATGAAATTCACGTTGTGTCCTTATTACTGATAAATTATTCCGAAAAAAAAAACAACAACGACACAATTATTCCACGTTCCTGAGAAGTATAGCATTCCATAGTTCATCGTCGTATTTTTCTCATCTGTTTACTACACAACTGTCAATATCACGATGACAGGAGACGCCATTTGCAAAAATCATAGACAATTCATATAGTGCTATTACATGCAAAAAAGAAAAGCCGTATTCGAGTAAAACAGAAAAAAATTGACTTTGACCTGCTCTGGTTTTGTTTATTTATTGAACGGGGAACACTCTTTCATTATCGAGTAATTAGGAGTCTTAATAGTTTTTGAGGCATGGATAAGTTTTTTAATCGTTTTTTGACTGTGAAGTGAAAAGTGCGCAGTGAGTAGGAGGAAGTTAACAGAATTTGAAAATGGTCAAATTCTGGCTTTTAAGAAGGAAGGTGAATCGATGAGGGAAATTTCTCGCCGATTAGGATTTAAAGAGTCGACCATAAGAATATTTTTAAAAAAAAAAAATACCAAGAAACTTCTAAGATAAAAAAAGTCGTCTAGAATGGACACGCGAAAGGCAGAATTGGACTCAATATGGCTGGCAAAAGGTCATATTCTCAGATGAGTCCAAATTCAACCTAGAATTTTCAGACGGAAAGACCTTAGTTCGACGTCGACCTGGAGAACGGTTGAAGGAAGAAAAGGTCCAAAAGGTGTCATGGTTTGGGCAGTCATAAATGCCGGTGGAGTTGGCTTGTCACTCTTTTTATGGTGCATGGAAAATGTTGTAAAATGCAAAGAGGTCATAGAAAATGGAGTGATTCCCACCATAAAGGAAGTGAGCCAGTACTACACGGGTGTTGTGTTTCAGGGAGAATCCGCACCTTGCCACCGTGCTAAAACCGTAAGTAAACCGTAAGTAAAACATGAACTTTCCACTGTTATTTTGATAACCTTATCAATCGTTATAGTTCAAAGTTACAAAGAAGAATTGGGTATAAATTCACTCCATTGGCCCGGAAACAGTCCAAACATGTATCTCATTGAGTTTAGCATCGAATGGGTGTAAGATTAAGCAACAAATTCGCAGGAACTAAGAAGCCACATCGAAAAAATTTAGTATTGAGAAATGTACACCTGCTACATCACCAGCCTTTACGATTCCATTCCAAAAAGGGTTGAGGCCCTTATAAAAGCTAATGGCGGCCTCAAGCCACTTTGAAAAGGGATTTTTTTTAATCTTTACAAAACCAACAAATTAATGTTAAATCTACATATTTTGTAAGTTATAAAAAAATAAAACACTCAGACCTAATTTTTTAAGGGTTATAATTACTAAAAGATTTTTTTCTTAAATAATACAACCCTAGTGTTGGTTTTTCTGGTTAAATCACTTAATATTGGTCTACCTGTTACAAATAATATAAAAACGAGATATCTCCACCACAGTAAACAGAGCAGTTCAAAGTCAAAATTTTTTGTTTTACTCGAATGCGATTTTATTTTTGCATGTTAATCTACATACATATATATGTATGTAAGTAAATGTGTTTTTTATTTTTTTTCTTTTATTGATATTGAGCTTCAAAATTTGATTGCTCAAACCTGTATATTTGGCTTCGGAATGGCTCTTTAAATTGGTATATATCTCAGTTGCTAAAAAAATATTCTACGTAAGTGAGTCCAGAAGAAAACTTAAATTGAAAAGTTACCATCGAAATATAATACATATGCAAGTCGAGTTGCGGTCATAGTGGTGGACCAAACATTCAGACTAATAGACAAATAAAAGTTACATTCGGTTCTAACTAGAAGATAACCGTACGATATCGCGATTGATGTGCATATACTTATTGGCAAGTAGAATTCCCAATAAGCATATCCTTCGTAGATTCTAGCATGTTCTTCAAGACATGAAGTGTGGACCCTGGAGACCATACTAGTCTTTAATATGTATATTTGTCGGCAACATTAAATGGGATAGTTGGGCGTAGGCCTAATATTTACAAACAATATACATATATACATACATATGTATATAATATATGTAGTTTTATGAGGTTCAAGCTTGAAATTTGCAAAATATATTGTAACGCTCCCTAAAAGTATGATGCAACAAATTCCGAAGTGTCTTTTCATTCTGGCAGAATTTTGGTTCGAAGTGTCCTTTCATTCGAGGTTCGTGTCTGCGGTTTCCACAGTTCATGTCTACGAAAGAGACGGATAATATCACGGATGAGAGGGAATTATAACTGCAAGAATGATTGTCATCTTGGAATTTCTCTTGTTCCATTGGTCGAAGAATTTGCTAGAAGTTTCTGGCTATCAGAAACTTCTGCTATATAAGGACAGATGGCGATCAAAAAGGGGGCAGTAGTTTTTAAACTGTGGCGAAGAGATTAGAAAAGTGATAATGGGCGAAGTTGTAATTTTGTGATAAATTGAAAGTTGAGATTTGACAAGAAGAAGTAATTAGTTTGGATTTGTGAATTAAGTAATTGAAAGGAGATAAAGTGATTTGAGAGGACAGAGACCTTGTAAGAAAAGAATTGCGAAGAATAGTATAGTGTGAAAATGGATTGTTCTATAGACTAGAAAATAAAGAAATAATTTCACAGAATATTGTTTTATCTACTCGAGCCGTAGCTCGCATATTACATTGGTGTCAGAAGTGGGATAAAACTTATTCTGTGAATAACTATTTCCGTGGTGTGAAATTGCACAAAAAAAATAAAAAAACATTTCTGTGTTGAGTTAATTAGTTGCGCAAAATGGGTCGCAAATTGGGAAAACTAACTATAATTCAACTAAAGGCAGAACTCAGTAAGCGGAACCTCGACACAACTGGGGGAAAAGATGCCCTACTGATTCGTCTGGAAGAAGCAGTAACGCAGGAAGGTGAAAATCCGCACGACGTAGAGTTTGACGTGGAAGAGGAACCAGGAAGTACAGCAGCCGACCCGGGTATAACAAGTCTGCTCCTGCAACTTAAGTCAGTCATGGACGAACAAAAGAAAGCAATAGAAGTTCAAAGGGATTCTCTAGAACTTAAGCTGGATGAACAAAAGAAAGCAATGGACGAACAAAAGAAAGCAATGGACGAACAAAAGAATTCTCTAGATGCTCTGGAAAGTAAACTTGATGAGCAAAACAAGAACTTGGAATTCAAATTCAAAGTGATCGAAGAGAAAATCAATAAGGTCGAGACGCAACTCGAAAAAGTCGAAACTAGATTCGATGAAAGTTTTGAGAAACATGAAGCTGAGTTCGGGAAGATAGAGACTCAGTTTGGAAAAGTGGATACGCAATTCGAGATAGTAGGAAAGCAAGTCTAAAATCTTGTTAAGGAGCTCAGCAACGTGAAGAGACAGAAAGCACGGGAATATTCCACTGACGGTCTGAGAAGAAAGGAGATGCAGCCTCCTATCTTCGATGGTCAAACATCATGGCCAATTTATAAAAGGCAATTCGAAGCGGCCGCAATGACCAATAGCTGGGACGATGAAGAGAAGTCCATTGCACTCACACTTGCACTGAGGGGTCCAGCTGCGGAGCTCTTGCAGACCATCCCGGAAGATAAACAGCAGAACTACGACTCTCTGGTTCAGGCTATTGAGATGCGGTTTGGGGATGAACACATGCAGCAGGTGTACAGGGTTCAGCTGCGTAGTCGAGTCCAGAAAAGGGGGGAAACGCTCCAACAGTTGCAAGCAGATATAGAGCGACTAGCCCATCTTTCATACCCTAAAGCCGGTGAGGAGCTTATCAACGAAATGGCGGTGGAAGCTTTTATTCAGGCTATAGAGGACAGACAACTGCAAATGGCTGTAAGGATGGCTGAAAAGCGAACACTCCCCGAGGCATTGGCATTCGCTTTGTCAATGAAGGCTGCGGACCAAGCATACCAGGGAATACACCGTGTCAGGGAAATGTCCGTCGTGGAATGCTCATGCCAGAGAACAGACGTCATGGATGAAGACAAAGCTCGCGGAAGTCAAATCCGTTGCTGGAATTGCAACTAAACCGGACACCTACAACGGCAGTGCAGAAGTGCACCTAGACGAGGAAATTGTCCACATTGCGGAAGTAGGAGAAGCAGAGAGGAAGCATCTGGCTGTCAGTCAGTCTTCCCAAAACCAGCAGTCGGGAAATGCGTAAGGACCAACTTCGCGGGGCAGAAGTTGGTTACTGGAATCGAGGCCCCCAGGACCACCATTCAAGTTTCGCAAACCAAACGGGGTAACAAGAGCCTGACAGTGGAGGCACTAATCAACAAGAAGAAGTGCGTAGCCACCATCGACACAGGTGCCACTGCCTCCATTGTAAGAAGAGATATCGTCAGAAGCGCATGGCTGCACAACACCAACTGCTACTGCCTGAAGACTGCAACAGGGGAAATGGCGAAAGTGTTTGGAGAAGTTCGTCTTACGATTACTCTGGCGGGACTGACGTTCTCCCATGCGTTTTTGGTGGCAGATATATGCGACGAGTGCATCATCGGAATAGACTTCATGAAAGCAAATGAAGTAATCCTGGACATCGGGATGCAAGTACTGAGGTATCGAAATGTGGAGATTCCGATGGTGTACGGAAACGAGAATGCCGTAACTCTCAGGACAGTCATCAGCAAAGACGAAGTTTTGCCGCCGTCTTCAGAGACAATCATTTGGACGAAGCTGGAAGGTGATCTTGGGAGCCACCGATTCTACACAGTAGAACCAGACCCAGAGAAGAATTCTCAAGACTACATCGTGGGAAAGACGTTAGTCGAACCAAAGAACACCATGGTTCCAGTGAGAGTTTTGAACGCAAGACCGCACACTGTCAAACTAAGGCGAGGGGAGGTGACTGGAAAATGCACGCCGATTACCGCCGTCGCAACAATATCTGAACGTGATGCTCCAAAACCTCTCCCATCACTTTGGACAGCGGAAACGAGAGAGACGATTCTCCAGTCCAGTGAGCTGAATCAGGAGCAGCGAACTATGGCAGAGAATCTTATCAATGAGTACGCTGATGTATTTGCCTCACAGGACGGAGAATACGGCCGAACACACCTGGTACAACATCGAATAGACACTGGTGATACTAGACCAATTCGTCAGCCTGCTAGGCGTCTTCCATTGGCAAAGCAGACAGAAGTTGCAGAGATGGTGTCGGCAATGGAGAAAGAAGGTGATTGAAAGTTCCAAAAGTCCGTGGGCATCACCGGTTGTACTGGTTAAGAAGAAAGATGGCAGCACGCGGTTCTGCGTGGACTATCGGCAGCTCAATTACGTCACCAAGAAAGATAGCTATCCTCTGCCACGGATTGACGACACGCTGGACACACTATCAGGAGCCCGATGGTTTTCCACTCTCGACTTGAAGAGTGGCTACTGGCAGGTACAGATCCATCCAGAAGACCGGGAGAAAACCGCCTTCACCGCAGGAAATGGGCTATGGCAATTCACGGTAATGCCATTTGGGCTGTGGAATGCTCCGGCGACTTTCGAGCGATTGATGGAATGTGTCCTGCAAGGGTTAACATGGAAAACCTGTTTGGTATACTTGGATGATGTCATCGTCGTAGGAAAAATGTTTGCGCAACACCGAGACAATCTAAGGGATGTGTTTCAAAGGCTTCGAAGTGCCCACCTGAAGCTCAACCCCAAGAAGTGCGCCCTGTTTAGAGCAGAAATCAAGTACCTGGGACACATAATTTCAGCGAAAGGAGTGAGAACCGATCCGGAGAAGGTCGAAGCGGTGAAAAACTGGCCAGTCCCCAAAGACAAACACCAACTAAGGAGCTTCCTGGGCCTAGCCACCTACTACAGATGGTTCGTGAAGGATTTTGCCGGGATCGCAAAGAGCCTGCACCAGTTGACGGAAAAGGGGAAACAATTCAAGTGGTCAGTTGAGTGCGAGAAGAGCTTCGAGGCACTTAAACAACGGCTATGCGATGCCCCGATACTAGCTTACCCCACTCCCGGGGAAACGTTCATTGTGGATGCAGATGCTAGTAATGTCGGGGTAGGAGGCGTACTCTCCCAGGTGCATGATGGCCAAGAGAAGGTGGTTGCGTACTTCAGCAAGGTGCTATCTAAGCCAGAAAGGAACTACTGCGTGACAAGGCGGGAACTTCTAGCTTTGATCTTGGCTACGAAGCATTTTCACAAATACCTCTTTGGGAGGAAGTTCGTTCTTCGCACAGATCATGCAGCCTTAAAATGGCTATTACAATTCAAGAGTCCTGAGGGTCAGGTCGCAAGATGGATCGAAAGGCTGCAAATCTACGACTACGAAATACAGCATCGTAAAGGAAAACTCCACTCTAATGCGGATGCACTGTCCCGGAGACCATGCAGAACGGATTGTAAACATTGTGCGCGTCAGGAAGAACGGGAGCTGGTTTCCATCCAAAGAATGAGAGCCGAACCTATCGCCGGCTGGAGCGTAGATGAGATCCGGAACGCTCAGAAGGAAGACCCGGATATCGAGCCGATTCTGGCATCTCTCACAGAAGCCCGACCTTAAAGGCATATTTTGCGCAGTGGGATTCCCTCCATGTCCAAGAAGGTGTTCTGAGAAGAAAATGGGAATCCTCCGACGGAAAGTCGTTTGTAGTGCAGCTTGTCGTACCGCGGACGAGGGTCAAGGAGGTGTTACAGGAAATGCATGGCGGGGCGTCCGGAGGCCACTTGGGAGTGAATAAGACGCTAGAAAAGGTACGAGAACGTTTTTATTGGTTAAAAGCGAAGGAAGATATCGAAGACTGGTGCAGAAAATGCGACGTGTGTGCAGCTAGCAAGGGTCCGAGAATCAAAACTCGAGGTAAGATGCACCAATACAACGTGGGAGCACCTTTCGAACGAATCGCCATTGACATCGCAGGGCCCTTTCCGGAAACCGACAATGATAATCGGTATATACTCGTAGTGATGGACTACTTCAGTAAGTGGCCGGAAGCGTTTCCGATCCCTAACCAGGAAGCCAGAACCGTGGCGGAGCAGATCGTCTACAATTGGGTTAGCAGATTCGGTGTGCCCTTGGAATTGCATTCTGACCAAGGGCGGAACTTCGAGTCAAGAATCTTACAAGAGATGTGTCAACTACTCGGAATCAAAAAGACAAGGACAACCCCGCTTCATCCATAGTCGGACGGTATGGTGGAGCGTTTCAATAGGACTTTGGACGAACATCTCTCGAAGGTCGTAGGTGACTACCAACGGGATTGGGACCGGCAGATTCCCTTGTTTTTGATGGCCTATAGAAGCGCCGTGCATAGCACTACTCGACATACGCCGTTCGAAATCTTATTTGGTGGAATAGCTCGTTTACCTAGTGAGGTGAAATTTGGATCTCCTACCAATGAGCCCAGAAATGAAGAAGAGTACGTGGCGGACCTTAGGGAAAGGCTTAGGGACATACACCAAAGGACCAGAAGCCAGATTAAGATGACGAGCGACCGCATGAAGACCAGGTATGATGCCAAGGCAACAACGTCAGGATTCCAGGAAGGAGATCTGGTGTGGCTGTATAATCCCCATCGCCAAAAGGGGAAATCACCTAAATTGCAGCGGAACTGGGAAGGTCCCTACAGAATAGTAACCCGCATCAACGATGTTGTCTACCGCATCCAGCGAGGACCAAGGGCCAAAATGAAAGTGGTTCATGTGGACCGACTGAGTCGATACAATGGCCGAAATGAGGATGCACTTGTTCGGGACGAACACGTCTAAGAGGGGGGCAGTGTAACATAATAATAACTACGCTCCCTAAAAGTATGATGCAACAAATTCCGAAGTGTCTTTTCATTCTGGCAGAATTTTGGTTCGAAGTGTCCTTTCATTCGAGGTTCGTGTCTGCGGTTTCCACAGTTCATGTCTACGAAAGAGACGGATAATATCACGGATGAGAGGGAATTATAACTGCAAGAATGATTGTCATCTTGGAATTTCTCTTGTTCCATTGGTCGAAGAATTTGCTAGAAGTTTCTGGCTATCAGAAACTTCTGCTATATAAGGACAGATGGCGATCAAAAAGGGGGCAGTAGTTTTTAAACTGTGGCGAAGAGATTAGAAAAGTGATAATGGGCGAAGTTGTAATTTTGTGATAAATTGAAAGTTGAGATTTGACAAGAAGAAGTAATTAGTTTGGATTTGTGAATTAAGTAATTGAAAGGAGATAAAGTGATTTGAGAGGACAGAGACCTTGTAAGAAAAGAATTGCGAAGAATAGTATAGTGTGAAAATGGATTGTTCTATAGACTAGAAAATAAAGAAATAATTTCACAGAATATTGTTTTATCTACTCGAGCCGTAGCTCGCATATTACAATATCAATATACGTTTCAAAACTGCAAACACACCAAGGAAAACGTCAACAGAACATCACCTCCATTAAATTTTTAGTTTTTCTGCTAAGGCAAAATTAAAATAGCGAACATATTCAAGGCTCACTTAATACTCGTACCAACAGACAAACGTATCCCTACGTATCAAATTTGTTCTTTCTTTAATTTAATTTCACTTTTCCTTATTGTGATCATCCCTCATGGGAAAACTGCCTTGTAATAACTATAGAGTTATATTTAGACATCCTTTATTCTGAAAACCTTTGAAAGACTTATTGACATACACATTCACAGCAGGCTGAACCCCAGTATCATATCTCCGGCACAGCAAGCTTATACGAAATGTAAAAGTGTTGAAACTACACTTCATAGTGTTGTCAGTACGATTGAAAAATTATTGAATAATAAAGAGTACACCAAGGCTGCATTCTTAGACATTGAAGGTGCCTTTAATAATGTCACGGCAGATTCAGTCGAAGGCGCCTTAAAAAACCTGAACACTGAGGACACTCTAATCAGATGGATAGTTTCCATGCTAAGAAATAGGTACATAAACTCAGAACTAGGTGATACGAGACTAAGAGTATCAGCTGGTAGATGCACTCCGCAAGGAGGTGTTCTCTTTCCTCTACTCTGGGTTATTGTGCTAAATGAAGTACTAATAAAACTTATATTCAGTGGGGTTAAGACCGTAGCGTACGCAGACGATGTGGCGTTACTGGCCACGGGTAAATTCCTTCCAACCCTAAGCGACCAAATGGAAGGCTCCCTTAAGATAGTCAGCAACTGCACTAAAAGAAGTGGACTCGCAATAAATCCCCTAAAAACGGAGATGACACTATTTACTAACAAGAAGAAAATACTGGAATTCAAAATTTCATCCATTGAAGGCACTCCTCTTAAAATTTCTGATATAGCTAAATATCTAGGGTTAATACTAGACCAGAAACTAAACTGGGGACTAAACACAAGGGAGAGAGCAAGGAAAGCTATGATAGCTCTCTATACTTATAGTAGAATATTTGAAAAAACTTTGGGGCCCAAACCAAAAGTCATTTTCTGACTCTACACAGCTGTTGTGAGACCTATATTGACATACGGCAGCCTAGTATGGTGACCAGCCGCAAGTAAGGGCACAAACCTCAAAATACTAACCAGAGTACAAAGAATGGCGTGCATTGGTGTCACAGGAGCTATGAGAACCACACCAACTGCAGGATTAGAGACGATACTCAATCTATTACCTTTCGATCTATTTGTGCAGGAATCTGCAACTAGAAGTGCTCTAAGATTAAGGAGGTCAAGCCTGACGGGGCATGCGCAGATTTTACGCAAATACATGGGCGGAGATGTTAGCACAGACTACATAGTGCCCTATTTAGACTTTCATAATGGGAAACTAATATCTCGCTAAATGACAACTCCATCTCCATCTACACTGATGGATCCAAGATGGACGTGGGAGTAGGTGCAGGGATTTTTTCTGAAAATTTGAACAAGTTAATTCGGCTTCCAGACTATAGCAGTGTTTTTCAAGCGGAGGTCTTGGCGGTGGCAACTGCTGTCCGGGACGCTGCAATGAAAGCTATACCACCAGATGATATTACATTTTTCATTGACAGCCAGGCAGCGATAAAAGCGATTTCCGCCACGCAAATAAAATCGAAGCTTGTGCGCTGCTGTCGCGAAGAGCTGGGGGTTCTTGGTACGTAACACAATGTAAAGCTCTGCTGGGTACCCGGACATAATGGCGTTTCAGGAAATGAGAAAGCTGACGAGCTGGCAAGGGAGGGTTCAGCGCTAAATCTTGAACGAGCTGACCCGTCAGTTAAGACACCACCCTGCAACCTGAACCTAGAAGTTAGATATAAAATGATTGATATAGCAAATAGTAGATGGAGATCATTAGAATCCTGTATAATTACAAGAAAATTCTGGCCGTTCTACGATAAAAATCGTACAGAGCAAATCCTACACTTCAACAGATATATCTTATCTGGTTTAGTGGGGATGATAACTGGACATAACTTTTTACGTTATCACACAAAGAAATTGGGAATTAGCGAAGAAGAGGCTGTGGCAATGAGGACGTACACCTCACTTCCTGTGCCATTGTCCAGGACTCTACCACCTTAGATTCAAAATACTAGGGAAATATTTCTTCCAAGACTTAGAAGAACTTTCAAATGTATCGATAAATAAGATTACCAAATTTATAAATGCATCGGGTTGGTTTAAGAACCCATAGAGTTCACGAATGGGGAAGCTTCACTCCTTGGGCATCACAATAGGTCTATACTGATCTAAGTGTGGCGTAGTTTGTTTCACACTCTACGTCAACCCATCAAACCTAACCTAACCATCTATTTAGAGGTTTTGACTAATGATGTTGAGAGCAATAGAGTCACGAATACTACCTAATAGGAGTATATGTACGAGGGCAAGGTGAAAAGTTCTCGGCCTGACGCAGAGATGGTGTTCCAATCAGCAAAAATTTATGTTTCCTGCCTGGGTGCACTTCTTATTAGTTCGTATGACAAGTTTTAACTTGTTCTCTCAAGTAGTTTCTTTACACGGATTTTTGCAGTAGACGTCTTGCTCGTTAAATGGATAAACTTGAATATCGTGCGGTGATAAAATTCTTCGTTTTGGATTGAAATTCATCCAAAGTTGACAAAAGTTTACAGGGACTCCTTCTATGTCAACCGTTAAAAAGTGGGCAGCTAAATTTAAACGTGGTCGCACGTCCCTCGAAGATAGCCCACGTGAAGGACGGCAAAAACCGCAACCACACCCGAAACCATGGAAAAAGTGCATGATATCGTGTTGGACGATAGGCGAGTGAAGGTGAGTGAGATAGCTGAGGGTGTGTGTATATCGGAAGAGAGGGTGCGAAACATCTTGCACAAAAACTTAGGGATACAAAAGCTCTGTGCAAGATGAGTGCCGCATTTGCTGAATGCCGATCAAAAGCAAATGCGCAAACGATTTTTGCGACGATCTTTGGACAGATTAAATAGGGATCCGACCGATTTTGTGCGGCGATTTGTCACCATGGATGAGACATGGGTGCACCACTACACGCCATAAACGAAACAACAGTCGAAGCAGTGGGTGGAAGCCGGTGGTTCAGCGCCAAAGAAAGTGAAGTCGATCGCATCTGCCGGGAAGGTCATGGCCAGTACGTTTTGGGATGCGAGAGATCCTGTTAATTGATTACCTTGAGAAAGGCAGAACAATTACAGGCGAATAATACTCCAACCTTCTTGACCAGCTGGATGCCAAAATTCGCGAGAAAAGGCCTGGCTTGAAGAAGAAAAAAAATCATCTTTCACCAGGACAATGCACCTGTACACAAGTGTGCATTGGCGATGGGAAAACTGCGGGATTTGGGGTACGATTTGCTCGGACATCCCCCCTATTCACCTGATTTGGCATCCTCAGACTTCCATCTGTTCCCAAACTTGAAGAAATTTGTTTCTGGGAAGCGCTTCGCATCCAATGCAGAAGTTGAGAGGGCCGTAGATGAATATTTTCACAGCCTTCCAGACTCTCACTTCGGAGAAGGTATACTGATATTGGAGAAACGCTGGACCAAGTGTGTTGAAGTCAAGGGAGATTATGTAGAAAAATAAAATCATTTTTTAACTGAAAATCGCAGTCTTTCATTTTCAGGCCGAGAACTTTTCATCTTGCCCTCGTAAGTACAGCAGTCTATTTGCGAAACCGAGCACCAACTAAAGTATTAAACAATGTCACACCTTTTGAAGCATGGCATGGAAGGTAGCCATCAGTTTCTTACTTTAAAACGTTCGGCTGCAAGGCGATCATGTTGGATAAACGGCCCGGTAAATCCAAATTTAAGCCAAAAGGAATTGATTGCATGGTTACTCGCAGGAGTCCAAAGCATACCGCCTGTATGAGTCCAAAACGCAGAGAATATATAAAAGCCGCGATGTCAGATTTCTTGAAAATGTGCGCATCCCAAATGAGGAAGAATGGAACGAATAGAACGCCGCAAAATTGGAGTATTTGATTTTTGATTATGATGAGCAAAACGTTACTAATGTTAACAAAAATTACAAATGCGCTACTAGAATCAAAAATTCAAGTTACACGTCTGCTGCTGGGGATGAAAAAGGTGAAAACTGTAATGGTGGTAACAGTGATGATAGTGTTTCTGCTGATGTCCAATACAAGGAAGTTGTTCCTGGCGCTACTGTTACTGATAAAGCCACTACCTCTAACGCTGTCTTAAGGTATAGTGCTACTGATGAGGAGGCAGATCCGGCTGGTGCTGATACTGGAGAGAATGGGCAAGAACAAAATAATAATGTTAGTTCTATCAGCAGAACCCTGAGATCAGGTTGTCATTATTTAAATAATCTTTTTTTTTATGAACGATGATGATAAAAACGCCAGCAAAAAATCCAATGACCGTCAAAGAGGCTATGCACAGAAAGGATGCAAATCAATGGTTATCATCAATGCAGTCCGAGTATGAATCCCTCATTTTCAAAAATACATGGGAACTGGTTGATTTGCCTCAGAATCGTCATGCCATTAAGTCGAAGTGGGTTTTAAATATGAAGCGAGACAGAAATGGTAATATGGAGCGTTACAAAGCGAGGCTCGTGGCAAAAGGATGCGGCCAGAAGAAGATATTTCACCATTGGCATCATACTAGCAATAGCATGTGAATACGATCTTATTATTCATCAGATGGATGTCACAACAGCGTACCTAAACGGCGAGCTGCAAAAAGTGTGTAAGCTATAAAAGGCAATGTATGGCCTCAACCAAGCTGGACGTGAATGGAACGAAAAGTTACACACAGTTTTAACCAAAATTGGATTCATTCGTCTACAGAGCGACAACTGCACGTACATTTTAAAGAGAGAAGGTGAAATCAACATATTATCAGTGTACGTTGACGACATCTTGATAGCGTGCTCTAGCAGTCAAACATTGATATGGATAAAGAGATAAGTCGAAATGGAATTTGGTGTTGTCAATAAGGGAGAGATAGATTATTTTCTCGGAATGGAAATAAACCGAAACGCAGCTTCTAAAAGCGTCAGTGTTTCTCAAAAACAGTTTATTATCGACCTGCTACAAAAATATAATATGCTGGAAACAAAAAAGTGTTTGTACCCCGATTGATCCAGGCCTGAAGCTGAAAAAATGTCAAGGTTGTCCTACTTGCATAAAGGTGGATTCGAAGTTATACCAATCACTTACATATCTACACGACCGGATTTAGTACACAGTTGGCACAGTTTAACATTGATCCCCACATGGAACACATGACGGCAGCAAAACCAGTTTTCAGGTACTTAAACCAAACGATAAACCTAAAGCTAATTTACAGGAAAACGGAGAACCTTTGAGAGGGTACGCCGACGCGGACTGGGCTGGCAGTTGCGATGACGGACGATCGTACATGAGTTTCGTTTTTTATATGGCTGGAGCTGCTATAGTATGGGAGTCGCGGAAGCAACAATCAGTTGCGGTGAGTAGCACGGAGGCCGAGTACATGGCCTTATCTTCGGCAGCGAAGGAAGTTGTATATTTCAGGAAGCTCTTACTTGAACTTGGTCTTCAAAAATCCGTGGATAAGCTGACCGAACTATATGGCGACAATACAAGCTCTCATCAATTAGTGAAGAACCCGGTGTACCATGCTGGGAGCAAGCATATAGACATCCGAGTTCATTACGTTCGGGAGGTTTTCCAGAAACAGCTGATTGATTTGAAATACGTTTCAACTGAAGAGATGCCTGCCGACATTTTAACTAAGAACCTGCGGAAAACTAAACATCTAAAGCTTTTAAATATGTTAGGATTATTATAATTGTATTATCGTGCGTGACATAGGATTGAGAGGAAGTGTTGAAGTACATACATGGCAATCCTACGCCACACTCCATGCATATTAACACATAATTACATTATGTTTGTATTAATTATATTCTTTATTATAACTGAACGAAAAATAATTTTCAAAGTTCAGTTCTTTTTCTGAGACTCAACTAATAAAGTATTCAACGTGAAGTAACAAAAGGTTAAGTTCTTTTCCATTTCTAACAAAAATCCTACCTAAATAGTTTGAGCCATTTTTGAGAAAATTTAAATTTTTTAAAAGTGGCTTTAAATAAAATACTGCTAATTTTGAGACAAAAATGATAATTTCGATTTCGATCCGGTGTATGGAGTTTGAAAAAAAACAAAACGTCCAGCCGTTTAGGTTGTAGTCAGTGGTACAGACAGCCGCACAGAACAATACAATAAAAAAGTTTAAAGTTTTTGTTTGTCACTTAATCATAACGCTGTTAAATTTGATAATTTTAGAAAGTTTAGGAAATTACCGTCACAGATGGGTAACACGTTAAAGTGTAATCCAAAAGGGCCGCTTGAACATTTTCGTGGCCTTCTAACACAGTTTTCTTATTTATAATACCTCGAACATCTATATTAATGAAATTAAAATAAATTGTAAAAAAATTAATATGAGTACAAATGATATAGAAGAAGTCATACTTGGATTAAGAAGAATTAAAAATTTCATACAGACATAGTCGCCCATATCGAATTTCAAATCTTGCAATTTATTTTGTAGTTCGTTAAAATAATCCGAAAGCTGCGGAACTCCAAGAAGACCAAGTCCCAAAAGATTAAAAAGTTGGCCGTTGTTAAGCTGTGTTTCATCTGGTAGTCCGTTGTGAATTCTCTGGTGCAAGTGATCTAACACTAACATATCCGACCATGAATGTTGAAGTAGTTTCATTTGGTCATCAACCTGATGACGGAGAGAAAAAAAAAGAATTGCAATTTATTATAGAATAATATTTTAGTAGACTTAATTCTAGAATTTGATTCAAATTGAGAGTTATTTGAAATAATACAATCGAATGGATGTAAATTCTGCATCGCCTAATTGTGAGTGATAAATTTTCCACAAAGCAAAGCGATTGCATGAATTCGAATAACTTTCGATTCAGATTTAGTATTAGAAAAAGGGTGAATAAGAGAAATGATATATACACACAAAAAAAAAAAAAAAAAAAATGCACTACTGCGTCGCACATACTTGCACAAATGTATATGCTGTTCAGCGCATCAGTAAGGCTTGAAATTTAAGCGAAATTATTAATGTATTTGTTTCAAAAAAAGCAAAAAATTTAAATATACAATTTTCCAAAACTTAGTATGTCATATATATTGTATATCAACAAAATCGTTTGAGTCATATCCAATAAATAACCCATTTCAAAAGTTCTTTAATAAATAAAGTATCTTTATGACTTTTTTTAACAAAAAAAAAACAAAAATACATGTTAAAGCCGTTTTCGGGAAAATAAATTTATTTTTTCAGAATTATCCATTAGCAAAGTACTGTTAATTTTAGGGTTAGAATACAAATTCCCACTTTCACTCGAACTGTAAATCCACAGACCCCAGATATGAAGTTTGAAGAGGATCTGTTCAGCCGTTTAGGCTTCAGTTGTACATACAGAGAGACAGACAGATAGATCATTGAAGGCTACAGGATAGGTCCAGGATAGGATGGTGGAACGACCTTAAGATGTAAAGATTAGCTGAGAATAAGTATGTATCTACAAATAAAAAAACAAGCAGCGGATGTTGGATAGGTGTGGAGGAATTTGCAATTTGGCTTTTTGATCTCCAATGAAAAAACACCTGCGTACAATATCGACAAGGCGAGCAGATGTCGCCATCAAATAAGCATCAAGCAATGATCCCCTCCCATCCGTCTGACTTAAATTGAGTGGCTGCGCCTGACACCGAGTTTTTAATCTGGCAAAATCTATCCTTTCCTCTCCAATCTTTAATTATCCCCTGTGCTACTGGGTTAATAAACTTTAAAAGATATAGACTACATGTGATACATTCACTGCGATAGAAAATTCGTATTAGCTACCTCTTAAATATAAAACTCTGAATGGTTAAAATGTTCCCTTCATATCACAGTTTTAAACCCAATGCGTTCTCGTTTGACGCCGTGAACTGACGAACAAAACAAAGCATGAGCACAATGATGTGCTTATACTGGATATGGTCAATACTTTTCTATTTTCTTTCGCAAAGTTCGTGTCTGCGAGTAATGTATACATATTTCTGTATGTAATATTAAATACATTCCTTAACAAATATAAGGAACATCTTATAACATATAAAAGTGGAGATCAGCACTCACAGATAGACTGCCTTTTGAATGAAAGATCAGAGCTGAAAACTTTCAAGGACTGTAAAGTCGTACCAGGTGAACCACTTAACTCACAACACAGGCTCTTAGTAGTAAACATTAAATTGCATGAACAGCTGATAAATAAAAAGAAAAAGCAAATTGAATGGTTTATGAACAAATTATGTATCTGAGCCAACTTTCAAAATGACTGCATTCAAAACGCAAAATTGTGTCCAAAAGTATCAAAGGGCGATGGAAATATATCCATGACAGAGCTCTTAAGAAGAATAAAAACTTTAAAGTAGGCAGAAGACGAAGGCAGCTGCAGACAAAGAATTATACCAACAATCACAAAAAAAGGTAACAATTTACGTTGCCAAAGCCAAAAGTGAAGCCTGCGAAGTTATGTATGAAATGTTGGACACATCGGAAGGCGAAAAAGTAATATACAAGATCGCTAACAACGCCAACAAAATACCGCAGACATCAAGGCCGTAAAGTATATTAAAGACAAAAATGACCTGGCCTATCATAGGAAAATGATATACTCAACCGATGGGCGGAACTCTATAGACAATTTTTGAACGATCCGCAACGAGCGGATAAAAAGAATAGCTCAAATAACACCAAACCAATGCGGCTTCGTTAGTGGACGCTCAATCACGGGTGCAAGTTATGATACTTATTGAAAAATACATAAAAAAAAAGTTAACTTGCATACGGCGTTCATTAAATTGGTTGACAGAGTACCACGAGAGCTTTTATGAAAAGCGCTAAGAGTTAAATGCATCCCGGAAACGAACGTTAACGGTCTCCGCATCAGTGTAAAGAAAATTGAGTACATGTTGTTACCATTTGGTGAATCTAGAATCGGCTTGACGAGCCAATAACGCTTATGTCAAGGTTTAAATATAACTAGGCTCAATAATAAGACAGTATGGGTGACGATGTGACTCTGAGATGCAAACCAAAATTTTAAGGAAAAATGTACAGTATGAGTGTAAGGCCAGCAATAATACGTGTAGACGAAAGCCACATAGTAAGTAAGATTAACGTATCCAGGAAGCATCAACAATGGAAGACTGTGCACAATCAGAAAGGACATCAGGGACAACAAACCTGTAAAATCCAACTACCCAGGATAGAAATTCTTGGCACTTCAGGACAGGGAGAACCGACCTGGATAGGGAACACGGCAAAGAGAGAGAGAGAGAGAGAGAGAGAGAGAGAGAAAGAGAGATTAAAATGCGGAAGCCTAAAAGACAATTACCCCTAAATGTTTGGTTTTGGTTGAATGAATTGGTGTTTCATGACAGAATAGTATGAAAGCCGGGAGATTATGTTTTCGCTACACAACCCTAAATATTAGATATACCATATACTCGTACAGATTATATGGTATATCTAGATTATTTGGGATACTGAATTCAATCATACAGTTGAAATTGTATGTCTTATGTGCTGTTTGGTTGATATTGAAGGGAACGGATCTTTTAGAATCGCATATTGTATTCTCTTGATTGGTGCTTAGTTAGCGTGTGATTGAATACTCATTTGAGTACATGATTACTTTATGAGTAACGAGCGCTATGAGGCATGAAAATAACAGATAAAAAGTAAATAATTATTATTATTATTATTATGACTTTATTAACTCATTAATAAATTACAAAGTTAATACATATAAATAGCACTAACCCGAGAGTTTACGGCTGTAACGAGTAAATAAATTAACACATTTTCTACAACACTACTGTTTGCAGAGTTTCACTTCCGTGTTGCTAATACCAAGTACAAAATTGAGTTCAGTATTATGCAAAAGGGAATATGTGCAAAATTTCAAACGCTAAATGATAAACAATGCTAAACTAGGCGAACGCAAAAGTTCAGTATGCCTAAATATGTAAAAAAAAAAATCAAATTTAAACCACAAGAAAATAAAGCTAGTTTTGGTAAAAAGTGAAAAGAACAAAAACCAATATAATGCTGATTTGTGACTAAAGTTTATCAATCTTTCAAATAACCTGCTTTCGTTTTCCGCAGAAAAATCATTCACTTTCAAAGAAAAAAATAATCAGTCCGCAAGCTAAACATTTAACGGCATTTTGACATTCGAATCCAAATACAGAGTAAGGCCCCAAGTAGGAGATCTATTCTTGTTTGATAAATACTACTTCAACAGATGTTCCAAATACGTCAAGGGAATGATACGCAGATTGCGACATTACATAGGGCGTTCTACGAGGCAAGCAACCAGTGACATACTCGTATTTCCAGAAGTTTTTAATCTACAGTTATTCAAGAGCAAAACCAACAAGCATCTACTACAGGCATCTGGGAGCACTGCCCCAGCGTTATAGGTGCGCCTTTCCTGAGTTAAGATTATGAAAATAAAGTGCACGACTGGGTCTCACGTACTTGCACCTTTATGTTGTTTATCTGGAAAAACTCAGATTTTAAATTTGTTAAAATTACAAAAATGTAGACCAATTTCCAAAACTTGACATGACGTTGCATAGGTATAAGAAGTATTAATTTCGAACAAAATCGAAAGAACCATAGCCAATAAATAATCAACTTTTAAGAACCAGTTAATATAGTAACTAACTTACTGCTACACGTATTTTTTTTTGTGAAAGCGTGGTACGTCTTCTGATAGCATATGTCCATCATAACTCAAATATCGAATTTGATCAACATCGTAAGAGCCGTTTTCGAAGAAATTTTTTTTTTTTTTTCAAGATCGGCATTAAGTTTGTGGTTAATTGTGACCCCACATATGAGCCGTTTTGGGCTGCAGTTGTGCATGCAAACAGACAGACTGAATTGAGAGACGCACTTTATTGAGTTTCTCAATCATAGTAATGTCAAATTTGATCAGTCTCGAGATCAAAAATTTACAGAAAACCAATACTTGCCTTTACGTGGGTACAAGTAAACAAATATATGTACACATATGTACATATATATAAACAAACAAAGTGGGCGGCTCAGTGGTTAAGTGCGCGATCATTGAGCGAGAGAGGTTCAAGGTTCGAATCCAAGAAAACACAAAAAAAAATGTTCTCACTGTGCCACCTCTCACG
This sequence comes from Pocota personata, assembly GCA_963082735.1. Taxonomy (NCBI): domain Eukaryota; kingdom Metazoa; phylum Arthropoda; class Insecta; order Diptera; family Syrphidae; genus Pocota; species Pocota personata. Next base: position 108,481,934 of record OY720431.1, on the reverse strand, counting down.
AACGTCTGACAAACACACGAGAGTAAAACCGTCATGAAAAGCTTCTTTCGATCGAAAAAATTGCCCTTTGCAATCGGCACACAACGAGTGGCTGCGAGAAACTAGGCCAGGCCCTGCATTGGGCTGTTAGCGCCAAAATATTATTATTATTATTATTATAAGCAAAACAAATTAATTCAAATTCGATATTTGAAATTTTGTCAAAGGTACATAAGTCCTTTTTTAATAATTCTTTTTGGGTTTCTATACCTCCCTATATAAAAATTTAAATTCAAAAGTGCAAATTAAAAGAGTTAGTTATCTTTCCACGACTAGTTTTAGTAAAAATAAAAAAAAAAATAAATTTTATTTTGAAAGTATTAGAGAACGTGATTTAACTGATTTCGAAAATACAGCTATTAATTCTGCACATAAGGGTAATACCAGTAGGTTTGATAAAATTTAAGTATCACTCACGGAGGAATTATACGCGTCTTTAAATACTAGTTCAAATTAATCATTTACAATGTATATTGATATGGTAGGTTTTAAATCGCTAAGGGCTTTGGGTGCGTTTAAGGACGTCCCAATTTTTGATAGTAATCCGCGTTGAATCTTTGATTTTATAAACAATGTTAAAGAAATCTTATGCCATATGGCATATCAAAGTTACTATTTAGTGGGGAATTGTTTTACGAACAAAATTGTTGGTAAGGCGAATGAAGTACTAAATATGTACTGTACGCCCTTAGACCGGGATGAAACAAATAAATTTAGTAGTTCATCACGTCGACAAACCTAAGGAGACAAATCTTATCCGCAATTTACATCAATTACGACAAAAATAAAGACCGTTGAAACATTTTATGCAAAGCTGATTCAAATATTTTCTACAATAATTAACCATTTCAGGGTGCATGAACAAAATAAAATAATATGGAGAACCCATCGAGTTTTAAGGTAATATTTTTCTAGTATACATATATCGATAATATCATAGTGTATTCTACCTCTCTACAAGAACACCTTGATAATCTTAGTGCTGTTCTTCAAAAATTCCAAGAAGCGAACTTGAAAGTACAGATTGATAAATCTAAAATTTTGTATAAAGAAGCATCATTTATCGGAAAGTATATGCGCAGTCAAACATGTTCCCATACTGAAAACACAAACAAATTAAGTCTTGGCCTTCTATGGCAAATTTATCGAATTCTTTTTAATTTCACAAAAAACTATATAATCTGAACTCTAGATAAACTGATTTGAGCACTGCAAAAACTTTGTATGCAATGATCCCGTCTCGTAGTTTTCAGATTTTCATAAACATTTCAACGTTACTACCGACGCCGGTAACGTTTCTATTAGTGCAGTGCTTTCTCAAGTTTCGTTGGATTCAGATAAACCGATTTATTACGCAACTTGGACCTTATCAAAAACCGAACAGAACTATTGAAAAACAAACTATATTTGTGTAACGAAGTATTTCCGACCTTACATCTATGCTAGGAAATTTAAAATCGTGCCAGACTATAAACCTTTGACTTGACTCTTTCTCTAAAATTGCCCAACTCCAAACTAATTATTACTAAACTTAAAATTATCTTCAAATGAGAGAAGAGATATTTCTCGTACAATGTGTACATACTATAGAGCATAGAAACGCTAGTAACAAAAATGTTATGATCTCGATTTTTAAATATTACCACAATTCTAAAATTCTTGCGGCAGATGATGATGCATTCCAAACAATCAAATCACTGTTCTCAAAATTGTATAACCGATCACGTATTAAATTATTTCGATCTAACATGATATTACAGAATGAGAAGAACAAGAAAAGTTGATAAGGCTCATAGAGGTATAACTGAGAGCTCGGAGTGATCTAGAAATCAGGAAATCCCTTAAATAACAGCGCAAACAAAAAGATAGAACATTTTCTAAAAAAAAGGAGTTTAGTCGCATTTTAGTGATCGTATTCTGTGTTTTTTGAAGTAATAAAATGGGTAGAGGAAAAAAATTAAGTAGTGCTGCAGAAATAAAGGTTATTACAAAACTGCATCAGGAAAATTTCAAAATTGCATATATTGCACAGAAATTGGAAAGAAGCCGGAAAGGAATTTCGAATTTCCTTAAAGACCCTGGAAATTAGGGGAAGAAGAGCAGTCCGGACCATCCAAGGACCGTCAGTGGAAGGAATAGACGTGCAATTTTAAGAGTTGCATTGAATTCTAGCATAAAGGCTCGCAAAATTGCTGAACAAGCAGGTGTTAAAACCAATGTATGAAACGAAATATTAAAAGAGTCTCCAATAATAAAGCGTAAACAAATGAAGAAGAAGCCATCACTCACAATAAAACACAAGGAGGATAGATTGGAATTTACTATGGAGTACACATGGAAAAACGATGGTGTCGGGTACTATTTACGGACAAGAAGAAATTTAACCTCGGAGGTCCCAGTTGTCTGGCATATTATTACCACAATTTAAGAAAAGAGTAGTCCATATTGAGCCGTCAGCAACATGGGAGAGGAACTGCAATGGTATGGTCTAGGATATTATGGTAAAATTGATATAAAGTTCGTACCACAAAAAAATGGAGAGCAAGCAATACCTGGATTTAATTGGTAGTGAAATAACACAACCAACTCGAGAAAATACCAATTTGCCACTGATTACGGCAAAGGTTGTGAAAAGGATTTTTTCAGATAACAATGTTGATGTTTTGAATTGGCCAGCGCCAGATATGAATATTATCGAAAACTGTTGGGATATCCTTACCAGATCTATTTATGCTGAAAAGAGGCAGTACGAGTATGTTGAAGAGCTAAAACAAAGCATTATTTCGAATAGGAGCGGGTTACCACAAACAAAAAATATATAAAAAAAAGTGTTTAAACCCTTCCCAAATCGAATGGCAGAGTTTTTCAAATTAAATACTAGAAATGTGTTAGCTTTTTTCGCATTTGATTCTTTTTTTTCGCTGTATTTTATTACTTAAAGAAAAAAAATTCCATGCAAAAATTAAAATTCCTTTACTTTTGGTATAAAAAACAAGTAATTAAGTCTGTTTTATGCATAAAAATAAACGAAACACTTGAAAAATTAATTGTGCTATATTTTATTGGCGCTCTATAAATTTCCGGGCAAACCATTTTTCAATTCGTTCAAATCCTGTTAGGGTCGATTACATTATTACCTCTCAAAATACCATCGGATTTGCGATTAATAGGTCCTGGATTCATATTAATGCAAGATAGTGATCCGAAACATTCTTCAAAGCTTTGCCGAGGAAACGTGGACCAAGAAGATTAAGAAGGAATACTGGGAAATATGCAATGACCACCCAATCACCCGACCTTAACGAACTTGACATAGAAGTTCGCAGACAAGTTTTAGGAGATCCTTCAAGTAGCCTGTAGATTAATAACATTGAAAGCTATTAAGAAGCTGATCGATAGAATGCTTCTTAATAGAGTTTTATATAAATTTCTCTGACAGAATGTATTGTCCGGAAACTTAGGGACGACATTAACAGCCTCATCTTCTAACGCACTCCTAATAAAACGAGCGTGGCGTTGTGAAATTTTTAAGCCAGATGCAATATCTTTTTACTCATAGGATTTTATTAGAGAAATTGTTATTTTTTTTTTCTTAGCAAATGCGGGCGTGACTGCCAGAATTTGTAACTGGAGTTCACGGATTCTGGTAAGTTATTCACAACAAGACTTAACCATCACCATAAATAGCTTGGAAAGAGTAATTTCTTCTAAGAGAACACTCACAGAAAGTGGGCATGACCATGAATAATGTATGGACCAAATGCAGAGAAAGTCGAGGTCTACATATTTTAATATTGTTCAGTCTCTAGTAAAGTGTTAAGAGAAGTGGCATTTTCTAAAAGTGGGCGTGTCTGTCGGCGGAATTAAATAAACTTGTACACTTGTATTGTACATAAGTGACGATAACTATGACTTTGTGGAGGCTTAAAAAACCACAGATACAGTAGTTGCACGAGAGTTTGACGAACGAGGTATCCAACACTTCGACGAAGGACTAGAAAGTTACGACTTCCACAGCTTTCACCGTGACGCTTGAGGATAACATCATAACATCCCCAACTCTCCACTCACATGCAAAGACGATGGCTGGCATTAGGGCTTTGTCAAGTTGATCACCTGCGATGACCAAAAATTAGGTGGATTTCATCACTACTGCTATCGGCAGTATTGGTGAGATCTGGCCAGGAACCAAGCTTAAGGCAGTGTACCGGAGTCGGATCCCCTACAGGCCGGGAGTGAGGATCTGGGTTCATTTCGAATGTAGTGATCCTGTCAAGACCTTGACAATCATGGCTTGCCAAAACCCTGAATTACTAGACAAAGACTGTAAATTTTAAGGGGAGTCAATGCACTCCAAAAAGGCTCTCCAACGAGACAACGTCGGAGCAAAGAACACCGGCCGCTCGCTGGTTATATTCCTCATCGCCGAATCTCTTCCTTTGCTTCATGCAAATCATTTTATGATCAGGTATTATGGAAGCAGAGATGAGGTTTTCAGATGGACCAATGGAACATGCTAAATAAGCGCAACAACAAGGAAAGTAGGCAAGCGGCCGTCGTGGTGGAGTGCCAAACTAAACAGCCTTCGCTGTAAGAGCCGAAAGAATTTTAACAGAGCCAAATCATCGAGGCTACCTCTGGACTGAAAGATCTGCAAGGAGAGAATAATGATATTTAAAAAAGTTCTAAATGTTCCAATGATTCCCAACGGATTTAGTATTTTAGTATATAGTATTTATAGCATCGAATCTGCTAATGGACACTACCTATCCCTGAAGATATTAAATTACCAGAGTATGCTGTATGCCCATTGATCTCTTCTAGCCTCATAAGTGAGGAACCATTCGAGTCTACAGGACCAGACGATATCTTTCCAGTGCAACTTCAAATAGTCTTTGAAATTATTAGGCGAAACTTGTCCTGCATTCTGAAAGGCTGCCTGGCATTTCGAACTATAACAAGCACCTAGACCGAGATGAGTGCGGTTTAATACCCAAGGCAGACAAAATTTCACACACACTTTCCAAAGATTTCACACCGATTAGCTTGACGTCCTTCGTACTAAAATCTGTTGAAATATTTTCAGATCTCTTCATTAAAGACTCAGTGGATAGTACCTTGTTATCTAAGTCCGAAAACGCCTATCAAAAAAATTAATCCATTGAGACAGCCCTACACGCAGTCATATCCCTCTCTATTAAGGAATTTATGGGGTGTGCTTTTCCCTTTTGCTTTGGAATACGCTTCTTAACGAACTTCTCCAAAAAATAGAGAACACTAGGATCAAGGTTGTGGCTCACGGAGACGATGTCGCTATCTCAGTATCAGGCAAGTACCCATAGACACTTTCCGATGCCTTGCAATTTACTTTAAACAAATTGGTCAATTGGACAAACAGCTGTGGTCTCAATGTTAACCCGACTAAGACGAATCTAGTTCTATTCATTAGGAAACATAAAATTCCCTGCTTCACCTCTCCTAAATTGAGAGGATGCACTCTTAAACTTATTATATTAAAATTATTTGGAACCAAAAGCTTGACTTGACTGTAAGCTCAACTGAAGAGCAAATATTGCTGAACGTGCAAGAAAATTTATGGTTGCATACTTATGGAAAAAGGCGGTAGCCTCCACATGGGATTTACAGCCAAATATAATGCACTGGTTGTACACTTCGGTAGTTAGATAGATTCTCACATATGGTATTATACTAGCGTGATGACTACCCTGGAGAAGAATTCCCACCTGAAGTTATTGGAAAAAACCCGACGAATAGCATGTCCCAGTATCACCGGTGCACTGAGAACCTCTCCAACAGCGGTGCTCAATACCGTACTGCACCTTATCCCCACTGGCACAGTCGGCAAACAATTGACTGCCAGCTCAGTGTTAATAATTACTCCCAGCTATAAAGAGAATAACACTCTGGTCCGCAACATTGAACAACATCAAGGCAGTAAAAGACTGTCGCGTAACTCTCAACAATATATGATAGCTGGTCTGTACAACCTCACCAGGTCACTAAAACATTCCAGGGAATTACGAAGGTGGTGAAATAGCCCAACAAGGTTCTTCCGGTACACACAGTATTGACATAAACGACATCGAGGCGCCAATGTCTTTACCAAGTACCTTATCCACGCCGGTGTTATTACAGGGCACAGTACGATGGGTAGACATGCTCAAATGTTGGGTATTCCCGAAAATGACTACTGTAGGAGTGCAGAGATGAAGAACTTGTTTAGTACAAAAGTACTAAAAATAAATCAGAGTTCACAAAATAGAAAAGTGAACAAAGAAATAATAGGCAAAAAAAAGAGCAAATAAGAACAGAATTCCAAGAATAATTTTCTCTTATACAGCCTATTTCACAGAAGAATACGAGTATATAAAAAAAACATATCAAAAAGGTCATAATTAAAAATATGTTATTTTATTTCACAAAATACACATCAAAATCAGTTTCGCAAATTCATTTTATATGGGGTCATCACAATTATTGCCTATAATTGCCTGGAATCTTCTGCTGCAACTTTCACTCAATTTGCCAGTGTACTCGTAATTTTTGCTCAGATCCTTCCAAATGATCTTAATGGCCCCCAATTAATTTTTTGGTTTAGTATTTATGTTCTCCCTTTAAACATATTCTTCATTAATACGTACATATTTCCAATAGGGTTCGCATATGGACTCTGCGACAGCCAGTCTAAAGTTATCCTATTGTAGTCATTATTTTAGGCTCCATTAAATATCTCTGAAGACTTCAATAATCCCTTATAAACGGGAACCTTTGCTGGATGTTTTTCACCTTTTTTTCGCCCATGCTTTCTTCCAGTTAGTATTGATGACAAAACTGGATTCACTGGTAAATATGACTTTGCTCCAATCACGGTCCGAATTTTCCTCTGCCCAACTTAGCCGATTTTGACTTGTTTTACAGTCAGCAACAGTTTGAAGTTTGTGCTTCGGTTTTTCACACCAGATTCCTACGTTTGATTGAACTGACTGAGACTCGGATTACTTTTCTAAAAAGTTTTTCTTGTGCTTGCTGTAGAGTTAGTGTTGGAAAATTATCGAAAAGTAGGCAGATAACGTTATCATCCTTTTCTAAGGCGCACCTATTAAAGCCTCTACTTGACTCATCACCCACTTTGCTATGTTAATTATATCTCTTGGTCTACTTCTTTATAAAAAAAAATTGATGTTTTTGTGCACTTTGCCTCCTGCAAGACGCTAATTTTTGGACATTTTGGATGTGTCACGCAAAATACCAATTTAAAACGTTTATTATAAGTAGAACTCATTACAAATTGTTGTGACTTTCATAAAAACGTAAACGTTATTGAGGAAATCAACATAATGCGGAAGAGGAAAAAGGATACAGAAAGTAATATGATGCAATATGTACATGTACATATGCTAGCAGCTAAAAAGGAATAATTTGAGACCCTCCACTTTCAAACAGGCTGTAACTTAATCCTTTTATCATTTGTAACTTTGCATAACGAGGACTAAATGAGCTAATAAAAGAAAATTATTCGTGGAGCAGTGGACAATTTCGGTGTAAAAATTTTACGTTTACTTTGCTCAGCTCTCGAAAGGATTATCTTATAATCTTAACCCTTTACAAATTGTGGACCTGTGACATCCACTAATGTAGTTAAGACTCAGTAAACTATGGAATTATGACGCACATAGTTCCAATTGAAGCAGGCTCACATATTATTATGCATACACGTATCTACGATTTTACGCATTATTTGCTTCATTCATCGGTGGTTTACAACTGTTGTAGCTCAACAGTTGTCAAACACTAATTGCAAGAATAATTTTTTATATGAGTATTAATTTTGACACAAGCCGTGTTTCTTTTCAACTCCATATAAAATTCAGTTAAATTTCATAAAAAAACGATATCATATTTATTGTGAAATTTGACACTAACTTAGTCGCAGATTGTGGATTGTGAAAATTAGTGTTTTCGCTTTTAATTTATTAATATAGTTTATTTCTTTTATATTCAACTACAGAATAAACACATTTCAGTTGATTCAAATTAGAATAAAACAGTACAAATTCAAATTTAACAAAATTTGTTTCAATTTATCCTTTTTTTCCGAAAATCTCATTATGAGACCAAGGCGATTCCTTGACCTACATTAAATGCTTTAACCATTTTAATTATCTTATTGTTTTCCGAGAAAAGGTCAATACTTTACATTTTTAATTTTATTTGTACATATAACGGCAAGTATTGGTTCGCTGAAAATTGTCGACCTCGAGATTTTGATCAAACTTGATATTACTATAACAGAGAAATTAAAAAAAAAAAAAAAAAAGAATGTGAACAAAAAAAAGATTTTCTTCAGACTTCAATCTGGGGTCAGTGGGTTAACAATTTCACAATATATTCACAACATTCGCTTGCACCCGTCAACATTTGATATCAAATTCGAGTGAAATGCCTCTTTATAAAGAAAGACAGACAGCAACCTTATCATATTTACTTTGATTAGGTTGATTGCAGAGAACCACACTGCTTCCTGCACACACACAGACCATGATCAGGTCTATGATGTGAAGAAGGTGACATAGTTGTGCAAGAGGTCTCGTTGCATAGCCTTCAAAGTAATGCAATCCACCTTCGCCTTAATGATCAGAGAAAATTTCTTTGGCAGGTTATTTGAGATAGAATAGTTAATAGACCCCGGAAGTCTGATTTACCGATGAATCAAAAATGGAATCTGGAGTTGTAGCTGGTGTCATTGGATCTAATATCATGATTTCGATACCGCTGAGTATGTGTCCTAGTATTTTCCAGGATGAAATCTACGCAAGGATAAACCTTGAAAAGGGCATTAAACACTGAGCTCGTACTCAGACAACTCGAAGTGGTGCTTTAATGACTTGCAATTTCTTGCCAGACACAATAAAGTCAAACTTGGTTGGATGTCTGGTCACCCAGGCATAAAAAGTAATGCTGATGAACTCGCTAGAGCTAGCTCATCTACAGCATTATTAGGCACATAGTCTTTCTGTGGAGTCAATTGGCCATAGCTTTAATTAATAAGTGTTTTTTCATTTATTTTTTTTTTTATTTCAAACAAAATAAACTACAGGAATTACAAATGTTTGTTTACACTGCGACTAATTATGAAATTAACGAGCAGTTTGCTTTTCAGTATTATTAGCGGGAGAAAAGTAAATGGCTAACAGTTTACTATTTTTAAGGTACATTATAATTGTAATTTGTTGTATGTTAACTTTTAATGACAGTAACAGGAGCATAGATGGGATTTAATCCATCCAAAGCGTTGGAGGTTAAGTTCACTCCGAGCGCCTCTTTTCGCTCGTTGTTGTCGCTCTGTTACTATCTAGTAGAGTACGTGGTAAGTCCTGTCACGGTGGCCTTGCAAGATCTGACGGTCTTATACGTTGCAGTCGTCTCACGCCATATACGTTTAGAAGAATTGTTGCTTCCTCGTTAATATGCTCCTAAAGTCTCTTCTCGTGTGCTTTGGCCCTAGAGTTGATCTCTTCAAGAACAGTAGGAATGCCTAGGTCCCGATGGAGGTCGTTGTTTCTGATGTACCATGGAGCGTTCACAATACTTCGAAGGACTTTATTCTGGAATCGTTGGATGACTGCAATATTGGTCTGGCTGGCACCCCAGAGTTGAGCGCCATAGTTCCACACTGGTTTTAGGATCTGGTTATATAAAAGAATTTTATTAGTAATTGATAGTCCAGACTTCCTGCCTATAAGCCATTCTAATTTTCGCCATTTAATGTCTAATTCTAGTCTTTTGATTTTAATATGCTCTTTCCAACGAAGCTTGGCATCTAGAGTCATACCTAGATACTTCGCTGTATTTGCATATGGTATTGTCGTGCCTGATATTGCTATAGGGGAGTACGAGATGGACTTATTTGTGAAGTCAATATGTACAGATTTACTCGAATTCAGTTTTATACGCCATCTTTGAGTCCACCTTATAATTTGGTCTGCAGCAGCTTGCAGCTTTTGCGTCGATTCTAGCGTTGTATCTCCCACTGCTAAGACTGCCGTGTCGTCGGCAAAAGTTGCAGTCTTGGTGTAGGGCATTGTAGGTAGGTCTTTAGTGTAAAGAAGGTATAACAGAGGTCCGAGGACGCTTCCTTGAGGAACTCCGGCTTCGATCTTCACTAGATTAGAGTAGTAGTTTTCTTGTTTTATACGGAAGTATCGCGATGTTAAATAAGACTCCATTAGGTGGAAGAACTATTCTGGTAGGTACACTTTTAGTTTATTGAGTAGACCTTCATGCCATACTCTATCGAAAGCCTGTGCTACGTCTAAGAAAATTGCAGAACATACTTTTTTTTCTTCTAGTGCTCTTTCGATTTCAGTTGTTATTCTGTGAACTTGTTCTATTGTGGAGTGTTTGCTTCGAAAGCCAAACTGGTGATTTGGGATTAGGTTTCTTGACTCTACGATTGGTTTGAGACGCTTAAAAATCAGTCTTTCAAACAACTTTGATGTTGAAGGAAGTAGAGATATTGGTCTATATGAGGATACCTCGTGAGGGTCCTTACCTGGTTTAGGGATCATTATCACGTCAGCTACTTTCCAGACACTTGGTACATACTCAAGGCTAATTGCTTTATTCATTAACCGCAAGAGTTTAGCTAACCCTTTGTTTGGCAGTCGCTTCAGGACTTCCGCAGTGATCAAGTCAAAACCTGGAGCTTTTTTGTCTTTTAATCGCCTTATCTCATATTTTAACTCATGCATTTTAATCGGAGGAATCATAGAACGGGCATTTTCATTGAGATTTAGAAGCTCATCACAGATAGCATCATTAGGCTTAAAGGTATTCACTAGGTGGTCTGCAAAAGCAGTAGCTTTTTCCTCATTGCTTTTAGCCCATTGCCCATTACTGCATCTTATTGGAGTAATATGATTTGTTGGTCGCTTAAGATATTTTGTACTTTTCCAAAGTGAATATTCAGTGGTCTTATCAGCAGTTAGCTCTGATAGATATATTTTCATTGTCTCATTTCGGATTAGCTTTATCTCAAGATTAAGATCTTGTGTGGCCTTGTTGAGTCTTGTTTTATCGGAAGGAGATCGAGTTTGTTGCCATCTACGCCGAAATTTTCTTTTATTCCTTATGAGCTCCTTTATTTCTTTTGGATAATTTCCTCTTTGTTGGAGGAGTACAGCTCCAAGCCGCAAATTGGATTAGTTGGATGAACGAATATGCTTCGTTTTCCAGCTGGTCTGTCGTCTAATATTGATTTTATCTTTTAGGATATGTTTAAAATTAAGCCAATCTGTGAACTTATTTGAAAGGTATGGTATTATTAATAAGTGTGAGCATCAACTTCGTCTATATTGGGATAATGTTCCCGGGCTCAGGCAATCCAAAAGATTAAACCAGCCATATTCCCACAAGAAAATCCTTACACTAAATAAGGAGAAGATAAAAAAGATGGTGCGTTTCTCGACAGATTGCTTGAGATACACCTTAATAAAGCTATTTGAACCTGTCTTCAGATACGGAACTCTGTTTCTGTCTGGAAGAGGATGAAATGTCTGAACACATTCTTCATGAATATCCAGCACTCATCTGGTTAAGACAACGTATTAGGTACCCAACTAAGTTTTCTCTGTGCGCAGTAAGTGCTGGTCGATTTTGACATATCCAAAACGTACCGAGCTTAGACATATGGTAAACAAACTGATTTGTGATTTTGTTTTGGCGTCATATACTTTTGGTTGTGTGAAAATGTCTGATTTTGTGCCAAATAATCGTCATTTGCGGGAAGTTTTTTTTTTTTTTTTATAATTTGCACGTGTTAAAGGGGATTTGAATACCCTTATACTAATTTTTAGAACACGTGCATTTTTGTGGAAAGGAAGAGACAGAGAGAAAGACAGAGTGGTGTGGTTTGAAACTCAGGTGGTATTAAGTTTCGGTAAACTCCAAGGGTGGCTGTCCAGATAACTGGGGAGTATTTTGTTTGTTTTCGCTATTATTGTCGTTGCTTATGATTCACGGTATTTCTTTCCGTCCTCCTGATGTCATCATCACGATCAAGTTGCATTTTGGCCATATGACCACCCTACTGCCAGTGTTATGCCTTCACAGTAGAGTTGTCTTAGCTTTCGCAAGTGATCGACTTTTTTATTTATTTCATGCGAAATAAATAGATGATTCTTGACTCAGCGTGACAAGCGATGATGTTACCACTACACCACGGCCACCTTCAATTGATTTTGTGTTGATTTTCTTCTTTCATTCGAAGAAAACGGCGGCTGAGGCGCATCGAGAGCTCCAAAAAGTTTACGGAGATGCTGTTCTAAGTGAAACAACGTGCCGTGGTTGGTTCCGTTGCTTCAAAGATGATGATTCGATGTTGACGACCGTCCGCGTGAAGGAAGGCCAAAATCCTTCGAAGACACTGTATTGGAGGCATTGCTCGATGAGGATCCGTGCCAAAAGCAAGAACAGCTTGCTTCAGCATTAGGAGTTACCCGTCAAGCCATTTCCAAGCGATTGCATGCGTCTGGAATGATTCAAAAGCAAGGAACTTGGGTTCCTTGAAGCCGAGGGACGTTGAGCGTCGTTTTTTCGCCTGTGAACAACTGCTCCAGCGGCAAAAAAGGAAGAGTTTCTTCATCGCATCGTGACGGGTGATGAAAAATGGATTCATTATAGTAACCCAAAGAAAAGAAAGTCATGGGGATTGCCCGGTCATGCTTCTACGTCGTCGGCTCGGCCGAATATTCACGCTGCGAAGATTATGCTGTGTATTTGGTGCGACCAGGTCGGTGTTATTTATTATGAACTGTTGAAACCCAACGAAACCATCATTGGGGCACGGTATCGAATTCAATTGATGCGATTGAGCCGTGCACTGTGCGAAAAACGGCCACAATACGAGCAGAGGCACGAAAAAGTGATTCTACAGCACGTTAAAACCTACCTGGAAACGCTCAAATGGGAAGTCCTACCCCACCCGCCATATTTCCCAGATATTGTGCCATCCGATTATTACTTGTTCCATTCGATGGCACATGGTCTGGCTGATCAGCAGTTCCGCTCATATGAAGACATCAAAAAATGGCTTGATTCGCGGATAGCCTCAAAAGATGAACACTTTTACCGCTCTGCCAGAAAGATGTGCTAAAGTTGTAGCTAACGATGGGCAATACTTTGAATGATTCATTTGTAATAATGTTTTCAAAATTAAGTTGCATCAACTAGTTGCGCACCTAATACCTTCTACAGAGATATGAGTTCAGAAACTACGTTGTCGTAGTGTGGAGACAGAAGGAGTCGCACCAACCCAACTGGGCTGGGGACCCGTAGTAGTTGCGGAACAATCTACGCCCATAAGGCACAGGTCCCGCCTTGAAGGAGGCCAATAAAGTAACGACTTCCAAAGCTTTCTCCGAAACGGATAGGGATAATCTCGTTGTCGCGACAATGGACATGTGCGACAACGAAGGGAGGATGTCTTATGACAAATGGAGGCTGGTATCAGGGCTTTGTCAAGCTGGATATCATCACTACTACTATCGGCAATACATCGAGCTCATTATCGACTCGCTGGTTATATCCTTCACAGCCGAATTTCTTCCTTTGATACAGACGAAGGACTTTATTATCCAACACGTCAGGATCTTCTAAACCGGCAGAACCCAACTCCAAGCACCTCTTGCTGATGATGATCCATCATCCCCCGAGGAACTAGATGCTGCCATTGTGGAGAGAACTGTACTAGATAGCAAAGATGTTAAAACTAGGATAGATTAATCTTCATCACTCAAAATGAGCAACCGTTAACCTACTGATTCGCCTCAATGAAAGAGACTTTGTTATCGCCCTCATCCAAGAACCTTGGTTAACGAACGAGACTGTTGCAGGATTGAGGACTCCTGGATATACGCTACACCATAAATACGAGTAGATGCAGGTAAAACAAAGAATGTATTCTTGCTAACAAATCACTAAATCACTAAATGTAACTCTTCTTCCTCGCCACAGCACTTAAAACCTCATAGTAGCGCTACTAAATCAAAGAAAGTGCACATCTGAGTGGCATCAGTCTACATCCCATACGAAGAACCAGAATTCGCACCATCAAAATGCTTAAGAGAAGCGGTAAAGGAAATTGAAAGAAGGAGGGAGCGCATCGTGGTAGGGTGTGATAATAACGAATTATGGAGTAGTACCGACACTAAAAGGTGGTAGATGTCACCTTTGTCTCTCAACATCTATAACCTGCGACCTCAAATTGGGCTGTATCTTGCAGCCAACCGTTATCCAGAATTCACTTTGGTAAATCGCTTTCATACTCCTCAATTAGTCTTCCGTGACCGTCGCAGAACAGACTGGGGCAAACATCATGATACTCGTATTCTCTTCGCTAAGCTATCCGATTACATCTACACTCCACCGAGTCCACAACTGTAACTAGACGAGCTCAACAATGTGCTTACTCGTACATCTGCCCTTAATTCAACATTCATCGAATCCTGTCCAACAACAAGAAGGAAGGTAGGTAAATGGCCGCCGTTGTGGAGTGCCGAACTCAAGAGCCTCCGCTACAAGAGCAGAAAGAACTTCAACAGAGAAAAATCAACGAGGCTACTTTTGGACTGGGAGATCTACAACGAGAACCTAATAATATTTAAGAAAGAGGTCAGAAAGGCTTGACGTAGATCTTGACGCTGTTTCTGTCTTGAGTATTAATACATCACAATCCTCCTGAAGTGAGCCATAGCTGCATACAATATTTTGAAATTAGCTTTATTGTCATATTAAAAAATAGCACCCTAGTCTATGTTTTGAATATGTAATATGCGTAATTGTAATAATTCTCCATGATTCCATCCATCTTTCTATATTTTTTAAATGATCTTTTAAGCGTTCTGCTGTGATTTTAGGGTCATAATGCGAGCTTAGTACCGCTGTATCGTCAACGAACGTTGGTGTGAATAAGCGATCACTTGGTGGAAGATCTCCTGCGAATATTAAGTACAGCAGTGGGCCCAAGACACTTTCTTGTGGTACGCCTACATTTAACGTGTGACTTTTAGATACAATGATGTACAATATTCTTTTTCTTCAAATGCCTTTCTAATATGTGACACAATTCTATGGACTTGTTCGATAGTGCTGTGTTTCTTTCTAAAGCCAAATTGGTGTATGGGTATACAGTTTTCGAACGCTGGTTGAATTTTTGCGATTAGCAGTTTTTCAAGGATTTTAAAGAATATAGACAGGCAGACTAATTGATATATTGTATAAGAAGATACTAACGTCTGATCTTTACCTGGAGTGAAAATAAACTACTCGTACAATTCCGTTTATTGCGTATATATAGGTAGAAGTAGCCTTATTGCAATATGGGATAATTCTTTAAGGATTTGTGGTGTAATTTTATCATGCCATTTTCGGGTTTAAATTTGTGTGTGTTAATCTGTTTCATCTTGCGAAGCGAATTGGGTTTGAAGTATGCTCTGTACTCGTATATATTAGTGGGAGATATGTATAATAATATTTGTTCCTCGCTTGGTTTGAACACTTCCATAAGATGTTGGACAAAAGTCGTCCCCTTTTCCATGTCACTTTTCTAGCAAATGCTGTTCAGAAGACGAATTGGCGAATCTCTGATTCAAATGATGCCGTTTGCATTCCAGAAGCATATTTTAAGTTTAGTATTCATGGTTTGGAGAGAATTGTTTGCATACTCTGGTTCCTTCATTAGTTCCTGCATCACATTTTGCATAGAGTTCATGAATTGAGTTGAGTCATGACTTGTGTAAAGTTATTTAGGGTTTATTTCAATGGACAGGTTACATTATTTCGATTAGTTTTCATTAAAGCGGGGTTGGATTTCAGTACATTCGAGCAAGTGAATTGTTACGTACCTCAATATGTCGCAGTATAATGTCGTTGCTGCATTTTTTTTGGCATTTGCATCTTCCCTGGATTTATTACAATCGGCCGAGTTGTGTAAGTCTCCGTACACAACGCATACATTTGGTAAGGTACAATATCGTTTCGTATGCAAAAACTTTTGGCAATTCATGCATTGTGTTGGATCAACACGTCTGTGTAGTTCTTCGATAGTAATAATTCGACTCAGGTTATACATCGGATGGACTTCTACATTCTTTAAGCTACCAAATGTGTATTATAATTCACCCCGAAATAGAGGTTGAGGAATTTTGTTTTTATTTCTAATATTAAAGACTGCTTTGATTTTAAAACCTTTTTTTATAAAATGACAAATTTCGGAACATGTATTCCTCTTAAATATAAGTTTACTTCAATAACGTTAATTATAACTAAACTATATCTTTTTGTTTAATCCCGCTCACATTGTACATAAATCAGGAAAGACTTCCTCTTTGGCATTCAGTCGTTCACAGACCTTCGTGGATTATACACGTGTTTCGTCTTCTAGTCAGTGCATAGTAAATCATTTATTAGTAAAAAAAAGAGTTAGATTAGTAACTGCCAGCTTGGCCTAGCAACAGTGTCAGTGGACCGTGAGTCGTTGACGGCGGGTTCAATTCCTGGGCAGATTTTTTTTTTTTTCTTTTTTTGGTAAATAAAGATAAAAGATAATAAAAACAAATAGTGTAACTAACACGTGATGGGAGATAATGAGAAGTCTGCACTCCCATTAGTGGAAGTGGCGGACCAACAAGTATTAGCCGATGAGGTAGTCGCCACCCAGCAACGGTAACCACAGAAGGTACAGGGAAAAGGAGGAGGAAAATAAAACCAACTTCTTTGGTAAATCGTCCCTCCATATCAGGTTCAACTGAAAAGATGCCGGTCGGAGTGAGGGAAGGGGCGCATGGGAACGCAACAGTAGCAGCAATAATAAAACGTCAGAGATCAGATGACTATGACGAATTCCCATACATCACCGACGGTGGAGAAGATCACTACATCCTCTCTAGCAGCCTCAGAGTGCGAGGATGAAGAGGAAGAGGTGGAACAGCTGAACAGCAGCATTAAGCAGCTGCAACAAAAGGTGCTCTCCATCAAAGCCAAGCAAATGGCACGAAGGGAGAAGGAACGCCAGTTAGAGATTGAGCGCTCGCAGCAAGAACAACAACAACCACAACTACAACCACAACAACAACAACAACAATAACAACAATAACAACAAGAACAAGAACAAGAACAAGAACAAGAACAAGAACAAGAACAAGAACAACAACAACAACAACAGAGACGCTCCTTGCGCTGCTTAAAGAAAAAGAGTGCGACAATCTCCATTTCGTACGGGTCAAGCCATTTATCACAGCTAGGGCCAGAAGGGAGAAGCGTAAATTACCGTTCTTCGTAGTTCAGCTCTCACCCAATAGCAAACTGGATGGTCTAAGGAGTATTAAAGTCCTAGACTACCAGGTTGTCGCATGGGAAAAATTAAAAAGGAGCGAAAATATTTTACAATGTGTTACTTGTCAAAGGTTCGGTCACGCCGCGTCGAACTGCGAAATGCAGAATCGATATGTTAAGTGTGGAAAGAACCACAAAGCAGAAGAATGTACTCTGGGTAAGGATGGAGTGGCAGATAAGAGCCAGCTCTTATCGGGACACACCGCAAACTATCGGGGTTGTCCTGAGTTCCAGTATATTAAGAAAGTAAATGTGGTTCGTCAGTAGAAGGTTGTAGAAAAACGTTCACCTGCTCCAATTCAAACACAATCCGTGACTCCCCAAGTGACCTACGCCCGCATGGCGGCAGGCCGGGGAAACACGGAACATGAAAGACCGAAGGTTGTTTCTCGGGCATTAGCGCCCAGAGCACCGGAGGCTCAAACTGACTTATTGGCCATCTTGCTCGCTATCCAACGGCAGATGGAGCAGCTTCAGCGTCAGGTACAGGAGCAGGCGAAGCACACACCTCCAGTCGTAATGGGCACGAATATGGAGGAGCAATCCTTGAAGATTCTTGCGGTGAATGTGAATTCACTGATTAGGATCGAGCGAAGAGCCGTATTGCTTCAGTTTCTTTAAGACCAAACCCCTGATCTGCTTATAGTTAGCGAAACAAAGCTATCCCAGAAGCACAAATTAGGGCACAATAAATACAATATTGTCAGAAGAACCCGACCCAACTCCACACAAGGAGGAGGTGTTGCGATCTTCATACGAAAACAACTGCAATTTAAGGTAGTGTAGAGCGATGAAGTGCGAAGGTTCCAGGTACAGGCAGCGTGTATCGTGTGCATCCCTTTCCATAGTGGAAAGAGGATGTACGTGATAGCACTCTATGCACCTGAAGCTACTCAATCTACGTTATTTATTTCTGAGCTCGAGACACTTTTCGATGCCTAAGGCTGGAGTCGGAGGAGAATTATTTCCTTATGGCCGGAGATTTAAACGCCAAACATATAGATTGGAGAAATAACACACCTAATCCTAGAGGGAACCTACTATTCAATTAGTGGGATCACCACAGTGTAGAGTATAAACTCGATTTGAAAGCTACAGATAGTCCGTCGTTTCCTTGAAGTGGCTCCTATCCGGATTTTATGCTGTTCGACGTACGGTTACAACTGACTGACACGGACCGACAAACTTTAAACTGCCTGCACACATTTATGTACGACAGTGACCAATTCCCAACGAAATTGCGGAGTTGGAGGAGTTTGTCCAAACGTACTACAATTATAGTAGAACGCGTTGGACTCACTTCTCCAGAACTTTGACTCGAATTCGCTCTACCCATCGTAAAATAGGAATCTGTCAAACGAGGAGATTGACTGGTGCCTAAAACAAATGGACGAGACAATTAAACGAACTATGGACAGTACGATACCCCGGTATCAACATATTGACAACGCAGACATATTCCGCAATGCAACAATTGACGCACTACACCTACACAAAAGTAGACTGCTGTCGAGACAAAAAACCAAGACAGTTTACTGACATACAAAACGCGGAGGTTAGGACGCTGAAGTCGTTGATTAAAAATAGAAATTATTCAGGGGAAACTACAGACTTTCTGTAAATTTGCATTGAAACAACAAAAAGCCAACAACCCCAGTATGGAAATAAATAAAATATTTCGGAGGAATAATCAAAACGACCTTCCGTGTCTTAAGATCCCCTGAACGACGCACAATTGACGAATACTGATAACAGCAGGTATAGCAGGTATAGATCCAGATAACGCAGTAGAGGATGACAACTTCTTTGTGATCGAAGATCCACAGGAGAAGGTAGAGGCTACAGGAGCGACTTTCCAGGAAGTATACAAGGTGAATGATATCATTTGCCTGAACCACGACCTGGAAAATCGCGACCTTGTGCACAACTTCTACCTTCTAAATGATATGGAACACTGGCCGTCCAAGAACATAGGTTTTACCAAGTACAATGATGATATCATGGCAAATAATGTCATCGCCGAAAAAAAAAATATATCGCTTTTTTAAAGTTACTTACGGTAATGGATACGCCTTATTTTCAAGATCCCATCAGAATCCATGAACTTCGGTAGCAGGTAGTTACATCCACGCCCATTTTCTTGCAAGAAGAAGCCACCAAATCACGAAATCTCTAATAAGTCGCGGAAGTATACTCTATAGAATAGAGATGCATATCTTTCACTGAATTTGAAATACAAATTCAAAAATGCATTGCCCACTTTATAAGGTATGGGTTAGAAGATGAGGAATAGGGTATCATACGATCCGACGGATTGTAACTTTCCTGTATGCTTTTTTTTCAATATTTTTACTAGGAACCGAAAATTAGCGCCTTAACAAAATATGTAGACTTATGTTTTCTCTACAATTCCTCCAGGGTCATGCCTATTTTTTTTTCTACGAAATCCCCTTAAAATCGCGGATATATACCTTTGAATTTCAAATAGAAAGTTCACAATGCTACGCCCACTGGAATCAGAGTAAAGAGTAAACATTTTTAAGATTCGAAACACACGCCCACTTTTAAAAAAATTCACTTTTCTTCAATATTTTAACTAGAAACTGAGGAAAATTTTAAGACAAAATATGTAGACGTTGGTATTCTCTACAATATGTCGATACATTGTTTAGGATCACGCCCACTTTATAAAGCTATTTATAGTTATGGATAGAACCTTTTATATTCTCCTTCTCCTAAGAAAAAGCCCTTAAAAACTTATTTTTTAAATCAAATTAAAATCGAATCAAATTAATCGACTTAAAAGTCGATTAAAATCGTCCGAGTTACTTTATATCATTGCATTCGAATCAACAATTTCACAACGCCACACCTACTTTGTTAGAAATAGTTTGGAGCATGAGGGATAGGGTATCATACGGTCCGTTCCAAGCGGGTTGTAACTTCCCTGCATGTTTTTATACATTTTGATAGCACCAATCGACTTGTTTTGTATTGGTAATAGGTATCTCCAAAACTAAGAAGTAAATAGGAAACCATCATTATTTCGTTTTTGTGTTCGAATTGTCCCTAAATTAACAACAATGAGAAAGTTACGTAGTAGAAATGACCTTTCAAAATGTTATGGCGTCGAAATAACTTGCTTCACCTAAAAGTATGAGGGTATATTTGCAATAACTAATTGTGTAGGCCTCGTCTGCCTGTCCGTATTTTATCGGTGTTCGGAACACACACTGAGAGATTCAAGGATAAAATTTATTTTTGGTAAGTGGAGACAATTTTAAAACTCGTCTGTCCGCAGACTGCAGATAGACGAATTTCCTTCAAACTTCATATCTGGGAACCTATACTTCTAGGCGAAATAAGAATTTTCATTCGCTCACATCCATTCTATATTGACAGGTATTCAATGAGTGATATTTTTACTAAGTTAACGCGCAAAAAGATTCGCACAAAGTCGTTTGTAAATATGAAGTGGGGCGATATTGTGCTGTGCTGGGCTTTACGAGTGTAATATGCAAAGAGGCGATATTTTCCGGACTTTATAAACGCTTGGAATCACCCGGAATTGTGTGTATCGAACTGTTAAAATGTTTGAGCACTCTGGTGAAGTAACTGGCCGTCAAAGATCCAGACGACCTTGCACTGTCTGAACTCCATAGGCGATCAAAGCTGATAAAGCCAGTACTAATTGGAAACCGCAGCGAAAACAGAAAATCATATCACCAGAAATGAAGACATCGCAGAAATCCATTCCGCATTATCAAACAAGATTTGGAATTTAACGCATATAAAAGACACACTGGTCACTAACACACAACCCAATTAAAGCAAAAACGGAAAGAAAATCGGAAGCTCTATGCCACCGGTAGGTGCAAAATGTTCACAGGAAAATTTTGTTCACGGATGAAAAAATGTTTACCATTGAAGAATCGTTCAATAAGCAAAATGACAGAGTCTATGCCCGGTCATCCAAAAAAGCATCAGAACTCATTCCGCGAGTCAGACGCAAAAACAATACAAAAGTTGACTACAAAACAATGTGCTCTAACTCAATCCATACCTTAATCCTTTGGATTATAAACTGTGTCTACTTTAGATGCGATGGCTTCTTCTACTCAGACGAGATATGTGCTGCGACCGATGAGTGACCAGAGCGACTCAAGGCCTGTATAAATGCAAATGGCGGTCATTTCGAATAAATTGTTTAAATATTGTTTCCTAATAATCATTTAAAGTTTTACAGAAACAAAAAATCAAAAAATACTTCTCGTTTTTATTTGATCTCCAAAAATGTGTGTACCAGTATTTAGGTAGATGTCCGTAATAAGACTTCATATATAGTTGTTCGATAAAAATGTTGATAAAGGTACTTGTACTTCACTTATTAGCAAACTAGAGGAAATTGGCTACTTCTCGGATTTTGCTAAGACGATTTTAATCAAAATTGATATCTACATACAAAGGTTACTAACAACATATGTAAGGACATGGTATTAAAATGCATTTTACGGAAAATCAACATTTTTCACTTTTTGTCGATTTTGAACGAAAAGCACACATTGCGTATGTACGAGTATGTACGACCCAATAGTGCCTTTTATTTAAATTGAGGAACGTCAATATCTCGGAAAAGGTTAGAGATATGAGGAAGATAATTAAGAGCAAAGTTGAAAGGAATAGAAGGGGATGCTGCTTTGACTTTAAATACCCTTGAATGTCCTTGATTTTAAGAATACGGACCAAACCTACATTTTGCTTAATGGGTATGAGTACTTTTGAGAAAAATATTTTTTCGTATTCAAGAAAGTTTGAGTTTTTATTTTAAATTTTTCTCGGAAACGGTTGAAGATAGAGAATAAACTTACAGTTGTTTGCATGAAAAGGGGGACTTTTGAAAATGCCGTTATGCAGAGCATGAAAAAACAATCATATTTTGTATTCATAATTTTTTTTAAAGCCCAATCTCTAACCTCATTTCTTAGAAGTTGTAAATGGCTGCAATGCATTAAAGCATTCTTATAATTTACAGGGATACCCTGCATGACCATTTTTGAAACTTCTGGACTGTTACTTTGCGAACAATTTATTTAGTGCTCTCAAATTCGGTGGCAATTTGAACATTTAGTGCGTTAATTAACATTAGATGTTTTATTTCTTCGACACTTCAAAAGATGATTATTTTTACTTGTAAGTTTCGTCCGTATCCTTCAAATCAAGAGCATTCAAGAATATTCAGGATCACGAAATAACGTCCCCCTTCGTCCTCTAGTATTTTTCTCGTATCTCTAACGATTTCCGAAATTTTGAGTTGTCGCGATTTAAAACTCATCCTGTAGATAGCAGTATTTTTACTATAGTTGGGATAGTAAATGGTGACGACCACAAAGTTCTTTTTTTATACATAAAAGTTATGACAGTATTTTTTGTTTAAAATATTATAGAAATGTCTACGTAACAATTATTTTTATCAAAATGTGAATTTGTGAAAAAATTATGAACCTTATTAAAATGACCGATTCAATTTTTTTTTTATAATTTGCACGTGTTAAAGGGGATCTGAATACCCTTATACTAATTTTTAGAACACGTGCATTTTTTATGGAAAGGCGAAGAGACAGAGAGAAAATCAGAGTGGTGTAGTTCGAAACTCAGGTGGTATTAAGTTTCTGTAAACTCCAAGGGTGGCTGTCCAGATAACTGGGGAGAATTTTGTTTTTTTTCGCTATTATTGTAGTTGCTTATGATCCACAGTATTTTTTTTCCGTCCACCTAATGTCATCATCACGATCAAGTTGCATTTTAGCCATATGACCACCCTACTGCCAGTGTTATGCCTTCACTCAGTCGTTCACAGACTTTCAGAGAGTACGCATGTGTTTCGGCTTCTCAGTTAAATTCGTTTTATTATAAAGTGGAAAGTTAGACAGTGAGTTTTCAAGTGGCGAGTTAGCCTAGTAGGAGTGGTAGTGAACCATCAACGTAGGGGTCTGGGTTCAATTCCCAACCAGGGAAAATATTATTCTGGACTTTTTTTTTCATTAAAAAAAAAAATTGTGAATACAAACTTAAAAACCAGCGAGAATCAGGCGATGGAAGGTGAGCGGTCCGCGCTCCCATTAGCGGGACCTGCTGATAACAAAGCATCAGCCGATGAGCCAGCCAAAACAGGCCACCCAGTAACAGTGGCTGCAGATGGTACATCGAAGAGGAGAAGGAAGTTGAAACCGTCTCCCAATTTGGTAAAGCGCCCCTCCAAATCAGCTACAGTTGAACAGCTGCCAAGTGGAGCGAGGGAAGGGGCGCTGAGTACAGCAACAGCAGCAGCAGCAGATAAGAAGCGGCAGAGGTCGGATGACTCTGTCGACTTCCCATACATCTCCTACGGAGGGGAAGGGCGCTACGTCGGAGACGATAACAACTGCTTCGCAGTTCTGGCTTCCTCCGAATCGGATGACGAAGAGGAGGAAGTCCAAAGTCTGCCTAGCAGCATCAGACAGCTAGAGCAGAGGGTGCTTGCCATTAAAGCCAAACAAATGGCAAGAAGAGAAAGGGAGCGGCAGCTAGAGCTCCAGCGCCCTTCCGAACAACAACGGAAGCAGCCAGAAGGCCAGCTGCAACAACAACAAATGCAGCCGCAAATGCAGCAGCAAATACAGCAGCAGAAGCAGCAGCAAGAACAACAGCAGCCGAATAAGCTGCAACAACAACAGCAGCAAAAAACGCTGCAACAACCACAACAGCAGCAGAAAAAGCAGCAACAACCGCAGCAACAGCATAAAAAGCAGCAACAGCAGCAGCAGCAGCAGCAGCAGAAACAACAGCAACAGCAACTTCAGCAACAGAAGACGAGTACGAAGACCAAAGTGCCGCCAATTAACACGAACAAGGTAGAGTTGAAGGACACAATTGAACTATGTAAGTCGGCCATGGGCAATAATTTTTCAATTAAACGTTTAAATGTAGACAGGCATTCTATCCACTGCAATACAGTGGAACAGTATAAAAAAATTAAAGCTTTGTTAAAGGGCACGACGACGGAGTTCTTCAGCAAACAATGCTGCTGAGGGGGATAGACCCGTCTACTGATCCGGAGACGCTCCTTGCGCTGCTTAAAGAGAAAGAGTGCAACGAGCTCGAATTCGTAGGGGTCAAGCCATTCACCACAGCTAAGGCAAAAAGGGAGAAGCGGAAGCTGCCGTTCTTCCTAGTTCAGCTTTCACCCAATAGCAAGCTGGATGGTCTAAGGAGTATTAAAGTCCAAGACTACCAGGTTGTCGCCTGGGAAAAATTAAGAAGGAGCGAAAACATTTTGCAATGTGTTTGCTGCCAAAGGTTCGACCACGCCGCGTCGAACTGCGAAATGCAGCCTCGATGTGTCAAGTGTAGAAAGAACCACAAAGCAGAAGAATGCACTCTTGGTAAAAATGAAGTGGCAGATAAGAGCCAGCTCTCGTGTGTTTTATGCAGGAACTCGGGACACACCGCAAACTATCGGGGTTGTTCTAAGTTCCAGTATATTAAGAAAGTAAATCTGGTTCGTCAGGAGAAGGTTGTAGTGAAACGTCCACCTGCTCCAATTCAAACACCATCCGTGACTCCCCAAGTGACTTACGCCCAAATGGCGGCAGGTCGGGGAAACGCGGAACAGGAAAGATCGAAGGTTGCTTCTCAGGCCCCAGCGCCTAGAGCACCGGAGGCTCAAACCGACTTGCTGGCCATCTTGCTCTCTATTCAAGGGAAGATGGAGCAGCTTCAACGTCAGGTACAGGAGCAGGCGAAGCGGGTGGACCAGATCTACGCACTTCTGCCAGGCTTAACGCACCTTCAGTCGTAATGGGTACGAACATGGAGGAGCAATCCTTGAAGATCCTTGCGGTGAATGTGAATTCACCGATTAGGATCGAGCGAAGAGCCGTATTGTTTAAGTTGCTTGAAGACCAAACCCCTGATGTGCTTATGGTTAGCGAAACAAAGCTATCCCAGAAGCACAAATTGGGGCACAATAAATACAATATTGTCAGAAGAGACCGACCCAACTCCACACAAGGAGTAAGTGTTGCGATCTTCATACGCAAACAACTGCAATTTAAAGTTATGTACAGCGGTGAAGTGCGAAGGTTCCAGGAGCTGGAAGCGTGTATCGTGTGCATCCCTCTCCATAGTGGAAAGAGGATGTACTTGGTCGCACTCTATGCGCCTGAAGCTACTCAATCTACTTTATTTATTTCAGAGCTCGAGACACTTTTTCGATGCCTAAGGCTGGAGTCGGAGGAGAATTATTTCATCATGGCCGGAGATCTCAATGCCAAACATAGAGATTGGGGAAATAACACACCAAATCCTAGAGGGAACCTACTATTCAATTGGTGGGGTCGGCACAGTGTCGAGTATAAACTCGATTTGAAAGCTACAGATAGTCCGTCGTTTCCTAGAAGCAGCTCCTATCTGGATCTTATGCTGTTCGACGTACGGTTACAACTGACCGACATGGACCGACAAACTATAAACTGCCTGCACACATTTGTGTATGACAGTGACCATTGCGGACTCAGTGCCGTAATAACGATTCCCAACGAAATTGTGGAGTTTGTCCAAACGTACTCCTACAATTATAATAGGACGCGTTGGACTCGCTTCTCCAGAACTTTAACAAGAGCACTCTCCTCGAACTCGCTCTACCCACCGTCCAATAGGAATCTGTCAAACGAGGAGATTGACTGGTACCTAAAACAAATGGACGAGACAATTAAACAAACTATGGACAATACGATACCTCGGTATCAACACACTGACAATGCAGACATACTCCGCAATGCAACAATTGACGCACTACACCAACACAAAAGTAGACTGCTGTCGAGACTAAAAACCTTGTACAGACAGTTTACTGACAGACAGAACTCGGAGGTTAGGACGCTGAAGTCGTTGATTAAAAACCTCCAAAAATTAATTAGAGAAAATTACAGACTTTCTGTAAATTTGCATTGGAACAACAAAATTCGGGGTGTAAAATCCAACAACCCGAGTATGTTCCCAAATAAATAAAATATTTCGGAGGAATAATCAAAACGACCTTCCGTGTCTTAAGATCCCCCGAACGACGAACAATGGATAAATACTTATAACAGCAGGTATAGATCCAGATAACGCAGTAGAAGATGACAACTTCTTTGTGATCGAAGATCTGCAGGAGAAGGTAGAGGCTATAGGAGCGACTTTCCAGGAAGTGTACAAGGTGAATGATACCATTTGCCCGAACCACGACCTTGAAAATCGCGTCCTTGTGCAAAACTTCTACCTTCGAAATGATATAGAGCACTGGCGACCCGAGAACATAGGTTTTACCGAGTTCAATGACGATAACATGGCAAATAATGTCATCGCCGATGAAAGGGTACATCCCCCGTACATATCGAAGGTGGAGCTCCAAGCGATCTTCGACTCATTGAGGAGGAAGAAATCTGAAGGAATCGATGGAGTGTCGAACATTGTGCTTCGACATCTCCCTCTAGATGCGGTGGACATTTACACCACTCTGTTTAACAATGCGCTGAATAATGCACATTATCCAGCGCATTGGAAAACAGCAGTGATACAACCCATCCCCAAACGGGGTAAGGACACCTCCAATCCGGCAAATCTCCGGTCGATAAGTCTCCTTCCGAACATCAGCAAGGTATTCGAGAAAGTGATCAATAGAGCCCTGCTTAAGTGGAGTGAGAACAGTAATATAATTCCGGATAACCAATTCGGTTTTAAGGCGGATGATACAATACATGCCGCGTCTAAACTGGTATCGGATATCCAATGGAACAAAAGCAAGAACCAATGCACGGGTGCCTGCCTGATTGACTTGGAGAAGGCCTTCGATACCGTATGGTTAGAGGGACTCTTCTACAAGCTAAGCAGGCTGGGCATAAGCAAACCACTGCTGTATATACTTCATAACATGCTCACCAGTAGACAGTTCATTGTCAAAAATGGCAATGTGACTTCTGCTGGAACATTTCTAATTAAAAACGGTCTGCAACAAGGTGCGGTTAATTCACCGATCCTTTTCAATATTTACACGAGCGATCTCATAGGATCACTTCACCATGCCATAGCGTACGCAGACGACTTGATCGCGTACAGATCAGGACCAAAAATCGAGGTCATTGTAATTCTCTTGCAACGTGACTTCGATAAGATTCAGCGATATTGCGATGACTGGAAGTTGAAGATCAAACCATTCTTTTTAGGACGCCGTTGTCTGGGGCCTCTAGGGATACCAGAAAGAATTGGCGAAAGTTCTCAATAGTTGGACTTGCGAGTCGAAGTGTAGTCAGATACCTGGGGCTCTGGTTTTTAACAAACATATAGATGCTGCTCTGGCCAGAGCCAAAGGTGCTTTTGCCCTTACAAAGAGACTTTTTTATAGCAAGCAACTCGATGCAAGGGTAAAGGTAATCTGCTACATGGCCCTCATTAGGCCCATGCTCGTATATGGATGCCCCGTGTGGTTCAACGTGGGAGCAAGCTTGTTGGAAAAGATTCGGGTGTTTGAGAGGGCTTGCCTTCATTTGTACAGAACACCAGAGTCCCAGTACATAAAATTCTATCCCAATGAGGTCCTATACAACAGGGCTAACCTAATTAGAGTGGATAATTTCGTTATCCTTCTGATTCGAAGGCACATTGCAAGAGCAATGAGCTCGACGAACAACCTGATCTCCGGGGCTTATTACCCCAATTACGAATATCACGAGAGAGTGCGCCTTAACGGCTTTGTTCCCCCAGAGGCGTTCCTCTATTTTGATGAAAAAGGTCTGATCCAGGACAGATTGGCGGTGCCGCTGATCTTCCACGTTGCTCGGACAGTTGTGGATAGGCGACTCAACTACGACAGAGACGTTGCACACGACAGTGTGGAGCGTCTCCGGTTTAGTAGGGCGGTATCGGGTCGCGATATTGAGGACGTACAACGTCAATACGGTCATTTCTGGTGGCTGGCCGAAAGAGAGGAAACTCCTTCGTCGTTTCCTCCTAATCCAGGGTAGCCTGTTTGATGCTAAAAGTTGGCTGTTCTTGCCCATGGCCGACTTACATAGTTTAGGTTTAGGTAGTTTTTTAGGTTTCGGTAGGTGTAGGTAGTGAATAAAAAAAAAAAAAAAATATATAAATATATCCACAGCACTTGGATGAAAAAAATACAAAAAAAGCACAAAAAACACAAAAGACATAAAAAAAAATTATAAAAAAACAGCACTCGACAAAAAAAAAAAAAAAAATTATAAAAAAAAAAAAAATCAAAAAAAAATTTACGTATAGAATACGTAAGGTAGAGTAAGATAGGCTAATTTAGAATAAGATAGTTTTAAGATTTATTTTAAGGTAGTTTATAAGTTTTATTTATAAGAATACAAAAAATGTTCAGTCACTAAGTTTTTGACTAATTTTCTTAGTAAGACTTAAATTTAAATTTAAAAGAATGAAATTAATAAACAATTTTCATGTTCGTTACGTCGAAAGACATAGTTTTAAGTGTTAGGTTTAGCTTAGAGCGCCCGCATAGGGCCAGTAAGTTAGAATAAGAATAGTTAAGTTAGTTAAGCTAGTTTTAAGCGTTTTGTCTAGCATGTAAGTTATAATGAATTACCCAATAAAATGCATTAAAAATGAAAAATGTTATGCCTTCACATCAGTCGTTCACAGACTTTCATAGTGTTCAGACTTGTTTCGGCTTTCATTTAAAATCGTAGTATTTTAAAAAAAGAGATTTAAACAGTACAATTTCAAGTGGCGAGTTAGCCTAGAGGTAGTGGTGGTGAACCGCGAACCGTGAACCCAGGGGCTTGGGTTCAATTCCCGACCAGGGAAAACTTCAATTTAGACTTTTTTTTATAATTTGTACAAAAATAGTGAATAAAAACTCCCATTAGCGGGACCAGCTGATAACAAAGTATTAGCCGATGAGGCAGTGAAATCAGGCCACTAAGCAACAGTGGCTGCAGATGGTACGTCGAAGAGGAGAAGTAAGTTAAAACCGTCTCCCAATTTGGTTAAGCGTTCGTCCACATCAGCTTCAGCTGTACAGCTACCAGGTGGAGTGAGGGAAGGGGCGCCGAGCACAACAACAGCAGCAGCAGCAGAAAAGAAGCGACAAAGGTCGGATGACTCTGTCGTGTTCCCGTACATCTCCGACGGCGAGGAAGGCCGCTATATCGGAGACGACAACAATTGCTTCGCAGTTCTGGCATCCTCCGAATCGGATGACGAAGATGAAGAAGTACAAAGTCTGACTAGCAGCATCTGACAGCTAGAGCAGAGGGTGCTTGCCATTAAGGCCAAACAAATTGCAAGAAGAGAAAGGGAGCGGCAGCTAGAGCTCCAGCGCCCTTCCGAATAACAACGGAAGCAGCCAGAAGGCCAGCTGCAACAACAACAAATGCAGCCGCAAATGCAGGAGCAGAAGCAGCAGCAAGTACAACAGCAGCCGAATAAGCAGCAACAACAACAGCAGCAGAAAAAGCAGCAACAACCGCAGCAGCAGCATAAAAAGCAGCAACAGCAGCAGCAGTAGAAATAACAGCAACAGCAACCGCAGCAACAGAAGATGAGTACGAAGAACAGGGTGCCGCCAATTAACACGCACAAGGTTGAAAGACACAATTGAACTATGTAAGTCGGCCATAGAGAATAATTTTTCTATTGAACGTTTAAATGTAGACAGGCATTCTATCCACTGCAATACAGCGGAACAGTATAAAAAAAATTAAAGATTTGTTAAAGGACACGACGACGGAGTTCTTCTCCTTCACCCCGAAGGGGGAAAAGCGGCAAACAATGCTGCTGAGGGGGATAGAGCCATCTACTGATCCGGACACGCTCCTTGCGCTGCTTTAAGAGAAAGAGTGCGATGAGCTCCATTTCGTAGGCGTCAAGCCATTCACCACAGCTAAGGCAAAAAGGGAGAGGAGGAAACTGCCATTCTTCCTAGTTCAGCTTTCACCCAATAGCAAGCTGGACAGTTTAAGGAGTACTAAAATCCTAGACTACCAGGTTGTCGCATGGGAAAAATTAAGAAGGAGCGAAAACATTTTGCAATGTGTTCGCCGCCAAAGGTTCGGTCACGCCGCGTCGAACTGCGAAATGCAGAATCGATGTGACAAGTGTGGAAAGAACCACAAAGCAGAGGAATGCACTCTGGGTAAGGATGGAGTGGCAGATAAGAGCCAGCTCTCGTGTGCTTTATGCAGGAACTCGGGACACACCGCAAACTATCGGGGTTGTTCTAAGTTCCAGTATATTAAGAAAGTAAATCTGGTTCGTCAGGAGAAGGTCGTAGTGAAACGTCTACCTGCTCCAATTCTCCAAACTCAAACACAATCCGTGACTCCCCAAGTGACCTACGTCCAAATGGCGGCAGGTCGGGGAAACGCGGAACAGAAAAGACCGAAGGTTGCTTCTCAGGCCACAGTGCCTAGGGCACCGGAGGCTCAAACTGACTTGCTGGCCATCTTGCTCTCTATCCAAGGACAGATGGAGCAGCTTCAACGTCAGGTACAGGAGCAGGCGAAGCGGGTGGACCAGATCTACGCACTTCTGCCGGGCTTAACGCACCTCCAGTCGTAATGGGTACGAACATGGGGGAGCAACCCTTGATCGAGCGAAGAGCAGTATTGTTTAAGTTGCTAGAAGACCAAACCCCTGATGTGCTCATGGTTAGCGAAACAAAGCTATCCCAGAAGCACAAATTGGGGCACAATAAATACAATATTGTCAGAAGAGACCGACCCAACTCCACACAAGGAGGAGGTGTTGCGATCTTCATACGCAAACAACTGCAATTTAAAGTAATGTACAGCGATGAAGGGTGAAGGTTCCAGGAGCTGGAAGAGTGTATCGTGTACATCCCTCTCCTTAGTGGAAAGAGGATGTACTTGGTTGCACTCTATGCTCCTGAAGCTACTCAATCTACTTTATTTATTTCAGAGCTCGAGACACTTTTTCGATGCCTAAGGCTAAGGTCGGAGGAGAATTATGTCATTATGGCCCGAGACCTTAACACCAAACATAGAGATTGAGGAAATAACACACCTAATCCTAGAGGGAACCTACTATTCAATTGGTGGGGTCGGCACAGTGTCGAGTATAAACTCTATTTGAAAGCTACAGATAGTCCGTCGTTTCCCAGAAGCGGGTCCTATCTGGATCTTATGCTGTTCGACATACGGTTACAACTGACCAACATGGAGCGACAAACTGTAAACTGCCTGCACACATTTGTTTATGACAGTGGCCATTGCGGACTCAGTGCCGTAATAACGATTCCCAACGAAATTGCGGAGTTGGAGGAGTTTGTCCAAACGTACTCCTACAATTATAGTAGGACGCGTTGGACTCGCTTCTCAAGAACTTTGACAAAAGCACTCTCCTCTTCAGAAATTAATTAGAGAAAATTACAGACTTTCTGTAAATTTGCATTGGAACAACAAAATTCGGGGTGTAAAATCCAATAACCCGAGTAAATTCCCAAATAAATAAAATATTTCGGAGGAATAATCAAAACGACCTTCCGTGTCTTAAGATCCCCCGAACGACGAACAATGGATAAATACTAATAACAGCAGGTATAGATCCAGATAACGCAGTAGAGAATGACAACTTTTTTGTGATCGAAGATCCGCAGGAGAAGGTAGAGGCTATAGGAGTGACTTTTGAGGAAGTGTACAAGGTGAATTATACCATTTGCCCGAACCACGACCTTGAAAATCGCGTCCTTGTGCACAATTTCTACCTTCGATATGATATAGAGCACTGGCGATCCGAGAACATAGGTTTTACCGAGTTCAATGACGATAACATGGCAAATAATATCATCGCCGATGAAAGGGTACATCCCACGTACATATCGAAGGTGGAGCTCCAAGCGATCTTCGGCTCATTAAGGAGGAAGAAATCTGTGGGAATCGATGGAGTATCGAACATTGTGCTTCGACATCTCCCTCTAGAAGCGGTGGACATTTACACCACTCTGTTTAACAATGCTCTGAATAATGCACAGTATCCAGCCCATTGGAAAACAGCAGTGATACAACCCATCCCCAAAAGGGGTAAGGACACTTCCACTCCGGCAAATCTCCGGTCGATAAGTCTCCTTCCGAACATCAGCAAGGTATTCGAGAAAGTTATCAATAGAGCCCTGCTTACGCAGACTGAAAACAATAATATAATTCCGGATACCCAATTCGGTTTTAAGGCGGGGCATGATACAATACATGCCGCGTCTAAACTGGTATCGGATATCCAATGGAACAAAAGCAAGAAACCGTGCACGGGTGCCTGCCTGATTGACTTGGAGAAGGCCTTCGACACCATATGGTTAGAGGGACTCTTCTACAAGCTGAACAGGCTGGTCATAAGCAAACCACTGCTGTATATACTTTATAACATGCTCGCCAGTATACAGTTTATCGTCAAAAATGGCAATGTGACTTCTGCTGGAACATTTCTAATTAAAAATGGTCTGCAACAAGGTGCGGT
Source organism: Pocota personata (assembly GCA_963082735.1). Taxonomy (NCBI): domain Eukaryota; kingdom Metazoa; phylum Arthropoda; class Insecta; order Diptera; family Syrphidae; genus Pocota; species Pocota personata. Next base: position 108,448,955 of record OY720431.1, on the reverse strand, counting down.
TAATTCACCGAACCTTTTAAACATTTACACGAGCGATCTCATAGGATCACATCACCATGCCACAGCGTACGCAGACGACTTAATCGCGTACAGATCAGGACCAAAAGTCGAGGTCATTGCAATTCTCTTGCAACGTGACTTCGATAAGATTCAGCGATATTGCGATGACTAGAAGTTGAAGGACGGAAAAAAAATACTGTGAATCATGAGCAAGGACAAAAGCAAAAACAAACAAGCTCCCCAGTTATCTGGACAGCCACCCTTTGAGTTCACTGAAACTTAATACCAGCTGAGTTTCACACCAACTACACCAATCTGTCTTTCTCTCTGTCTCTTCCCCTTTCCTCAGAACGCCCGTGTTCTAGAACTGGTATAAGGGTATTCATAACCCATTTCACACGTGCAAATTATAAAAAAAAAAAAGATCAACTTCCACAAATCGGAAACCATTCTTTTTAGGAATGTGCCTCTCGGGATACCAGAAAGAATTGGCGAAAGTTCTCAATAGTTGGACCGCACGGACAGCCACTTGCGAGTCGAAGTGTAGCCAGATACCTGGGGCTCTGGTTAGACCAATATCTATATTTTAACAAACATATAGATGCTGCACTGGCCAGAGCCAAAGGTGATTTTGCCCTTACAAAGAGACTTTTTTATAGCAAGCAACTCGATGCAAGGGTAAAGGTAATCTGCTACATGGCCCTCATCCGGCCCATGCTCGTATATGGATACCCCGTGTGGTTCAACGTGGGAGCAAGCTTGTTGGAAAAGATTCGGGTGTTTGAGAGGGCTTGCCTTCATTTGTACAGAGCACCAGAGTCCCAGTACATAAAATTCTATCCCAATGAGGTCCTATACAACAGGGCTAACCTAATAAGAGTGGATAATTTCGTTATCAAGCTGATTCGAAGGCACATTGCAAGAGCAATGAGCTCGACGAACAACCTGATCTCTGAGGCTTAATACCCCAATTATGAGTATCACGGGATAGTGCGCCTTAACGGCTGTGTTCCCCCAGAGGCGTTACTCTATTTTGATGAGAAAGGTCTGATCCAGGACAGATTGGCAGTGCCGCTAATCTTCCACTTTGCTCGGATAGCTGTGGATAGGCGACTCAACTACGACAGAGACGTTGCACACGGCAGTGTGGAGAGTCTCCGGTTTAGTAGCGGGGTATCGGGTCGCGATATTGATGACGTACAACGTCAGTACGGTCTTTTCTGGTGGCTAGCTGAAAAATCCAGTGCAGCCTGTTGGATGTTTGAAGTTGGCTGTTCTATATCCATGGCCGACTTACATAGTTAAGGTTTAGGATTAGTTATTTTAGTTGTATTGTATAAAAAAAAAAAAAAAATTTTCATCACAGCACTTTGATAGAAAAAAAAAAAAAAAAACAGCACTTGATAAAATAAAAGAAAAAAACAAAAAAAGTACGTATATAATTACGCAAGGTAGAGTAGGATAGATGAAGGTAGAATAAGGTAGTTTAAGATTTATTTTAAGGTAGTTTGTTAAGTTATATATCTAAGAATAAAAAAAAAAAGTTCATTTACTAAGTTTTTATTTAATTTTATTAGTTACAATTAAAATTAAGTGAATGAAATAAATAAAAAAAATTTTCAAGTTCGTTACGTCGAAAGACGTAGTTTTAAGTATTAGGTTTAACTTAGAGCGCCCGCATAGGGCCAGTAAGTTTTAATAAGAATAGTTAAGTTAGTTAAGCTAGTTTTAAGCGTTTTGTCTAGCATGTAAGTTATAATGAATTGATTAATAAAATGCAGAAAAAAGGATAAAAAATATGAAAAAAATGTTATGCCTTCACAGTAGAGTTGACTTAGCTTTCGCAAGTGATAGACTTTTTTATTTCACATGAAATAAATAGATGATTCTTGACATCAGAATTCGAACCGTGAATCAACAGCGTGACAAGCGATGATGTTACCAGTACACCACGGCCACCCAATGGAGTTGAATGAGTGTTGTTATATATAATAGTAAGCAAAGCAGCTTTGCTTTTGCACTGTGTAACGGTGCTCATTCGCTTCAACGATGCAACACATTTTTAGCTGCTGATGTTAAAAGACGCTACAATCTTTGTTGCAATTGTTTCACAGGAAGTCATGTGGAGAGTAGTTGCCGAGTTAATATGCGTGTGCTGAATGTTCTTGAACGTCAACAACGACATCAGCTCTTTTGGAATATTCTGCAAACACCTTAAAGAAAACTAATGATTGGAACACAATGCAAAGTAGCTGTGACAGTAGCATTAGCGATAGTATGTGTATGAGCTGTAAAATTGTGTAGCGCTGTACAAAAAAAAAAAGCGAATGAATATTTTACTGCTCGTATTGTTTTGTTTCGTATTGTTTTCGTGAAAATGTTCGAACTCGAGACTTTGATCAATCATAATATTACTACAATAGAGAAACTCTAAAGCTAGTTTGGGAGTTCTGTCTGTCCATCTGCCTGTACATCGAGTTTCAGTCTAAGCGGCTGGATGGATTTCCTTCAAAATTATATAGGGTCTATGAGGTAATGACTGGAGGAAAAATTTGAATTTTCATTCTAGCCTGTAAATTTACTTGCTGGCAGTTCAAAAAAAAAAAGAAAACATTTTCTCGAAAACAGCATTTTTTGAATAAGCTCATTTTGTTGCTTCTTACCGATTCGAAGTATTAACAATTTACAAATGAGCGGCACACATGGAACAAGTAAATTCCATTCAAAGTGTGAGTGTTGATGGGGACACATGCGCTGAGAACAAGTTTCAAAGTTCAATTATTTAATTCCTGGTTCTAAAGTAAAAAAAAAAAAAAAAGTATTGCTAAAATGAAGTGTCACTTTTGTGTTCTGAAAATCGAAAGAATCGACCTAAATATTCAGTGCTCAAATTGCAAAGAACATTTTCATGCGAAGTGCGCAAAATTACAAAAAGAAGAAATTGAATTCTATGCAAAAAGTGATCAAGGTTTCAGATGTGACAGCTGTGTGAGCTTGCGAAGAAACTCAATTTTGCATGATCATGCTCCCATATTCTCCCCTACACCCGCCGCTACATCAAAGGGTCCACCTGTTACTCTACTCTCAGCGGCGTCGAGCGTCACTGGGAACCACTACAAAGCTGCCCTCACTACACCAACAATATCTGGCTGTGTACCTTCATCGCAGTCCACCAAGCAACCAATTACTTTGGAGATACTGTTTGCTGAAATATTAAAACTACAGCAACTTAATACTGATGCACTCTTAAAAATCAGAGCTCTGGAACAAAACAATGAATCTCCCAACAAAAAGATTGATGCCCTGGAGGTGAAGGTGAACTTGTTAGAACAAAGAGAAAAACAGTGTGGAGTTGATGTTGTTGGTATTCCAGACGTCAGGAATGCAAACGTGCAAGAGAAGGTAATAAAGCTTTTAACTGCTGGTGTTGGTGTGCAAATCGAGCCTGAGGAGATTGAGTCTTGCTACGTAAAGAATACAAGAACATCGAAAACAAAAAACAATAACAACTCAACCGGCAATATTGTATGCGTACGTTACTTATCTCTTGCATCAAAGGAGAAAGTAATGAAAAAGATGCGCGTGGATAAAATCAAGCTTTCTGCGAACATCTTTGCTGCTGATATCGGGGGTAATAGCAGCGGCAGCGACGGAGGTAGACGCGACGATGTCAACGGCAAGATTTTCATCAATGACTCTCTTACTGTCTACACCAGATCTCTTCTTGAAAAGGCAAAGCAACTACGACCAGAAAAAAAATGTCAGTATGTCTGGATAAGAAATTCATCCGTGCTCATCAGAAGAAAGGAGGGAGACAAGGTTATCAAAGTAGTTAGTTTTGAGGACTTAAGTAAATTTGAAAATCATACTCTTTGATTATAATCTATGATTAATTTTAATTTAAGTAATTCACCAATAAGTCCTCATAATATTAATTTAAGTGATAATAGCTTTTCCTCTACTACAAGTTCTGATAGTTTAAAATGTTTTTGCATAGATCATACAAACAAAATTATCCATAATTCATCAGAATATCCGTAGCATTCGAAAAAATGTTGATACGTTTTTAACTCACCTCGCATCTTTAAAACATTTACCGGATCTCATCTTTCTTTCTGAAATATGGAACTTTGATGATGAAATTATAAATTATTCCATACCTAATTTTACATTTCAAGCAGCTTGTAATAATTCTTATTCTGCTGGTGGTGTTGCTGTATTTTATAGAAGCAATTTGTTGTCTAACGTTGACGTTGAATGTTTTAATCTTACTAGTGTTGATTTGATTTGTGTAAGTTGTGAAATTTCTGGTGCTCGATACTGTTTTGTCGGTGATTATAAATTGAATTTTTGTACAGTAAATGTCTTTCTGGATGATTTTTCTGGCTTTCTTGAAAATCATTTGTGTAAAAATTTAATTATTTTGGGTGATTTTAACATTGACCTTCTTTCGTCTTCATCCTAAGTTGATAATTTCTTATCGGTAATGTCGTCCTTTGGCTTTGATAGTTTACTGACTCATCCAACGCGTGTGGTTCAAGATGCAAGATCTTGTTTGGATCATGTATTTATTAGGTTACATAGAAATAATCCTGCTAATTTCAGAACGGCTATATTTGACCTCAAACTAAGTGAAGACTGTTTAACTACTATTCAACTTAACCTCAGTATCTCCAGAATGAGTTCACTAAAATTGATTTTACAGCTCTAAAGTCAGCCTTAATTTTTGAGTTTTGGGATGAAGTATACAGAGCAGAGGATCCATCTACTGCCTTTGATTTGTTTCTTAAGAAACTACAATTGCATTTATCTCGCGCAAGTATACATATCAAAAAAACTAACAAGTTGAAACCTCTTAAGCTGTGGATGACTGGTACTCTGATTACTAAAATCAGAAAGAAAAATCATCTGTTTAAGTGTTTAAAAAAAACATCCCAACAACTTAAGACTGAAAGGGTGTTATGACAAGGTGTGTCGAGAGCTGAAAACTGAAATACCTCTTCAAAGAGATACTTATTTTAGTAATAAGTTAGTTCAAAGTTTAGGTAATTCCAAAAGAGAATGGCAGGTCGTCAACGAAATTTTGAACAAAAACAAACCTAATTCTGATATTGCAGTCACTATAAATAATACGACTCTATCTGAGCCCTTAGAAGTTGCCACTGTGTTCAATGACTATTTTCCAATATTACAAAGGCTATTCGTGAATCCGCAATAAATAATAATTCTAACTGTCAATGTGATAATTCTAATTTTTCTATGTATGACACTTTCCAAAGACAAAGCTTTTTCTTTGAATTTTTTTCACCAGTGGAAGTTCATAAAATTGTACAATCCCTAAAACCGTCAAATTCAATGTCATGTGATCAAATCTCAAGTAATATCTTAAAAAGAAAATCGCTCCTTGTTTCTGATGTTTTATGTCATATTTTCAATTCAAGTATACAAAAGGGTATTTTTCCGGAATAACTTATGACAGCTGTTGTAATTCCTCTTCATAAAAAAGGTGATACCATGTCTTTAAACAATTACCGTCCTATATCCCTGTTATCTGTTTTTTCCAAAGTCTTTGAAAAAGGGGTCAAATCTAGAATGCTGTCTTTCTTAGACAAAACTAATTTCTTTAGTATTTCACAATTTAGCTTTCGAAGTGGCAAATCTACTGAAGATGCCTTGTTGAAGTTGTGTGGTGAAATTTATAGTAGTCTAAATGTTTCTTACCTTATTCATCGACATCACTAAAGCATTTGACATGGTAGACCATAACATATTGCTTAAAAAACTTTATAACGCGGGTTTCAGAGGTTTTATCCACGACTGGTTCACTTCTTATCTTGATAACCGAAGTCAGAGAGTTAAGATTCAAAATAGTTTAAGTGAGAAAAATCTCTCTGTTTTGGGTCCTATTATGTTTTTAATCTTTGTAAACTCGCTTTTTCTTCAACCTCTTAGGGGTAAACTCACAGCTTTTGCTGATGATACTGCTTTGTCTTATTATGGTAAATGTTATTTTAATTTATATATGGATGTGAACTATGATCTAGATATACTGCGGAGATGGTTTAAATTTCATAAATTGGTCATAAGTGACAAAACGAAGTTCATGCTTTTTAACATTATGGGTAAAATCTGTAATGATATGCCTTTACAATACCATTCGCCAAATTGCAATAGATTCCCTTTTGTTAATCCTTGTATACACAATCATAATTCACCCACTTTTGATTCACATGCCTATTGCACCGCTGACTGCTTTGTAATCGAACGCGTCGACAGCTTTAAGTACTTAGGTATTACTTTAGATTATAAGCTCAGTTGGTTGGAGCATACTATGTACATAAAAAAATATCTAAACAATGTTGTTAGACAGATTTATAATCTCAGCCAATACTGTGATTTGCCAATCTTAAAGTTAGTCTATACTGATCTTCTCAAATCTAAACTTCAGTATAGTATAGCTTGTTGGGGTGGTACACATTATAACAAATTAGAGCCTTTGCTAATAAAACAAAAACACGCTGTTCGTATTATGTGTAAAGTTAATCGTCGTACTCCTAGTTTTGGATTGTTCAATAGTCTTGGATTTCTTCCATTGAGACATTTGTACTTCTATAAAGTTTTAAAAATATTTTTTGAAAAGTCCGGGTACAACTCTCCTAGGGTTTATGAAAACCGTAATTTGCGCGTCAACACTAGTAATCTCGTCAATGTACCTATAATCAATAAATCTCATTTTTCCACCTTCTACAATGTTACTGCTCCGCGTTTGTTCAATAAAATACCTCCAAGTCTGAGATGTGAGCGAGTTAAATCCGTATATCTTAAAAATGTAAAATGTTTGCTTTTCTCGTTAAACTACGCTGTAATTGGTAATTTACTGAATCCTTTGGTTTGATTTCTTTTTTTTGTATTTTTTTTTTTATTCTTTTTATAGTTGAATTTATACTTATTTTTTATCGCATCCCCATCGATAAATAAATCTTAATTCTTCTTTTTTTTTAAGTATGTACTGTACATTCGCCTCTTGTCAAAATCTGGCAACAGAATGTACATAACTATTTCAGTTTATAACTTAAATGCTGTACTATCTTGTTAATCTATCTTTGAATTTGTTATAAACTTTTGTATAACTTTAAGTTATTAATGAAATAAAGAAATAAAAAATAAAAAAAACTAAACTAAACTAAGTGCGACCCAGTCATGCCCTTAATTTTTTAATATGTATCCCGCAAATCCTTTAATTTTCTTTTCACAACATAGCTTGAGAAAAAAACAATCCATAAAAAATTAATAACTTAAACATTATATTAGGAGTAATAACTTATCAAAGCAAATTCATGTATAATGTTCTTTCATTGTTGCGCCTTATTTTCCAAGTTTTCATGCATAAATTCAACAAATCCTCCATTTATCTGTTTTAGGGTGCTGTGAAAATAGTCGCGTTAATAGTTAAAAATAAGCCAACTCGTACTATCTATTGATTTTGTATGCATTTCTACTTTTGAGAAGTCGTACTACCGCTACTCACTATTACTATTTTTGTTTCGAGTCAAATTTGTCCCTTTCTTTCCAAGTTGACTTAAAAAATAAATTGAAATCGGTTTTGATTAAAAATAAATTAAAATTAAGACAATTTTATTAATACAGAAGTAGACATTGATTCAGCTTCACTCCAATGCAAACCTTTTCTGGGAGTCGAATATGAAGAACCTTTATCAACTCGAAAAAAAGATAAAATTACGAAAGCTTAAATAATTTTTTTTAGGAATAATTGTAAACCTCTTCTTATTAATTAAAGAATTATAGCAAGAAATGCCAACTAATTTAATGATTTTTAAGCACATATGTATATGTTCTATTCACGGTTGCCTTCTAGCCAACAATAAACCCTTAACTGAAATATTAATAGAGTTCCAAGTCCCTCTCTCAGATTTTGAGATGATTCTAAATCAGTGGAATAATCTTTTATTTGTTGTTTGGAATCTCACCACTGATACCACGTCCATTTTGTGCAAAGTCTATAATTATATATTTAAAGATACCAGTGGTGAGAATCCATTTCTTAAGCTTATCAGGGTTCTGTTATTTACAAGAACAAAAAGTAGAAACGGAAACCTTATAATGAGAGTCAGTTTTCTGTTCATCCAACTGTTTGCCACAAACTCATACCTTTGGAATCGTTAGACGTAGAAGATGTTAATATTTGCACCAGAATTGAGTTTTGTTAGTCCGAAACAGACAATAACTTCAGACAATTTCAAAATAGACGTTCTATTGGGAAGCGATGTTTACCGTTTATAATCCTTGTAATCATCATGGCTGAGTGATTAAGTGCGTAATCACTGAGCAGGAGACTTAAGGTTTGAGTCGTAGAAAACACCAACAACAATTTTTACTGGCGGATGTCTGACAAACATCCAAGAGTAAAATTGTCATGAGAAGATTTTTATTTTTTTTTTTTTATAATTTGCACGTGTGAAAGGGGTTATGATTACCCTTATACTAATTTGTAGGACACGGGCGTTTTTGAGGAAAGAGGAAGAGACAAAGAGAAAGACAGATTGGTGTAGCTGGTTTGAAACTCATTCTCACAAATGGAAAAATGTCCCTTCGGAAACTGTACGTCCCTGTAATTCGTATGTCGGACAGCACGAATGGCTGCGATAAGCTAGACCAGGCCCTGCTTGTGCTGTTAGCGTCAAAATATTTATTTATATTTATTTTTAATTCTCATGGTTATTATTGAAAGAAAGGCAGAAACGCATTTGTCCAAAAAATTAAAAAAAACGGTACTTTGTTTCGCAACAATTGTTCTGTGGTTTCCTTTCTTACTAGAGTGGAAAATATAGAAGGCATTCTACAGAGATTTTGGACAATATAAAGAGATCCAAAGCAAATGATGTACACAGTTGAGGAAGTTGTCGTCAACTGGCATCAGAATCATCTATTTATTTCGCATGAAATAAATAAAAAAAGTCGAACAATTGCGAGAGCTTATATCAACTCCTCTGCGAAGGCATAACACTGGCAGTAGGGTTGTCATATGGCTGAAATGCAACTTTATCGTGATGATGACATCAGGAGGACGGAACAAAGTACTGCAATCATAAGCAACAACAATAACAGCAAAACAAAAATACTCCCCAGTTATCTGGACTGAAACTTAATACCATATGAGTTTCTAACCACTAAACCAAACTTTTTTCCCCCTTTTCAAAACGCCCGTGTCCTGAATTAGTATAAGGGCATTGAAATCCCCTTTAACGCGCGCAAATTATACCAACAAAAAAAGATAAAAGAGATTTTCTGATAGCAGCATCAATGATGTAAAATAATTTATATGTCAACGATGTGATCCACGGCGCAAATTCACTTGAAGGATCGAATCAAGTGAGGAAAGAATTGATAACTATGGTATCCCATGAGAAGTTTCCTTTGCGCAAATGGGAAAGTAACTCTAATCAGTTCTTAGAGTTGATTCCGTCGGAATTTTAAGAGGACGATCTGCCACTACCCTTTCACGAACTTGAATACATACATTGAAACTATTTGCATTCAATGTTTTCTAGCAAAAGATTTGTTAACCTTAATAATTATATTATCTGCAAACACAACACTAGCTCATATATATGCATGTACATATTATCTAATGGGTTGGATAGCTCCTTGTGTCATAAAGGCTAAACTTATGTTACAGAAACTGTGGTAAATCAAGTCCAACATGTGAGAGGAAGAACCTGATCTGCAGATTCAAAATCAGCGGAACACATTCAAAATGGAACTTACAGAATTAGTCATAGGAAGATAGCCAGTAAAAAATCGATTCCGTCGAGATAGATGCATTACAGATTTTTTTTACTATCCATCAAAAATATATATATATATTATAGCATATGTGTAACCTAATTGAAGCATCCAATTTGGATAAAATCGTTTGATTCGTTTTCGAATAAATCAGGCAAGTAAAGTGGTTAGAATAAAAATTCTCTTCTTGTCTCGAGTCGTAACCTCACAGGTGCTAGATATGAAGTAAATCCGTCCAACTATTTAGGCTCCGAAGTAAAGACTAGGGTATCACACAGTATCCCGGGGACCCATCTTCCTGTAGTAAAATGAAGACTCATAATCAGGGGAAACAACAAATTATTTTCGAAAACATTTAATTCACATTGTCGATGAATCAGGCTCAAAGTGTGAGCATAATTGTGATTGTGAGGCACATTGTATATATCATACAATACATACATATTAGGGTTACGGCCTATTTTATTCTTAAAAATTCTGCATTATTTAATACTTTGTCCTTTGTAAGATTAAATTTGAAATAAAATAACACAAAAAAACTTTATATATAAATATAACATTATAAGTAGAAGTCATTCCTTGTTGAATTCAAAATACCTAAAACAAAAATTTGATAAAGAAAATATTGAAATTCGCCGAATTTTTAGTATTTTTTATAACTATCGAAAATTTTATAATTATTAATTGGCTATCTAAGATTAAAATTTGATAAAGCAATAGTTAAAATTAGCGCAAATTTTTAATATTAACTGCTTTATCAAATATAAATTTTAGATATCTAATTTGAGAAAGTAGTAGTAAAAATTCTCTAACTAATTCTTAAATTAAATTTGATAAAGTAATAGTGTGGTTGTGATAATGAAATTAATTTTGACTTTTTGTTTTTTTTTCGAAAACATTGTGCACAGGGCTTGCCCAATCTCATGCACAAGAGGTTTCACATCCCAAAATCCACAAACATTTAACTAGTTAAAGAGCACAAAATCCCACATTTTGGAAAAAAGAGTAAAAAGTAGTACACTTTTTACAAAAAAAGTACAGAAGAACAGGTTCTACGAGTATATGTTCGAACTATTAGACAGATTTTTTCGCTACAGATATTGTTGATTGACGGTCCTCTTCACTCGGGAATAAAAAAATCCTCTTATAGACGCTCCCAGTATAAATGGCACCAGTCTTATCTTCACAGACTTGGGTCTTATTTTGGATAGGAAACGAAGCTGGAAAGCCAATTTACTGGAACGCGTTAAAAAAGCCAGTGTTGTTCTCTACTCCTGTAAAAAGGCCATCGGAAAGAGCTGGCGTATGCAAAACCGTATCACTCTATGACTGTACATGTCAGGCCCATACTTATGTATGATGTGATCGTTTGGTGGACGGCTTTGGAAAAACCTCAAATTTTTAGGGAAAGTACAGCGATCCGCAAGCACGTGCACCAGTGGTTCACTAAGAACCACTTCCTCCGAAGCAAGATATAATGCTTCATCTCTTGCCCCTTGACATTCTCGGCAAACAGATGGCCGCCAGTGCAGTTATCCATCTAAAAGCCTCCTCTATGTAACCCTTCCGTCTCCCAGATCACTGTAGCGTGTTTCAAGCGGAAATAATGGCGATTAAGGAAGCCCTGTCCTGGCTGAAGTGTAATGTATGATAGTATCTGTTCGGGATATTAGCATTTTCACAGATAGCCAAGCAGCAATAAAGTCCCGGGTAACATGCTAACTCACTACAAAGGCTGGTCAAGATAGCCGCTCGCCTCTCACGGAGATGACGGAGCAATTCAATATTTCTTATTTCTTATGTTTTTTTCTTATTACTTATTTCTTTTGTTTTTATTTGAGTTCGTGGAACGAAGGAGAAAGTGCCAGTGGATTGGACACACACTCTACGGCGCCAATATGCCATGCAGTGGAATCCGCTGACCTAGGCGGGTAGAACTGCGGAATGCCCTAGGCAAACGTGGCACATAGTTGAGGAGGAATCAAACTATTTGGGAATGAGTTGGAAGCAGCTCTCCGCACAAGCTGGCCCGCAGGCGTGTGTGATGCCTTATGCCCCTTGAGGGGAGGAAATATTTAAGTAATAAAAACAGAAATTATATAAAAATATACTTGTAAATAAAGGGTTTTTCAATAAGTACATAACAATTTTGTATTTAAATAAAACACAGAATAATTGAGGTATCGAGGTTGGCATTTTCGCGTTCGATATTGTTCCTGAGCTCCTCTAACGTTGTTGGCTTGTTGGCATAAACCAACGACTTAACGTGACCATTAAACCAAAAATGAGCTTAATCCCTGAAGATGATTTCTTTTTTTTTAAATTCCGACCACCGACTCAGAATTTCGGTAGTAATTTTTAAATATTTCCAAACGTTGCTCGTTCGTGAACTTCACCATGATAAAAATGTAAACCTTGACTGACGTTTTGACATTGACAGATCGTAAAAAAAGTTTAAAGGTGCGTGTAGTATACAGGTCCGAGAGTAGTACAAATACTACTACAATTCTCTATAAAGGCTCATAGAAAGTTATTTCCTCCGAATAACAAGAATGCATTTAGAGATCATTATTTGTTAACAGGAAGTTAAAAAAAAGTGTCACATTTAAAGAGAAATAAAAAATAATTTACACAGGGCTGTAGTTTTATATCTCAACGATTTTTGCATGCCGATTTTAAAAATGCACTCCATTTTGTTCTTTCGAGTATAGTTTTTTGTTTGTTTCCTTTTCCCATTCTTATTGTATTTGTTGAAATATCTATTCAAATTCATAATTAAACTGCAAATAATTTAAAAAAAGAAAAAAGGAAATTGTACCTAAAATAAGAAATAACGAAGTTGTATGGCAACAAAGTATGAGAGTATTTTAAGTTCATCTTTACTCTAAAATTAACTTTCTATCAAATTTCATGAATTATGAAACAAAAATTAGTTATCTTCCGGAAAGCTGACTTCATGAAAATAAACACCATTTTATGTAGCGTTAATTTCAACGTATACGAGTATGTATGTATGTTAACACCCAAATCTCTTTCCACGTTTCACGACGAAGTTTTCAAAAGTCAAAATAAAACAGCTATCCATCTACCCTGAAACTATCTAACTCATCGTTGGGCGAAACTAAAATAATCGCAAACCTGTTTGGTTATTTTTTCAGCCAATAATTCACCAATCATATCATGGTACCTGATTACGATTACTTCTCCTACATGGGAAACTGTTTAAAAATTTCGTTAGTAACAGTTGATATAAGCGTTGCCATTTGACATTTTTATTGTAACGATAAAGATACATAATTTTCTTTAAACTATATTGCATAATTTACAGAGATATGGTATAACACTACCTTACTACTGACGATACTAAAACTATTACGAGTACAACAAAATATATATCAAAATTTCAAGTTTATTTGAAGGAAAAGCTACTAAAAAAACCTTCAATAAATGGCTATATACTGAAATGGAGAGAAGTACTTAGTTGAAATCGATTTTGTTTATGAAGTGCTTATACATGCATACATATATATCACATTATTTAAATAAACAACTTTAATACAACTTAGAGGGAACAGTTTCACAAGAATCTTTAAAAGCATAAAGATAACTTAATAATAACAGAACATTTGAAATGTATACCAAATTAATATGTATACGAAGGGTATACCAAAATGAATAAATAAACAAGTAAATATATACGTAAATAACTAAATAAATAAATATATATATATAAATAAATACAGTTTAAATAAATATAGATTAACAATAAATAAATAAGTAGATTAATAAATAAATAAGTAAATGAATAAATAAATACATAGATAAATATGTAAATATCATAGATAACAGCTCATAACAGCAGAATAAATAATTTTATATGTATAACGTACGTAACTCTAATTTGGTAGATTCGCAACCAAGTCATTGTCAGATGATATATATGCAAGTAATGTTATAACCTGTTCAATTTTCGCTAACGTGTGCTGCTCCTCAGTGGAAAAAAACCCGTGTTAGTTTTAAGAGTTTATTCTGACTTATTTGAAGTCTTTATTAGCACAGTTGCCCCATACATGTGAGCGTTAAAACATAAATCGCTTGAAAATTGCAAGATCATTGTCGTTTTATTCACATTATTAACGATTTATTGAATATGTAAACCAAAGTTTAATATTTTATCTAGGTGTACACCAAGATATTTAGCGCTAGATTTCCACTCGGTCTTCGTACCGTTTATTACAAGTCTGTTGTTTGGTAAGAAACGAACAACTTGTGAAAAAGACAGCCATTCGGACGGTATTTAAAGCGGATTGTACATTAATTTCATTATCGAAACCAATTGCATTCGACGAATAAATAGGTACACGTATCATCTGCATATATGACTAATTCGCAGTTTCTGAGACGAGGGAAGTATGATGTGTAAATACTAAATATTGCAGAATTATGGCAAGAACCGATCCTTGGGGTACTTCTGCACCAATAAGGTGTTCATGAGACATCCAGTTGTTGACAGACACCTTGAACTTACGACTCTATAAAAAGAATTGGATTATTTTATTTAAATAAGCGGGGAAATTTAACCTCATTAACTTGTGAAGCAGACCATTATGCCAAACAGTATCAAATACTTTTTTCCACGTCAAGTAAGTAATACCATACCAGTACTTTTCCCCAAAGCCAAATTATTCTTAATGTGTTTGGTGATAAGATGGACTTGATCAACTGTGTTATGATGGGCTCAAAAACCAAATTGTTCGGCCGGCAAGATATATACTGTGTGTGCCTATGTGAGATACTAATTTCTTTTTAATTAATTGTTCAAAGCAAACTCAAGCCGACTTCCAGAAACAAACGTAGCACTTTGGGTACAATCGCTAACTGGTCCCACTGAAACCCCATTAAACCCCATGTGGTGTAACTAATCACCACGATCTATTCACCATGTGCAACGCTTTGTTTTCTCATCAAATGTTTCCTATAACGTGCCTTAAACGACTGGATGATTCTTAAAACAAACAATCGCTAACTGGTCCCACGGAAACCCCATCAATTAAGGGATTGGATCCATTCCTCTCTAATCATTTCAAAGTACTGGAGATGGTATCTATTTCTGATATGAAACTTGGTACTTTGAAACGAAGGGTTCCCAAACAGCAGCAACTTCAATCTTTTAAAAAACTATCTTTTATTTATTGTACATGTTTATATGTAATGCATCTATCTTAATAAAAATATCTCAGTCAGCAGTTATTGCAAAATGTCACAGTTTTTAAAGAACAGTTCTTCGATACTGAGCAAACCTCGTCAACATTAAAATATAGTTTTAAGACGAAAAACGCTTCCACAGTTTCGGCCGCAGTTGGTCGAGGAAATGACATTGTTTTCACTATTTTCACCGATTCTGGCTCATCCTCCGGCATCTGATTTATTAGCTGACTTTCATCAATCTGCCCGAAATACTCTTCATTTTCATGACTTTCAAGATATATCATACAAAGTTTTCATTGCAGTCGTGCAAGTCGCATTCTTCTATTTCACTAAGATCTTCATTAGTGCGATCGTTTTCTTTAAAAATCCCAGCGTTCTTGAACCAATTTTCAATGGTTTGTGGTGTAACTAGTCACCAGGACCTATTCACCATGTGCAACGCTTTGTTTTCTCATCAAATGTTTCCTATAATATGCCTTAAACGACTGGATGATTCTTAAAACAAAACATTTTATATTAAAACTTATTGAAATCTTAAAATTTACCCTGATCAAGAGGCTGTATGAGACTGACAGTGTTGGCCGGTAAAAAAAACTATTTTAATATTATATGATGTTAAATTAAGCTTGGGACAGGAAGAATTGTCTACAAGCACTACAATTTTCTTATTTTTCTTGGACATATTATCATCCATCGCTTTTATGATTTCGGCCCAGAGTGTGCTTGTCATCCAAGACTTTTTATTCCACTTGTAAGGCACTTGAATTTGTTTGAAACGGAAACAACGAGGTTGCCTGTACATACCAATTGAAAATAGGTACATACTTTTCTGATTCAGTAGCGTATTACTATTCTCTCATTTGGTATTACTATTCTCTTAGTTGGTATTTTTCCACCGTTCACTTTTTGATGTCCTGAAACACATGTTCCATCAGGTAGTGCCTTGTAATATAACTCAGATCATCTGCATTAAATACTTCTTCAAGGACATATTTTTGCAGTAAATCCGGAATGAGGAACTGTTTAAAGTTGTCGGCTGCTTCTACATTAGCAGAACATGATTCGCCACGAAACTTTCCGAAACGAATATCTTCGTTTCTCTTTCAGCGGTGAAGCCAGCCTTGATTGACTTCAAAACCTGTAATTTCGTTCGCAAATTGTTGAGCCTTTTCAAGTAATATCGGTTCGGTTATTTTTGCATTTTTCTCGGACATTCGTTCAAACCATTTACATAGTTTTGCTTAAAATTTCGCGTTTTGGCTTTCTGTCTTCTTTGATTTAAGTTTTAATTTCGTCTCACTTCTTTATTATTTTACACAGTGCTTTCTGAAATTTGAAACTTTTTTGTAACTTCTTTTCTTGATTTTCCCGACTTAATTTCTTCTAGAATTTTTATTTTATTTTTAAGTGACAAAGTATTTCCTTTTTTTAAACATTAATTTTAAATTGTGGATAATTGCAAACATTAACAAGAAATGGATTTTGGTGTGTGAAATGGATTTTGGTGTGTTCTTACGCGCATTTTTCTTATAAACCATTTAATTTGATACAGAATTGTAGAGAAAATATATGGTGAATACGTTTGCGCTTCTTATAAGACATTTTTTCTTAAATGAGATATGATACGTAAAATACTGTACAAGAACAACAATACATGCTTTCGATGTAGCAACAGATATCACACTCTATTGCATCTTCAACTGAATTTTTGTTCCTTACTTGATAAACCCACTGACTTTCTTCAGCCGACTTATTCTGCCAAAATCTATATACGAAAACTACTTGTCGTGATCCTACAGGTGGCTATGTCGTCCACCTACCTTTCAAGGAAAGTTTTCCCAATTAGATCGAAATAGGAAGGCTACGAAACATTAAAAATTCTTAGGACCGAGGCATTTTGACTAAACATAAATCCAAAGACCAAAATTATTCAGTCATTAAGGAATACCTTGCTCTTGATCGCATGGAACATCCAGCTTATCAGAAATTATAAAAGCCCATAAAATTCGTTCTTATTATGTATTTACCTCATCATACTGTGATCAAGAATCAAAGTTTGGACGAACGCCTACATATTTTGTAAAGTAAATATTATACTTTACAAAATATGTAGGCGTTCGTCCAAACAGTGGCCCACGCACACATATTGGGGACATTTTTGTCAAAAAAAAGTATCTTCTATGGAAATATTAGGTGCGCAACTAAGTTCTCGCTGTTTGTCAATAGATGGCTCCAGCAGTAAGTGCTGGACGATTTTGACATATCCAAAACGTCATGAACCGAGCTTAGACATATGGTAAACAAACTGTTTTGACACATTAGTGATTTTGTTTTGGCGTCATATACTTTTGGATTTGTGAAAATGTCTGATTTTGTGCCAAATAATCGTCATTTGCGGGAAGTGTTGATTTTCTTCTTTCATTCGAAGAAATCGACGGCTGAAGCGCATCGAGAGCTCCAAAAAGTTTACGGAGATGCTGCTCTAAGTGAAACAACGTGCCGTGATTGGTTCCGTCACTTCAAAGACGGTGATTTCGATGTTGACGACCGTCCGCGTGAAGGAAGGCCAAAATCCTTCGAAGACCCTAAATTGGAGGCATTGCTCGATGAGGATCCGTGCCAAACGCAAGAATAGCGTGAAGGAAGGCCAAAATCCTTCGAAGACCCTGAATTGGAGGCATTGCTCGATGAGGATCCGTGCCAAACGCAAGAATAGCTTGCTTCAGCATTAGGAGTTACCCGTCAAGCCATTTTCAAGTGATTGCATGCGTTTGGAATGATTCAAAAATAAGGAACTTGGGTTCCTTATGATCTGAAGCCAAAAAACGTTGAGCGTCGTTTTTTCACCTGTGAACAACTGCTCCAGCGGCAAAAAAGGAAGGGTTTTCTTCATCGCACCATGACGGGTGATGAAAAATGGATTCATTACAGCAACCCAAAGAAAAGAAAGTCATGGGGCTGCCCGGTCATGCTTCTACGTCGTCGGCTCGGCCGAATATTCACGCTGCGAAGATTATGCTGTGTATCTGGTGGGGCCAGGTCGGTGTCATTTATTATGAACTGTTGAAACTCAACGAAACCATCACTGGGTAACGGTATCGACTTCAGTTGATGCAATTGAGCCGAGCACTGCGCGAAAAAAGGCCACAATACGAGTAGAGGCACGAAAAGTGATTCTACAGCATGACAACGCTCGGCCTCACGTTGGCAAACCCGTTAAAACCTACCTGGAAACGCTCAAATGGGAAGTCCTACCCCACCCGCCATATTCCCCAGATATTGCGTCATCCGATTATTACTTGTTGATTCGTGGATAGCCTCAAAAGATGAACACTTTTACCGTAACGGTATTCGAGCTCTGACAGAAAGTTGGGAATAAGTTGTAGCTAGCTATGGGCAATACTTTGAATGATTCATTTGTAACCATTTGTAACCACAATAAAGTTGCATTTTCATAAAAAAAAACAGCGAGAACTTAGTTGCGCACCTAATATTTTAGCAACAAATTAATCCCTTCAACAACATTTTCCAAAACTAAAAGATCGGTTCTTCACTCTAATTTCAAAGTTGTATGATTCTTCAGGGTGGCTTGCTCCAATCATCATTTCAACCGAAATCATCATGCAGCAGATCTGGAAAGATCACAAAGAGTGCGACCAAGATCTCAAACCTACCACGCAGCAGAGTTGTAAATCAATTCTAGCCAACTCCCTGGTATAAAGACTCTAAGTATATATATAAGTATAGGTGTATTGAATACCCTTAGGCTTCCATGCGAATTCACGGCTTTTTCGATTCGTTGGAACAGGCATATGTCCTTTATATTAGAGTTCAGCATGGCATGTCATCTTTCTGCCCTCCTTTGCTATGGGCCAAAACGAATGTTGCTAGAACTGCATGGCTGAATAAACGCCACGTATTTGCGAATCGAACTTCTGAAAACCTAACTAATGTAAAAACTACAACTTGGCATCATGTCTCGTCTCGTCACATGATGAACGACGAGAGAACGAACTGTAGTGGGGCAGTCCAAAATGGTTAGATCAGCTATTGGCAAAATTAATTGGCCAACTTTGATCCCATCTTCTCTTGATGAATCACTTTTAGAAGCAAAAACTCATCAAACTTTAACGACAATCCCGAGTGATGGATTCGAATTTATCTTACACCGATTTTCTTGATGGCTAAGAGTTTTTAGTTATGTTTTTAGGTTTTATAATGCAATCAAATTTCGCGAGCGACCCACGCTCGCTTTTGCATGAAGAAATTGTACTTACCAAAATCAGAATGATTAAGCTATTTCAACAAACTTACTTTTCAACAGAATATGAAGCATTTCTTCGGAAGAAAACAATAAAATCCAGAACTGCTTTGTCGACCCTTAATCATGTTTCCGATTGTAAACAGAGTCTATGTGATGATGGAAGATTAAGTTCTTCCACAATATACTAGAACGAACGCCACCCCATTTTAAGTACTTCTGTATAATTCATTCTGCTCTCAACTTTCTGTTGCATACGTACATCAACTTCCTTAAACAGTGAAATTCAACTCATGGTCCAAGCAAGATGGCCAAAGCTGAAAAGTCTTGTGAAATTATGTATTCGTCACTGTAAAATATGAACATAATAAAAAAAATACATACTCAGTTAATGGGTATACTACGACTTTGCAGGCCCACTTTTAATTAAAAACTATTATGGAAGAATGTGTCGAATGTGTGTGAAAGCGGTACGTGTGCTTATTCGTTCACTTATCCACGAAAGCAATTCACCCAGATGAAGTGATCTATCAACTCAAGCCTTTCTTACTTCCTTTTTACATTTCGTAGTCCGTCGAGGCTTATCCGATCAGATATTTTCCAATCACAACACAAATGTCATCGTTGCATCAAAATCCCTCATGTAGGACTTTCAAAATGCTCTCAGAACATACCCGAAATCAAGTACTACACTCCTAGCATTAGATCCGTCGGGGGGAACTATCCACCGAAATTTCAACTTCGGTATCATTAAATCCGTCCGAGGGGAATCGTCCACTTGTCGTAAAGTGAATGCTTTTTCACTGCTTCATTAAAAACGGACGGATCGAATCTGCCCATACAATTGTCATCCGCTGTGAATTCTTTCCGGATTTATCTGTTTTGCAAGAAAAGTTTGACATTTCACATACGCCGGAAAATCCTTGCGAATTTGTTTGATATTTGGGTTTCTTAATAAATGAAATTAGTAATAGTATATAGAATAGTAACTTTTCACAAACCAAATTAACTTTTATTCCTCCTGGTGCCCTCAAATGGGTGGTTTGTGGGAAGCAGGAGTACAAAGTTTTAATGCACATTTTCGTAAGATTACAGGTAGTAATAAACTAACGTTCGAAGAATTTTAAACACTTGTCTAAATTCCAGACCGATCTCTCAAATGTCACAAAACCCATCAGACCTAATCCCTCGTACTCCAGGCCATTTCTTGGGAGAAAGTCCCCTACTCAATCCTAATTACCCATTAAATATTGATTCTATATTCCTAGAAACTTTTTTTAAAATGTTGGGTTTTCTTAGAATTATTTTTTGTTATGAGTGAAGTTTTTCTTCAAACAAAAGACTCTCCCTATAGGCTATAATATGTTACAAGATATTTTTCATTTCCAGTCGACTTTATTGAATTATTCAGCAGTGCTGCAAGACGGCCGGTAATGTTCAGTTGAAATTGTGAAGAGAACTTTGAATTATTATTTACATGAGATTGCGGATGTCACTATGTAACACTTCTTCTTGCCTCTTACACCATTGCTTACTCAAGTTCCTAACACAACCCTCATTCACTCCACTCTCAACCCGCATAGAGGAAGACGTATTCAACTCTCAACTCTATAAAATGAGTTTACCCAAAACTTATTTCGTTTTCTTATTTTTTTCCACCGATTCGGTTGCAAACGGCAAACTGGATCCAACGATATCTGCAAGAGTTACGGAGAGAAGCAGTAAACGGAATGGATTCAACATCTACTATGCTACTGCCCCTGTGCACGACGAAGTCGAGCTTTGGGCTCTAGATTTTTGGAAACCATAGCACAGCTAAAATATACAGGTAAGTTACAATCCGCCTTGAATGGATCGTATGATACCCTAACCTTCATCTTCTAACCCATCCCTAATAAAGTGAACGTGGCGTTGTCATATAAATTGACATTTTTGTAGTCAGAAAATATTCTTGCGATTTTAAGAGATTTTACCATATAATTTCTGGCAGACTTTTTCTTATAAGAAAGCGCTGTCGCCATTCGTAACAGAAAAAGCAAAATTCTTTTCTTTTTTTAAGAAAAAAAATGTGGACGTATCCCAGTATAATGCACGAATAAATTGTAGAGAACGGCAAAATCTCAACAATCTCTACATCTACATCTTTTTTATAGGCAAAATCTACTGCGCCAAATCATTGGATCCATGAACTTGAAATTTTCCGTTACAGTTACTTTAACAATTTTAAAAACAGCTCAACCGGATTGAATGATGAATGAAAATTCCTATTTTGCCCTGAATTGTGAGTCGACAGTCAACCACACATCCAGATAGACCGAATTCAACCATACACGTAGATGGACAGAATTGAAAGACCTACTTACATATATACACAAGTAGGTGCAAGTAAAAAGAAATAAAGTCTACGACTGGGTCGCACGTACTACACCTGTATATTGTTATTTGCAAATGTCTCAATTTGAGATCTAAACAAAATCTTTGCTAAAACTAAAAAAAAAAATATTATGTATTAGGTGTGCAACTAAGTTCTCGGTGTTTTTTTTTGACGAAAATGCAACTTTATTGTAAAAAAATGGTTACAAATGAATCATTCAAAGAATTGCCCATCGCTAACAACAACTTCATCCATCCATCTTTCTGGCACAGCTTGAATACCGTTACGGTAAAAGTGTTCATCTTTTGAGGCTATCCACGAATCAAGCCATTTTTTGATGTCTTCATATGAGCCGAACTGCTGATCAGCCAGACCATGTGCCATCGAATGGAATATCTGGGGAATATGGCGGGTGGGGTAGGACTTCCCATTTGAGTGATTCCAGGTAGGTTTTAACGGGTTTGGCAACGTGAGGCCGAGCGTTGTCATGCTGTAGAATCACTTTTTCGTGCCTCTGCTCGTATTGTGGCCGTTTTTCGCGCAGTGCTCGACTTAATTGCATTAATTGAAGTCGATACCGTTCCCCAGTGATGGTTTCCTTAGATTTCAGCAGTTCATAATAAATGACACCGACCTGGTCCCACCAAATACACAGCATAATCTTCGCAGCGTGAATATTCGGCCGAGCCCAAGTTCCTTATTTTTGAATCATTCCAAACGCATGCAATCACTTGAAAATGGCTTGACGGGTAACTCCTAATGCTGAAGCAAGCTATTCTTGCGTTTGGCACGGATCCTCATCGAGCAATGCCTCCAATTCAGGGTCTTCGAAGGATTTTGGCCTTCCTTCACGCTATTTTTGCGTTTGCCACGGATCCTCATCGAGCAATGCCTCCAATTCAGGGTCTTCGAAAGATTTTGGCCTTCCTTCACGCGGACGGTCGTCAACATCGAAATCACCGTCTTTGAAGTGACGGAACCAATCACGGCACGTTTTTTCGCTTAGAGCAGCATCTCCGTAAACTTTTTGGAGCTCTCGATGCGCTTCAGCCGTCGTTTTCTTCGAATGAAAGAAGAAAATCAACACTTCCCGCAAATGACAATTATTTGGCACAAAATCAGACATTTCCACAAAACCAAAAGAATATGACGCCAAAACAAAATCACTAATGTGTCAAAACAGTTTGTTTACCATATGTCTAAGCTCGGTTCATTACGTTTTGGATATGTCAAAATCGACTATCACTTACTGTTGGAGAACTTAGTTGCGCACCTAATATATCGATATTGTTCTCAACGAACAATTTATAAATCTTCCCATGTTACCAACCTCTTTCAATATGATATCAAAAATTCATCAATATCTTTTCATAATAGCCACTGATCACAATATCAAGACTCATGTATGCAGTTCAACCGAACAACATTCAGAAAAATTACAATCCGTCTGGAATGGATCGTATGATACCCTATTCCCTCATCTTCTAACCTATCTCTAATAAAGTGGGCGTGGCGTTGTGAATGGTTTCGTTCAAATGCAGTGAAATCTTTCTACTCAGAGGATATTGTCTCTATTTTTAAGAGATTTATCCCAAAATTTGTGGCTAAGAATTTTTCTAAGAAGAAAGTGAGCGTGGAGGTCGCCAGTTTTAGTATTCACAATAAGACTTGATCCTCACCTTACATAGAAAAAGCGAAATACGTTCTTTTAAGAAAACGTCCCCAAAAGTGAGCGAGTATAGAAACAGCAATATATGTTTGTTTTTTTTTTTAAAAAAATGAGTTCTCAAAAAGTGGACGTGGCCATGTATAATGTAATGACAAAATGTAGAAAAAGTTAACGTCTGCATATTTTATCTACACAATATTTTTCAGTTTCTAGCAAAAGTATTGAGAAAAAATTATTTTTTTTACATTTACACTTGTACTGCCTCGGATTTTTGAAAGCTTATATACCAAATTTCACATTCCTAGCTCATAATTTAATACCCAAAAAGTGGTGAAATACGGACAGACTGACGAACGGACATGGCTAGATCGACATAACTTTTGATGCCAATCACAAACATACCTATATATACTTTTGGGGGTACACGGTTCGTATTTCCCAATGTTACAAACTATGTGTCAACATTAAAGTAGCTTGGATAGGGTATAAAAATCCACGATAAGGTCGCACATACTTGCACCTATGTACATTTGCAAATCAGTCGTTCACAGACTTTCACAGAGTGCACGTGTGTTTCGGCTTCTCTTTTAAATTCAAAGTGGTTTGAAATAGAAAATTACAGCTTACGTTTTCAAGT
Source organism: Pocota personata (assembly GCA_963082735.1). Classification (NCBI taxonomy): domain Eukaryota; kingdom Metazoa; phylum Arthropoda; class Insecta; order Diptera; family Syrphidae; genus Pocota; species Pocota personata. Next base: position 108,425,002 of record OY720431.1, on the reverse strand, counting down.
AGCAAGTTGGCCCGATAGTAGTGATAGTGGACTACCAACCTGGGGACTTGGGTTTGATTCCCGGCGGGGAAAGTAGTATCGTGGATTTTTTTTTTTTTTAATTAAATAAAAAAGTGTAAATAAAACTAAGAAGAGTGACGACAGCAGAAGTCAGACGATGGACGACGACGAGCGGTCCGCGCTCTCAATAGCGGGATTAGCTGAAACCATATCAGCAGACGAGACGGGTCAATCAGGCCACCCAGCAATGGTGGCTAAAGCAAGTACTGGAAAGAGGAGAAAATTAAAACAAACTCCCAACTTGGTAAAGCGCCCCTCCACATCAGCTTCATCAGAAAAGCTGCCGGGTGGAGTGAGGGAAGGGACACCGGGTACATCAACAGCAGCAACAGACGAAAAAAAAAACGGCAGAGGTCAAATGATAGCTATGAATACCCATACGTCTTCGATGGTGGGGAAGGCCGTTACATGGGAGAAAATAATATCTTCTCTGTTCTGGTGGCTTCAGAATCAGAAGACGAAGACGAAGAGGTAGAGAGTGTAATTAGCAGCATCAGACAGCTGCAACTAAGAGTGCGTGCTATCAAGGCCAAGCAAATGGCCAGGAGGGAGAATGAGCGGCAGCAAGAACTCCAGCGCGCTCAACAACAACTACAATAGCAGCAGCAGCCAGATAGCCAGCTACAAGAACAAAAGCAGCCGTAATTGCAGCAGCATAAGCAGCAACAACAACAACAAAAACAGCTGAAGAAACAGCAACTACAAGAAGTACTGCAACCAAAGCAGTAGTTCGTAATTAAACGTCTACCCGCTCCAATTCTCCAAACTCAAACACAATCTGTGACTCCCCAAGTGACCTACGCCCAAATGGCGGCAGGCCGGGGAAACACGGAACAGAAAAGACCGAAGGTTGCTTCTCAGGCACCAGCGCCTAGAGCACCGGAGGCTCAAACCGACTTGTTGGCCATCTTGCTCTCTATCCAAGGGCAGATGGGTCATCTTCAACGTCAGGTACAGGAGCAGGCGAGGCGGGTGGACCAGATCTACGCACTTCTGCCGGGCCTAACGCACCTCCAGTCGTAATGGGTACGAACATGGAGGAGCAACCCTTGAAGATCCTTGCGGTGAATGTGAATTCACTGATTAGGATCGAGCGAAGAGCCGTATTGTTTAAGTTGCTTGAAGACCAAACCCCTGATGTGCTTACGGTTAGCGAAACAAAGCTATCCCAGAAGCACAAATTGGAGCACAATAAATACAATATCGTCAGAAGAGACCGACTCAACTCCACACAAGGAGGAGGTGTTACGATCTTCATTAAAAATCAAATGCAATTTAAGGTAGTGTACAGCGATGAAGTGCGAAGATTTCAGGTGCTGGAAGCGTGTATCGTGTGCATCCCTCTCCATAGTGGAAAGAGGATGTACATGATAGCACTCTATGCACCTGAAGCTACTCAATCTACGTTATTTATTGCAGATCTCGAGACACTTTTTCAATGCCTAAGGCTGGAGTCGGAGGAGAAATAATTAATCCTAGAGGGAACCTACTATTCAATTGGTGGGGTAGGCACAGTGTCGAGTATAAACTCGATTTGAAAGCTACAGATAGTCCGCCGTTTCCTAGAAGCAGCTCCTGTCTGAATCTCTTGCTGTTCGACGTACGGTTATAACTGACCGATACGGAAAGACAAACTTTAAACTGCCTTCACACATTTGTGTATGACAGTGACCATTACGGACTCAATGCCGTAGTAACGATTCCCACCGAAATTGAGGAGTTGAAGGAGGTTATAGAAGCGTACTCCTACAATTATAGTAGGACGCGTTGGACTCGCTTCTCCAGAGTTTTGACAAGAGCACTCTCCTCGAACTCGCTCTACCCACCGTCCAATAGCAATCTGTCAAACGAGGAGATTGACTGGTACCTAAAACAAATGGATGAGATAATTAAACGAACTATGGATAGTACGATACCTCGGTGTCAACCAACGGTGTCTGTAAATTTACATTGGAACAACAAAATTCGGAAAAGCCAACAACCCGAGTATGTTTCCGCAAATAAATAAAATATTTCGGAGGAATAATCAAAACGGCCTTCCATGTCTTAAGATCCCCCGAACGACGAACAATGCACGAATACTGATAAAAGCAGGTATGGATCCAGATAACGCAGTAGAGGATGACAACTTCTTTGTGATCGAAGATCCGCAGAAGAAGGTAGAAGCTATAGGAGCGATTTTCCAGGAAGTGTACAAGGTGAATGATACCATTTGCCCGAACCGCGAATTGGAAAATCGCGTCTTTGTACATAACTTCAGCCTTCGAAATGATATAGAGCACTGGCGATCCGAGAACATAGGTTTTACCGAGTTCAATGACGATATTATGGCGAACAATGTCATCGCCGATGAAAGGGTACATCCCCCGTACATATCGAAGGTGGAGCTCCAAGAGATCTTTGAATCATTGAGAAAAAATAAATCTATGGGAATCGACGGTGTCGAACATTGTGCTTCGACATCTCCCTCTAGAAGCGGTGGACATTTACACCACTCTGTTTAACAATGCGCTGAATAATGCACATTACCCAGCGCATTGCAAAAGAGCAGTGATACAACCCATCCCCAAAAGGGGTAAGGACACCTCCAATCCGGCAAATCTCCGGTCGATAAGTCTCCTTCCGAACATCAGCAAGGTATTCGAGAAAGTTATCAATAGAGCCCTGCTTAAGTGGACTGAGAACAATAATATAATTCCGGATAATCAATTCGGTTTTAAGGGGGGGCATGATACAATACATGCCACGTCTAAACTGGTATCGGATATCCTATGGAACAAAAGCAAGAACCAATGCACGGTTCGATACCGTATGGTTAGAGGGACTTTTCTACAAGCTGAGCAGGCTGGGCATAAGCAAACCACTGCTGTACATACTTTATAATATGCTCACCAGTAGAGAGTTCATTGTCAAAAATGGCAATGTGACTTCTGCTGGAACATTTCTAATTAAAAACGGTCTGCAACAAGGTGCGGTTAATTCACCGATCCTTTTCAACATTTACACGAGCGATCTGATAGGATCACTTCACCATGCCATAGCGTACGCAGACGACTTGATCGCGTACAGATCAGGACCAAAAATCGAGGTCATTGCAATTCTCTTGCAACGTGACTTCGATAAGATTCAGCGATATTGCGATGACTGGAAGTTGAAGATCAAACCATTCTTTTTAGGACGCCGTTGTCTGGGGCCTCTAGGGATACCAGAAAGAATTGGCGAAAGTTCTCAATAGTTGGACTTGCGAGTCGAAGTGTAGTCAGATACCTGGGGCTCTGGTTTTTAACAAACATATAGATGCTGCTCTGGCCAGAGCCAAAGGTGCTTTTGCCCTTACAAAGAGACTTTTTTATAGCAAGCAACTCGATGCAAGGGTAAAGGTAATCTGCTACATGGCCCTCATTAGGCCCATGCTCGTATATGGATGCCCCGTGTGGTTCAACGTGGGAGCAAGCTTGTTGGAAAAGATTCGGGTGTTTGAGAGGGCTTGCCTTCATTTGTACAGAACACCAGAGTCCCAGTACATAAAATTCTATCCCAATGAGGTCCTATACAACAGGGCTAACCTAATTAGAGTGGATAATTTCGTTACCCTTCTGATTCGAAGGCACATTGCAAGAGCAATGAGCTCGACGAACAACCTGATCTCCGGGGCTTATTACCCCAATTACGAATATTACGAGAGAGTGCGCCTTAACGGCTTTGTTCCCCCAGAGGCGTTCCTCTATTTTGATGAAAAAGGTCTGATCCAGGACAGATTGGCGGTGCCGCTGATCTTCCACGTTGCTCGGACAGTTGTGGATAGGCGACTCAACTACGACAGAGACGTTGCACACGGCAGTGTGGAGCATCTCCGGTTTAGTAGGGCGGTATCGGGTCGCGATATTGAGGACGTACAACGTCAATACGGTCATTTCTGGTGGCTGGCCGAAAGAGAGGAAACTCCTTCGTCGTTTCCTCCTAATCCAGGGTAGCCTGTTTGATGCTAAAAGTTGGCTGTTCTTGCCCATGGCCGACTTACATAGTTTAGGTTTAGGTAGTTTTTTAGGTTTCGGTAGGTGTAGGTAGTGAATAAAAAAAAAAAAAAAATATATAAATATATCCACAGCACTTGGATGAAAAAAATACAAAAAAAGCACAAAAAACACAAAAGACATAAAAAAAAATTATAAAAAAACAGCACTCGACAAAAAAAAAAAAAAAAATTATAAAAAAAAAAAAAATCAAAAAAAAATTTACGTATAGAATACGTAAGGTAGAGTAAGATAGGCTAATTTAGAATAAGATAGTTTTAAGATTTATTTTAAGGTAGTTTATAAGTTTTATTTATAAGAATACAAAAAATGTTCAGTCACTAAGTTTTTGACTAATTTTCTTAGTAAGACTTAAATTTAAATTTAAAAGAATGAAATTAATAAACAATTTTCATGTTCGTTACGTCGAAAGACATAGTTTTAAGTGTTAGGTTTAGCTTAGAGCGCCCGCATAGGGCCAGTAAGTTAGAATAAGAATAGTTAAGTTAGTTAAGCTAGTTTTAAGCGTTTTGTCTAGCATGTAAGTTATAATGAATTACCCAATAAAATGCATTAAAAATGAAAAATGTTATGCCTTCACATCAGTCGTTCACAGACTTTCATAGTGTTCAGACTTGTTTCGGCTTTCATTTAAAATCGTAGTATTTTAAAAAAAGAGATTTAAACAGTACAATTTCAAGTGGCGAGTTAGCCTAGAGGTAGTGGTGGTGAACCGCGAACCGTGAACCCAGGGGCTTGGGTTCAATTCCCGACCAGGGAAAACTTCAATTTAGACTTTTTTTTATAATTTGTACAAAAATAGTGAATAAAAACTCCCATTAGCGGGACCAGCTGATAACAAAGTATTAGCCGATGAGGCAGTGAAATCAGGCCACTAAGCAACAGTGGCTGCAGATGGTACGTCGAAGAGGAGAAGTAAGTTAAAACCGTCTCCCAATTTGGTTAAGCGTTCGTCCACATCAGCTTCAGCTGTACAGCTACCAGGTGGAGTGAGGGAAGGGGCGCCGAGCACAACAACAGCAGCAGCAGCAGAAAAGAAGCGACAAAGGTCGGATGACTCTGTCGTGTTCCCGTACATCTCCGACGGCGAGGAAGGCCGCTATATCGGAGACGACAACAATTGCTTCGCAGTTCTGGCATCCTCCGAATCGGATGACGAAGATGAAGAAGTACAAAGTCTGACTAGCAGCATCTGACAGCTAGAGCAGAGGGTGCTTGCCATTAAGGCCAAACAAATTGCAAGAAGAGAAAGGGAGCGGCAGCTAGAGCTCCAGCGCCCTTCCGAATAACAACGGAAGCAGCCAGAAGGCCAGCTGCAACAACAACAAATGCAGCCGCAAATGCAGGAGCAGAAGCAGCAGCAAGTACAACAGCAGCCGAATAAGCAGCAACAACAACAGCAGCAGAAAAAGCAGCAACAACCGCAGCAGCAGCATAAAAAGCAGCAACAGCAGCAGCAGTAGAAATAACAGCAACAGCAACCGCAGCAACAGAAGATGAGTACGAAGAACAGGGTGCCGCCAATTAACACGCACAAGGTTGAAAGACACAATTGAACTATGTAAGTCGGCCATAGACAATAATTTTTCTATTGAACGTTTAAATGTAGACAGGCATTCTATCCACTGCAATACAGCGGAACAGTATAAAAAAAATTAAAGATTTGTTAAAGGACATGACGACGGAGTTCTTCTCCTTCACCCCGAAGGGGGAAAAGCGGCAAACAATGCTGCTGAGGGGGATAGAGCCATCTACTGATCCGGACACGCTCCTTGCGCTGCTTTAAGAGAAAGAGTGCGATGAGCTCCATTTCGTAGGGGTCAAGCCATTCACCACAGCTAAGGCAAAAAGGGAGAGGAGGAAACTGCCATTCTTCCTAGTTCAGCTTTCACCCAATAGCAAGCTTTAAGGAGTACTAAAATCCTAGACTACCAGGTTGTCGCATGGGAAAAATTAAGAAGGAGCGAAAACATTTTGCAATGTGTTCGCCGCCAAAGGTTCGGTCACGCCGCGTCGAACTGCGAAATGCAGAATCGATGTGACAAGTGTGGAAAGAACCACAAAGCAGAGGAATGCACTCTGGGTAAGGATGGAGTGGCAGATAAGAGCCAGCTCTCGTGTGCTTTATGCAGGAACTCGGGACACACCGCAAACTATCGGGGTTGTTCTAAGTTCCAGTATATTAAGAAAGTAAATCTGGTTCGTCAGGAGAAGGTCGTAGTGAAACGTCTACCTGCTCCAATTCTCCAAACTCAAACACAATCCGTGACTCCCCAAGTGACCTACGTCCAAATGGCGGCAGGTCGGGGAAACGCGGAACAGAAAAGACCGAAGGTTGCTTCTCAGGCCCCAGTGCCTAGGGCACCGGAGGCTCAAACTGACTTGCTGGCCATCTTACTCTCTATCCAAGGACAGATGGAGCAGCTTCAACGTCAGGTACAGGAGCAGGCGAAGCGGGTGGACCAGATCTACGCACTTCTGCCGGGCTTAACGCACCTCCAGTCGTAATGGGTACGAACATGGGGGAGCAACCCTTGATCGAGCGAAGAGCAGTATTGTTTAAGTTGCTAGAAGACCAAACCCCTGATGTGCTCATGGTTAGCGAAACAAAGCTATCCCAGAAGCACAAATTGGGGCACAATAAATACAATATTGTCAGAAGAGACCGACCCAACTCCACACAAGGAGGAGGTGTTGCGATCTTCATACGCAAACAACTGCAATTTAAAGTAATGTACAGCGATGAAGGGTGAAGGTTCCAGGAGGTGGAAGCGTGTATCGTGTACATCCCTCTCCTTAGTGGAAAGAGGATGTACTTGGTTGCACTCTATGCTCCTGAAGCTACTCAATCTACTTTATTTATTTCAGAGCTCGAGACACTTTTTCGATGCCTAAGGCTGGAGTCGGAGGAGAATTATTTCATCATGGCCGGAGATCCTAACGCCAAACATAGAGATTGAGGAAATAACACACCTAATCCTAGAGGGAACCTACTATTCAATTGGTGGGGTCGGCACAGTGTCGAGTATAAACTCTATTTGAAAGCTACAGATAGTCCGTCGTTTCCCAGAAGCGGGTCCTATCTGGATCTTATGCTGTTCGACATACGGTTACAACTGACCAACATGGAGCGACAAACTGTAAACTGCCTGCACACATTTGTTTATGACAGTGGCCATTGCGGACTCAGTGCCGTAATAACGATTCCCAACGAAATTGCGGAGTTGGAGGAGTTTGTCCAAACGTACTCCTACAATTATAGTAGGACGCGTTGGACTCGCTTCTCAAGAACTTTGACAAAAGCACTCTCCTCTTCAGAAATTAATTAGAGAAAATTACAGACTTTCTGTAAATTTGCATTGGAACAACAAAATTCGGGGTGTAAAATCCAATAACCCGAGTAAGTTCCCAAATAAATAAAATATTTCGGAGGAATAATCAAAACGACCTTCCGTGTCTTAAGATCCCCCGAACGACGAACAATGGATAAATACTAATAACAGCAGGTATAGATCCAGATAACGCAGTAGAGAATGACAACTTCTTTGTGATCGAAGATCCGCAGGAGAAGGTAGAGGCTATAGGAGTGACTTTTGAGGAAGTGTACAAGGTGAATTATACCATTTGCCCGAACCACGACCTTGAAAATCGCGTCCTTGTGCACAATTTCTACCTTCGAAATGATATAGAGCACTGGCGATCCGAGAACATAGGTTTTACCGAGTTCAATGACGATAACATGGCAAATAATATCATCGCCGATGAAAGGGTACATCCCACGTACATATCGAAGGTGGAGCTCCAAGCGATCTTCGGCTCATTAAGGAGGAAGAAATCTGTGGGAATCGATGGAGTATCGAACATTGTGCTTCGACATCTCCCTCTAGAAGCGGTGGGCATTTACACCACTCTGTTTAACAATGCTCTGAATAATGCACAGTATCCAGCCCATTGGAAAACAGCAGTGATACAACCCATCCCCAAAAGGGGTAAGGACACTTCCACTCCGGAAAATCTCCGGTCGATAAGTCTCCTTCCGAACATCAGCAAGGTATTCGAGAAAGTGATCAATAGAGCCTTGCTTAAATGGACTGAGAACAGTAATATAATTCCGGATAACCAATTCGGTTTTAAGGCGGGGCATGATACAATACATGCCGCGTCTAAACTGGTATCGGATATCCAATGGAACAAAAGCAAGAACCAATGCACGGGTGCCTGCCTGATTGACTTGGAGAAGGCCTTCGATACCGTATGGTTAGAGGGACTCTTCTACAAGCTAAGCAGGCTGGGCATAAGCAAACCACTGCTGTATATACTTCATAACATGCTCACCAGTAGACAGTTCATTGTCAAAAATGGCAATGTGACTTCTGCTGGAACATTTCTAATTAAAAACGGTCTGCAACAAGGCGCGGTTAATTCGCCGATCCTCTTCAACATTTACACGAACGATCTCATAGGATCACTTCACCATGCCATAGCGTACGCAGACGACTTGATTACAAGAGCAGGACAAAAAATCGAGGTCATTGCACTGCTCTTGCAACGTGACTTCGATACGATTCAGCGATATTGCGATGACTGGAAGTTGAAGATCAACTTCCAGAAATCGTAAACCATTCTTTTTAGGACACCGTTGTCTGGGGCCTCTAGGGATACCAGAAAGAATTGGCGAAAGTTCTCAATCGTGGGACCGCACGGACAGCCACTTGCGAGTCGAAGTGTAGTCAGATACCTGGGGCACTGGTTAGACCAATATCTATATTTTAACAAACATATAGATGCTGCTCGAGCCAAAGGTGCTTTTGCAACTCGATGCAAGGGTAAAGGTTATCTGCTACATGGCCCTCATTAGGCCCATGCTCGTATTTGGATGCCCCGTGTGGTTCAACGTGGGAGCAAGCTTGTTGGAAAAGATTCGGGTGTTTGAGAGGGCTTGCCTTCATTTATACAGAACACCAGAATCCCAGTACATCAAAATCTATCCCAATGAGCTCCTGTACAACAGGGCTAACCTAATAAGGGTGGATAATTTCCTGATCAAGCTGACTCGAAGGCATATTGCAAGAGCAATGAGCTCGATGAATAACCTGATCTCTGGGGCTTATTACCCCCATTACAGGTACCACGAGAGTACGCCTTAACGGCTTTGTTCCCCCAGAGGCATTCCTCTATCTCGATGAGAAAGGTATTGATCCAGGACAGATTGGCAGTGCCGCTAATTTTCCATGTTGCTCGGACAGTTGCGGATAGGCGACTCAACTACGACAGAGACGTCGCACAGAGCAGTGTGGAGCGTCTCCGGTTTAGTACGACAGTATCGAGTCGCGATGTAAAGGACGTATAACGTCAGTACGAACAATTCTGGTGGCTAGCTGAGAGAGAGGAAACTCCTTCGTCGTTTCCCCCTAAACCAGGGTAGATTGTTTCATGTTTAAGGTTGTCTGTTTTATGTCCATGGCCGACTTACATAGTTTAGGTTTAGGTATTTTAGGTTTATTGTAGATAGGAAAAAAAAAAATTTTATCACAGCACTTTGAAAAAAAAAAAAAAAATAGAAAAAACAGCACTTGATATAAAAAAAAAAATAAAAAAAAAGAGTACGTATCGAATTACGTAAGGTATAGTAAGATAGAATAAGGTAGCATAAGGTAGTTTTAAGATTTATTTTAAGGTAGTTTTTTAAGTTTTATATTTAAGACCAAACAAAACAAAAAGTAAATTCATTCACTAAGTTTTTTAATTTTGTCAAAATTTTTCTTAGTAATTATCAATAAAAAAAATAATGAAATAGATAAAAAAAAATTGGAGTAAGGTACGTCGAAAGACATAGTTCTAAGTATTAGGTTTAGCTTAGAGCGCCCGCATAGGGCCAGTAAGTTAGAATAGAATAACATAGTTACGGTAGTTAAGCTAGTTTTAAGCATTTTTTGTCTAGCATAGTCTCGTAAGTTTAATGAATTGATAATGATAAAAATGCATTAAAAATGAATGGAAAAAATGTACATTTGCAAATCAAATTAGGTCGACATTTAAACAAAGTCGTTACAATATTACTAATTTGAAACATAGAGAAATAATAAGGATAGACACACAAAACTATATATATTTGTGATCAGCATCGAAAGTTATGTCGATTTAGCCATGTCCATCTGTCTGTATATCACCCGTTTTTGGACCTTGGATTATCATAAGATGATAGGATATCATATGATCCAGAATCAAAATTTAAAACTATTGAAGAGAAAGAGTCGAACTTTACTCCGAATCTTGATACTTTATTAAAAAAAAGAAAATCTGAATAAAATTCGACTATACATCAATAATTTAAAATTTATTTTATTTAGATGGTAATATGTTTGGGGAGCATTTTAGAACGTTTGTATGCAAGTACGCTTCAAAATCCTGAAGCCCAGATCTTCACCTATAATTTTTTGTGTCATTTTTGGATATCCGCCAATGTTTGCCTCAACAGATTCATATTTGTATGGTTGGTCGAAAATTTAGAGTGACCGTCCAGAATTAATATACTACTAATAGTATAGTATTGTAATATGCGAGCTACGGCTCGAATAGATAAAACGTTATTCTGTGAGATTATTCCTTTATTTTCTAGTCTATAGAACAATTCAAGTTCACACTATACAATTCTTCGCAAATTCCTTCCTTACAAGGTCTCTTTCTTCTCAAATCACTTTATCTCCTTTAAATTACTTAATTCACAAATCCAAGCTAATTACTTCTTCTTGTAAACTCTCAACTTTCAATTTATCACAAAATTACAACTTCGGCTATTATCACTTTTCCAATCTCTTCGTGCGATTCAAAACCCAACTGGCTTGCCTCGATCGCCATCTGTCCTTATATAGTCGCATTTCTGATAGCCAGAAACTTCTAGCAAATTCTTCGACCACTGGAACAAGAAAATTCTGATGTAATAATTCCAAGATGACAGCTGCAGCCAATAATCTCTTGCGGTTATAATTCTCTCTTAATTCCGCGACGTCGTCTTAGACATAATTCGTCTCTTACTGTGGGCACGAACCTCGAATGAAAAGACACTTCGGAATGTGTTGCATCTTTTTGGGGTGTAGTTATTATGTTACATTATGTTACACTGCCCCCCTCTTAGACTTGTTCGTCCCGAACAAGTGCGTCCTCACTTCGGCCATTGTATCGACTCAGTCGGTCCACATGAACCACTTTCATTTTGGCCCTTGGTCGTTGCTGGATGCGGTAGACAACATCGTTGATGCCGGTTACTATTCTGTAGGGACCCTCCCAGTTCTGCTGCAATTTAGGTGATTTCCCCTTTTGGCGATGGGGATTATACAGCCACACCAGATCTCCTTCCTGGAATCCTGACGTTGTTGCCTTGGCATCATACCTGGTCTTCATGCGGTCGCTCGTCATCTTAATCTGGCTTCTGGTCCTTTGGTGTATGTCCCTAAGCCTTTCCCTAAGGTCCGCCACGTATTCTTCTTCATATCTGGGCTCATTGGTAAGAGATCCAAATTTCACCTCACTGGGTAACCGAGCTATTCCACCAAACAAGATTTCGAACGGCGTATGTCGAGTAGTGCTATGCACGGCACTTCTATAGGCCATCAAAAACAAGGGAATCTGCCGGTCCCAATCCCGTTGGTAGTCACCTACGACCTTCGAGAGATGTTCGTCCAAAGTCCTATTGAAACGCTCAACCATACCGTCCGACTGTGGATGAAGCGGGGTTGTCCTTGTCTTTTTGATTCCGAGTAGTTGACACATCTCATGGAAGATTCTTGACTCGATTCTTGACTGGAAGCCCTTGGTCAGAATGCAATTCCAAGGGCACACCGAATCTGCTAACCCAATTGTAGACGATCTGCTCCGCCACGGTTCTGGCTTCCTGGTTAGGGATCGGAAACGCTTCCGGCCACTTACTGAAGTAGTAAATTACTACGAGTATATACCGATTACCATTGTCGGTTTCCGGAAAGGGCCCTGCGATGTCAATGACGATTCGTTCGAAAGGTGCTCCCACGTTGTATTGGTGCATCTTACCTCGAGTTTTGATTCTCGGACCCTTGCTAGCTGCACACACGTCGCATTTTCTGCACCAGTCTTCGATATCTTCCTTCGCTTTTAACCAATAAAAACGTTCTCGTACCTTTTCTAGCGTCTTATTCACTCCCAAGTGGCCTCCAGACGTCCCGCCATGCATTTCCTGAAACACCTTCTTGACCCTCGTCTTTCCTTGACCGACTTTCCGTCGGAGGATTCTCATTTTCTTCTCAGAACACCTTCTTGGACATGGAGGCAGTCCCACTGCGCAAAATATGCCTTTAAGGTCGGGCTTCTGTGAGAGATGTTCTGATGATCCGGTTTCTCCATGTTCACCTTCCAGGCCAGAATCGGCTCGATATCCGGGTCTTCCTTCTGAGCGTTCCGGATCTCATGTACGTTCCAGCCGGCGATAGGTTCGGCTCTCAGTCTTTGGATGGAAACCAGCTACCGTTCTTCCTGACACGCACAATGTTTACAATCCATTCTGCATGGTCGCCGGGAGAGTGCATCCGCATTAGAGTGGAGTTTTCCTTTACGATGCTGTATTTCGTAGTCGTAGATTTGGAGCCTTTCGATCCATCTTGCGACCTGACCCTCAGGACTCTTGAACTGTAATAGCCATTTTAAGGCTGCATGGTCTGTGCGAAGAATGAACTTCCTCCCATAGAGGTATTTGTGAAAATGCTTCGTAGCCAAGATCAAAGCTAGAAGTTCCCGCCTTGTCACGCAGTAGTTCCTTTCTGGCTTAGACAGCACCTTGCTGAAGTACGCAACCACCTTCTCTTGGCCATCGTGCACCTGGGAGAGTACGGCTCCTACCCCGACATTACTAGCATCTGCATCCACAATGAACGTTTCCCCGGGAGTGGGGTAAGCTAGTATCGGGGCATCGCATAGCCGTTGTTTAAGTGCCTTGAAGCTCTTCTCGCACTCAATTGACCATTTGAATTGTTTTCCCTTTTCCGTCAACCGGTGATGCCCACGGACTTTTGGAACTTTCAATCAGACCTTCTTTCTCCATTGCTGACACCATCTCTGCAACTTCTGTCTGCTTTGCCAATGGAAGGTGCCTAGCAGGCTGACGAATTGGTCTAGTATCACCAGTGTCTATTCGATGTTGTACCAGGTGTGTGGCTACGCACTTCTTGTTGATTAGTGCCTCCACTGTCAGGCTCTTGTTACACCGTTTGGTTTGCGAAACTTGAATGGTGGTCCTGGGGGCCTCGTTTCCAGTAACCAACTTCTGCCTCGCGAAGTTGGTCCTTACGCATTTTCCGACTGCTGGTTTTTGGGAAGTCTGACCGACAGGATGGATGTTATCACCGCCGGATGCTTCCTCTCTGCATCTCCTACTTCCGCAATGTGGACAATTTCCTAGTTTAGGTGCACTTCTGCACTACCGTTGTAGGTGTCCGGTTTGGTTGTAATTCCAGCAACGGATTTGACTTCCGCGAGCTTTGTCTTCATCCATGACGGCTGTTCTCTGGCATGAGCATTCCACGACGGACATTTCCCTGACACGGTGTATTCCCTAGTATGCTTGGTCCGCAGCCTTCATTGACAAAGCGAATGCCAATGCCTCGGGGAGTGTTCGCTTTTCAGCCATCCTTACAGCCATTTGCAGTTGTCTGTCCTCTATGGCCTGAATAAAAGCTTCCACCGCCATTTCGTTGATAAGCTCCTCACCGGCTTTAGGGTACGAAAGATGGGCTAGTCGTTCTATATCCGCTTGCAACTGTTGGAGCGTTTCCCCCTTTTCTGGACTCGACTACGCAGCTGAACCCTGTACACTTGCTGCATGTGTTCATCCCCAAATCGCATCTCGATAGCCTGAACCAGAGAGTCGTAGTTCTGCTGTTTATCTTCCGGGATGGTCTGCAAGAGCTCCGCAGCTGGACCCCTTAGTGCAATCGTGAGTGCAATATGCTTCTCTTCATCGTCCCAGCTATTGGTCATTGCCTCTTATAAATCGAATTGCCTCTTATAAATTGGCCATGATGTTTGACCATCGAAGATAGGAGGCTGCATCTCCTTTCTTCTCAGACCGTCAGTGGAATATTCCCGTGCTTTCTGTCTCTTCACGTTGCTGAGTTCCTAAGCAAGATTTTCCACTTGCTTTCCTACTTTTTCAAACTGAATCTCTACTTCCCGAACTGAGTTTCATGTTTCTCAAAGTTTTCATCGAATCTAGTTTCGACTTTTTCGTGTTGCGTCTCGACCTTCTCGATTTTCTCTTCGATCGCTTCGAATTTGGATTCCAAGTTCTTGTTTTGTTCATCAAGTTTGTTTTCCAGAGCATCTAGAGAATTCTTTTGTTCGTCCAGCTTAAGTTCTAGAGAATTCTTTTGTCCGTCCATTGCTTTCTTTTGTTCGTCCAGCTTAATTTCTAGAGAATTATTTTGTTCCTCAAGCTTAAGTTCTAGAGAGTTCTTTTGCTCCTCTATTGCTTTCTTTTGGTCATCGAGCTTAAGTTCCAGAGACTTCTTTTGGTCTTCTATTGCTTTCTTTTGTTCGTCCATGACTAACTTAAGTTGCAGGAGCAGACTTGTTATACCCGGGTCGACTACTGTAATTGCTTGTTCCTCTTCCACGTCAAACTCTACGTCATGCGGATTTTCACCTTCCTGCTTTACTGCTTCTTCCAGGCGAATCAGTAGGGCATCTTTTCCCCCAGTTGTGTCGAGATTCCGCTTACTGAGTTCTGCCTTTAGTTGAATTATAGTTAGTTTTCCCAATTTGCGACCCATTTTGCGCTACTAATTAACTCAACACAAAAAAGTTTTTTTTTCTTGTGCAATTTCACACCACGGAAATATTTATTCACAGAATAAGTTTTATCCTACTTCTGATACCAATGTAATATGCGAGCTACGACTCGAGTAGATAAAATGTTATTCTGTGAGATTATTCCTTTATTTTCTAGTCTATAGAACTATTCTTCCCAAATTCCTTCCTTACAAGGTCTCTTTCTTCTCAAATCACTTTATCTCCTTTCAATTACTTAATTCACAAATCCAAACTAATTACTTCTTCTTGTAAACTCTCAACTTTCAGAGAAAGTCAGAAACTTCTAGCAAATTCTTCGACCACTGGAACAAGAAAATTCTGATGTAATAATTCCAAGACGACAGCTGCAGCCAATAATCTCTTGCGGTTATAATTCTCTTGCGGATATAATTCTCTCTTAATTCCGCGACGTCGTCTTAGACATAATTCGTCTCTTACTGTGGACACGAACCTCGAATGAAAAGACACTTCGGAATGTGTTGCATCTTTTTGGGGCGTAGTTATTATGCTACATTATGTTACAGTATCTTTTTATTCACTTGAAATTTCACTTCCTACACATTTTGGCATAAGTGGGAAATTTGCGTTGTCTTGAGTTGACTTTGAAATTTGTAGAGAATAACAAACCGAAATTCTCGCTACTTTAAAAAAAAAAAAAACTGATTTCCATATATGAGGTATTTTTATTTAATTTGGTCCTTTACAATTTATTTGGATTAGTTGTGAATACAACATCAACCAATTGGCCGCCTCTATTGACCAAAGCAAAATGTGCCCTTTTTGCTGCATTTTCCATCACTTTTTCGAGCATCTCGGGCGGTTTAGCGATGATTTTGGCACGAATATTTGTCTTGAGTCCGTCAATGGTCTGAGGCTTACTGGCGTACACTTTGCTTTTCAAATAACCCCACAAAAAAAGTCCGGAGTGGCCAAATCTGGAGATCTGGATGGCCTGTCAATGTCACCATTTTTTGACAGCACACGTCCAGAGAATTTTCGTTGCAGAAACTGAATTGTTTGATTTGCAGTGTGGCATGGCGCACCGTCTTGTTGAAGCTAGTAACCGTCCAGACATTTTTCACACATTTGTGGGCAGACATAATGAGCCAACATCCACTGATATCGATTCCCATCGACTGTTTCGCCTTCTCTGCAGAAAAATGGCCCAATGATGCTTTTGGCACAAACGCCGGCCCAAACAGTCACTTTTTGGTCATGCAATGGTATTTCATGGATCTCTTATGGATTATCCGTTCCCCAAATGCGGCAATTTTGCTTGTTAACGGCGCCAGAGAGTTCGAAATGCCTTCAAAGTATCAGGTTCAGTGTCAACCATTCGAGCAACTGTTTGACCGTGTTCCAAGCGACGTGGACGGTCCGTCGGCAATATTCTTTGAGTTAATTACACTTTATACGGAAACAAATGCAAATCATCCTTCAAAATGCGCCGCAAGGTGGTTCCACTGACGCCAACGATGACGATACGACACATGTGGGTTCTCGGCAACACTCTCTCTTACCGCTTCAACCAGTTCATTGGAACGTCTTGGGCGTTGATGAACGGCATGTCAACGATCTCCCACTGTCCCGTGCTCAACAAAATTCGACACACAAATGACGAATAGTGTTGTCAGACGTTGCTTGTTGACCACAATATTTTCGACGACATGCACGTCGAGTTAACATAACTGAACGACTATTTTCAATGTACAGCGTCACTATTTCGGCGCGTTGTTTCGGTGTGCAGTGAATCATGGTGTACTGAATTTACGTTATTCATGTCTACTCAGGTTAATCGGTTGATAAATGTCGAAGTTATTCAATGTTTATATACCGACATAATATTATATATTTAATATTATATATTAAATATTAAAACTTTAAAACAGTTAATAACGTGTTAATGAGCAATGAGCCATATAATCTTTAAGAGGACTTTGTTATTGTATATCTGCAGAACGGACAAGTATGAATTTTGACATCGCCAGACTAACATCGCCGTAGGTTAGGTGGCTAAGGCGCTGTACTTATTATTATTATTAACCTCGAGGTCATGGGTTCGTACCTCTGGCATATGAATTTTTTTTTTGGTAATTATTGTTTATTAATTTATGAGCAAATTTGTTAATACTCAGCTGATTTGTTAATATTCTCAACAAATCAGCTGTACTAAACGTTCTTAAACGAGTGAATCCCAAATGTAAAAAATGATTATTATTGGAGAATTGCACAGACAAGGAAACATTTGATCCAAGGGCAGGGAACGATACATAAATATGGTTTTAGCCACAGTGAAATTTGATTATTTTGGAGAGTTACATTACAGTTAGAGCACGAGTTAGACCGCGGCTCGAGCATTGTTCTCTCGTGAGTGACTGAGTTGATGAATTCAAGTTTGACCACCGCTTTGCAAATAAATTGACAATATATTTACATATGTATGTATGTACTCATATATATCTTAATCATCTACAAAATAGACGTCCGGGAAATTCTTATCATCAGTGCAAAAAGAGGGTGTTGTGCTCTCTGCCCCAATACAAAATACATATAATCAAAAATAACATCAAGTACTGTAATAAGAAAAACACCATGTGGAAGTGCTTAATGCGTAAACGAAAAATATAATAAGAAAATTAAAAGAATAACGCAGTGAGTCAGTCCGTTGTCCATTTCTTACGTTCTTTCTTTTTCTTTTTTGGACGCGAGCAAATAAGTGCACGTTAATTCTACTGTAAAGGCCCAACAGTAGATTTTTCAACAGTTTCCGTGCATTCATTTATTTGTTGAGTGTAAATTATTAAGATTTAGTGTTTGTAGCGATAAATGCAAATATTTGATGTTACGTTGATAAACATTGGTGCAACTTCTTCGCTCTTGCTAATCACCTGTTTAAGGACAAAGGCAGAATGCAGAAAAAAAACCTTAAATTCCAACACATCGACCAAATTTCTGAATCAGTTACTAGTATTCTTTCCCACAATCCCACAACTGAAATCGTTGTTGATTTCAAACACAATTCACAATACCAGTTAAACACGCCACTCTGGACCAACAGCATCTCAAAGCTGCTATGCAGATATCTTCGCTGAGTTCTACAACCTACTCAGCTTGTAGACGAATCGACTTACGACCAACACACTCTAAACCTGTTTCTCTCCTCTCTCCCGTGAAAGTATTCAATCACTATTTCTGCTCCCCTGAGAGGTTGGATCATGGTCTGATATCAGTATCCAGTTAATAGAAGTACCCTACAAAAATCATTTGGGAATGCGAGAACGCTTACTGGAGCCGACTTAATTCGTTCTTCAGGTCTTTTAACCCTGTGCTGCCTTCCTTATTAGGGACATCAATACCGCAGCCGACATGATTGCATCCCTAATTTTACTTTAAATGCGCTCCTTCAATCCAAGCAAATCCGTAAGTCTGAAACTAAGACAAGAACTGTGGCTTAATCCGACTCGTGCGATGGCCGCCTGGAAAAAAGGAAGAAGCTTCAAGTTATGGCCCCGAATACCTTCTGAAGTAAACCGAAGTCACTATAAACAGGCGAGAAAAATACTGCGGTATCCTAAAGGTCTTCGTGAATAGAATAAAAAGCTCTTCCTCATCCACATTCTCAGCTCTTGTCTACAATAATACGAATATAACAAACAAATTCCAGCATGCTTAATATTTCATTATATTAAACATTAAACAAGTAAAAATATTTTTCCACATTCTCGTTAAACGAGTAAGCAGACAGATAAAAAGTGGTCCTCGATTAGATGCACTTAGAAAAACATATGTCAGTTGTGTCAGCACTATGAAGCAGGGATTCCAATCCCTAACTACCCCTTAAACCACTAATCCTTTTGATAAAGCCATTTATTTTGGCAGTGTAGGTTTTGTTTAGATCATCAGGGCTTACTCCAAGAGTACTCCTTCCGATATGGGTAAATGAAGAGCATGCGTAGAGGAAGTGAACTATATACGTATTCTCCTCCTTCTCTTCGAATCTGCAGCTTCTGCAGAAATCAGAATGCCCAGTCTCTGAGCATGTTTGCGATGTCGTAGTGTGCGGTGATAAGATTTCTGGGTTACGAGATATTATTCCTACTGTGTCTTAGCAGTAATTCAGAATGCTCAGTCTTTGACCATGTTTGCCGATGACGCAGTGTACGTCGATGAAATTTTTGGGTTACGATATATTGTTCCTACTGTGTTTTAACAGTAATTGAGACAGTTCAGTGTTGGCCATATTATATCCAAGAAAATTTAAACATTTTTACATTGTTGGACTCTTTGGTAGTTCAGGTTTAATTTGACATGTCGCATGATCATTATGTATTGGGGCACAGGGCATACGATTATTGTCTTTCGAGAAAATTCAAAAAATGACGTACTCCAATGTCGTCGCTGCCAACGATTTCACGTTTAAATGGCTAGATATGTACATATCATCACGAAAAACTCAGGATAGCTGCCATAAATGTTAATTCTATTTAATGTTAGAAGCGGTGATGTTTTGCACTCTGTGACAGACCACAGACCAGACATACTCTTTTTGAGCGAAACTAATTCAAATGGCAGACATTACCTGGAATTCAAGGATTATATTCCAAAACTCGATTCGGAGCAGTAGTACGGCAATTCTTGTTCGTAAGTCACGACGAAATAGACAACTTATTTGAAATATTAAGGCTAGATAGTTGAAATAACGTCTTAGCAGGAGACTTAAACTCGGAACACCCGGCGTGGTTGAATTTAACTGCTAATGAAAGAGGCAGCTTCCTGAAGCTTTTTGTTAATGAAAACAATGATCGACTATAAACTCATATTCTACAACCCGGCTACACCTGCATAGTTACATAATATTCATATCTCGGTCTTTCCATAGCGGACACGCGTTTGCAAATCGAAACGATCCACAGAAATTTGTAAGATGCATATCTGCGGTCTCATATAGGACCATGACAACAGGAATCGCAACCAAATTGTTGCGGAACTGAAAATTGCATATCGATCTAAGCAGACGTTTGAACTATCAAAGTGCAGCCTTTAGGAAATGATTTGAATTGGGGGTTGCCCAAAAAAAAAATATCTAAAATGGAACGCTTATGGATTCAACACGGTGTTTGTGCGTGCATGTGTCACACGCTTGTAACATGCAGAAATAATACATAAGTGATGAATCGAAAGCATTAATTTTTGTTGAACAAAAACCAAGTCAAAAGCAAAGCTTTTACATGGTACAATTCTTTGTCTATGCAGTTCACCTGTGGAAACCTCTTCCACAAGACCTTAAACGGGCGCACTAAAATAAATTTAAAGATGTTATTTAAATACTTTCCAGAAAATTATTAATGCTTCGGTTTGAAAATGGCTTGATGTAAAAAAAAAAATCTATAGGTCCTTATTATTTATTTATTCTACTCTTCGTGTTCTTTTTTTTTTAAATAATAATTTTGCCTTTTTACTTGTTAACTTAAAATATACCTATTAAATTTTTAAAATATCCAATAATTTCCAGACATTGCATTGTTAATTTCCTTTACAAAATTAAAAGTTGTATCATATGATATTACAACTTATATGTGCAGAGTTTACAAATAATCCAATAAATACTAAATACGAACAGCAAACTCTTCATTTTATCTTTTAATGCGGAAAATCTGAAAGAATTGAAAATATGCAGTACAATATAAAAACGCATAAATATATAATACATAAGTATGCAAAGCAATGGGGCATCTTGAGAAAAGTGTAAGGTATCCCTGGCAGAAGCAGTTTTTTTAAAAAAAAAAAAAAAACATTACAATGGCTCCTCACCACGTCTTACCACAGCTTCAGATACGTATCTGCATGCCCGCTTCAATTAAGAACCCAAATTTCATAAACATACGTTATGTGGTTCCTGAGTTAGTCGTGTGGGAAATATCTTGCATATATATATGTACTTCATAAGATTTCGATAATTTTTTAATAGCGTCAGTCTAAACTTACAAGCCAAATTAAGACAAAATATCATATATTCAGATGTTCTTGAGTTAAGCGGCTAACAAACATAATTAAAAAGTTTTGAAAATCTGCCCCACATCTTACCGACACTACATAATAATCTGACAATTTTTAGACTTTATCAACATCACTTCGTTGTTGAACGATCCGTGTGAGAATAAACAGACAGGCAGCCTAGAAACGAAAAGTATTTGCTATGACCAGATATTTTCCAAAAATGATGTTCCTTTTTTTTAATCTCCGGATTAAGCAGAAAGCAAAATTAAGAAAACGTTGAAATAGCATTACGAAATATTAAAGGGCGAGGCTCTACTCCCGCTGGACGAATTTTTTTTAATGCTTATTGTCGTGAAAGGAATACGCCAGAGACGTATCTGCATGCCCGCATTAGCTCAATATATTTATCTTAACACAAACTTTTGTTTATACAGTGCTTTGTAAAAGTATAACCGCACCCTATAAAAGGCCTTTTCCAGGAAACTCTAAACGGATACAGGCCCTTTAATATCTTTTTATTTTATGGCATCAATTAACAAGTAATTAAAGCAAAAAAAAAATCCCCGATATTTTCTTTTGGGATTTCCAGCAATAAAATACTGTTTTGTCTAGCTTGCAGAAGTATAGCTGCACGATATAAAAAGTGCAATTTCTCTGCAATTTTCATTCAGTTTTTAGTGTGATTTTGGCAAAAAAGAATACCGCGTGGTACGTATTTAACGGAAGTAGAAAAGGGAAAAATTCTGGCTTTCCGCGAAGATGGTTTGGGTTTTAGAGCAATCGCGAAGTAAATATCAAGATGTTGATGTGTTATTCGAAATTTTTTACAAGACCCGGAGTCTTATGGCACAGCAATCCGACCTGGCTGTCCACAGAAACAAAGGTCGCTATCAAAGGCGAATAATAAAGGCTTTGTCCAATTCGGTGCGTTCAATGTCAGAAATTCGGAATTAGATTTAGATGTTTCGGTTTCGACGGTTTCGCGTACTATAAAACGCAGAGGATTAATCGTCCGAAACAAAATAGTGCCTGCTCCATGTCTTTACAGCAGCCCACAAGGAAAAGAGAGTGGAATTCGCTCGTAAAAACACGGATTGTAATTGGAAAACCGTAAGTAACATTGTGTTCATTTTCACTTTTTTTTCAATTTGAAATGTCTTAATCTATTACAATATTTATTTTAAGGATTATTTTTTGTGAAGAAAAGAAGTTTAATCTCGATGGACCAGACGGCTTTAATTCACATTGGCACGATTTACGGAAGGAACCAAGGTTTTTTTCGAAGAGGAATTTCGGCGGTGAAAGTTGTATGGTATGGGAGGCTTTCTGCGCTTGCGGTAAGGTTTCACTTGCCTTCACCTCCACAAACATGGTTAATGCAGCCTACACCCAGCTACTCGAAGAGAACTTGATATCATATTTAAGGCGATATCGGTAATTTCCTCATGTTTTTCAACAAGATAATGCAGCGATTCATGCCAGGAATAGTTTCAAGTCCAAAACATCAGACTGATGATTGTAATCCGATAGAAAATCTTTGGGGAATAATTACACGCCAAGTTTATGCCCATAATCGGCAAATCGCGAACGTTGCTGAGCTCCGAGCTTCAATTATGGATGCATGGAACTCCTTGGAGGATTCCATACTAAGAAAACTAATTGAGAGTATGCCCAATAGAATTTTTAGTATCATTGAAAAAAATGGGTAATTAACTCCCATACTAATATCTGTAAAAACAATTAGTCAAAGTAAAAAAAATTTAGAAAAATGTAATGCGGTTATACTTTTGCTGGAAATCCCACGGGTGGCCGTGGTGTAGTGGTAACATCATCGCTTGTCACGCTGTTGATTCACGGTTCAAATCCTGATGCCAAGAATCATCTATTTATTTCGCATGAAATAAATAAAAAAGTCGATCACTTGCGAAAGCTAAGACAACTCTACTGTGAAGGCATAACACTGGCAGTAGGGTGGTCATATGGCCAAAATGCAACTTGATCGTGATGATGACATTAGGTGGACGGAAAAAAAGTACTGTGAATCATAAGCAACGACAATAATAGCGAAAAACAAAACAAAATACTCCCCAGTTATCTGGACAGCCACCCTTGGAGTTTACAGAAATTTGCACCACACGTTCAAATTATAAAAAAAAAAAAAAAAAAAATCGGGAAATTTTTGCTCTAATTACTTGTTAATTGATGTCATAAAATAAAAAAAAATAATAAAGGGCCTGTAATCGTTTAGAGTTTTCTGGAAAAGGCTTTTTATAGGGTGCGGTTACACCTTTGCAAAGCACTGTATACATACATACTATATATTCTCACTGAATGAAATTGAATGAAACTTAAGAGCAATTGTATGTTCGCATGATTTACATACTCCGAAGATATGCGTATGCAGGGTGTTTCAAATAGGCTGCACTGGCTATACGTAGTTATGTTCTTTTTTTTAGAAAAACAAACAAAAAATAGTAGGAAAATCTTCATCGGATTGCTTACCGCTCTGGAGTTAAGTGTTTTGCTAAAATTAATTTTCATACATTTCAAACATAATTTTCGAATTTTTGACCGGCATAATGTACCCCAAGAAAAAAAAAGAATATTTTTATACCCCATCATACGACATATAAAATTAAAGCTGTACTTCCAAAAATAAATAAATAAAATATTTTTGTTGGACAAGCTGACGGTGCCTTTGTGGCCATTTTGCTGAATGAGTCAGAATGTATTATATGTATCTCTTATTTACCAGCGACTTATGATGAAACAACTATGGCAACATTTGCAGATGATACTGCTATCCTTGCTGTGGGAGAAACTGTCGAAGTAGCGACGAAAAAGCAAAAGAAAGCAGTGAATAATATATCAATATGGGTCAAAAAATGGCCGATTAAGTTAAATGACCTAAAGTCGGTCCATATCAACTTTACAAATAAAAATATTCCGCACATCCCAGTAATACTCGTAATAAATTATAATAAAGTAGAATACGCAAACACAGCCAAGTATCTAGGCATGACACTAGATGTAAAACATGTAAAGAAAAAAAAGAGAAAGGTAAAATGTATTGGCTTATAGGGAAATACTCTTGTTTTTCCAATTACAATAAATTACTGCTATATAAGCAAATTCTAAAACCAGTATGGACCTACGGCATGCACATGCAAAGCCAATTTACAGAAAATACAAACATTTCAAAATAAACTACTACGGAATATAGTAAATGCACAATAATACATAAGAAACACTGATGATATGTAACGTACATAAGAAACTAAAATCTAGAAATTAAAATGATTGAATATGAAGTCACAAAAGTAACAATAAGTAAAAAAGTAACTAATAGACACAAACTTAGACTTCTCAATCACGTCAACTCAGAAATGTCGTATTAAATACTAGCAATCTGACTAGGAGATTAAGAAGAGTAAAACCTTTTGAACTAGCTAGAAACAATATTTAATCGTCCACATATGAATACTTATCATAAACAGCTTATGAAAGACAAATTGCTAATTTGTCTAACGACTGCTCCTCCGCGCCCTGTGATGAAATACCAAGACGGCGGCACCGGAGGGAAAACGGGAAGAAGGGAGAAGGGGTTAGTTGGTAAAAATTTCACACTGTTACTGAGTACGGGCTCGGTTTCGTCTTTTGAAGATTACCACCTCCCAGCGTAAAAAAAAAAAATCAGAATGGCATCCATTTAAATTGGTTTATAAGATCAATCAAAGTACTATCGTAGTTCGCGAAGTGATTTAATTTTTTTTTTTTTTTAATTGAAAGGTTTTTTTTTTTTGTTTTCAAGAATGGGTAAAAAAAATTTGTTGACATTGTCAGAGAGGGAAAAAGTAGATCTTTACCATTCGGAGGTCTTGTCAAAGCGTGCTATTCATTGCAAAATCAATATAAGTGATCATGTTATTGGCAATTATTTTAAGGACCCAAAAATATACGGAAAAACTTACAAAGGAAATGTTTCCACAGCCCTAACAATAAGGGAAAAACGAAAAATTGTCAGACTAGCCTCCAATTCAGCTTTTTCGACAGCTAAAATCAGAGATGGTGTTACCACAAGTAAATATACTGTTTGCCGTGTGATTCGTAATGCCGAACACCTCAAACTATTAAAGCTGCAAAATTAACCACCAATTAATGCTTCGCGAAAATGTCAACGCTTACAATTCGCGAAAGATCACATGATCTGGGATGTGCAACAAGGAGTACCTAAGTTTGAATGATTGGAAAAAATAGGCTTTTCTGACGAAAAAAGTAAATTTAGATGAAACGAGACCTTAACATTAGAGAAAATGTCTGGGGCTGGCTCACACGAAAATATACAAAGGTGGAGCGATGATAAAGAAGCTTTGATCGATGCCGGTAAACTTTCCTGGAATGAGATTTCACTCGACTACTTGACCTCAATTTTTGAGGTTAAGAAAAATGGTTCTACTCATAATTAAAAATTAAACCTGGAGTATGAAGTCAAAATAAATATTAAATTTTCATTCATTTGTAGGGTGCTTCTTATCTTATGAACCAATTTAAATGCATGCCATTCTGACTCATTTGGCAGATCTGCACAGAATCGTTATCTTGTTCTGAATATTTTTTTGTTTAAATTTGCTTTTGTATTAAACACATACTACTCTAACTTTCACCATAATTTTTCGTTTTCGTTTTCGATAACTATTTTTCCATGTTCTACACACTGAGAATTTATCTTTGCAAAACAAAATTAAAAAACTAGGCACAACAATTTCATACCCCAATTTTTTAAACGATCCTTCGCACGGTTTTCCAGAAATATCACCATCAACGCATCGCAAGTTTGTAAGGGAACAGAATCGAAATTATTGACCAGATCGGTGATCCAATGCCTAATCAGTGGAGGGAAAGGTATATTCTTCCTTTGCAACTGCGATAACTACCGTGCGTCAGTTATTATTTCCTGACAATGGAGTTATCATAAGTGAAACTTAAACGTCCCTGCAACGACCACTTGATGTATGGGTGGATGTTTTGGAGGGAAATGGGTACCGTATTAGTTCAAAAAAAGACAAAGTATCTGTACTGCCCATTCTCTGATCCACACCGTCCCATTCCAGACATTTACTTGAAAGGAAAAGTGCTTCTCAATTGCGAAAAGTTCAAATATCTGGAATCTATGATCAATGGCGGCAACTTGTAATGATGACATCAAACATCGCGTAAGCGTAGGGTGGATGAAGTGGCGGGAAAACTCCGCTATCTTCTATGATCGAAAAATGCCCCCTAAGCTGAAAGGAAGATTCTACACCGCAGTTGTACGCCCGGCACTCACATCGGTTCACAATGCTGGACAATGTACAAAAAGTATGAGGGCAAATTAACGGCAGCAGGGGTAACAAAGTTTGATAGATTAAGAAGTTCGAAGATTCGAGGAAGCCTTCATGTAAAAGAACCCATCACAAGCAAAATGGAGCACGACCGGCTCAGTTGGTATTGTCATGTTCAAAGAGATCCTTCGAACCCTGTCAAAAATGCAATATCAATCAACGTTCCAACACAATCGCGCAAAAAAGGCAGATCAAAAAACAACTGCATCACACAAATGCAAAAACACCAGCATTTGATTGGCCTCAGTGACGAAATGATCCGAAACCGGGAAGCCTGCCGGTACTCCTGAGGTGAAACCGGCAAACCCCACAGGCGGACTAGAAGGGATGCAGCAAAGTGGAAGGGTTGTGATCCTTCTACTCTAGATCATAACTTCGCCGTAAGCAAAAGAAGAAGGTGGTGCTAAGGTGTGAGAAGGGATTTCATATAACAGGGCTATTGAATTAGGGTCCGTTGAAGGTCAGATGCCAGCTTGTTCACACAAAATAATACTGGAGAATACAATTTGCCTGATGTTGTTGTTTGTCTGCGATGGATATTCCAACATATTGAATTTGTATGGCACCACCGTATAGTATGGCACCACCACCAGCATATAGTACAGACCTCAATATGTACAAGAAAGTAAACGTCAATATAGAATGCGAAAATGAATGAGAAAATCTGCTAAATCCTCAAATTTTGAATTGAATTCTTAGAACAAAACACACTAAGAATTTGCAATTGCAAAGTGTCTTTTTCTTTTTCATTAAACATTATTGAAAATGATGATTAATGTATGAAATTCATTAATTGGATGTCATAGGGTCTAGATATAAGGAGCGGTATTTGAAATATCATTATTACTTAGAAAACATCATACGAATAAGAAATATTGAAGAGATTCCGATGAAATTGATATCTAGGTTTTCTTTGGTATAAATTATGTTAGGAAAATATTTACAGGGATCACCAACGGTTGATCAATGGATAAAGAAGAATGATTTACTTAGCGAATTACAAGTTGGTTTTCGAAAAGAAGACACAACTGTCGACAATATTTTTACATTACAAGTATAGCGAAGATAATAAACCCCACAAATGCCAAATCTGATTGAATCATTAGGTAACAGGATGCATTTAGACCGCACTGCCATAAGATAATTTCTGGAAATTTTCTTGTTTTGGGGGAAAAACCGAAAACTGGGTGGGATAAAAAGATAGGATATGTTGATCATTTTGTGTCGATACTTCGTTCAGTAATGCTAATATTAATGATATTAAATTAAAGAGTTAAGGCTAGATTATTGCATAAATATTAATGTCAGTGAAGAGAAGTCGAACAGTAGTGACAAATTTAATAAACGATCTAGAAAATTATGGCAAAAGAAAGTCTCCTGGAAGACCACCAGCATTAACTCCAGGAAAAAAAGGTGCGATTTTGCGAGAAGCTTCAAAATCTTCATATCATAAAAAAAACCTCAGTATCGTTTGCCCGATTTGCAGGAAAGGAGACCCTCTGAACTGCGCCAACTGCAGAAGTATCAGTCTACTTAACATCGCATATAAGATCATATCTACCATATTATGTGAACGCCTTAAACCTTTTGCCAACAATCTGTGGTTTTAGGCCAAGAAAGTCCACTACTGACCAGGTATTCACACTGCGGCAGATCTTGGAAGAAACTTAGGAGATCCAAATAATAATTCACCACATTTTTATTGATTTGAATGTCCCCTACGATAATGTGTATAGAGACGTGAGTTTTAGAGTTTTGCTCTGAACTAAATTCGAGTTTTCGTACGCCACTGGACGACTGCATCAGTTTGAGATTTGTATTCGGTAGAAATTTGTTGTCGCTGGGATTTCACAATTTGGCCTGTGAAAAAGGGTAAAATTGTGACTTTAGTCACCCCCCTCGTCTCATGTGCTGAGTACACAGAAACACATCAACCACACTGAAGCACCGTTTGGTATGATGGTATTTACTGACAATGGATGATTAAAATTCAATGAACAAATCGTCATTATTTTAAGATTACTCAGCTACTTGTGCAACGTAGAAAGATGATTTATAGCTCAAAATTATAGAAGATTGGTAATCTATAAATATATATATATATATACATATATATATATATATTATTTTTTTTCAAATCAAATGACCTGTTTTAAATTAGGTCAGTGTAACAGAAAACTCGGTATTTTATAAAGATTTTAACTATGTTTTTCACCTCTTAGAGTTGGAATTTCGCTAAACACGGCCTTGTCTCTCACATAAAGCCTAAAAGTTATCACCATGGAATGTTCAAGTTTCTGGGTCCAGGGGTTTAGGAAATAAGGTGATGAGTGAGTCAATCAGCGGGTTTTGGCTTTGATATTATTTAAGATAATCAGATATATAAACTCTCAGGATCAGGATGCGAACCTCTCAGTGAATGTGATTCGGTCAAAAAAATTTAACCTGACATTGCTTATCTGCAGAAACTCAGATTTGAAATTGAGTTTTTCATTTCGTGTACATTTCTCTCAGTTGCGACATCCGGCCTCTTGTCGCCTGCTTTTTGTTTTGGTTTGAGAATCAGAAATCGTTTGCTGCTTGCGATTACTTTACAAATTGGATTGCAGTTCTGTTGATACGAAAAAATGCTGTATTTTAAAATTCTTTAAATTCAAAATTCTATAAATCGAATATTCCAGTGCGTCTGGACTGCACGAATCTATACATTGACTCAACAACATAGCTTGACAAGAATTCTTGTCTAACAAATTATTCGTTTTCCTCTAGAGGAGAGATAGATATATCTGGTGTATGTGTTTGTGTTAAACTGAAAGGAGTCGGACCGCTCAAGTGAGCCGATACAATCTACAACCTTAACACGAGTTTGATGACACTGATTTATGGCAATCAGTGCCCCCTCCAGGGTTGAGGCTTTGCCGTGGCGAGGGGACTTAGTAGTCTAAAAGATATGAGGTACACAGGTTCAAGCAACACTAGGTTAGGTCACAGACCTTCTGTTGAATGCGTGCAATTGACAGTTGCCTTATAAACTCAACTGAATCAACCTCTCCTATAGTTAATGTGTCCAGTCTTTAAACGAAAACCGTCCCAATCGAACGTTGAACAGCGACGCCGAAGGATAAATGACTAAGGGGTACTTAGTCGTAAGTTGTGATCTACGGACACCTGATCCGATTACAATTTAAGTCCCTTCTGATGGTTAAGGGGGCTCTGCGATCGACGATTGTCCCTACTAACGGTAACCCCCATCTGAAGCCAATAAAGATTCCCAAAAGTCTTACCTCTAAATAAAAATCCTAATGCATACAAACATTAAAATAACTCACAGAAACCTGCATCATGCTAAGGCCGCCTCCTATGGGATCTGTAACAGGTTTATCTACAAAAAACTTGACATCATGCTCATCCAAGGGCCATGATCCCTTCGAGGCTCAATCAAAGGACTCAACAACAAATGTAAGTTAATATATGACAAAAATACAGCTCAACTCACATGCTAATAAATAATAATTTAAATTGTCTCCCTATCACAAAATTCAGACCTTACAGCTGTACTAGCAGTGATCTCCATGATGAGAGGTACTCAAGATGCACTCATTGACTCATCATACTTTCAAGGAGACCATTTTTCAGCCCAATCATTCATCATTAGAACTGAAGAAGCACAAACATTTTATTAACTCAAACCTAGAAATAGTAATTAGGGAAAAGAACCCACCTTTGTTAACCCTATCAGGCAGGAAGTTCTTGACTTACTGCCTCATTTCAAAAGAGGCTACCATATGCCAATGATCCAGAAATAGGATTGGTAAGCATACTAATTGGTGTCTCTATACAGAGCTGTTCAGATGCTCTATCACCTCTCTTTCACCCACCACAAGTAAACTGGATGAGATTGCTCTTGTACTGAATAACAACATCACAACAGCATTTGAAACCAGTTGCAAGATCAAAACCAGATCCTTAAGCAGCGAAGTACCATGGTGGGACGAGGAACTCAGCGATCTCAAAACAAAAACCAGGAAACTATTGAACATAAGCCAAAGAACTGAATAATGGGTATCAGTATCTCGGACAGCCCACACTAAATACAATATTGACATTAGGAAATCAAAAAGAAACACTTGGAAATCCTTGTGTGAATATATTGAGGATCTTCCTACTATAGCAAGAGTCCAGAGCACCCTTTCCAAAAACTAAAACAACGGAATAGGTCTCCTAAAAAAATTTACGGTAAATTTACTAAAAACTTCAGTGAAACCCTAGGTTTACTTCTACAAACTCATTTTCCCGATTCGGAAGCGATCAACCCCTCAATCTCATTCTCAAATGGCAATAACCTTGTTATCTTATCCTAATCGAAGATCAAAAAGCCTTCTACTCAAAATTCGTACAAATCTCCTAAAGGTGATAACATATTCCCTTCCCTGGTGCAACATGGAATGTAGTTTCTAATTCGTATCCAAACTGCACTCTTCAGATCCAGCTACGAATTTGGTCATAACCCAAGACCATGGCGTAATTTCAATGTTGTCTTCATTCCCAAAGCTGGCAAAAGATGCCTATCAGACCCTTCAAGCCCATAAACCTGACATCCTTCTTTACATAACCTTTATATGGAGCACCATATCCGCGTTCATATACTTAAAAATGACCTTCTAAACAAACTCCTGTTTGCCTATCAGGCAGCAAAGTCCGCCGAAACGGCACTGCATTATCCCGTTAAAAAAATAGAGGAATCCCTCAATGTAAAAGAAATAGCACCCTGCTCATTTTTTGACATCGCCGGAACTTTTGAGAACACCTCCCATACTTCCATAGAGAAAGCCGCAGTTGCCAAGGGCGTAGACAATTATTATTGACGAACACGACCGGAATAACTCCAGATATGAAACGCTAGGTTATGGAGATGATCTGGTTACACTTATTAGAGAAAATCATGAATCTACCATCACTAACCTCATGCAAAGCGTCTTTGACAAAGTTTGGGACTGGTGCCAGAAATGCTTAGTATGAACCCGAATAAATCGATCATCGATCTCTTCACTAAAAAGAGGAAAATCAAACCTCTCAAATCTGGTGCTTGATTGACCGCATACAAATTCCTTTTTCCAAAGAAGTTAATTATTCGGGAATAACTCTCGATCATAACTATAAACTCAATTGGAACAAACACCTCGATCAACAAAGCTATATCCATCGCCAGGTCGTGCTCGAAACTCTTTGGAAGGAAATGGGGTTTAAGGCCAAAAATGGTCTACTAGGATAACCTCACAATAGTAATTTCAATAATCACGTATGATTCATTAGTGTGGTGCGAAAAGGTTGAACAAACATCCGCCTAAAATGCACTGCACAAAAAATTAAAGACAGACATTCATTGGCATTACGTGTGCTATGCATTCAATAGCCAATATTCCCCCACTTCGCATTAGAGTGAAGAAAGGTGCCGCAATAAGAGCAATAAGGACGATCTCAAAGGGCATACCAAAATTCTGAACAAACTCCTGAATCTTTCAGAACCAGCGATGTTTGTTACAGACTTCATGCCCCTAGAAACTTTCCCGTCCTTTCAATCTCGGAAAGCAACCTACTATGTAGGTTTATCTCTGAATGATTCACACTCAACGTGGTATACCGATGGATCGAAAATAGAGAACGGAGTTGGTGCGGGTGTCTGCGACCCAACTATGAAATAGCAGTCTCACTGGTTCACTCTTTATCCATATTCCAGGACGAATTTTTCGCCATAGAATTATGTGCCAGAGAGTGCCTCAGACGCAATCTCCATGAAGCATCAACATTCTTTCTAACAGTCAAGCGGCAAAAAAACAAAAACCTTTTCTCGTTCTACTTTAGGACTAAACTTGCCTGGAATCGCCTAAATATCTTAAAGCAGCTACCTGCTAACAATGTTACTTTAATATGGGTTCCTGATCATAGGGGAGTTGAAGATAATGAAATTGCGGATGAACTCACTAAACGCGGTTCTTCATCACCATTCGTAGGCTATAGCCATCTCATATTAAAGCTGAGCTCGTGGGAGCAACAAGAACTGATCTCTAAATTAAATTCTACCCTAAGTCCTCGTCAAGCTAAGACTTCTCGAATAAAAAACGAGCTGATGAACTACTATCTCTCCATAAAAAAGATACAAAGCTCCTAAAGGACTTTTTAACCGGACATCACACTGTTCGCTCAATTACGTTCTACATAAAATCGGCAAAACTCCTTGAGATCTTTGCGACTTTGTCTGGAAGAGCAAGAGACTGCTGTCCCGCCATTGCTCGGAAAGGGATTCGTTCCTCCATCTGAATTCCAAATTTATCTGCAAAGAGCATTCTCAGGTTCTTTCTTTCAAATTTAACGATATTTTGCCATAAGGCATAGGGAAACAACTCAAAAGATCTTGTCAGTGTTAAGAGTATTTCCTTTTATTATTATTATTATTATTATTATTTATTAAACAGGTAATTACAAATTACAAGTTAATTTTATAAAGAGAGAGCAACAAGCTGCTGGGCTTTCGGCTCTAAACAAAAATAAATATAAATATAAACTACTTAACGTGAAATAAATCAAAGTATAGATGTGAAATACAATTCAAGTGGCTCTATATGGTGAGACGTGTGCGGCTGATAAAATCATTGACTTTAGATATGTTAGAATAGTTTGCTATCCTGAGTATGTCGTACGCTGATTGATTTGGTTGCAGGATTTTATTAAATTCCTTGGATACCGGGCATTGGATTAGTCCGATGATGTGATCAATGTTTAAGATGTTGTTGCAGGTTGGACACGTAGAAGGTGTTTCATTTTCATAAATGTATTTATGTGTAATTATAGTGTGCCCTAGGCGCAACCTGGTAAAAGTAATGTTGGCTGCTTTCGATGTTGTTGTGGGGTAGATGGACATGCTACCGTCGATGTTAATTTTGGAGTAGTGATGATGGTAGTTACACCAGTTTAAGGACCTTTCCTTTTTTATCTTTTGGTTGACAAGGTTTTGAAGGTCTTTTTTTGAAAAAATGTCGAAGGTGTAGACCGGCGCTCTATAGCATAATTTTGCGGCCATGTCGACAAACTCGTTGCCTTGTATTCCACTGTGGCTTGGTACCCAAATAAGTTTTATTTTATTGGAATTCTTTATCAAGAGATCCCTGATGTTAGTTATGAGACCAGATTTATGGTTTGGATTAAGGATAGCTTTTAACACCGACAGGCTGTCTGAACATATTAACGATTTTGAGCGGAGTTTTACCAAATATTTAATTGTCTCGAGTATGGCGATCGCTTCTGCAGTAAATATTGAAGTGTAATCTGGCAAAAGTCCGATTCTTAAAACGGTCCCGTTTTCCAAGGCGGCGGCGAAGGATGTGTTGTTAGCAGATTTAGAGCCGTCAGTAAAGACTGGGTTCCAACCCTCTGATTTTAGGTCTGCCATGGTTTTAAGGAAGATAGCTCGATAGATATCGCAGTTTGTGCTTCTTTTGCAGAGTAGAGACAGATTGAGTAGTATGGAGTCAGGTTTGATGCACCAAGGTGGATAAGTGGGGAAGTGGTCCTTTGAAAGTTTTAGGGGGAGCTCCATTTGCTGTGCGGCTTGGATGGTTTTAGCTATTGAAGACTGAATCCGATATGATTTTTTGGCGGTGATTGCGGATGCAATGTATTTGTCGATAATGGAGTCGGTGGAGAATGAGAGTTTAGTGAAAAGATTGATGAAAACACTTGATTGTCGTTCTTCTAGTGTTGGTAGTCCCGCTTCTGCCATTATGTTCTGGATCCGCGTTGTACGAAGTGCATTAATACTCCTTCTAGCAGCATGGTGGTATGGTGTTTTTAAAAGATTAAGTGTTGACTTAGCGCATTTACCATATATGATGAAGCCATAATCAATCTTACTTAGAACTAAAGATCTAGTAATGTTACAAAGGGTATTAACATGAACATTAAGTTTTTTACTAGCTAAATAGTTAATGATATCGGCCCTAGCAGCCAGGCTCTTTTTTAATTCTAGACAATGTGTTTTCCAATTATATCTATGATTTATAGTTAATCCTAGGATTTTTAGAGTATTAGTGTTTTGTATATTAACACTATTTAGGTGTATCGTAAGTTGCAGACAGGAAATTTTCCGACAAACATGTAATAGTTTACATTTCTCTAAGGAGAGTTTGGCACCCGAGGTGCTGGACCAAGTTAATATATCTTTCAGTACATCGGTTAGAATTTGTTTGCTCCTTTCAATATCGTTCAGTTTACACAAAATGTAAAGATCGTCCGCATATATGCAGTGATCTAGAATACTGTGCTCATTTATTACCGTACTTATATCATTGAACGCTATGACGAATAGGACCACCGACAGTGGAGACCCTTGCGGGATTCCGTTGTGGAGTGGATGAGAGGACGAGAATTCATTGTTAACTTTGACACAGAACTTTCTATTAGAAAGGAAGCATAACTAATAATAATAATAATAATAATAATAATATTGTACTGTATCGCACTCAATCCACTCAGCAATTTACTAAGGAGTAACAAGTACGGCTTTAAAATAAAAAACAACTCCAGTCAAGAAGTACTAAGCCATCTACTATACATGGATGACCTTAAAATATATGCCTCAACAAAGCAAAGCCTGGAACAACTAATAAAAATAGTTACAATGTTCAGTTATGACATTAGTATGAAGTTTGGACTGGACAAATGCAGGATAATACGCATCAATAAAGGAAAAATAACAAAAACGGAAGTCCAAAATCCAGATACTCAAAAGATAAAAGAAATGGATGAAAATGATGTCTACAAATACCTGGGCATGGTTCAGAACAACCGCATAAATAAGAGAATCGTCAAAACTAACCTGATTAGAGAGTTAAAATCACGTATCCATAAAATTGCAAAAGCAAATCTGAATGGTAAAAACTTAATAAAAGCCGTTAACACCTACGCAGTCCCAATAATTTCATATAGTTTTGGCATTATCAAATGGACCACAACTGAAATTCAATCAATACAGCGAAAGATCAGAACAATGCCTACGGACTATAAGTTTCATCATCCAAAATCATGTTGTAAGAGGATGGTTACACCAAGGAAAGAGGGTCTAGTCGATCTTCAGACATTACACGACAACCAGATACTCTCACTTCGTGAATACTTCCATCTTAAATCTGAGAGATCTAGACTCATTAAAATAATCAGTGATGCAGATAAAAATCTAACGCCTTTAAATCTAAACGGCAACTTTGAACGACAGTCAGTAGATAAAGTTATTAGGGAACAAAACTGGGCAATCAAACCTATCCACGGACGATACTACAGAGCAACCTATGCCGAAAATGTTGATAATATAATGTCAAACAAATGGCTTTTAAATGGTATCCTGTATGCTGAGACCGAGGCGTTTATGATTGCCATACAACACCAGGCAATCCCAACAAAAAATTATAGGAAAGCTGTGATAAAAGATATCAACGTCACTGATGATAGGTGCCGAAGATGTTCGAACCAAGATGAAACAATATATCATATTATATCGGGGTGTACAAGTTTAGCTAATAGTGAATACACACGAAGACATAACAACGTAGCAAAGATTCTTCACAAAAAACTTCTCGAAAAGTACAAAATTCCAAATGATAAAGCTCCGTATTACACGTATAACCCACCAGCGATAGTAGAAAATGATAATGTAACAATTTATTACGATCGAACAATCTACACGGATCACACAAGACTCCATAACCGCCCTGACATCACTATTCTTGACAAAAAGGAACGCATGGGCATCTTTATTGATATAGCAGTGCCGGCAACAAGGAATATTAGTCGCACATACATTGAGAAATGCAGTAGATATGCTGAACTAGCTGTAGAAACCAAACGAAACTGGAGGCTAAGAGAAGTGAAGTTAGTCCCCATAATTATAAGCGCGAAAGGCGTGATTGCCAAATACCTTAGAGGAAATTTAAACATCCTTGGATTGAGACAAACCACCATAGATGCTATGCAGAAGTCCGTAATCATCGATACCTGTCATATTACCCGTAATTTCATGAACATCAATCAATAGAAACAGATATAATACACTTTGTACTGGGCTAAGGCCTCCAAGATGTATTCTAATTACCTATGAAGGAGATAATAATAATAATAATAATAATAATAATAATAATAATAATAATAATAATAATATTAATAATAATATTAATAATAATATTAATAATAATAATAATAATAATATTAATAATAACAATAATAATAATAATAATAATAATAATTATGATAATTATAATAATTATAATAATTATAATAATAATAATAATAATAATAATAATAATAATGATAATAATAATAATAATAATAATAATAACAATAATAATAATAATAATAATAATAATAATAATAATAATAATAATAATAATAATAATAATAATAATAATAATAATAATAATAATAGTAATAATAATAATAATAATAATAATAATAATAATAATGGCAATCAGTGTGTCCATTGATACTGTTCGATTCTAATATAAGGAAGTTGTTAGTTAAAGTTTCCTCCATCTGTAGTAGATTTTGCACTATATGTATTTCAGCACATGAACCTAATGTAGATTTTAATAATAAATCTATCATACTTTATTCTTTACACTTTCACATTATGTTGAGAGATATCTCTACTCAAAACTTTAATAAAAAAAAAAAAGTTTGGAAAATGGCGAAAAACTATTTTAAACATGAGTTTTAGAGAAAACGCGTGATAAAAAGAATTATAGATAGCACGTTTTTACCCCAATACAGTTAATATTTCCAAGCAGTATGATATGTAATAATACAAATCTGAGTTTTTCAATTTAGGATAAGATATGATTAAACACGTTTTTACAACAATACAGTTAATATTTCCACGCAGTATAATTTATAACAATAAAAATTTGAATTTTTCAAATTAGGATAAGCAAAGTATTGATTTTCTCTTGAGTAATTGTATGTAATTAAACAAAAAGTCTTTGTTAACTTAGTTTTGTTTTTGGGCCAGTATCTAGCCCTTAGAAATAAAACAATTTACAGACGACTTTTAAGTGAAAATTGACTCTCTCTCTAGAGTTGTAGAAATGAACTATAAAATTTCACAAATAGGTACATATATAGGTAAGTTGAATATAAAGTGATAGCCAAAATGTTTTTTTTTTTTTTGCAAGGAATATCTGAATTATATAAGCACGAAACAAGCAAAAAAAGTAGAAAACTGCCGTAGTCAAACAATTAAACCAAGTTCATAATTTTTCCTTGTGCACTTTTTCCGGAGCACTCAGATTCGATGTTCGGTCCATTTACTACCAGGCCGAAACCCCTTTTTCGTGTAGGGGTTGTTGTAGAAAT
Organism: Pocota personata; assembly: GCA_963082735.1. Taxonomy (NCBI): domain Eukaryota; kingdom Metazoa; phylum Arthropoda; class Insecta; order Diptera; family Syrphidae; genus Pocota; species Pocota personata. Next base: position 108,387,297 of record OY720431.1, on the reverse strand, counting down.
TTTTGATTTTATTCGTTTTTCTTTTATGCTCGGTTGCCTGTTGGTTGCACAGCACCGGCACATTTTGGGTCACAAGTAAACACACTACCCACAATATTGAGAATAAAAAATGACTAACAGAAGGGGTGAAAAGTAAACTTTTAACAAGTTTGTTTTATGTCTACGAAATGCTTAAGGGACCTTATGTCAACTAACAAAAATCTGCTTTAGAGTCGACTTTAAGAATCTATTTCTAAGTGCCACTGTGTATTATGTACCTAAATATTTATATGAATAATGTTTCGCATTGTAGATTTTAGTATGCTTTTGAATACATACTGGAATATACTTATTTAAACCAAAAATTCATAACTGAAAACTCACTTTTAGATCTTTGAAAAATACTGTGTTTCGGGCCCAATCAACTTGGGAAAAAAGATTTTGATCTAACACTTTACACATTAGTTCGAAAAGGTCAACTTCCACCTGATTATATGACTGTTTTTGAAGTAATGCAAAAAGTTGTGTTTGCCACTCTCGATCGTCTATCGATTGAACAAACTCCCTTATCATCGGAGAGACTCTGGAAAAAAAAAATAGAAATAAGTTGCTTAGTAGCGATTAACTTTTAACGCATTACCTTAATGGTTCCACATTGTTAACTGAATCCGCGGTACTAGATGGATTGGTACTCGAATCAAAACTGCAAGAAGAAATGATTTACACCGCGCCTTTAAGATTAAAACAATATACCTTATCTTTGAATCGCTTGCATGTAAATTCACTGACGCACTATCCTGGCAGGTACTTGATTCATTACGACTAATGTTTTCATGAGCATTTGCTGAGCTTCCCGCATTGGACCCATTGCTTCCGCTTAAAGTATTAGGTATGGTCCCTGAAGATGGATGCACTTGACCAAGAGCGATAGCAATCGGACTTGGCGAAGAGTCAGGTGATTGCGTTAAGGATGATACCTTAAAGTAGAACGAAATTATAAAAAAAGTGGTTTTGTGAAATAATAAAAATAATACCTGGGGTATTTGAATTTCTTGCTTTATATTCATATTTGGATATGGCTGTTGATAGGCAGTGGGTGATAATGGTCCTTTTATATCTGTAGATCCCATAGTTGTACGTATAGCTTGCAACGCTAACTGCCTCTGTCGCATCATTTGTAGTTTTCGCGCCCGATCTCTTTTGTACATAGGTCCAAATTTGTTTCTCCCTCCTCTCATTCTATCTGCACGAACCGCTGTAAATATAAAAAAAGAATCGTTATTATATTATATTTTCCAAACAATTCTTGCGAAAATATTTCTTAACGCTAAAGGGTAAGAGATCTCGAACTAAAAAATAAGACAATTTGGTAAATAAACATTATAAAATTCAATTCAAATGCAAGGTTTTTCACATTTTTTTAAAAGCGTTGCCAAGTGGTGCATATCCACCTCACAATATAATACATGTACATATGAAACAAAATCATTAAATTATTACTATTTATTAACATGCAAATACATTATATGACAATACGAAATTGGAGAGTACCTCTGTATCTAGGATTTCCGTTCGATTTCGGTTTTTTAGTTTTTTTTTATACCCCAATGAAGGAGTCTATCGTTATTATTTCTCTGTGTAAACTATGAATAAAAGTTATAGAAAAACAATAAGTAACATACAGAAAAGTTACAATCTGTCTGGAAAGGATCGTATGACACTCTATCCTTAATCTTATAACCCATCCCTAGATTTTTATTCAAATAAAGTTTTTTAATTCAAATAAATGAAATCTTTCTACTCAACTCAGAAAATATTTTGTCGATATTTAAGAGATTTTATCAGAAAAACTGTTGCTACGACATATTCTGTGACGAAAGTAGGCGTGGCTGTCATCATTTATCATTGAAGTTCACGGATTCTGAGCCATTCACAGTAAGTCAAAGCATCACCGCAAATAGCTTTCAGAAAGCAAAACATGTTCTTTTATGATCAAGCTTCCAATAAGTGAGCGTGGATCTATATAATGTGTGAATGAACTGTAAAAACCCTTTTATTATGGAGTAATTAGGATTCTTAGTAGTTATTTTTGTCCGAGATTTTCTTGTTTTCAAAGTCGCCTAGGTATTTTAATCGTTTTTTGACCGTGAAGTGAAAAGTGCGCAATGAGTAGGAGGCAGTTAACACAATTTGAAAAGGGTCAAATCTTTGCTTTTAAGGAGGAAGGTGAATTGATGAGGGAATTTCTCGTCAAATTCAACGAGTCCACCATAAGAAGATTTGTTTTTTTTTTACATACCAAGAAAGTGGTATTTAGAGCAAATTCTTAGAATGTTATGAGTGTTAATTAACTGGTTTGTTACTGCACCACAAGTAAGAAAAGATATTATCGAGACTACCAGAATAGAAATCTTTATGACAACAGTTCAAAGACGACTTAACGAAGCAGGTTTGTTTGCCTAAAAAAAACACTTCTTATTTTTTTTGAATAATACGTTTTTCTGGTTAAACACTTCAGATTGGCCTACATGTTACAAATAAAAACGACATGCATATTCCACTCTTTCTACACCACAGTGAACAAAGCTGGTCAAAGTCTAAATTTTCTGTTTTACTCTAGTGCGGCTTTTTATTTGCTCATTGTTTAGTTTAACGTAACTAGCAGCAACGATAGCAGTTAGAAAGTTAAAGCTACACATAAGACTACTTTAGAACCATTATAGAGCAAATTTGTCTCTAGTAGCTTTAACGATGCAACTTGGGATGTTACAAACTATTTATCAAAATTAATATGCCTTATGGGATTGGTTATAAAAACACCGTTATACGAGTTTTTGGTACGCCACGCGTTAGCATATATCCATCATAAATGTCAAATTCGAACAAGATCGTTAAAGCCAAGTCAAGAATATATATATATATTCTTGACTTGGCTTTAACGATATATATATATATATATATATATATATATATATATATATTCTTGACTTGGCTTTAACGATCTTGTTCGAATTTGACATTTATGATGGATATGTTTTTTATATACAGTGCTGGCACGCTAATTAGCACAACCTATCATACAAAGTTATGATAAGATTAATCGAATGTTAAAGTAAAACAATTTAATAAGGATCTTCAATGTTTGCTTTTATTGATATTAATACTTAATTAATTTAAAAAAAAAAAATAAAAAAAACAGTAAAAAAAAAATAAAAAAATATGTGTTTTCGAAACACGCCAGAGTCTCGTCAAAGACATCTGAAAATATAAAAAATTAAATAATAACAAGTTAAAATTAAAATTAACTTATGTAAACGTACCTAGTACTTAGTTGGGTACACTTTTTGGGTAATTCCGGCGGCACATCGTTTATTCAAGGAGCACGTGAGGCGTGCGCACTCTTCCTTTGGTATCTTAAACCATTCTTGATGGATTGTGTTCCATAACTCCTTCACATTTCTCGGTTTTAAAGCCATGACACGTCTCTTAATAATAGCCCACAAATTTTCGATTGGGCTTAGGTCTGGGCTCTGAGGGGGCCAATCCATTACCGATATTTGGTGTTCTTCAAACCACTCTTTTACAGACCTGGCCTTATGGCAAGGCGCATTGTCCTGCTGGAAAACAGCTTCCCGGTACAATGATAGCGGTAAACTCTCAAGATATGGTATGAGGTGGTTCGACAACATAGTCTTATATGCTAGAGCATCTAATTTACCTTTTATAAGGACTAGAGGTCCAACACCATGAGAGCTAAAACAACCCCATACCATTACGCTTCCTCCACCAAACTTTACCGTCTTTTTGGTGTACTTGGGATCTAGTTGCTTGTTTGGAGGTCGTCGTACAAAAGTTCTTCCATCAGAACCACAGATATTAAATTTGGATTCATCGCTCCATATCACTGAATTCCATAAAGATGAAGGACAATCCAAATGGCCTCTTGCGAATGCAATTCGCTTCTTCCTATTACCATCTGTTACCTTCGGTTTCTTAAGACTCTGGCATCCTCGAAGGTTGTTCTCCAAAAGCCGTTGTCGCACCGTCCTAGCCGCGATGTTTACACCATATTCTTGCTCCATGCGCGCTCTAATTTCAGAAGAAGTGGCAAAAGGATCTCTAAGAGCATGTCGGACTATAATGGAATCCTCTCTTTTCGTTGTTTTTCTAGGTCTGCATTTTCTTTTATCCGCAAATGTTCCATGGGTTTCATAATGCTTCAAAGCGTTTTGCACTTTTTTTCGCGAACAATCTATGTTCCGTACAATTTTGCTGACGTTTTGCTCCTTCTGGAACATTAGCCATATTAACCTCCTCTCCTCCGGCGTAGAACTCTTGTTTAATCCCATAACTATTTCTAAATGCACTTAAACACTTCAAAATAATACTTTATAACTCACCACAACAATAGGATGAATGAAAAATAACGGCTTTAAATGAAACCCAATTTTTTGTTTGGGTGTGCTAATTAAAATGCCAATGCGAAAGGCAATCTATTTTAAAAATAAAAAAAATATAAAGCAAAGCCTACTGAAATTTCAAAATTTGAACATTTCAAAATGTGATTAGAGATTGTTAAATATGTAATATGGACATATAATAATTTATAAATTATGTTGTATTATGAAATAAGGCACAAGTTTATTCTTTTATGAGGGTGTGCTAATTAGCGCGCCAGCACTGTATGTATATATATATATATATATATATTTACACATACATATGTATATATATTTACAAAATCAAAGTAACGTCAATTTTTTAATTAAAATTCCGATTTCGAATCGAATTTTGATCCCAGATATGAAGTTTGAGGAAAATTCGTCCACACTTTTTAATAGTGATCAAAACCTCGAGGTCGAAAATTAGTACGAAACTTATATTAGGTGGAAATAAAAAAAGGCCTTGCTTTAAAACGGAAAACATTTTATCACGTAATAGGTGATTTGCGTAGTCTAACTACATTTTTCTCTGTTGATTGATAGAAATGATAGCTGAGCTGCAGCGCAACAACAGCACACAGCAGTAGCAGCAGTGGCGTATACCTAACCTATACAATATGGGTATCTAGGGGGAAGAAAATATTTGTTGTGTCTTAAAAGTGGCAGGGCGAAGCAAGGCGAGTACAGCTCAGCTAGTGTTAGTAAAAACTAAAAACGAAAACTATTTATTCATTTTATACGAGTACATAAGAAAACTTTACAAAACATAACATTAAACTTAACAAACCAGAGAAACTTAAAAAAACGATTGAATTTCTTTGTAGCTACATACTCGTACGTACTTCAGACTAGTTGCCCTTTTTCACTGCATATGTTCATACAAATTCCGTAGGTTATAACCCTAATAAGTACGATAATACTTCGGTGATCGTGTTCGCTGAAGACTTGGCAATTCGAAGTGGTAGGAAAAAGCTAGAACTCAATGGTCAAGTGATGGATTACTGAGTCGAAGAAAATACGAAAACATTAACGTAAATTTACCGAGTATTTTGGTTTAAATTATTGGATAATTCATATTATCGAGATAGTACAGTACTAGGTACTTTTCAAGTATGATACAAGGGCACAAGTACCAAGACCAGGTGCTTAAGTTTTTCAAGTACCAGCACCAGTAATTTCAAGTACTTTCAAGTATTTTGAAGAATTCATTAATCAATGTCGATTTCTAAATATACATACATACATATGATATTTTTTGAGTTTTTTTTCTTGTTTCTTTACTTATTCAGCCATTAGATAAGTACCGTTAATTTTGGAGTTAGAATGAAAATCTCGATTTCACCTCGAACTGTGTCCCACATTCCTCAGGATTTCTTGGCAAGATACTGCCACAACAGCTTAGACCTAATTTGGTGAGATCTCAGTGCCTTGACGACTGCCTGGTTGTCCGACATACAGCTGCCTCAGTTCCTGTGGATATATTGGATCCATCCGTGTACCATCTTATGGTGCTTTGTTTAAGTTGGTACTTCTCGGATGCACTGCTCCATTCTCTTTTGTTGCCCTCAAAATTAAAAAAAAACTTTGTTGACTTTTTTTTATATATATTAATTTTGAACCAAATCTATTCAGACATAGCCGAGAAATAGCCGATTTTTAAGAACCAGTTAATAAGAAAAATACCGAAATTCGTATCTTTTGACAAAAGCCTGGTATCGATGCCGATCTGATAGCATATGCCCATCGTAACTCAAAAATTGAATTTGATCAAAATCGTTCAAGCCGGTTTCGAAAAATTCGGCCATTAGTAAAGTACCGTTACTTCAAATGTACTTGAAGTACTTGAAAGCACTTAAGTACATGGTCTTGGTATTTGTCTTTTTTTTAAGTGCATGGTACTTGTACTTGCAATTTGACAGCTTCAGAATTCCACATAAATTGTATGTGGACTTATTTCACTATTACTTTCACAATCAAGTTTTGGTGCTATATTTCACTTAGGTGGATTAAGTCTAATACGGACTTATATAGTCTTATGAGTTAGTACCATTTCTACTAAGGCTCTTATACAAAATAGTATATACTGATTACTATTTACCCCAATATCTATCTTTTCATTTGATCCTAAAGGGCAAGTATTGGTTTCCTGAAAAATGTTCAATGTCGAAGTTTTGATCAAACTTGGCACTACTGTAATATAGAAACCTGTCTACCTGTATGCACGACTGCAGCTTAAACGGCTGGACAGGTTTGCGAGGTAACTCTAGCATTTCGTAGATATGAAACAAACTTATTACAAAAGTAAACTTTTAACTAATATCGTTAGTAAACTAGCATAATATTTTCACTATAGTTAACTCGATTTAATTGTTTTATTATGGTAGTCTTCGGCTTTTCTTTCTTATTTCGTGTTTATATTCCCACATTGTTTGCAAAAAATATATCTATGTTATATTAGCTGTCACTTTAGATTCAACTTAAATATTATACTCTATTTCCTAAATTAGAATAGACTTTCGTGAAATGTTATTTTTTATTTCTACAATTTAGCTAAAAGTCCTCTCTAAATTGTTTTAACATGTTTCTAAGGGTCATTCAGTTTAAATAAATAACATTATTCTTTCCATTACTCAATAGCACTAATATAATTGTTAATTTTTCTTATGAACTAATCATTACTACAAAACTGGCTCTCATGGAATATAAGATACTAAATTTAATCGGAAAGAATGAGTTAGAATAGAAACGTAGCGACAAGCTAATCCAGGATTAGAGAAAAATCACAATTAAAATGTAATGTTTAAGGAACTTGAACTAATATTTGTTATTTACTATAAATATCTTTGTATGAATATGAATTTGAATTTTTGAAATTTTTATTGTAATTATGTATTATGAAGTTATTTGCTTTATTAATCTTTTCTTTTCGTTTTGAATAAAACAATGTTTTTTTTGATTTCTCGAGTTTCTTGTTTGATGTACTACAATCTTTATGACGTTTTTGCTTCATATCAACGAAATAACTTCTTTTCTTACAGGGGCTCTTTCTGGGACCCAATTTCCAATTTTATCAGAGGCGAAGCTGGCATATCTAAAGAATAAAAAAAATATATATGTACATACATATGTATATGTATATATTTAAAAATTGACTGTATGTATGGCCGACGCAGCCTTAACGGCTGTTTGAATTTTCTTCAAACTTCATATCTGGGAGCTGTAAAGCCTCAATTCGAAGTTAAATCTGAATTTTCATTTTAATCCCTAAATTGCGAGGGTAAGCTCGATTTCGAAAAAAAAAAAAATCTGGGAAACTGCTCTTATTATTTTATTCAAATTTGAATTTCTGAGTTATGGTAGAATGCTAACAAATGGGGCGCAAGGGTTTCGGAAAAATAAGTTCTTAATGGATTAAAAAATATATATTATGAAATATTAACGATTTTGCTTTAATTTCAAATGTTCATGATTTTCAAATAAACAAAATATAAGTACCTAGTTACGAGTACGTGCGATCCAGACGTGTACTGACGGTTAACATCATAATTCTAATAAAAAAGTATTTCATTTGTTGTGTTTTAAATAAATTTCGTGATCATTTTTGAAAGTCAAAAAATCTATGGTCTGCCATTTCAAAATTTCCAATTGATATTCAAATTTCAGGTCAAGACAAACACTTTTCATTCTGTCCTTTTCCTTTTTTTCACTCTTAGTGAAAGAACCACCAAATAAATTCTAATGAAATTTGTTTTTTGCCCCCGGTCTAATATGCAGACGGCTGCATCTACAAATCATTCAAATCAGACTGAGTGAGGATAAGATATAGAGAGTTAAACGCTATGTCATCAAAAATTGTAATTGGAAATCAGTTATTTGTCAAACGATCGCTAGGAAGCGGTGTGCTATAACTTGGCTTTTTTTTCTTATTCAGTTTTTATTGGGTTTCAAATAGTTATCTTTTAACTGATTTATACTGCGATCCAATTTATCAATCAAAAGAATGACTCCTCTCGTATAAGCACATTTATTTGCTTTTAACTAGGTAAACAATTCGGATAAAAATCCGGATATAATATAGGGTGACCAGATAAGAACGATAGGAAAAGAAATTTAAATAAAACAACAACGGTGTGAGACATCAAATTGATTCTGGTTTTATCTTGAAGCTACATTCATGCCATTATATATGGAATAGCACATCTTTTAAATGGCCGCCTCGACTTCGCTGGCAGTGCATCAAGCGGTTGGTCCAATTTTTGATGACTCGGTCCAATATGTGCGGCGTTATTCCGGCAATAGCGTCTTGAATGTTGGCCTCGAGCTCAACCAAAGTGGTTGGCTTGTTATGGCATGTAGCGCCGTCTTGTTGGAACCACAGCTCGGATATATCAATGTTGTCGAGCTCTGGCCACAGAAAGTCGGTTAACATTGCTCTATACCGAGGACCATTGACGGTAACCGTGTCTCCTTCCTCATTTCGAAAGAAATAAGGCCCGATGATGGCGCCGTGCCATAAACCGCACTAAACAGTCAATTTTTGTGGATGCATTGATGCTTAGTCGAACACTTGTAGATTGTGGTCGCTCCGATAATAGCAATTTTGCTTGTTGACATAGCCGCTGAGGCAAAAATGGGCCTCATCCGAGAAGATGATTTTTTGGCCAAAAACCAGATCTCCGGCCAACATTTCCAGCGCCCAATTAACGAACTCACAGCGTTGTCTATGGTCATCCGGCTTCAATTCTTGCGTCAGCACAATCTTATACGGATGTAGGCTCAAATCCAACCACAAAATAAGGCTGGTTGATTCTCTGGCGATGCCCAATTCAACTGATCGGCGCCGAATTGACATTTCTGGGTCTTCTTCGATACTGGCCGCTACGGTGGCTATGTTTTCTTCACTTCGCACCGATCTCTGTCTGGTTGGTGGCTTATGGTGCAAAAGAGTGTACTCACGCTCAAATTTTTCCACGGTGCGACGAATTGCCTGCGCACTGAAGCCATGATGACAACTGAGCCGGAATTTCGATAATATTTTTTAGTAATTTCCACAAGTTCGGGAAGTGTCAAACGATGCATGATGGAATGGCAAACCTTACTGAATATTTTGACAGCTGGATCTCATTGGTAACTTTGACAGCTGCTGAAATATAAAAATTGGAAAACTGTCATTGCTATCTGGTCACCCTTTACTTTTTCTAGTCTATTAAAATGCCCTATTATGCGAGGAGTAATGTATATCAAGAAGCAACCTGCGTTCTCGTTACACATAGCAGTCGAACGTATTTGTATCTTATTCGCACAATTTGAGGTAGATTGTGTTTATAGTTCATTTCTAACTTTGGTTTTTTAAAGTTTATTTTTTTGCAGAATGAACAATCTTTAAACTCGGAAAAGTTTACTGGATCGATCACCAAGTCGTACTTAAATTTTTGAGTGGATCAAGCGTTTCAAAGAAGGCAGGAACCTGGATCTACCAGAGTAATCCAGACTTCAAAAAGTGGTTCCCAAAGGGAAAGGTCAGTTAAAAAAGTAATAGCTACAGGGTTCTGGGATACCGAAGGAGTTATACTGGTAGACTTTTTGGACCACAAGAACACAGAGATGTATTAAGGGAATTTCGCGTTTATTTTTTTCTTCCAAAACTAAAAGAAAGGAAAAGATGGAAATAGATGAAGAACTCTGAATAGTCCGTTTTAACCCGCGAAAACTTTGTGGTCATAATTCGAAGCCAAATTAAAATTTCATTCCACCCTTAAAATTAACGGTATTTTACTTAAGGCCCACTCTGAAAAAGTTAAATTTTCTTGATAACGACCCTAACAATTTCGATAAAAATTCATATCACAGGTAATATGGAGACGTTTGCAATAAGACTGCATACTCACTTAAAAATCTAATGAAGGAACTTTAATTATTAGCGGATTTCCGTTGGCCATATCTAAGTTACGGCTTAGATGATGTTTCTTCATTCTAGACGTACAGCCTTGACCAAATGTATTAGACACCCTTTGGAAATCATCATATCTTCAAAAAGCGGTAAATCAGAAGAAATGAAAGTATGTAGTTATAATATAAATATATATTTATTAATTAAAAACTAATATTTGGTGTGGCTAACTTTGGCTTTAATTACTGCTGTTATTATTTTCGGCATTAAGCTTACTAGCCTGCAGTAGTCGTCTGAAGTAATTTCGTTCCACTCTTGCTCCAAAACTATTTTAAGTGAAGCTTTTGATATAATTGAGTGCTCCCGGATCTTATGCTTAAGAATACCCCAAAGGTGCTCAATTGTGTTTAGACCTGGGGACTGTGCCGGTCATGAAAGCAGATCAATGTTATTTTCGGCAAACCATCTCATGGTGAGGGGCAACTTGTAGCAGGGTGCGTTATCATGCTGAAAATGTATGTTTTGCGTATTCGTGTACCCGTAAATTTTGCCAAAAGATGGTTGCAGGATGTTTTCCAATACGTTTATGTACTTTTAGAGTACATCCGACCATCATACATGAACATTTCCCCGAACCTTCCCAACCTTTCCTCACACAAAAGAAACACCAAGTGGACCAAACACCTGCCATTTTCAATAAATGGGTATTTTTTTTAAAAAAATATTAAAATTGCACAACATTGAATATAGATAAATCTTTTGGTGATAACAGTTGAAGGGCTTCAAACATGACGGTCCTCCCGATGTGTCGTAACTTTTTTGCTTCCTGTTCTTTTGCGATTTGTGTGTAATCCAGAATATTGGAATCGTTTTATAGCATTTTGTACAGAACAATGCAAGCATTTCACTTTTGTTCTTGACTTTTTTATACAAAAATCTATTTTTTAAACTTGTTTTGCCCATTTTTACAAAATAAAAGAATAAACTTTAAATAAACGAAAGAATAACGAATTAACAGACGGTCTATTCGCCTCAAACAATAATTGTGCAGTGATCGCGTACTGCAGAATGACAAAATTTGATTTTTCCCAGACACGAATCATTTTTTTAACAACTTCTTTAGGTAATTCCATAATACAGGAAAAACAGGCAAACAACTTCAAGCAGTAATAAAAAAAAAATGAAAAGAGAAATACAGGGTTACAGATGTTGTGATTTAGGATTTTAATTTAAAGTATTAATTTAATTATTAAAGATTTCAATTCAATTTTTTTCACTGTTTTAAATTTTGGACTATGCAATTATGTATTGAATATACGTATAACATCGGTTAAATGGCCGCCCCGAGAGTTTTTGCAAACTTCGGTTCCTATAAGATAGTTTTCGCTGACTTTTCGGCACATTTCTGGCTGTATTGCGGCCATAATTTCACGGATGTTGGCTATTAAGTGCTCCAAAGTTTGGGGATTGCCTGCAAATACTTTTTCCCCCAGCTGAAAATGGAACGTAGAAAGATCATTTGCCAACTGCTTCTTATCATACATAGTATACCCAATTTGTGTGGATTTATTAAAAGCAAGCAGAGTCTAACTTAAAATATATTATTGTACAAAATTTACTAATTCACCGTACTAAGTAGTACAATTTAAAAATTCTTACAATGCCATGCGTTTAAATTCACATTCATTTATATTTGTCACCTCCAGTGCATTAAACTGAAAATTTCAAAAACTGCGAGCTTTCAGAAGGTTTATAAATAATATTTCAAACATTCAGTCCCACTTGTTCTGGGTATGTGTGCATTTAAAAGTAGGGCGACATTTTCTCTCGCTTGGTGCAGTGTGGGCTAATAGGCGGTTGTAACAAGCGAATTTTTCATTCCTCCCCGATGGGATAAAATCTTTTAAAAACCGCTGAGCAAGAAGATGCCATTGTTATTTGAATTGGACATTCTCAATGCCACGGTATCCATTTTAGTTTAAAAAAAAGTAAGTTTGATTCATATCCAAGAAATCAAGGACACGCAAGGTCGGTCTCCGTCCTCTATATTTTTCTCCTATCTTAAACCGTTTTCGAATACGAGGTGAACTTTTTTTTAAAAAAAAAAAACTCACCCTGTATGCAGGTTCAAGTATATGTACGAACCACCCAGTATAGGTATGGTGAACCATACTTGACCTCCGTATTACAAAATCATTTTCTAAAATAATGTTTGATATGCAAAATTTACCAGAAAGTCAGTTGTTTCATAGATGATATTTTTATGGTCATATGCAGGTACCAAATATATATGTACATATGTGCAACATTTTACGGAATAATGCTATAAAATTGTGTATATCAATCAACTGCTTTGCCTTCTTTATGTTCTACAACGTAAAAAAAGATTCTTTAAAATCTGTTCATTCTGACAGGAGTAATAGTGAAAGAACACAAAGCATGATTCAAATACAAGTGTAATACAAAATTACGTAGTAGGAGTGCTACACGAAAGAACAACGCGTTTTCATTGTTGAGCAATATTTTAAAAATAATGAAGTTTTGGCAGCTACAGTTCGCAATTTTCGTACAAAATATGGTCGGAATAGTGATTTAACTTCATCAACTCTAAAGAGATTCAATCAAAAATTCAGGGAGACTGGACCAATTAGTCATCTTTTAACGATGAGGCTCATTTTCATCTTGGTGGCTTTGTTAATCGTCAAAATCGTCGAATTTGGGGTTCAGAAAAGCCACGAGTGATTTTTGAGAAACAAATGCATCGACAACGTGTCACTGTTTGGTACGGATTTTGGACTGGGGGCATCATCGGATCATTTTTCTTTGAAAATGCGGCTGGTCAGGCAATAACAGTTAATGGTGGTCGCTATCGCGACATGGTAATCCGGTTTTGTGTGCCTAAATTGCAAGATATGGATGTGGGCGACGTGTGGTTTCAACAAGACGGTGCCACATGCCATACAGCCCGAGAAACAATTCAATTACTGCATGAGTCATTTCCTGGTCGTGTAATTTCCCGTTTTGGTGATCAGAATTGGCCGCCCAGATCATGCGGATTAACGTCGTTGGACTTTTTTCCTTTGGGTTTTTTAAAGTTTAAGGTTTATGCCAACAAGCCCACGACAAACCCACGCCTTGCAGGAGCAAATTGAGAGCTGTATCAAAGAAATTCAGCCGCATTTATGCAAAACGGTCATGGAAAATATCGACAAAAGAGTGCGTATGTGCCAGCAAAGTCGTGGTTAATTAAAAACATATTTTTTATCAAAATTACTTCTTGCGTGAATTTTGGGACCCCTTTACTACCAGGCAGAAAGCTCCTTTTCATGTAGTGGTTGGAGAAACTTTATATTTTATTCGTTTCTCTTTTATACTGGGGTGACTGTTGGTTGTTGTTCCTCGTTCGAGCTCGAATCTGCCCACTTGGGTCACAAGCAAACACACCACCCCCTACACCGTAGCCACCTAATTTGGCTTTGAGCCCAATATATAGTGAAATTTCACAAAATTATCTTAACATTCGATTGAACCAAAATCAATACGCATCCATTCCTATTTCAGATACTCATTTTGTAGAAACAATAATTTAAATAAGTGCATTTTTGCGTTATCATAAACCAAACATATCGGTATTGGATAGCCATATGAAGCGCTTAGAAGATGAAGGGCCTAAGTGACATTTTCAAACATTTGAGTAATCAGCATTTAACACATTCTTTCACTAAGTTTATTGAAAAAGTGGTTGCATACAACACCTTCATCTTTTACTAAATAATAATCTAGAGGCGATAGAGAAGTCCATATAGGACATTCATCTGTAAGACAAAAAGCAAATTTTTTAAAAAAAAAATGTCACTTAAACCCTTCATCTTCTAAGCGCTTGATATACGGACTTCCATGTTACAAAATCAGTTTTCAAATCTAAGTTTTTTAAATCTGTATATTCTGACAGAAGTGATGAAAGCAATGCATGATTGAAGAAAAACAAGTATAATGCAAATCGCGTACTAACCATTAAGCTGATTAACACCAAAATAAAAAAGTCTTAAGCTCTAGTTAAGGTTGGTAGTAATAGCAGATGAAAAAACACTCAAATCGGTGCATTTTCTCAGAAGTTTTTGTAAACAAAAAACATGCCAAAATCAAAATTAACTGTATTTTCAAAATGGCTAATCCGGATATCACCAGAATTAATAGAGCTCGATTCCTCATTGGGGTAATTCCTAAGCATGTAGAATCGTTGAAATGGGTTGCTGGGTGCCAAGAAAATAAAATGCACAACGGTATGGTTACACGAAACTTTTCCATTTTTTGCGAGTCACAATAATTGAATTTCTTTCTTCAAATTCTGCCAAATCGATGACCTATTTTAGGTTTCTACATATATCCTGTTTAATTAAATCACAAATGTAAACAAATTCAATCAAAGTGAACGATAACGAATAACATCCACATAAACCATATTACACTAAAAGCATCTATACATTGTATAGTGTAGATTGATAATTTTTTTCCAAATTATGCCTACATATATCAGAGGCCTAAACCGATCGTTAAACTGTGTGGGCACGACTGTCCCGTAAGTACAAGTATTTTTTTTTTTATTATTATTCCATATATTTTGTTGGTTCGTAAATCGCTCAGATTTGAAATTTACCCACAAAATTACAAAATGCAGTAAAAAGCTAAATTGTTGATCATATGTCCAAAATGTGAATGGCATGATCATATATTATAATATTGCATATATTATTAATATTGCACATGACAACGCCGGCAGCACATCGGAAGGGTCGTAACGGAGTACCTGGACGCAGTTGGTATACAACGACTACAATAGTCATCCCGCAGAAAAGCATCTTAACCTAACAGAATACATCTAGAACAACTTTCGTGCACACACAATCGCACTAACAAACCTTATGGATTTAAAACCTGTAGTTTAGGAGTGGCATAACATAACGCAGTCCAACATCAAAAATCTTATCGACGAGTTTCCAAATCGGTTGCAATTGTCAGAGCAAAAGGAGGCAAAGAGGACAAATATTAGAATTCATTCATATTTTCTAAACAAAAAAAAAAATTAAACCTATTTACAGTGATGGTTGTGTTGTTGTGAATATCTTATCCAGAATACGTCAATTTTCGCCAAGTCAAATACCTGCGGCTCTGGTTAGCCCAATATCTATATTCTAACAAACATATAGATGCTGCTTCAACCAGAGCCAAAGATGCCTTTGCCCTTACAAAGAGAATTTTTTTTAGCAAGCAACTCGATGCAAGGGTAAAGGTAATCTGCTACATGGCTCTCATTCGGCCCAAGCTCGTATTTTGATGTCCTGGTTCAACGTGGGAGCAAGCTTGTTGGAAAAGATTCGGGTGTTTGAGAGGGCTTGCCTTCGGGCTTTCCTTCGTTTATAGAACACCAGAGTCCCAGTACATAAAATTTTATCCCAATGAGGTCCTGTACAACAGGACTAACCTAATAAGAGTGGATAATTTCATTATCAAGCTGATTCGGGGCTTATTACCCCAATTACGAGTATCACGAGAAAGTGCGCCTTAGCGCCTTTGTTCCCCCAGAGGCGTTTCTCTATCTTAATGAGAAGGGTCGGATACAGGACAGATTGGCATTGCCGCTAATCTTCCACGTTGCTCCTACAGCTGTGGATAGGCGACTCAACTACTATTGAGGACGTACAACATCAGTACGGACATTTCAGGTGGCTAGCCGAAGGAGAGGAAACTCTGTCGTTTCCCCCTAATCCAGGGTAGCCTGTTTGATGTTTGAAGTTGGTTGTTTGTTGTCCACGGCCGACTTACATAGTTTAGGTTTAGGTATTTTAGGTAGGTTGTAGATAATAATAAAGCACTTGGATGAAAAACAAATATATATATATATATATATATATATATATATATATATATATATATAAAGGGTGGTTAAATTTTAAGGGCCGATGTTGAATGTGAACCACACCTAAACGTCAAGTTTTTTTCTGCATTTGATTTGACATTTCTCAATTTCAGACTAACTCAATTTGAACCATGGAAAGATACACAATCGAGCAACGCGTTAAAGTTATTCAGGCTTATTATGAAAATGGGCGTTCAAATTAAAATGCATATCGCGCATTTCGTGATTCTTTCGGTCAATTTAATCGTCCAAATGTGCGTACAATCGGAAAAATCGTGCAAAAATTTGTGCAAACCGGGTCTGTAGGAGATGTGAAAACACCAGTGCATGCTCGTACAGCTCGTACTGCAGAAAATATTGCTGCTGTTCGCGATAGTGTGGCTGAAGAGCCGTCCACCTCAACTCGTCGTCGTGCCCAACAATTGCACCTCTCCCGCTCGTCGTTGATGAACATTATGCATAAAGACTTGCATTTAGGCGCTTACAAGGTGCAATTGACTCAAGAACTAAAGCCTCTTGACCATTTCAAGCGTCGTCAATGGTCACAATGGTGGCAAGAAATGGCAACAGTGGATGATCAATTTTCGAAGAAAATCATCTTCAGTGATGAGGCACATTTTCACCTCAGTGGATTCGTCAATAAGCAGAATTGCCGCTTTTGGGCGAATGATAATCCAAGAGTGATTGTCGAAAAACCAATGCACCCACAAAGAGTGACTGTTTGGTGCGGTTTATGGGCTTGCGGCATCATCGGGCCGTATTTTTTCCAAAATGAGGCCGGTCAGGCAGTTACTGTGAATGGTGTTCGCTATCGTGAGATGATAACGAACTTTTTATGACCCGAATTGGAAGATATGGATGTGGACGATATGTGGTTTCAACAGGATGGTGCCACTTGCCACACAGCTAACGAAACAATAGCTCTTTTGCGCGACAAATTCAATGGCCGTGTTATCTTACGTGGTGGCGATGTCAATTGGCCGCCAAGATCATGTGATTTGACACCGTTGGACTTCTTTCTTTGGGGTTATTTGAAAGAAAAGGTGTACGTCGATAAGCCAGCAACAATTCAAGAGCTAAAGGATGAGATAATTCGGCACATTAACGGCATAGAACCTCAATTATGCCTCAGCGTCATCGAAAATTTGGACCATAGGATGGAGGTGTGCCGCCGAGGTCGCGGCGGCCATTTGGCCGATATTTTGTTCCATACATAATGAAACCATACCAATATTATCATAATAAAAAGAAATGACATTAATTTCCTAAATAATTTGTGTTTTATTCAAAATCAACATCGGCCCTTAAAACTTAACCACCCTTTATATAAAAAAACAGCAGTTGATAAAAAAAAAATACCTTATAGAATTACGTAAGGTAGAGTAAGATAAATTAAGGTAGAATAAGGTAGCTTAAGATTTATTTGAAGGTAGCTTTTTAAGTTTTATATATAAGAACAATCAAAACAAGTTCGTTTACTAAGTTTTTCCATTTGATTAAACATTTTTCCAGTAATTAACAATAAAAATAAAAAATAAAAAAATAAAGAATTAAAGTAACTTAAGTCGAAAGACATAGTTTTAAGTATTAGGTCTAACTTAGAGCGCCCGGATAGGGCCAGTAAATTAGAATAAGATAGTTAAGCTAGTTTTAAGCGTTTTTTGTCTAGCAATAAGTTTAATGAATTATCCAAAAAAAATGCATGAAAATGAAAAAATTCGCCAATTTTCATCTAAGAAAAAGTTGTAACATCAGTTATCCTGATAAAGCGTCACAACGCAACGCCAACAGTACTAGGAATGGGTTAGAAGATGAGGAAAGTGTATCATACGATCCGTTCCAAACGAATTGTAACTTTTTGTTTGTTTTTTCTTAACTGTTCTTCATCTTAAATTTACTTATTTTTTGTAATAATAATAATATATAACTTAGAATAAATCGGTGTTTCTTTGAAAAAAATTAATTAAATCCAACTGGAATCAGAAGTGGAAGTTATCATTGAAATAATAAAATATACCCTGGTGGGTGGTCAAAGGTTTTTTTATTTTTATTTAAAAATTTAACATTTATTATGTTCATTTTGATACAAGTAAATAGTCCTCAAAAAAATAAAATAAGTGACAAACCCATTGGCGATATTGTATTGAGTGAATTTACAATCTTGGCGCAACTCTACTACTCAGCAGAAAATGCTGACTAAATACCAAAACTAGCAAATCGGGAAATAAATTACCAAAGTCAATCAAAACTTTAAAGAACAGCTGTTAAGATGCTATGTTAAGATACTATAAGATACACTAAGAGTATAAAAAAGCATCTGAAAATTAATGGCATAGCTTCTCAATCAATTAATTAATTATGTTCCATTAGTTATATATGCAGCTAATTACGCACCAAGCCAAGCTTACGAATCAGAATCAATAAAATGAGTGCAATTGTTCTTGCGTTTGTTAAAGAAAGGCTTTTGTAACCTCACCCCCCTCATATTTCTATCCTTATTTAATGGGACCATCTACACATTAGTCCAAGCTAACAGACCAAATTTAATCAAAATTAGTTCACGAGTTCTCGAGTATCATGCAGAACCAGTAATCAATGAGTAAAGAGATTTCCAGATCCAACCCTTCTAAAAATTTACTTTACCCATATTCTTTACTTTAAATGCAAACTTTTTTCGGAAAAGAAAAGTATTTTGAATTCGTGTTAATTGTATTTTTTAGAAAAATTGTAATTTTGTATTTTTTAGAAAAAAGTGAATTCAAAACGGCGGACTTAAAATAGCGTCAAAAAATTAAAAAAATATTAAGCAAATTGACATCGATTAGTCTACATATCCATATATTTTCAAGGTCGCTGAATTCAAATCCGAAGTTTGAATTCAAAGCATCCTGGGGTTTTAGCTGAAAAACAACCAGCAATACCAGCTAAGACCCTAGGAACCAGGGCAATGCTGGTTTCCGAAGAGCAAACAACCACCAACTCTCAACCAGTGTTGAATATTTGTGCAGAAAGCCATTGCCAGTTAATAAGACTAAACAAATTCAGCAGTTGCTAGTCAGAATGACTGAAGGAGAACCATTAAGCATCGTTGAAGATGTAGAATTTAAAAAAATTGGTAAACATGCTAAACCCAGGATATGTGGTTCCCTCACGTAAAACATTATCCTCTTCCTATCATTCATTCCGCAATTATACGAAAGCGTAAGAGACGAGATTCGCTCAAGTATAAGTAAGGCATTAGCAGTATGCGTAACTTCTGACATGTGAACTTCGACAAATGCGCAAAGTTTTATAGCAGTGACAGTACATTTTATAGCAGAAAATTCGTTGCTAAAATCTGCCTTACTAGAATTTCCACAGAGTCACACCGCAGACAACCTTTGTCGTGACTTACAACTCATTTTTGTGGAGTGGGGAATTGAGGGTAAGATAACTGCTGTAGTGACCGACAACGCCGCCTATATTGTGGCAGCAGTTCAAAAAGGAAACTCGCGTCACAGTTAACGAATTTAACGTTCAAAAAGATAAAAAAAATATTTTTTTATGGAGACTAATGACTCTTTATTACTTCAACTTAATTCTAAAGTACAATTTTAACTTACACTTCTACTTATAGCCTAAAAATGTCTGCTCATCAATTTACTGAATGTGAGAAAATATTCCAGACGGGAATATTACACCTCACTTATAAATAGCTTATTCTGCATTATTAGCATTCGACCTGACTGGCGCGTGTGCTGATAGTGCAGAAATGGGTGCATTAACTCTTCCCTCCTTAAAGGTCCACAGCCCGTAGATCAGCAATTTAGCTTAGTAGGGTGGAAGAGGTCATTTACCTGTGGTATCTGGATTTGGATTTTTTTTCTCTTTTTTTACATTTGTTTCTAAATAATATAATTAATATAATAGTAATGATTAACAGATATATAATTAAATTTTAAATCAGAGAAATGTTGTCCGTTACAGAAATTTTATGTATCTTTCTTATATTTACTAGGTGCAGATCATGTAAATACACTAAATCTAATTTTACGTCTTTAATTGTTAAATTGGTCTGTATTATGTGTGGTCAAATCTGGAAGGTTCTTACTTCTTTGTTATAATAGCTCTTGTCGTTGATTGATATGATATCTTCATTGAATTCTATAAGGAAGGTTCCATTTAAGGTTTTGGTGTCATTCGAGTGCCTTAAAGTTCCGTTGAAATTTGTTAGGAATATTGTATTATTAGTTAGGAGTTCTACGAATTGATGGTCGCATCCGGCATCTTTACCTTTTAGAAGCTGGTTGATGTAGTGATCTGGAGGTAACTCTTGTATCTGGTTCTCATTGCAAATGGTTATATCCCTCATTTTTGCACACGATTCTTTGATTCCGTATTGCCCTTCCTGAGTTGTGAGTAGCTCCTTAATTTCTAGGTGGATTCTCCTGTTGTTTTTTACTGTAGATCTGATTATAAGATGGTTGTATCCTTTAGTTCTTGTTTTTGGTATGGAAATGGTGTAAAGTAGAATTGATTCTTTTTGTAGTATGATAGGTTCGGCATACTCGATAGCTTCCAACCTCATTATTATATGGACGAATTTCCATTTGGGAAAGTATCTCTTGGATTTCTGTCTTATCCAAGAGGTTAGTGTTCACAATTCCCCTTTTTGCTAACTGGGTGGCTGATACGATTTCGTTTAGTTCTTCTTTAATTATAGTAAGCTTATTATACATCATTTGTTCGTACTTGTCCATACTTGTTCCGTCTATTTTTTGTATGACTCTATTGTAATTGTCCATTATTCCTCTTGTTACTGCGGTAAGACGTTCGTTTATCTTATATTGATTATTGTTGTTTTCTATTACTACATTTTGCGTCTTCAGTAGATTGTCCCAGTCTGTTGCGTCTGGAGTTCCGGCTATCCACTTCAACGCGGAACCAATCCAGTTTATTGACCTTATTTGTCGTATGCCTTTTCCGTGTAGTTTCTCCAATAAATTCTCTATTTGCTGCAGTCTATGGGTTAACTGTGGTTGAAGAATGCTGGTCCTGTCGATACGTTTTTCCACGGTAGGTATAAGTTCGCTTACTATGTCCTCGTATTTCGTTAAATTGATGACATGTTCCATCCTGAAATTGCCATTGATGATTTTCCTATTTCCTTGTTTTAACGCTATGATAAGGGTACTGTATTCGTATACGTTGATTGTTCCGAGTGCCAACCTAAGGATAGACCTAAAATGGGAAGGAACAAAAAATATTTTTTAATGAGAAACATTTTTTATTTGAGACTTGTGGATTTTTTTCCTGTTTCAGTGACGACGGTTACGCGATTATCTTTTGCCACTTTCTCTTTTATGTACAGGGGTTTTTGCTTTCCATCTCTTCGTTTAACAGCCGCAAATATTATCTCTCCTGGTTGGTATTTCTTCGGTTTGTTCCTGTTTATGTTTTCTCGGCTGATTTTGTTCTTTTGATTTCTCTTGATGAGTTCGATTAGGTCCTCGTTTACCTTCGTCTGAAGGTCAATGAGATTCTGGTAGTTTATCCTCTGAATTCTACCTAGGAAAACGTCACTTGGTTTTTTTTTTTGGTTACTGAATGTACTGAGTTATTATAACGGTCCACTGCTATGTTGATTATTTCCTTCATCGTCAAGTCTGGATACTCTTTTTTTAGACATCGGGTTATTTCTATTATTGTCGAATGAACTCTTTCGACAATTCCGTTCACCTCGTTTTTTTGAGGTGGGGTTAAATAGAGTTCAATTCCTAGGGTTTTGATATAGTTTGAAATGATTGGGCTGATAAAACTGCTTTCGTTATCAGTTACCAAGACCTTTGGTGCTGTAAAAGAGTGAATGATTTTTATTATTTTACCCCTGAGATATATGGCAGACTTCTCCTTTATGTGGAAGAATTTTGCAAACTTTGGAAATTTATCCACACAGGTTATGAACTTCTCATGATCTATCTCGAATATGTCCATGTGCATTATTTCGGATGGGTACGTAGGAATTGGTGTTTGCTGCATTTCCGGTTTTTGCGGATGCCTGTCATATTTACTTGTATTGCATATATCGCATTTTTGCACATACTTTTTTATCATGTTGGCCATTCCTGGGAAGTAATATTTTTCTAAGATCCGTTCCTTGTTTTCTTTGTAGTTCCGGTGAGCTCTGCTATGTTCTGTTATTATGACTCGTAATTTATTGTCAGCACTGGCTAAGTCCTCAACTAATCTTTGGGTTATCCTGATCTTGAATTTGCTGAAGTGTTCTCTGTATATTTCCTGCAATAGCTGTAAATAGTTTTCTGGAATTTTTATTCCGTTTAATATGTTCGGATTGAGTTTGTCTTTGAGGGTCTGCGTTAGGTTTTTCTTAGTGATTCCTCGGAGTCCAATGTAATGTCGCTGGTAATTTGGATGCGGTTCTTCGTGTGCATTCATTTCGCTTTTTTCCCTAAAAACAAGTTGATTTCGGAGTACATTTAGGGGAGCTTCACAATGTGGTATAAGGTCGGAACTACCTTCTTCTGCGCTATGCATCGTTTGTGAACTGGATGATGTTAAGTTGTTAGCTTCCAGTTTGAGCCTTGATAATGCGTCGGCTACCTTATTTGTTTTTCAAGGTTTATAGATGAGCTCGTAATTGTACTCCTCTCTCCTGGCCTTCCATCGTTTCAGCTTTGCATTCGTGTTCTTGTTGCTCAAGGCGAAGGTTAATGGTTGATGGTCTGTTCTTATTTTTTTTGCGCCGTATAAATAATTCATTAGGTTGTCTAGAGCCCAAACTATCGCTAACATTTCCTTTTCGTTTGTAGATTGTTGGAGCATTCTTCAGTCCAAAGGGTAGATGGGTATACTCATATTTCCCGTTCATAGTGGAAAATGCCGTTTTAATTATATCGTCATCTTTCATCTTGATTTGATGAAATCCCGATGTAAGGTCGATGGTCGTAAAGTACCTTGATTTTCCTAGGCTTGCGATGGTGTTAGAAATGTCCGGTATTGGGTATGCATCCGAGATCTTTATAGCATTCAGTTTCCTGAAGTCTATAACCATTCTGTATTTCCTGTTTCCTGATGCGTCCATTTTTTTTGGGTACAACCCACATTGGTGAGTTGTATGGGCTTTTCGATGGTCGGATAATACCATCCTCTAAAAGTTTCTTGATTTGGGTGTCCACTTCTTGTCTCATGTGAATTGGGTATGGATATGATTTGGTGTAAATGGGCTCATCTGTGGATATTTTTATTTCGGCTTTTATACCCGTGTCGATGATTTCCTTGTCGTTCACTGCTCCGAAGATGTTTTTGTGTTTTTCCACTATGTCTTTTATCTGTTTCTTTACTTCGTTACTCAGATGGCTGACTGTAATTTCTATGTTATTAACCTGAGCAGACTTCTTTTCTTCGTCGGATAATACCATCGTCTAAAAGTGTCTTGATTTGGGTGTCCACTTCTTGTCTCATGTGAATTGGGTATGGATATGATTTGGTGTAAATGGGCTCATCTGTGGATGTTTTTATTTCGGCTTTTATACCCGTGTCGATGATTTCCTTGTCGTTCACTGCTCCGAAGATGTTTTTGTGTTTTTCCACTATGTCTTTTATCTGTTTCTTTACTTCGTTACTCAGATGGCTGACTGTAATTTCTATGTTATTAACCTGAGCAGACTTCTTTTCTTTTAGTGGTATTTTAATATTCGGTTTGATTTTTAGTGTGTTATTTTTCCTATCTATTACCGCTTCTAATTCCTTAAGGGTATCATCTCCGATGATTCCGTCAAATGTAGTTAGGCTGGGTAAAATGAAAAAATCAATTGTAATGTTATTGACGATACTTTCAAAGAATTTTCCTATCGATTTGTATTTCTCCTCCAGCTGATTTTATTCTGAAGGGCTTTTGGGCTGGTTGGGTTTTGCCAACTAGTTTAGGTTGTATAAAGTTTTTGTTGACGCCGGTATTTATAAGGAATTTTAGCAGTTCTCCATTTTTTGTTCTGTATTCTATATATGGAATGCTAGACAGGCTCCTGTCATAAAATTTACTTCAGATGTTGTCTCTATCTCATCCTCCTGCGTGTATTCTTCCTCGTATTCCTCAGCATACTCTCTTTCCTCTTGAGTTTCGATGTTATATAACCTTTGACGTGTTTGCGGAAGATTAACGGACTCATTCCCAGTGTATTGACTATAGTTGGGTCGATTGTAGGTGCCTTGGTTATAGCCTGGCCTGTTCATATAGTTTACTTGTTTTGTTTGAACAGACCGGTCGACTTCCATAGCAACTGGCGATTTCGGTTGAGATGGTCTTGGTGGTGGATGATCATTTTTCTGGTATCCCTGTGGTTGGTATTGGTGCCTCTGGTATTGCCCATGTTGAATGTTGTATGCCATGTTTCTTTGTTGTAAATTAAATGGTTTTTGAGGTATTGGTGGCTGTCCTGCCCCTGTCTGGTTCTGTCTTGGTGTAGGTGTGAATATTTGATTGATTAGAGCTGTAACCGTATTGTGGACGTTCTTCTGGTGTACCTTCAGAGAGGGTCTTTTCAAAACGTGGAATGCTACTTTGCGAAAGGCGTAGTAGGATTTCGCCATCAAAAGTCAGACAAATACTTTTATTTAAATTTTAATCTTAAGTAGTAATAATGCTTAATATAGTACATAGTACCTATACATGTATGTATATACATATGTACATATGTATATATTTTATTTCATGATATATTTTTTTTTTTAAATTTTAGTGCGTTGAATCTGCACATTTTGTCCTTATATTTATGTAGAAGGTTATAGTAGGTTTATCATTCAATTTCTGAGATTCAATACAATGAATTAAAAAAAAATATAACATCATTATTTTAATACTACAAAAAACTAAAATAACACCCTGTTAACGAAACGAACAAAGGAGTGATATCTTATCCCTCCCATAACTCCATCGAAATCGAGCACACGATTGAGTATGTATATTTTGTGGTGGGAAATGAACAAAAATGAAGCAACAACAGTCCCATTCCCATTTGATCTAAAGAAGTAAAGTGAATTGAAGTAGAGACACCAAAAGAAGGAACTAATTGAAGTAAATGAAGCAGTGAAGTGTGGAACGGAAGTGAAGCATTGCTTCATTTTAATGAAGCGCTTCAATTGAATGATTCAGTCACGGATGTTATACCTCTAAAACATACGAGTACACATGTGTGAACGATGTCAATTTGAACAGTATTTTATAAATATTTTTAGTTCCGCAATTTTGAATTCTTAAATTCTGACTTCGGATTCATACAGGGGTCTTGAGAATATTTGTTGCTTAGAATGCTCTTTGATTAATTTCATTTGTTTACGAACAAATTGAATTTGTTTATACTTTGTACGCCAATTTATGTTTTGAAATTCTGACTCTGATTCAGCGACCTATAAAACGCTATTGGTCTAATAACGTTCCTTCACTTATTCTAATAGTTTGCGAACAAATTGTACACATTGTACCTATAAACAACTTACGTTTTTTTTTATGACAAATTTTGTACCAGCAAGTACCTAAAAAACATACATAATCCGACTGAATTTAGTTCTACTTTTTATTGTTTCTTAGAAAATACATACCAGTTGTAAACGTATAATTCGAGACTAGATTCAAATTTGTATTCTAAATCCAACATTAACAATACTGTTTACCAAGTTTATCTGAATTTATTTTTCTGTTCTCAAAAACCGACCGACCGGATACATTTTATGTGCAGGTATATAATGTTCTTAGTGCATACACAACCTGCCTAAATACCTACATACATACATATATAATGGATCATTTTTTTTTCACAGTTCACTGTCTTTTCCAATCTCCCTTTCCAGTAAGAATATTTTATTTTTAATGGGTGAACTTTCTAAACAGAAATAAGAGTGGTGGGAAATAAATATCAGTTGTATTTCAGTAACAATGACTTTTTACTAATATTTGTTTCATTCGATTTTTTAATTTAGTCAATCTCCTAGAACACGTAAATACATCTAAATATGATAAACATTTTTGAGATTGCGATTTATCGCTTTGTTTTCTGTCTCAATAATTGAATGACTGGTCTGCGGTGGTTAACCAGCTATTTTTGCCCATCCCTAGTACCTACTTACTTCTTATTATTACTGCCATTATTGCGCCCTCCTAATTCGGAGAAAGAAGCTTAGTGATTAATTCCGAAAATCGAACAATTTTTGGTCTTTCGACTTGAGGTCAAAGCAGACAGTTTTTTCCCGTGTCCGTCTGTCTGTCCATCGGTTAGTCGTGCCTTACTCAAGAACCGCTGAACGAATTTTGATTAAATTTGATCTATTAACTTGGTTTGATGTGAATAGACTTTGGTGCGTAATTAGCTGCATATTAAATTCATTCAAATTGATGGTGTGCGAGCATAAGAAGCCAAAGCTGATAAAAATCTGTCTAGCCGTTTAGCTGCAGTCCGAGGACAGACATACCGAATTACGAAACTTACTTTTTTTTTTTTTTTTTTATAATTTGCACGTGTTAAAGGGAATATGAATACCCTTATACTAATTTTTAGAACACGTGCGTTTTTGTGGAAAGGAAGAGACAGAGAGAAAGACAGAGCGGTGTGGTTTGAAACTCAGGTGGTATTAAGTTTCTGTAAACTCCAAGGGTGGCTGTCCAGATAACTGGGGAGTATTTTGTTTTGTTTTTCGCTATTATTGTCGTTGCTTATGATTCACTGAATTTCTTTCCGTCCTCCTGATGTCATCATCACGATCAAGTTGCATTTTGGCCATATGACCACCCTACTGCCAGTGTTATGCCTTCACAGTAGAGTTGTCTTAGCTTTCGCAAGCGATCGACTTTTTTATTTATTTCATGCGAAATAAATAGATGATTCTTGACATCGGAATTCGAACCGTTAATCAACAGCATGACAAGCGATGATGTTACCACTACACCACGGCCACCTCGATAATAGTGATATCAAGATTGATTAAAATCTCGAGATCGAAAAAATATACAGAAAAGGTACAATTCGTTCGGAACAGATGGGCTTGTGAACTTTTAAATCAAATTCAATGATTTCAGGTTCTCAGTTATTAAGAGATTTTATCAGAAAAATGTATGTAACAACTTTTTCGTAGAAGGAAGTCATAAGATGTTCACAACAAGACTTAACCATTACCATAAATAGCATTAAGAAAATTAATTATTACTTTTATTTTTTTTTTTTTTTTTTAAGAAAACGCACCCAAAAAGTTTGCGGCCCTATGCAACGTATGGTTGAATTATAGAGAAAATCAACGTTCATGTATTCTGTTCAGGAAACATTTTCCAGTTTCTAGTACAAATAGTGCTTGTGGGTGAATTTCAAATATGTTTGCACTTGTACTGCTTCAGATTCTAAAGTGCTTATGTGTGTGCAATTTCATCCCCTTAGCTCAAAATTTAAGGCCTCAAAAACTGGTGACACACAGACAGACAGATGAACATGGCTAGATCGACATAATTTTCGACGCTGATCCCAAATATATATATAATACTTTTGGAAGTCTATCCTTATTATCACTATTTGTTACAAACTACGCATATAAATTAATATACCCTATGGGGTAGGGTATAAAAATATACCTTTAATACTTTCCGTGAACGTAGAACATTGGACAGTAGAACAGTAGACAAAGGAGAAAATGAGAACGAAAAAATAGTCGGAGCAAGGGTGTACCAGTATACTAGGTCATCGAAACCTACCTAATTGGTACAATCAAAGAACTTGTTGAACAGAAAAAGAATAAAATAAGAAATTTTGACTTTTTTTTCTCCCATAAATGGAAAGGGTGGCTATGTAACATAATGGACATTCTTAATTAATAAATCATAGCCATGTCGGGACAATTTGTTTTTTGTCTTGACCTAAGACATCGATTACCGCCCGGTCAACCTCTTAACCTGACATGCCGTAATTGTTGCTCCTACATATGTATAATGTAGGAGCAACAATTTATTTCTTCAAATTAATCGTATGTCTTATTCATAAAAGTACGAGGGGGGGACTAACAAAAGTTCGCTGTTGTTTAAAAAAAAAAATATTTTGACTTAATATCTTAAATTTTCATAATTTTGTAATTTCTTTACATAATTGCTATTTATTTCATAGCATTTCTTAAGTCGGCAGAGCCATTTTTCGAAACACACATTTTTTTAAAACTTGTGGTAAATCGGTTTCTGTAACCATTTAGCACAAACCCGTGCCTTTTTTGCTCGTCATTTAAAATTTGTGGAACCCATCGAGTTGATTTCTCCGAATATTTTCAGGTGATGATTCAAGCCCAGCTCTTAAGCTATCATTTCTTGGGTCATTCACGCATCGTTGTAAATTTTTGCATTCAACGGGGTCACATTCGTATCGTCGGTCGAAGATTTGGAGGAATATTCAAGAAGTTTGCCGTCCACAGATAAATGTCCAGTAGGGAATCTTTGAATTCACTTAAAAACAGTCACAAGGGATGGTGCCTTCGAATCGTGTGCATTTTTGCATTCTTGAAATACTGGCTTGAGTTGACGCTGAAATCTGAAAAGAGTTGCAAAGCGAATTTCTAGCTGTGTTGACCTTTCATCACTAATTTTAAGCTTACTTGCCTCCATTCTAATTTTCCTGAAATTTTAAACTAAGTACCGTGATGATATAACATATACACAATCAATTTTTGTTTTTTTTTAGAAAAGAATAACTGCTAGCGAATTTTTATTTGACACTCCATATTTCAAAGTGTAAAATGAAGTTGGTGAGCTCTATTTTGAAACAAATAGGTATATATATGTACTCGTATGTATATATGCGTTGATAAAAATATGTATTGCAATACACACCACTATAATTAAAACATGTGATTTAAAATTAATCTACACGATGTCCCAAGTTGATCCGATCATATGTAATGACCATTCGAGTAATGGTCACTACTTTATTATATTACTTGTACTCGTATATTAATTTTGATACATAGTTTTTTTTTTTTTTTTTTCTAGATCAGTTGACAAAGCTAATTCGATCTAGCCATGATCGTTCGTCTGTCTGTCCGTATGCTACTAGTTTTTGGTAAAATACGGTAAAAATGTAATTTTTTTCAATATCGTTGCTAGAAACAACACAGGTTGTACAAGATAATATCACGCCTAGTTTTTGGGAGGGTCTCATCAGAACCAATGAATTTCCTCCAAAATGTGGGCGGGGCCCTTTACACGATATGGACGAATCGTAGAGAGTGGCAACGTCTATATATTTCGTTAAGTACATTTTTGTCAGTTTCTAATAAAAGTAAAACACCGGCGTGTACTCAGAATAGGTTTTCTTATCTACTACATTTTACAAATTACAATTACTTTTTATTACTTTAAATAATCTTAATCAAAATTATAATTACAAAGTAATTGGTAGTCATACAAATATTCAATTAAGGCGGCTTTACAAATGCAAAGACAAACTAGTACTAGTGATTATTGGCGCGCCAGTAAAAGTAGAAGTGAAATCGTGTTAAAAGCAAAATTATATTTCCTCTATTTCCGCACAGCAGGCATGAAATCTGCGACACAATTGTACTTTTTTTAATACAACTGACATGTCAAAAGTACGAAGTACAATGCTGCCCAATTTAGTACCATCAGAATATTTATTTTAGTGAGCAAAAATACACAAATGCAATCCATCCCAATTAAATGCATTCAACACAGAGCTAAATGCATTTTTATTTTATTTCTTGTTTTATTACGAACTCATCCAAACTTATACATAGTTGCGACTGTAGGT
Source organism: Pocota personata (assembly GCA_963082735.1). NCBI lineage: Eukaryota > Metazoa > Arthropoda > Insecta > Diptera > Syrphidae > Pocota > Pocota personata. The sequence continues at coordinate 108,357,282 of OY720431.1, read as the reverse complement.
CACAATTGCAGATTATTTTTAAATATATAAAAACATCTTAATGTATCTGTAAACGTATCAACATAATTCAAAACCCAAATTTAATCGAAATATGTTGGCTGGTTCTTTAGTTAGGCATATGACAAAGAGGATTTGATAAAGATTTAAGCCCCTCCTCATATCTTATTCCCACTCCATTCGATTTCATCAATTTCAAGCGAAACTACTAAGGTATCTACGCCTATATTCCAAGATTCGTCGAAATCAGTTCACTCATATCACAAGACTTTAAAAATGTCACTTAACACTTTCCAATAGCATTAATTAAGGACATAAACATAAAAAATACAATCGACTCCAATTTATGTTTAGCTTTCGGCACAATCGAAACAAAATAATTTTTCATCACTGCCACCAACACATCCTAAAAGATTCGGGTTGAACTCGAAATTTCTTCGACGAAAATCTTGAAGCATGGAATTTCTAAAATAAAAAAAAATCTAGATTTGAAATCTCGATTTTAGAATTAAAATATATTTTGGGATAGCAACTTAATCTCGATGACGAAAATCTTGAAAGATCGCTTGGCAAATATTAGTTTTGTTTTGTTTTATCAAAATTCCTTTAGATATAACCATTGCTTTCTTAAAAGTAATAGTACGAGTAAAGACTTTCAAGATGTGTATAGCCTTAAAAATTTATACTGCTCGTTAGTCAGACTGTACATACATCCATCATATGAGATTCGCCATAGATTGGAAAGAGTTTAAGTTTCAGGACGACACGGACGTCAGCAAAGTGTTTACGAAATCCTGCGAGAAAAATGTTGATATTGAAAATGGAGCCAGTAGAAGACCGATGACCAGTACGGATGATATCGAATTACAAGCGTAAGTACGACTGTATGATGCCCTGGGCAGTTTGAAATATCCACAGCAATTATAAGCCGTCATCTTGGACAGATCGGTAAAATCAAACAACTTGATAGATGGGTACCCCACGAATTGACTGAAGCTAATAAATTGCGAAGACTACAGGTCATTAGTAGTTTAATCAAACGTACCAGAATTGAGCCATATTTAATCGGATAGTTAAGTTTGATGAAAAGAGGATTTTTTATGACAACCGTAGGCAACATGCGAAACAACCACTTCATCCGAGAAAGAGTCATATGTATCGCAGAGAAATTGCGATTATACATTGAGCCAATTGCAGCCGGCTCCTGTCAATAGACGTGGACCAATTCTCCTGCACGACACAAAACTTGCAGAACTGGCATACGAAGTTCTCACTCATCCACCATACTCACCTGACCTTTCGCCTACAGATTACCACTTTTTTGTGAGTCTGGTCAATTCCTTATGGAATACATGCCTCGCTGATCGAGACGCGGCCTTCGAAGATTTCATTCACCTCGAAAGCAAAGATTTTTTCACAAAAGGAATGTTCTTATTGTCAGAGCGTTAACAACGAACAATCAATGCTAGTATTGATTATTTTGAAGAATAAACTTATTTTTTTTTTTAAATGATGGTCTTTCATTCAACTCTTATGAAATCAGACATTTCATATGTAACAACCTTGTATTTAATTAAATGTAAATAAATAAATATTATGGAGGTAACAGCCCAATACAGGGCCTGACCTAGCTTCTCGCAGCCTCGAGCTGTGCGCGACACTAATATCTGGGACCTATAGTTTTATGCCGGTTCCCAGGGGCAATTTTTCGATTTAGAGAAGATTCTCTCGAATGTTTATCAGACGTTCGCGAGAGATGGGACCATGAGAAAACTTTATTTTTTTTTTTTTGTGTTTCTGGGATTCGAACCTTGAACCTCCCGTCAGTGAACGCGCACTTAATCACTAACTTAAAGTATGCTGATGAATTAACTACAACTCAAAAAAATTCGGAAGTTCGTGTTTTTCTTCGGTACAGACAATTTTGAAGTTAGAATGAAAATTTCGATTTCCCCTCCAATTGTGACCCCACAGACCCAAGATACGAAATTTGAAGTAAATACGTCCAACCATTTCGGCTGCAATAGTGCGTATTGGTAGAATTGAGAAACCCACTGTTTGGAGTTTCTCCTCATAGATAGCACTGTTGGAACAAAATCTCGAGACCGAACATTTTCAGGAAACCAATACTTGCGCTTATAAGTAGAAAATTAAACACTTTTGTCAATATTGATTAAATATTTTTTGTTGTAAAGCTATTTATTTCTTCCGTTCGGTGTTGTCCAGGCCCACGGTGCCTTGGAATAAGGACAAATTTTAACAAAGTGAAATAAAGAAAGCAATAAGATACTCGTAATAATAATAAGCTCACTTTGCAAAAGTGAAATAATGCCAAATGTTAAAATACGGCCTTATTCCTCTTTTGCAAAGCGTAATAAAGCCAAATTTTAAAATTTGTCCTAATTTCGCTTGGCCTTATTTCACGGCGCCGGCCCCACGATCGAGCGATTTTTTTAATAAAACTGATTTAATTTGTTTTTTGGTCGTGCGATCTTTCGACATTTTCACATATTCCATTATGACACTTTACTTATTACCGAACTATTGAAAATTTGTTATTTCTCGGATAAGACTCAATCCAACTTTTTGAGAATGAATACCTATCTGAGCAATATTTGTAATTTTCAAGGACAAGACATAGCAAATTTTTGAAAATTGTCAAAATAAATTGATTGCTAAAGCCAATTTTAAGAAAAATTGTTTTTAACAATTTCGCTTAAATTTTAATTCGGAGTAATTTGCAAACGAACAGCACACAGGTGCAAGTACGTGCGACCTAGTCGTGCATTTTATTCTTTTTGAAAGTTTAATGAAAAAATTAAAGACGCGTAAGGAAAATATGAGCTGCGTTGTCGAATTCAGGAGGTAAATTTCTTATGTGAGGCCAAAGTAGAATCACATATTTTTATTAACTATCTATCGTCATAGACTCCCAAGGGTATATTCCTCTACGATCAGCGTTACAGTTTATACTTTTACCACTTTTTAAGCCTTCATTTTTAAGATAGGAAGACGAAATTAAACTCGTTAAATTGTCCGATATCTACGCAAAAGGAAAGTTCATAGAAAAGTTCATTACATTTTGTTTGCTCGTTATTCAGAGAATAAATAAATGATTTGGATTTCGAAACTTCTTTCTCTCTCAATCGAAGTTGAACATCTGTCGATTGTTCGAGGTGGCTGGGACATTGAAAATTGAAAGCAGACGTTTATTTTGAAACTCGAATGTATGTACTTCACGTGCATATTAATAGATATGATATTCCCCTCTTTTCGTAAACGGTTGATATTGTAATCAATATAAATTTATTTAACACTGGAAATCAGGTAAGAAAACTGAGGCTAAAAACATACAGAAAAGTTACAATCCGGTTGGAACGGATTGTAGTATACCCTATCCCTAAGTGAATGTTGCGTTGTGAAATTTTTGATTCAAATGCAATGAGATTTCTCTACTCGAAAGATGTTTCTTCTATTTTTAAGTTATTTTATCAGAAATATTGCCATTAACTTACAAATAAAAAGACAACGAAAGGAATTGTGGAAGTTTACTAAATATTTCTGTGACCAAAAGTAAAGCTTTCTGATGATATTTTCAAGATAAGGCTTATCCGCCACCGGAAACAGCTTTTAAAGAAACAGACTGGAAAGTTTCGCTTCGACTGATCTAGCTATAAAATATGACTACTAAGGACATGACTATATCTGTGAGGTTAACAAAGATCGCATGTAACTATTTACATAGTGTTTAGTGTGGCATTGCTAGTATTGCAAAATATTAAGCATCAAACAGGCGAAGCTCACGCAATGTTGCGTAATTTTGTATAACAAAAACAGCATAAGAAAATAAGAACTAAGAACTGCAAATAATTCCATTTGTCCAGCACATTGAACAACTTTATTTAGGAGTATATCATAAAAAGGATATGAATAATGGTTATTTTAATTGCTAAAACAACAGTTGTTTTAGAAACGTTGGGAGTAAAAAAAAAAAACCTTATTATTATTATTTATTACTCGTATATTACACTAACATGCAAAAAAAAAACGCACTCGAGTAACAATTTCGACTTTGACCTGCTCCGTTCACTGAGGTGTTGAAAAGGTGGAGATATCTCGTTTTTAATTTTAACAAGTACGCTAATCTTAAGTGATCGTATTATTTTAGAAAAAAAAAACCGTCAGTAATTTAAATTTACTTATGGTCTGTGTGTTTTATCGCTTTATAATTTACAAAAAATGTAAATTTAACATTAATTTGTTTGGTTTTGTAAAAATTACAAAAGAAAAGTGGCGTGTTGCCGATTTTGTCTTTTGTAAGGGCTTCAACACTTTTTGGCATGGAATCTTAAAGTATGGTATGTAGCGGGTGTCCATTTCTTCATACCAAATGTTTTCGATGTGGCTTCTTAATTCCTGCAAATTTCTTGGCTTTTTGTTCCTTGATTTTACACCCATTCGATGTCAAACATCGGACATGAATCCTATTGAGCAGGATTCATGTCCGGACTGTTTCCGGGCCAATGAAGTGAATTTATACCCAATTCGTTTCGTATTCGAATTGGATAAAGTCGATTAAAAAACCATAAAGATTGATAAAATTATCAAAATAACAGAGAAAAGTTTATGGTTTACTTACGGTTTTAGCACGATTACAAGGTATGGAATCGTCCTGAAACACAACACCCGTGTAGCACTGGCTCACTTCCTCGATAGTGAGAACCACTCATTTGCTATGACCTCTTTATATTTCACAACATTTATGGATACATCACTATCAAAAGAGTGCCAACTCCACTGCCAGTTATGATTCACCAAACCATGACACCCTTGGACCTTTCCGGAAGAGTTGCTACGCTTTCTTCCTTCAACCGTTCTCTACCTTGATGTCGAACTGTGGTCTTTCCGTCTGAAAATTCTAGGTTGAATTTCGATTTATTGGAGAATATGACCTTTTGCCAGTCATATCGGTTCCAATTCTGCCTTTCACGTGCCCATTCTAGACGACTTATTTGTGGTGCAGTGACGAACCGATCTCTTAACGTTGTTCTCTTTATACAGTTGTCGATTCTAAGAGTAGTGCATCTTCTAAGACCGGTTCCACTTTTTCGCTCTAAAACACCACTTTCTTTGTATTCTTTTTTTTAAGTCATCTTAAGGTTAACTCGTTGAATAATAATCAACGAGAAATTTCTCTCATCAATTCATTTTCCTTCTTTAAAGCCAGGATTTGACCCTTTTCAAATTGCGCAGGAGGCATTTTCATTCATTTTAAATGCATTCTTGTTAACTCAATTCGTTTATAACTTAAATCCTAGACAAAAAACGCTTAAAACTAGCCTAATTATAACTACATAACTATGTTACTCTAACTTACTGGCCCTATGCGGGCGCTCTAAGCTAAACCTAATACTTAAAAAACTATGTTTTTCGACATATCGTACTTAATTGTTTTATTTATCTTATTTTTTAATTATTAATAAATACTAAGAAACATTTTTTTGATAAAATTACAAACAACTTAGTGTATGTACTTTTTTTTCTTGTGTTCTTATAATAAAACTTAAAAACTACCTTAAAATAAACCTTAAACTACCTTATTCTACCTTATTATATTTTACTCTAATTATGTAATTAAATACATACTTTTTTTTTAAAGTGCTATTCACTTTTTTTTCCAAAGTGCTGTTTATATTTTTATTTTTATTTTTCTACGTAAAAATACCTACAAATACCTTAAACTATGTAAGTCGGCCAAGACCAAACAGCCAACTTTAAACGGGCTACCCCGGATTGTGAGGGAACGACGAAGGAGTTCCGATTCTTTCAGTTAGCCACCAAAATTGTGAGAATTGACGTTCAATGTCCTTCATATCGCGACCCGATACCGCCCTACTAAACCGAAGACGCTCCAGACTGCTGTGTGCGACGTCTCTGTCGTTGTTGAATCGCCTATCTGCAGCTGTCCGAGCAACATGGAAGATTAGCGGCACCGCCAATCTGCCCTGGATCAGACCCTTCTTATCAAGATAGAGGAACGCCTCGGGGGGAACAAAGCCGTTAAGGCGCACTCTCTCGTGATACTCATAATTAGGGTAATAAGCCCCGGAGATCAGGTTGTTCATCGAGCTCATTGCTTTTACAACGTGCCTTCGAATCAGCTTGATAACGAAATTATCCACTCTTATTAGGATCTTCAACTTCTAGTCATCGCAATATCGCTGAATATTGTCGAAGTCACGTTGCAAGAGAATTGCAACGACCTCGATTTTTGGTCCTGATCTGTACGCGATCAAGTCGTCATATCCTATGAGATCGCTCGTGTATATGTTGAAAAGGATCGGTGAATTCACCGCATCTTTTGCAGACCGTTTTTGATTTGAAATGTTCCAGCAGAGGTCACATTGCCATTTTTGACAATGAACTGTCTACTGGTGAGCATGTTATAAAGTATGTACAGCAGTGGTTTGCTTATGCCCAGCCTGTTCAGCTTGTAGAAGAGTCCCTCTAACCAGGTGTCGAAGGCTTTCTCCAAGTCAATCAGGCATTGTTCCATTGAATATCCGATACCAGTTTAGACGCGGCATGCAATGTACCATGCACCGCCTTAAAACCGAATTGCTCAGGAAGCAATTAACATCCTAATTGCGCGATACTGAAAGGTTTTTCCCCGTTCAATAAAAAAAAACTGAAACATTTCGAGTCAAAATCAAAATTTTTTTTGCATGTTAGTGTTAAAATTTATGTTACATACATAGCAATTGCAATTGAATCGGTAGATCCTCATTTAATTAAACGTTCCATGCTACTCATATCATGGAACGCAAGTACTAGAAGGGTAAATGAAATTTGCACATTTTTAGTAACTATTTGCTCGTACATATGTATATATATATGAATGTATACATATGTATATACATATATGTATATATAAAATACTTCATTCCCAATAACATAGACGAACTATATACACTGCCGATCATCTGAATAGGTTCAACATATTTTGTATGTTAAAGTGGATTTTTTTCAAAAACTAGTCGAATAAAACAAACTTTTAATATTATTGCTTATAAACAACATAGTTTTATATAACTAACACAAATATTTTTTGTTATATTTATAGTGCACGTATGAATATTGAAAAAAAATTTAGGAGATAGTTCATAAAATGCTTACTTTTTTTGGTTCATCAGAGTAGGTTCACCAATTTTAAAGCAATTAACCAATAACAAACACTCCTAATAACATCTTCATTTTGCTTAAGTTTATAAATAGGAACATTTTAGGACTTATTAATAATGGGTATTACCTCCCCTTTTCAATATAGTTTCGTATATTCGATCTGGGATGGAATTATACAGGTTCTCAATTACTGGAAGCGTAATCTCGCTCCAAGCTTTTTTAATTGCTGCTATCAATGCTGCTTTATCCTCAAACTGTCTGCCTGACACGTATACCTTGCGTGAAAGCAGTCCTCATGCATTCTCGATTATGTTTAGGTCTGGAGAGTACGGAGGCCATTCCATCAAGGTCACATTTTGGCTTTCAATCCACTGTTTTACTGCCCTCGCGGTATGAATAGGAGCATTATATGAGAAACTGCAGCTCACAGGTTCCTTAGCACGAAATAGCTCCCCACACCATTACACTACCTGCGCAACTATGGAGACGACTCAAATAACGTTCCTATTTTCGCAGGTCGTGAAAATAATACTCGTAGTTATAGCCGTCTGGGCCCTCCAAATTAAATTTTTTCTTGTCCGAAAAAACGACACGATGCCATTCGGTTTTCCAAGTCATATGCCTACGACAGAATTGAAGGCGCATTTCTTTACGTGAGGCATCAAGTGGTGGTTTTTTTTTATTTTCATCGTCTTTAAATGTTTGGCACATCGAATAACACATTTAACCGTAGCTAAGCTACAGTTACCACCGGTTTTTTCCCTTATCTTTGATGCAGAGTCCTGAGAATTTGATGCAGCTCTGATGATTGCTCGTCTATCGGCTTTTGTGGTAGTAGTATAGCTATCTCCCTTCATATTATTCCAATAGCCCGATTTATATAGCAAATAATTGCTCACTACATTTTGGCTTCTACCAATTTTCCTTGCGATATGCCGATAATTTAAGCCCGATTCACTAAATACTTTTATTTTTCCTTTTTCTTCTTCCGTCAAAGGCTTGCCGCGGCCCATTTTGAAAACCGATTGAAAAAAAAAATCAACAACAATTATCGATTGGGAAACAAAACTGAACGATAAGCTAGCGCAGATCAACGTAAACTAACAATTTTGCTATTAAACCTATTCAGATGAGCTAAAAATGTCGCATGCTTTTTTCAAAGAATATGATGAAAGCAATATATCAAAATAACGGTTAATTTTCCGAGTTAAATTTCTCTCCCAAACTAAGTGTCAAAATAACGGTTAATTTTCCGAGTTAAATTTCTCTCCCAAACTAAGTGTTAACAAATGGTCTTGTAATATAGATAAAACAAAGTTGTGTACTGTGGTACGATTTTTAGTGACAGTAGACTGCTGAAGACCAAAATACTTCTGCACTGTAATATTAAATTGTCCAATAACTGCTTTCGAAAAATTGGTAGAAGAAGGTCTCTAGATTATTTGTATTTTGTTCATGCAACAAATCCTCGTGTGAACTTTTATTTTGATTTGTGCTTTAATATTTTATTTCAGTACTTTGCCCTTTTCCGAGAAACCGATTCAATTATAGGTATACTTGAGCAACTTCCCCAATAAAAATAATGGCTATTTTTCATAGCTAATTCTCATAGTTCCATTACACAGAAAAAGCAATAATAACAATTTTTCATAGCTAATTCTACTATTTGCATTGCAGCTGCTATGTACCCCTATTTTTGAATTTCTTTGACATAACTATGCTGCGTAGTTAAAATGTAATTTACGATCGGACTTTGTATTGCTATTGCATGGTGGTGGCGTGGCTAGTACTTTAGACTACTAAGCAGAAGTTTTAAATTTGGAATCAAAGAAAAGACCAAAAAGTTGTTGAGGGTTTTTCACCTCTCACGAATGTCTGAATGGGGTGTATCATTATTTGTCTGTCATAAACATTTATCAAAATTAATACAAATACCATTTGCGATAGGGGATAAAAACTTTAAAATCAGTTGAATAGAAACGCATTTCAATTCGATATTTCGAATATATAATAACTGATTTTATTGTATGATTGCTGTTGTTCTATTGATCAGAAATAGAAACTTTACATGGGGTGTTTTTAGAAAATTTGTTTAGGCAATAAAACCGCATTATTGGAATATGAGAGTTGTAGAGGATATGCATTTTTTTACATTTAAAGACAGAGGAGAGTTTATCAACCTCAACTTTGTGTAAGGCACTCCTGACCGAAACACAGAGTGCACGCTGTGTAATTTACAGGAGAGGGAGGATATACGCCATTTCATAAGAAGCTGTCCTATTATACATGAGATTTATCGAGCACGTTGGGGAAAAGGATGTCTCCGAGCCGAAGAAGTGGTAGTTGTACTAAAGGGTCAAAATTGGAGGGCACTATTTAGTTATATAAAAACAGCGTGAAACGATCGTCAACAAATTTTAAATGAGGTCTTTTAATTAAAGAAATTTGTCAGTATATGTACGAGTAATGTAACGTAAAATTAGTTTTGGACTTCTTGTTGAATTCTTAAGCTTACATGTTATTATTGTCAGCTTCCAGAATTGTTTTAAGTATTAAATTATAATTTTACGTTTGCACTAGTTATACAGTTGTAGCAGAAAAAGTGATGAAATCTCTAAACCCTATTTTTTGACCTTCTACGGATTTGAATCATAGTTATATATGGTGTCATGGGCATTACGCGTGTTCTGAATTGGTAAAAAATATTTTAAAGCCTCGCATACATACTTAAGATTACGGCAATTTAAATTACGGGGTGGCTGCCTTCATTTGTAACCGCAATTCAGGGATTCTAATAAGATAGTGAAAAGATCTTCGGAATATCCTAATTCGGCTGTAGGAAATATGCATGTGACCGATCTAGCATTTTTAATAGATAAACTTCAAAATATGACCACAAAATCGGACATTGAATTAAAAAGATGCACAGTATACAAGAGAACAACAAAGCACTGCAAGCACAATTAGTTAGGTAGATGGGTGCCTTGTGACAAAGAGTCAGTGCTCACTTAGACCAAAAAATTCGGGTCCATTGTGCATAATCGTTTAACCCTGGAAACCTTAGAAGTCCGCTGTTAGAACCACCCAGATAGTGAAATAAATCTCAGGAGGTCCATAAGCTCTATATTACCTAAGTCCTCCAATTCCGAGAAAAAGTAACTTACGAGAGTCCTCATTCTTGTAACGGATAGAGCAGAACAATCACACAGCAGGTGACGAACTGATTCAATTTCTTGCAAGCGCAATTACACCAGATGTAGGTTCGTTGCATTTTTTTTAGAAAATCAAGTTGAGTAAATGCGGCAGATAAAACAAAAAGCACTGTGCCTGCAACTCTTGCAAACAAACAATGCTTATTTGATAACAACCGCACGAACGATACACACAGGCGACAAGGGAATTGCGAATGTTATTGTCGAAGTGCAGAGGAGAGATGATGTCCGAAGCACATTAAAAGCAACAACAGAACTTAGGGGCAGCTTCATTATCCGACAGCACATCAAGAAAGAAGGAGACGGCTAATAAAACTGAAGAATTAAATTTCTGCGAAAGACACTAAAAGTCGATACAAAAAGTTTTTTATTTCGACAGAAGCAACAACTTGAAGTGTAATGTAAATGACGAAATATGATTCTATTAATCAATTTGAATTTGTATTCTTCTTTGAACCTTTTCTAACAGAGAGTTAGAGGCCGACAATATTTATAAACCGCCAACGTTTGTTTGGCTTGCGGCTAAAATTATAAAAACCGGCTACGGGGGAGTAAACCTCACTAGGAGTGGGGAGTAAACTTCATTATTAAATCCCTAATCCAAGGCGGAGCAACATACGCTGAGGAGATGAATGATACCTTCGGTTTCAACTTAAACGCCTTCTCATAGCAAACTAGGCTCTGGAGTGGGTGACCTCTTTTCTCGGAAACTCTTGGGTCCAAAATATATTCTTTATACAAAAATAAGTCAGAGACAGATGCCTCTCTAAACGTATCAGCTTCTGGTGTTGCTGTTGACGGCCATTATACCTTATGCTGATATGATGCATAATCCGGCCTGCAATTGAGTAACCGAAGTCTTCCAATAGTGCAGTTGACGATGTCTCTGGGACCCCTTTGTACTATCTCTCAGTACAGTGTCAGAACCTTGAAAGAAGAAGAAACCGTTAAAAAAATGCAAAAGCGTAGAAAAAGAAATACGAGTAAAATTGAAAGATCATATTCCACCCGCTTCGGCTGCCAAAAAGGTCAAGACAGGCCACACACCTGACAATTTAAGCTTAAGCGCTTTCAGCTTAGGAATAGTCCCGACAGGATTGTTATACCGTCGTATTTTCAACGATTTTTAGAGGTGAATAAGATCTTGCTATATTTGTCCATATTTCCCACCTTTCAGAAATTTGTGTACGATTTCTCATAAAATACGATTTTTGAAACTCCGGTATTATTTACTTTCCAAACTCAGTTTATACTCCATAGAAACCTACCATCCAAACAAATCCCAATAAAGTGGATGGACCACCTTAAACTAGAATGAAAAATGAAACAACCCAACTACTTTGACATTTTGCTAAGTGTAAATAAGCTATAACTTACGAAATATAAGTTTCATACTGTGAAACAACAAAGTTTAGAAAAGTGAGACTTTTCTTTAGAAAAGCGATTTGATTTCGAATTTACAAAAGAAACCGTTAACTGGATGCTTTCATTCTCTAAACCTGTTGTCTTTAACTGGTATTCAGCTCAAACCCAGGGTTCCATCAAGCTCTTTCCGCAAACGAATTGATTACAAATAAACCTTTATAGTCTTCCAGTTCAACTAATTGCTGTATGTACATACATACATATATACATCTCATATCACTTTAATCTCGTTTACCTTTACAAGATCTATTGTTAATGCAAGTTATTAAAAATGTCAAACATGGAGTCCAAAAAGTGAAACTTTACCACAAAAATGAATTTGAAAAAAAATATTATGCTCCCCCTGCTTATAATTTATTTCTATTCATTTCCATTTACTCTTAAAGTTTGAACGTCTGAAACGTAATCATAAGAGGAGATAGAATAAATGTTATAAGGACCATTTCTAAAGTTTTCTTTTTTTTTGTTGTTCAAAGAATAAGAAATCATTCATTTTTCGTTGAATTATTAACTAAATATTCGCACATCGGTGGGCACCTTACTATGTACTCAGGTTCGATTCCCAGAAACAGCAAACAGATTTTTCACTGTCCCACCTCTCGCAAATGTCAGACAAACATCCCAGAGTAAAACGGTCATGAAAAAGCTTCTCAATTATGACCTTTGGAAACGGTAACAAGCTGTATGTCCCTACTATTCGTCCTGGTATAGGCAGTAAACGCCAAAATTCGGAGTCTCTTTCCAATATAGCTTCCAACGCACGTCGAAATTGCAAAAATTTATTATAAAAATTCGTGCTCAGTCCGCCAAAGCAAAATCATCTTCAGCCAAAAAAATCATATTCAGCGACAAAGCCCATTTTTGTCGGAATGGTTTCGTAACGGCGTCCTAAAAAGAATGATTTCCAGAAATTGGAAACCATTCTTTTTCGGACGCCGTTGTCTGGGGCCTCTAGGGATACCAGAAAAAATTGGCGAAAGTTCTCGATCGTTCGACCGCACGGACAACCACTTGCGAGTCGAAGTGTAGTCAGACACCTAGGGCTTTGGTTAGACCAATATCTATATTTTAACAAACATATAGATGCTGCTTCAACCAAAGCCAAAAATGCCTTTGCCCTTACAAAGAAAATTTTTTTTAGCAAGCAACTCGATGCAAGGGTAAAGGTAATCTGTTACATGGCCCTCATGCGGCCCGTATATGGATGCCCCGTGTGGTTCAATCCTGTTGGAAAAGACTCGGGTGTTTGAGTGGGCACCAGAGTTCCAGTACATAAAATTCTATCCCAATGAGGTCCTGTACAACAGGTCTAACCCAGTAAGAGTGGATAATTTCGTTATCAAGCTGATTCGAAGGCACGTTGTAAGAGCAATGAACTCGATGAACAACCTGATCTCCGGGGCTTATTACCCTAATTATGAGTATCACGAGAGAGTGCACCTTAACGACTTTGTTCTTCTATTTTGATGAGAACGGTTTGATCTTGGACAAATTGGCAGTGCCGCTAATCTTCCACATTGCTCGGACAGCTGTGGATAAGCGACTAGACTATGACAGACGTGGCACACAGCAGTGAGGAGCGTCTCCGGTTCAGTAGGGCGGTATCGGATCGCGATATGAAGGACGTACAACGTCAGTACGGACATTTCTGATGGCTAGCCGAAAGAGATGAAACTCCTTCGTCGTTTCCCCCTAATCCAGGGTAGCCCGTTTGATGTTCGAAGTTGGCTGTGTGTTGTCCATGGCCGACTTACATAGTTTAAGGTTTAGGTATTGTAGGTAGATGTTCTTCGGAGCTGCGTTAATACTCTGACCTCTGTCATTCAAGCCATTGCTGAAATCCAGCCGGATATACATATGCATGTGGAAGAGTCATTCAAAATTTGGTCTCTCGCATCACTTCCGACAAACGAGCCCGTGGAGTCCATTTGAAGGATGTTATTTTTTAAAGTTAATGACATTGAATACTTTAGTCCGCAATGAAGATTTCGGCCATATATCACATACAGCTCTTTTCATTCAATTTTAAAGATAGAGCGCCTTACGAGTATTGAAAAACCCTTTATTGATTAAAATTATTTCAGATCTTTCGCCCATTAAGTAATCTTTTTTTTTCTCCCAATATAATATAAAAAAAACTACATATATTTTTACTTGTTAGAGTTCCATGAACATCGATTTTTTTTTAAATGGTTCCAGACCCTCAAAGATTGAAAACTACTGCTCAAACATTAGATAATTTTTATTCAAATAAAAAAAAGAATCATTGAAATTGGTACAGATTTGAAGAAGATCGAAACGAGATTCATATATTCACATTCACAAACTACAACGTTGGAAATATGTCCTTTAAAACTCACACCTTAACATAAAGCATAAAGTTTTTACATACATATATCACTGGGGCTCAAGATGGCTACACACATACAAGAACATAATACATACTTGGCTCTCTTTTAAAATCGGGATAGCTAGTTTCCATCTGCTCAGAGAGCGCCACTGCCGGGTGGATGCTCTACAATTTTGACAAGAACAAAGCTAAAAGTGGACTGGACGTGAAGTTGTTTTAGGAGGGTTTCTTGCCCCAAAGTATTGAACTGTAAAATGAAAAGATTTTGACAACTATCTGTGCACAAAATGTTGACGTAACGACAGAAACATGGAAGATTGTTCAAAGGGAAGATGCACTCCCTCGCCTAGTTATTGCCGCCATCGATAATACCTCCATGAATAGACATCTCGGACAAAAGGATAAAATCACCGCTTTGGTCAGATCAAGCTGATTCTTAAGATCACCGCCAAGGTTTCAAAATCTGGATGCGGTCATTAGTACGTGGTCAGCTCAACCCGAACTGTCGAAACTTAGTCCGACAATCCAGGTGGCACGCCTGTCCCAGGGCTACCGGTAAGTTGATATATAAGCATGAGGAACAAGTACCGAGTGATACATGATTCATTGGAACTCAACCGACAGGGGAACACATAACATTGTATGCGCGTCGGCATATTTCCCAAGTGACTCCGATCACATCCCGACCGAGGAACAGCAGGCGCTTATCAAATACTGCCATAACAAAAATCACCACTTCATCATCGGCTGTTATACGAATTCGCATCATGTTGAATGTGATACCAATAAAAGAGGTGAGTACCTTCTAGATTATCTCATTAGTAGTCAGCAGTTTGCTCCAAACGAGCTGCTTGGAGAAAATACTGAGAAAAGACTGCTGACATGACAGTAGCTGCACGACTTCACAAAACGCTTACAAAACATAAATCAAATTGTGTAGGTTTACTTAAGAAAGCTGACGGTACCCACACAACGAAGCGAGTGGATACTCTTGAAATCTTGCTTCAGGTACACTTCCAGGGTTCGTCCACTTATGAATACCACATAAACTCGAGCACTACTGACCACAGGGCCAGTATAGCTTGTAAAATCACGAGTTTATCCGGCAGAATTTTTAGCTCGGATAAGGTTGAATGGGCAATAGGCTCATTCAAACCTTTTGAAGCCCTTGGAGGCGACGGTATCTTTCCGGCACTTCTACGAAAAGGGCTAGTTTTGACAGTGCCTGCACTAGTCACTTTACTTAAAGCCAGCTATAACTGGGATTATATCCCACTGACTTGGAGAAAGCTAAATCTGATATTTATCCCCAAACCAGGTATTCAGACCTATTAGTCTGACATCTTTTGTTCTGAAAACTATGGAAAGGCTAATTGATATTTACATCAGAGGACGTCTGGAACTGTCTACCCCTCTCCACTCATGTCAGTATGCGTACAGTAATGGTAAATCCACGAAAGGTGCCGTTCACTACCCCGTCAAGAAAATAGAAGCGACATACCGATCCAAAAAAAAAAAAACGCTCTGTGAGCTTTTCTTGACATTGAGGGAGCCTTCGATAATACCAGCTACAACTCGATAGCTAAAACAATCAGTAGTAGAGTGATTGAAGATTCGGCAAACAGATTGAGAAGGGCCTTGTTGGAATTAATTGGATAATTACTTCTTCTTCTGCAGAAGTGTCGTTGTCGTTAAATGCAGTTAAAGGCTTTCCCAATTGTTCTTGCTACTTCACTGTAGGAGTAGTCTCTAGTCATCAAAAATCTACTAATAGAATTCCTAAGTTTAGGGTTCATTGTTACCGTTTGTGCTGATGACGTAGCGATTATTGTTAGCGGGAAACACGAATAGGCCGTCAACTCCAAGAGGGCAAGCAGCCGCACCAATAAAGCCCAGTCATACGAGGACTTATAGGGATGTAGCAGTCAACCTCCTGGAGATGGTTGTCTACAATAGGAACAATGAGGATGGGAAGATACCGGAGGAATTACATGAACGTTTCCAGAAAGCCCTCAATGCTACCCTGGATCAAACGTTCTGTGAGAATCCGACGACTTTCCTGAATTTCCTGAGGACAGGTTTCAAAAGTAGCCGCTACCACATCTGCTGTCAGGATAACGCTTCGACTGAGTCGCTACGGAAACTAACACCCAGACTCGATGGTTGGGAAGGAACAAAGCTAGAGGTTTTACTCAGGGTATCCGTTTGGATTCCAAGGGTAGTCGAAGAACCTGCAACGCTGTTTGCGTGCAAAATAAGGACCGAAAAACGGAGAAGTGGAAACTCTACCATGCAAAGGTCAACTGATCGTGATAGGGATTGACGAGGAATCCCTGGGGTCACTTGTTCTACAAGGTGTTAAAGCACTATGCGGCTTTCACCAAGTTAGCTTCGTGATCCCTTTATTCCATGAAAGGTTAAATGAAGGTAATTCAAGCGAACCTTCAGCACAGTAGGGCGGTAACTGCCAACCTCTGTGCCTACCTCTCAGGAAAGCCGAATATCGCCCTCATCGAGGAACCCTATTGCCTGAATAATAAGGCAACAGGATGGGGGAATAAACTGAAAATGATAGCAGACAACGGAAACAGTAATTGTAGAGCCTGTATTGTGGCGCAAAAGAATATTAACATCTTTTTCCCGCAGATCAATACAGGCGACCTAATAACAACGAGCCTCGAATATAGGGTGAAAAATAGTGAGACCAACCAAATATTTTGGCCATGACTTCCCGCCACCTCCACCAAGCGAGGAGCCGAAAAAGTGCGTCACTTGGACCTGGTCCCAACAGAAGGGTCTAATAGTAGGAATGGACGCTAACGCCCACCACATTAACTGGGAAAGCACGGACATTAACAAAAGAGGCCTATTATTCATATTGAAAACTTGATTACCATAAACGAGGGCTGCACACCAACCTTCATAAATAAAAATATAAGGGAGGTATTAGATATAACCTTATTTGATTATAGGTCTATACATCTGGTGTTCAACTGGAAGAACAGTAGTGAGATCTGCTTTTCAGACCACAGGTGGTTGTGTTTTGTCATTGGAATTGACCCCAAACCCAAAATAATGATTAGGAATCCTAAAAAAACAGATTGGTCCATCTTTGTAAGAAATCTTCAGGCACAGCTATCACCAACTCAGGTTAACAACTGTACTGAGATTAACCAATTAAACAAAGAAGTCCTTAAAGTACAGAAGTGAATCCTTTGAGTCTGCCTGTCCTCTGAAACCGGTACCTAGAAGTACAAAGCATAAATGGTGGAACGGCGACCTCCGAGAAACAAGGAAGTTTGGTAGACAACGCCTAAACAAAGCTTTAAGAACAAACGAAGGAGCAGCAGGGAAGTTTATAAAGAAAGTAAAAGAAGCTCATCAGGGCTGCCAAAAGGGAATCATAGAAAACATTCTGCACCAACGCATGCGACAACAATGGACTGCGCGATTAAAGAAGATCCTGTCCAAAGAACCACTAATTTATCAGCTTCTACAGGCGGGTACCAACCTGGCAACTGCAGCCGATACTTTGGAGAAACTGATGCGCGCACACTTCCCAAACTGTTTCAATGAGGAGAAACTAAATGGGAAGACACTGACAACCTAGTTGATACAGATGAAGTGGCCTGGGACATTAACCCATTTGCACCATATAAATCACCGGGCATGGACGGAATACTTCCCATCTTTTTGCAAAAAGGGATAGAAATAGACACCCTAAAGAAAACCCTAGTTAATATCTTCAGGGGATACCAATATCTCGTACACACGCCAAAACATTGGCAAGAGGTGAGAGCGGTGTTCCTACTAAGACCCGGGAAAGATTTATCGACGGCGAAGAGCTATAGACGTATTAACATAATACATACTCGGCTCTCTTTTAAAATCGGGATAGCTAGTTTCCATCTGCTCAGAGAGCGCCACTGCCGGGTGGATGCTCTACAATTTTGACAAGAACAAAGCTAAAAGTGGACTGGACGTGAAGTTGTTTTAGGAGGGTTTCTTGCCCCAAAGTATTGAACTGTAAAATGAAAAGATTTTGACAACTATCTGTGCACAAAATGTTGACGTAACGACAGAAACATGGAAGATTGTTCAAAGGGAAGATGCACTCCCTCGCCTAGTTATTGCCGCCATCGATAATACCTCCATGAATAGACATCTCGGACAAAAGGATAAAATCACCGCTTTGGTCAGATCAAGCTGATTCTTAAGATCACCGCCAAGGTTTCAAAATCTGGATGCGGTCATTAGTACGTGGTCAGCTCAACCCGAACTGTCGAAACTTAGTCCGACAATCCAGGTGGCACGCCTGTCCCAGGGCTACCGGTAAGTTGATATATAAGCATGAGGAACAAGTACCGAGTGATACATGATTCATTGGAACTCAACCGACAGGGGAACACATAACATTGTATGCGCGTCGGCATATTTCCCAAGTGACTCCGATCACATCCCGACCGAGGAACAGCAGGCGCTTATCAAATACTGCCATAACAAAAATCACCACTTCATCATCGGCTGTTATACGAATTCGCATCATGTTGAATGTGATACCAATAAAAGAGGTAAGTACCTTCTAGATTATCTCATTAGTAGTCAGCAGTTTGCTCCAAACGAGCTGCTTGGAGAAAATACTGAGAAAAGACTGCTGACATGACAGTAGCTGCACGACTTCACAAAACGCTTACAAAACATAAATCAAATTGTGTAGGTTTACTTAAGAAAGCTGACGGTACCCACACAACGAAGCGAGTGGATACTCTTGAAATCTTGCTTCAGGTACACTTCCAGGGTTCGTCCACTTATGAATACCACATAAACTCGAGCACTACTGACCACAGGGCCAGTATAGCTTGTAAAATCACGAGTTTATCCGGCAGAATTTTTAGCTCGGATAAGGTTGAATGGGCAATAGGCTCATTCAAACCTTTTGAAGCCCTTGGAGGCGACGGTATCTTTCCGGTACTTCTACGAAAAGGGCTAGTTTTGACAGTGCCTGCACTAGTCACTTTACTTAAAGCCAGCTATAACTGGGATTATATCCCACTGACTTGGAGAAAGCTAAATCTGATATTTATCCCCAAACCAGGTATTCAGACCTATTAGTCTGACATCTTTTGTTCTGAAAACTATGGAAAGGCTAATTGATATTTACATCAGAGGACGTCTGGAACTGTCTACCCCTCTCCACTCATGTCAGTATGCGTACAGTAATGGTAAATCCACGAAAGGTGCCGTTCACTACCCCGTCAAGAAAATAGAAGCGACATACCGATCCAAAAAAAAAAAAACGCTCTGTGAGCTTTTCTTGACATTGAGGGAGCCTTCGATAATACCAGCTACAACTCGATAGCTAAAACAATCAGTAGTAGAGTGATTGAAGATTCGGCAAACAGATTGAGAAGGGCCTTGTTGGAATTAATTGGATAATTACTTCTTCTTCTGCAGAAGTGTCGTTGTCGTTAAATGCAGTTAAAGGCTTTCCCAATTGTTCTTGCTACTTCACTGTAGGAGTAGTCTCTAGTCATCAAAAATCTACTAATAGAATTCCTAAGTTTAGGGTTCATTGTTACCGTTTGTGCTGATGACGTAGCGATTATTGTTAGCGGGAAACACGAATAGGCCGTCAACTCCAAGAGGGCAAGCAGCCGCACCAGTAAAGCCCAGTCATACGAGGACTTATAGGGATGTAGCAGTCAACCTCCTGGAGATGGTTGTCTACAATAGGAACAATGAGGATGGGAAGATACCGGAGGAATTACATGAACGTTTCCAGAAAGCCCTCAATGCTACCCTGGATCAAACGTTCTGTGAGAATCCGACGACTTTCCTGAATTTCCTGAGGACAGGTTTCAAAAGTAGCCGCTACCACATCTGCTGTCAGGATAACGCTTCGACTGAGTCGCTACGGAAACTAACACCCAGACTCGATGGTTGGGAAGGAACAAAGCTAGAGGTTTTACTCAGGGTATCCGTTTGGATTCCAAGGGTAGTCGAAGAACCTGCAACGCTGTTTGCGTGCAAAATAAGGACCGAAAAACGGAGAAGTGGAAACTCTACCATGCAAAGGTCAACTGATCGTGATAGGGATTGACGAGGAATCCCTGGGGTCACTTGTTCTACAAGGTGTTAAAGCACTATGCGGCTTTCACCAAGTTAGCTTCGTGATCCCTTTATTCCATGAAAGGTTAAATGAAGGTAATTCAAGCGAACCTTCAGCACAGTAGGGCGGTAACTGCCAACCTCTGTGCCTACCTCTCAGGAAAGCCGAATATCGCCCTCATCGAGGAACCCTATTGCCTGAATAATAAGGCAACAGGATGGGGGAATAAACTGAAAATGATAGCAGACAACGGAAACAGTAATTGTAGAGCCTGTATTGTGACGCAAAAGAATATTAACATCTTTTTCCCGCAGATCAATACAGGCGACCTAATAACAACGAGCCTCGAATATAGGGTGAAAAATAGTGAGACCAACCAAATATTTTGGCCATGACTTCCCGCCACCTCCACCAAGCGAGGAGCCGAAAAAGTGCGTCACTTGGACCTGGTCCCAACAGAAGGGTCTAATAGTAGGAATGGACGCTAACGCCCACCACATTAACTGGGAAAGCACGGACATTAACAAAAGAGGCCTATTATTCATATTGAAAACTTGATTACCATAAACGAGGGCTGCACACCAACCTTCATAAATAAAAATATAAGGGAGGTATTAGATATAACCTTATTTGATTATAGGTCTATACATCTGGTGTTCAACTGGAAGAACAGTAGTGAGATCTGCTTTTCAGACCACAGGTGGTTGTGTTTTGTCATTGGAATTGACCCCAAACCCAAAATAATGATTAGGAATCCTAAAAAAACAGATTGGTCCATCTTTGTAAGAAATCTTCAGGCACAGCTATCACCAACTCAGGTTAACAACTGTACTGAGATTAACCAATTAAACAAAGAAGTCCTTAAAGTACAGAAGTGAATCCTTTGAGTCTGCCTGTCCTCTGAAACCGGTACCTAGAAGTACAAAGCATAAATGGTGGAACGGCGACCTCCGAGAAACAAGGAAGTTTGGTAGACAACGCCTAAACAAAGCTTTAAGAACAAACGAAGGAGCAGCAGGGAAGTTTATAAAGAAAGTAAAAGAAGCTCATCAGGGCTGCCAAAAGGGAATCATAGAAAACATTCTGCACCAACGCATGCGACAACAATGGACTGCGCGATTAAAGAAGATCCTGTCCAAAGAACCACTAATTTATCAGCTTCTACAGGCGGGTACCAACCTGGCAACTGCAGCCGATACTTTGGAGAAACTGATGCGCGCACACTTCCCAAACTGTTTCAATGAGGAGAAACTAAATGGGAAGACACTGACAACCTAGTTGATACAGATGAAGTGGCCTGGGACATTAACCCATTTGCACCATATAAATCACCGGGCATGGACGGAATACTTCCCATCTTTTTGCAAAAAGGGATAGAAATAGACACCCTAAAGAAAACCCTAGTTAATATCTTCAGGGGATACCAATATCTCGTACACACGCCAAAACATTGGCAAGAGGTGAGAGCGGTGTTCCTACTAAGACCCGGGAAAGATTTATCGACGGCGAAGAGCTATAGACGTATTAGCCTAACGTCCTTCCTACTAAATTCAATGGAAAGGATCTGTGATAACTATATCAGAACACAGATTACAAACCCGCGGCTATGCCCCAATGAACACCCATACCTCAAAGGGAAATCAGTTGAGACGACACTACACCAGGTTGTATCCACAATAGAAGATGCATTTGAAACGAAGGAATCAGTCGAAGGCGTCTTTCTAGATATCGAAGAGGCATTCAATAATGTTAAAAATCAAAAAATTGTGGATGCACTATCGATGAGGGAGGGTCAATAAGTCCCTGAAAATTAACACAAATTGTGTCGTCACCTTGAATTTTTTTTTTTTTTTTTTTGTGAAGAATCATCTTTCAAAAGAACGCACCCAAATTTTCAGACAATCTGTCAAATAGTTTTGTTAGGGCAGCCATTGCCTACTAGAATTTTCGTTAAAATGGAAAAAAAGTGAATTTCGAGTGCTCATTAAACACTATTTTTTGCGAGAAAAAACTATCACGCAAACCAAATAAAAGCTTGACAAATATTATGGGGACTCTTCACCATCGATTGGAACCATTCACCACTGGCTTACTCAATTTCGGTGCGGTTGTTCAAGCACAAGTGACGCCGAATATTCCGCTCGCCCAATTGAGGCCACCACACCAGAAATGGTCGACAAAATCCATGGTTTGATAATAGACGATCGGCGAGTAAAAGTGCACGAGCTTGAAGAGGCCACAGGCTTATCACATGGCTCAGTGATTTCGATTTTACATAAATATTTGGACATGACAAACGCATTCGTTTGACAACTTCAATGGTGTGTTTTGCGATGTTCCAGAAAAATTCGGCTGAGTTTTTGCGCCGTTTCGTAACCGTGGATGAAACCTGGATTCACCACAACACACCAGAAACCAAGGAACAGTCAAAACAATTGACTTCTCCTAGTGAATCGAAGCCGAAGAAGGCCAAGGCGGGTTTGTCAGCAAACAAGGTCATGGCGACAGTTTTTTGGGATGCGCGCGGTGTTATTCACAACGATTACCTTGAAAAGGGTAAAACGATCACCGGCGCATACGAGTATTACGCAGAGCCGCTGGATCGATTCCAAGCCGAAATGAAGCAAAAACGGCCGCAATTGGAGAAGAAAAAAGTTCTTTTTCACCAGGACAACGCACCGGCGCACAAGCTCGCAGTCGCAATGGCAAAATTGCATGAGTTAGAATATGAACTCCTCCCTCATCCAGTATATTCCCCAGATTTAGCCCCCTGCGACTATTTCTTGTTTCCAAACATGAAGAAATGGCTCGGAGGTAAGAGATTTGGGTCGAATAAAGAAGTCATCGCTGAAACAAACGCTTATTTTGAGGGGCTCGAGAAATCGTATTATTTGGAGGGCATCAAAAAATTGGAGAAACGTGGGATGAAGTGTTTAGAGCTAAAAGGAGACTATGTTGAAAAACAAAATGTTTTTATACCGAAGAGTGTTCCTTCTTTCATTTTTCAGGGACGTATTGACCCACCCTTGTATGCTGTAAAAACCAAACAATAAACAATTGGCTAGAACACATGCTTTCAAATCGCATCATCACAGCTTCACTGAGAGACGAAACAAGAAGGGGTACAGTTCGTACGGGAACACCACAGGGGGGGATAATATCGCCTTTTCTATGGGTGCTCACAATGGACAACCTTCTAAAAGCACTAGATGGAACCTGTGCGAAATGCGTAGCGTACGCAGATGATTTAGTCGGTTTGATAACACCTGAACATCATAGGAGAGCTTATGCAAAACACCCTACGAATCATATGAAATAGCCGGAGGAGAGTGGATTACAAATAAATCCAAATAAAGCGGAACTGGTTCTCTTCGCAAAGAAAACCAAAACTAGTGATTTCTACTTTCCATAACTTGGAGGAGCATCACTGCAACTCCGTGACAGTGTCAAGAACCTGGGCTAAAAGGGTAATTGGATATGCAGGAGTGCGATTGGGAAGTCATGAGTTCTGAAACCGAAACTGGTCCACTGGATATACAAATACGTAATAAAACCTATTATTATTAGTAGTTGTATGGTAGCCAATGACAAATAAAAAGTACGCAAGAAACTTGTTAACAAAGGTGCAGCGC
Organism: Pocota personata; assembly: GCA_963082735.1. Classification (NCBI taxonomy): domain Eukaryota; kingdom Metazoa; phylum Arthropoda; class Insecta; order Diptera; family Syrphidae; genus Pocota; species Pocota personata. The sequence continues at coordinate 108,333,375 of OY720431.1, read as the reverse complement.
ATGGCCTGCTTGGGTATCACAGGAGCACAATCCACAACAACAACAATTCGAAGCGAAGAAGATTGCCGGTCTTTCAGCCTCAAAGCTTAGAATTATCGGGCTTTTCAACGAAGGCGCAAACACGAAACATCACCAAAATGATAAGAGAAATGATACCACTCATCGATTGTCCCAGCGATGTTGTTGAAAAATCTTATACGTTCACCAACAACTTCGAAACAATTTTCCCCACAAGAGAATCTTGGACGAATAAAATGACGACAAGAAAGTCAAATGGGTTATCGGTATACACAGATGGCGCTAACATCTCAGGGGAATCAGGGGCTTGCATCTTTTGTGCTAACCCACCGATTGAATTAACACTAGGTTTACGGGACGCGTCATTCTGACACATTTAGCATTTTATAAAGAAAATTACAAATCCGTTCGCATTTTTATCTTCTGTACTTTATGCGTTAAACGAGGTAAATATATATTGAAATCTATTTTCTTCAAAAGTGTTGAAATATTGATGTTGTTTTTTTCTTTAAATATACGTATTCCTTCAAGCGTCAAATTGACGCGTGTTTGTAGAGATAGGTATATAAGAAATGTCCGTAAACCTAGTGTTAAAGTGGCCAGATCCGTGGTAACAGAACCGAACAACAAAACAGTAAAAACAGATTTCAACTCAAGCTGAACACAGTTAAGAGTGATGGTGGGACTTTTAACAGGATACATCAATCTCAATAAACGTTCAGACTCGGGCTAGCTGACACAATAAGCTCTGAGGAGGAGGAGGGAGATATAGAACACTTTGTCTGCCACTGCCCTGCAACAGCGAGGTTAAGACTGAAGATACTGGGATCCCCAACGATACCGGATCTAACACACGTCAGAAAAAAAGGAATCAGCGATATAGTGGAGTTCGTTCGACGAACAAGACGATTTCCCGATCACTATATGACATAGTCTCCATTTTGTCTTCCCCATGATCCCAATACCTACATCCTCTCTCAACACAAATTCCCATACTACAATACTTTTCCTACAGCTCGACAGACGAGGAGAACACAACGGGACCAGTGGAGGCCTAAGGGAAGAGCATAAGCTATTTTGTAATGAATATTTTATTAATTAAATTTGCACTAAAACAAAATTGCTACAAAATTTGCCTTATAATTTTCTCCGATATTTTCCACCATCTTCATCCCTTTTATCGTGAACACCCTATATAGATCAATATATATACATCATATTTTCAGTTGATACGGTGGCAATAAATGGGGGGAACTATTACGAAACGAAGGAGTGGACGTCAAATCATCGGGCTTTTTAAAGGCAATCTTTATAGACACGATAATCTGAAAAATCAAGACAATAATTTCTAAAAAATTTTAGTACTTAATAAATACATTTATTGAAAAGAAACACGAGCATAAAAGCCCAGGAATTTAAGATTTTTCATGTACGCGGCATGGTTCTTTCGTAGAAACCTTCTTTTTTTGCTGAAATTTACCTTATTATGCTCGGGAAATACATAAATTTGCCTTATTATACTAAATATATTCGTGAACAATTGTTATATCAAATGGAGAAGGGTATAGGAAAACCACGAAAATCGGAGATCTGTCTACCTACGACTCTGCATTATTACGCAATCTGTATATATTAGGTGCGCAACTAAGTTCTTACCGTTTTTTTTTTATGAAAATGCAACTTTATTGTGAAAAAATGGTTACAAATGAATAATTCAAAGTATTGCCCATCGTTAGCTAAAACTTTTTCCCATCTTCCTGGTAGAGCTCGAATACCGTTACGGTAACAGTGTTCATCTTTTGAAGCTATCCACGAATCAAGCCATTTTTTGATGTCTTCATATGAGCCGAACTGCTGATCAGCCAGACCATGTGCCATCGAACGGAACAAGTAATAATCGGATGGTGCAATATCTGGGAAATATGGCGGGTGTGGTAGGACTTCCCATTTAAGCGTTTCCAGGTAGGTTTTAACGGGTTTGGCAACATGAGGCCGAGCGTTGTCATGCTGTAGAATCACTTTTTCGTGCCTCTGCTCGTATTGTGTCCGTTTTTCGCACAGTGCTCGACTTAATTGCATCAATTGAAGTCGATACCGTTCCCCAGTGATGGTTTCCTTAGGTTTCAACAGTTCATAATAAATGACACCGACCTGGTCCCACCAAATACACAGCATAATCTTCGCAGCGTGAATATTCGGCCGAGCCGACGACGTAGAAGCATGACCGGGCAGTCCCCCCCATGACTTTCTTTTCTTTGGGTTGCTGTAATGAATTCATTTTACATCACCCGTCACGATGCGATGAAGAAAACCCTTCCTTTTTTGCCGCTGGAGCATTTGTTCACAGGCGAAAAAACGACGCTTCAAATCATAAGGAACCCAAGTTCCAATTCAGGGTCTTCGAAGGATTTTGGCCTTCATTCACGCGGACGGTCGTCAACATCGAAATCACCGTCTTTGAAGTGACGGAACCAATCACGGCACGTTGTTTCACTTAGAGCAGCATCTCCGTAAACTTTTTGGAGCTCTCGATGCGCCTCAGCCCCTTTTTCTTCGAATGAAAGAAGAAAATCAACACTTCCCGCAAATGACGATTATTTGGCACAAAATCAGACATTTTCACACAACCAAAAGTATATGACGTCAAAACAAAATCACTAATGTGTCAAAACAGATTGTCTACCATATGTCTAAGCTCGGTTCATGATATTTTGGATATGTCAAAATCGAACAGCACTTACTGCTGGGGCCATCTATTGAACTTATTTGCGCACCTAATACAAAGCTTCAGCTTTCTAGGTCAACCGGAGATTCTTGAGTTTTGCGGGAATACACCCTCAAGTTGGGAAGGTAGTTCAAATACATAAGTCCATCTAGGATCTTCTGGAGGTGTGCTAAAAGGCACATTCACATTCAAAAATTGTATATTAGTCAGAAGAAAAATGTACACTGTAACACACTGCACTTTTAATATCAAAATTTCGGATCTACTTAAAGACCAAGAGCCGCAATATTTTTTTTGGTGTGAGATAAACCAAAATATATGGACGGGAATATGAAGCTTTGACATAAATAATGTCAAATAAAGCGGTCTGGCAGCATTTTGTTGGAGCTGAGGTTAATAATGTTATGTTAAAAATAAGATTTTTTTTTCCAAAATCTGGATGGTTGATATAAATATTATATAAACAAAAGAATGCATTGCATACAAATGTATAGATTAAAGACTATTCATGTGGAATTCTCCCTTTGCTAGACGTACTAATAAAAAATATAAATAAATATTTTGGCGTTAACATCCCATGCATGAACTAGCCTAGCTTCTCGCAGCCACCCGTGCTGTACGTCGCATGAATGGTTGGGACCTACAGTTTTATGCCGTTTGCGAAGAAAATTTTTTAAAGTTAGAGAAACTTCTCATGACAATTTTACTCTCGGATGTTTGTCAGACGTAAGCGAAATTTGAGATCGTGAGAAATCTTGTTTTTTTTATGGGAGTTGAACCTTATTACTTTTCACTGCGTAAGGAAGCAATTAGCTTAGGTTTTATTCGTGAGTACGCCTAAAACTATTACTAAAAACCTGTAAAATTTCGGCTTTCGATGTCATCCAAAAGCTTCTGGAAAAATGCTTCTGTCAATTAGTTTGCTTCTGAATGTTAGCAAGGTCTTTGAGAAAGTTGTCAATAGAGCCCTGTTGAAGTGGGTCGAGGAAAATAATGTCATTCCGGACAACCAGTTTGGTTTCAGGGCGGGGCATGACACTATTCATACCGCGTCGAAACTGGTATCCGACATACGGTGGAACAAATGCAAGAACCAGTGCACGGGTGCTTGCCTAGTTGACTTTGAAAAGGCCTTCGACGCTGTATAGTTAGAGGGACTTTTCTATAAGTTGACTATGCTGGGTATGCACAAACCCTTGCTATATGTAATTTACAATATGCTTATGGAAAAGAAGTTCGTTGTAAAATGTGGCAACGTGATTTCGAGCAGAGTCTTCGGTATTAAAAACGGTTTATAGTAGGGGGCGGTGAATTTGCCGATCCTGTTTAACATCTCCACGAGTGATTTGGTGAGTTCACTCAGACACGCTATAGTGTAAGCTGACTATTTAGTAGCGTACAGATCAAGTCCTAAAATCGAGGTCATCAACATCCTTTTGCGGCGTGACTTCGATCAAATTAAGGGATATTGCGATGACTGGAAACAGAAAATCAACTTTCAGAAGTTGGAAACAATCCTGTTTAAAACTCTATTGTCTGGTGCCTCTAGGGATACAAGAAAAAACTTGATATCGCGGTATCTGGCTCGACTAGTATCTATATTTTGATAAACATGTGGATGCTTGTCTTGCCGGGCCAAGAGGACTTTTGCTCTGACAAGGAGACTGTTTCACAACCTTGATAAGGCCAATCATCGCTTATCGTTGTCCACTGTGGTTCAATATAGCGCCTAGTTATATGGAAAATATTCGGGTCTTGGAGTCTTAGGACTTGTTTCCGGTTGTTCCAAACACCTGAATTCAACTATATATGTAAAATACTATCCCAACAAGGCCCTATACGATGGGGCTCAACTGAAAAGGATTGACAATTTTCTTATTAAAATATTCGAAGGCACGTTGCAAAGGCGGTGGCCAGCGACAATAGCCTGGTCTTTGGGGCTTATTACCGCAATGAAATGTACCCACTGAGTATGCTCCGGTCTGCTTTCATACCGCCGGAAGGATTTATTCATATCGATGCAAAAGGGCTGGAACAACGAGGAATGGTATGCCGGTATTATACCACCGCAGCGCGAGAGATAATCGGCTTAACCACGGCGTGTACGTCGCTGATGCTCCTGACCTCCTCCGTTTTAGTTCCGCAATTGCAGTACACCACGTTCTGGTAGCTGTTCGAAGGGGAAGGGGTCAACACGCCTTTCCAGGACGGTGTGTTACTTTCGGTAATATCCTCTTAGTTTTAAATTAGTTTAAGTTAACTAGGTTAGCTAGGGAGCTTTTGGGAGAGGCCGGGCTCAGCAACATGAAATGGTGCTTCCGAGAGGTGACTGACGCCGCTTGGCTTGGTAAATAATAATATGTAAGATTAGTTCGTAGAGGAGTCTTTAGGCCGAAAGGCAATATGTTATATGGATATAGTTAAGTTTAGAGCGCCGCATAAGGACCAGTAAGCTAGAATAAGAAACCTATTAATTTTGAAGTTAGATTTAGTCATTTTTGTCCAGTATGTAAGTTTAATAAAAATAATAATAAAAAAACATTCGGGTCGTATTTCGATAACTAAAAATTGGGTAACACTATATTCTTTTGGGTGATCCACTCTATAAGTTCTAAATTTTCGAGAACTTCGTTGAAGTACAGTCTGCGATATAAACGGATAGATAGACAGATAGACAAAAGTATGACATATATTTTTTTGTGTTCCTTTATAGGTATCAAAATCTCGAGATCGAACCATTTTTGTGCAAATGATTTTTCTTTTTATAATGCACCTAAACCCATCAGATCGGGTCTGAGCTAATTTTAGTTAGTCGATCTTCATCTGCCAAATTATATAGACGTTTTAACCGCAATTTTTTTTATGTTATAAAAGATATCAAAATAAGTTTTATTTAACATTTATCAATAAGGTGTAATAAAAAGCGGTACATTCTATACGATGCATAAGGTACATTCTATACGATCTTTGCAGAAGATCAATTGCTGCAATGCTCGTGATGGCATGAGCTTATTACCATACGAGTAAGACCGCATTGGTCCGTAATTACATAGGCAGTTAGACTACCGAATGTCGCATCATCAATAAACTGAAGACAGCAAACGCTAAATACAATAGTATCTATATACTACATACCAAATACAACTGAATCGCAGCGGAGAACCAAGAACCCGCCAATAGTTCATGAATAACAAATATTTCTTTTCTTAATTATAGAATAACTAGGTGACACAAGTGGTAATTTTTTATTTTTTTTTTCATTTGATAACACAACTTTGGTGAAAAATATATTAATATTCTTCTCATAGCCATTATTTTATATATTTTATTGCTAATCCTTAAACTACAAAAATTACACGTTACTATAAAAAAAATAAAAAATAATAATAAATAAAAATAGTAATTTCAGCAATAATTAACATCGACAGAAACAATCACTTTAATTTCGTATTGACCGACATTCTAAATTTTTTTAAATTTAATTAAATTTTAATCACCTTAAACCCCCAACGAGTTTATAAGAACTATGAACAACGGATCTTCGAGCTTATGATAAACTCAAAACTACTTTAATTCAATGTCACTCCACGTGTGAAGAGCGTAGGATTTAATGAAGAATTCATTAAATCCAATGATTTCCAATGAAAAATTCGGTGATCATAAGCCGTCCAAATTCCTCAGGATACTACAGCATTTATCGGGGACTTCTAACTCCACCATATGTATATACCTAAGTACTCGTAAAACTGCAATAACAACACGCGTTGAGCTTTACGAATTTGCTAGAATGCCGTTAGATCTTTGGAATGGTGTAGACTGCAGACCCTTCTGCTTCCAAGACGGAATGTAGTCCACTAGCCAAGCGAACGTCGTTGCCAATGTCCTCCCCCCAGAATCAAGACAGTTATAGGACGAGAAGCATTCGTAAATGCGTTAGACGTAGAGATCATTGCGTCACAGAAATACATATACGACTACTGCGAGACGAATATGCCGAAAAGTAGACCATACCTACATATGTAATCATTTTCGATAATTTATACAACTTTAACTGACCCAGGTATTAGAGGTACCAGGAAACTGATAACATGTCGCTATTTTTGTCCTAATATAAATAAAGACTGCATGTGTGGTTAAAAGTATATTTTCCATGTCAGAGCTCAAAAATTAAGACATACAAGATCTGAAATCGGAAAATTTGAACCACCCCAGTTCAAGTTTCACCACATACATATATATATCGTAGGACCCGTCCTCCCTTCCGATGACTACTCATTTATTTTAACAGTTGACAGGTTTACTCAATGGTTTGAAGCTTATCCTCTTAAAAATATCAATGCGGAAACCGTGGCCAAGAGATTCGTGCAACAATGCATCTATCGTTTCGATGTACCACTTGAAATAATTTCGGACCGTGGCCTTCAATTCGAATCCAAACTTTTTTTCAAAACTAGCACAACATAAATTGGACAGATAAACTTCGTTTGTACTTCTAAGAATTTGCGTAGCCGCACAAGAAGACTTAAAATGTTCAACCTATAGATCCGCGAAAAGTTTAGCACTGCAGATTGCATGTTTGTACGAATCGTATGAATAGACAGGATTCGAAAAGGTCTTCAACTTCCGCATCAAGGGCACCGCGGGCAGACCCGCGCTGTAGAAAATTTTATGTTTTAGAAATGAAAGGAAATAAAGTACATGACTGAGTCGCACGTATTTGCACATATATGTTGTTTAGCTTCAAATCAAATTTCAAATTTAAAAAAAAATGGTAAAAAAAAATTTCTTTTCAAAAAAATTTTATTTTACAAAACTTGGTATGACATATACTATATATTTATTGTAAAACCAGAATAAAAACGTCTTTGATTTAGTGAGTAAAAACGGATATCAATTTTTATTTATTTCTTTTACCCGCTTGACTTGGAAGCATTTTTTCAAGTTGGCGGTCGGGATCAGAATGCCCATCATCATGGCCGCCGATCTTCTCCTTGAAGTTGGTTGCTCTCCTCTACTTTCTATCCAAAAGTAGATGGCGCACCATCCATTACATGTGTGGGGACACACTGGCCCTCTATGGAGCGGTAGCGCAACAACCACAAAAGTGCTGCCTACTTTTATAAATAGTTTCATCCATTTTTCTTGTTATATATCTATCTCTTTTTCATGTTTTTAAAAGATTCATTCGTTCCTTTGTTCAGCAGAGAAGCACGCACATTATAGTAATTACATTTTTTTGTTCGTATTACATTTTTTGTTCGTCATTACTTTTAAATAAAGTGTAATCAATTTGAATTTGGAATTTGAGTTTGGAATCGGAATCCCCACAATTGGTGACACCGTCAAAGTACCAAAAATTAAAAAAGATCTAACAAAATGCCGCTCATGCGCTCGCCACAGAAGAACAATGAAGAAGCGCAACCGATTATTTCCACCGAAGCGGAGCAGCCGCAAGCAAGTGTTTCAACGAACCTCTTCACAACTAACACAGACCAAGTGCACACACAAGTGGACCGAATTGAGCGTGTAGAACTACCACCGTTCTGGAACACCAAGGTGCAGCTATGGTTCGCATCTATCGAGTCACAGTTCCACAGCAGACGGATAACTGCTGACTTAACAAAATATCACGCTGTCATCGCCCGTCTAGACCAGGACACACTATCGGTTATAGAGCACATCATTGTCAAGCCTCCTGCTCAAGATAGGTACAAGACCGTAAAAGAGGCCCTATTGAACCATTTTTCAATTTCGCAGGAACGACAGTTTAAAACCCTTGTCTCGGGGCTAGAACTGGGTGGCCGACGTCCATCAGACCTTCTGGCGGAGATGCATCGGCTAGGTGGCAACCTGCTAGACGCCACTTTCACCAGAACTCTCTGGCTTGACCGCTTGCCACCGCATGTGCAAGTTGTTCTCGCCACGGCTGACGGACTTGACAACAGCAGCCTCGCTCAACTTGCAAATAGAATAATGGACATTCAACACCACCAGAATATTGGACAACTTATGCCTATTTCCCGATTCAACGAACCCAAAGATGTGAACGAACAGGTTCAAGAGCTCTCCAGGCAAGTCGAGAAGTTGTCGCTGAAGTTGGACCGATTCATGGCAAGTTGCAAAGACAACCGTTCTCGCAGTGCCACTCCTGGACGGCGCAACAGTCTCAAGTCAAACGAGAACAAATCCCCAGCTTCATCAATCTGCTATTATCATCGCCGATTTGCCGAAAAAGCAAAAAAATGCACTACACCGTGCTCATGGCCACAAAAACAGGGAAACACCAATCACCACCAGTAGACTCGGCGGATACTGATGGTGTAACATGCCCCCGTCGACTTTTCATACACGACCACATCTCGGGAACAAAATTCCTCGTCGATACCGGCGCGGATATTTCCATTGTTCCTCCCACACGTGCAGACAGAACAAACATCACAAAATTTCAGCTTTACGCAGCAAATAGCAGCAAGATTCAAACCTACGGAGATCGAGCCCTAACTCTCAACATAGGCTTACGTCGATCCATCCGCTGGATCTTCTGCATCGCTGATGTACCATATCCCATAATAGGCGCTGATCTCCTGCACAAACATGGCCTACTCGTCGACATTAAGCGCAGCCATCTGCTAGACCCGACAACAGGATTACAGACAAAAGGTTCTCTAGCACCAGCTCCTATCGTTTCAGTCACCTCCATAAACGAAAGAAATAAGCACCACTCCATCCTCAAAGAATTCCCAGAACTACTTGGAAATCCATCCAACAGTTCAGGGACAAAACACCATGTGAGGCACCACATCTCAACCACGGGACCTCCGTGTGCTCAACGTGTCAGACAGCTGTGTCCAGAACGACTCAAAGTAGCTAAGGAGGAATTCAAGCTTATGATGGAGCTGGGACACATCAGACCATCCAAAAGCGCATGGGCCAGTCCGCTTCACATGACAAAAAAGAAAAGTGGAGACTGGAGACCATGCGGTGACTACCGCAGGCTCAACGCTCAGACCTTACCCGACCGCTATCCGATATCTCTACTGCAGGACTACGTAACAGTTGTCGCCGGTAAGTTAATATTCTCAACAATAGATCTCCGAAGAGCGTTTCACCATATTCCAGTCGCCGAAGATGACATCCCGAAGACCGCAATCATTACACCGTTCGGTCTGTTCGAATTTATCAGCATGCCGTTCGGTTTACGAAACGCAGCCCAATCGTTTCAGCGTTTTATCAACGAGGTGTTAACCGGATTTGACTTTGTTTACGCTTACATTGATGACCTGTTAATAGCCTCCAGTTCACCTGAAGAGCACGAACACCATCTCCGCTCAATCTTCCAACGCCTTAGCCAATATGGACTCTGTGTAAATGCTGACAAATGTTGTTTAGGTGCAAAAAGCGTAGATTTCTTAGGCTTTCGGATAACACCTCAAGGTTCATCGCCACTTCCAGACCGAGTCAAATCCATCCTCGAATTTCCGAAGCCTCAAACAATCTTGGAGCTCAGAAGATTCATTGGGTCAGTGAACTTTTATAGGCGCCATATAAAGAATGCTGCATCATCACAGGCTCCACTGAATGAATTTCTTAAGAATGCCAAGAAAAATGATAAGAGACTAGTTCCGTGGACAGCTTCTACAGACGCAGCTTTCGAAGAGGTAAGAAAACAAGTCGCTGAATCTACGCTGCTATCACACCCGATCCCTCACGCTGAACTCCGTCTCACCACCGACGCATCCAGTACTGCAATTGGAGGTGTACTCGAGCAGAACGTAGACAACAACTGGGAACCTCTCGCATTCTATTCGAAAAAGCTCTCATCAGCACAGAAAAACTACAGCACGTATGATAGGGAACTCACAGCCGTCTACGAAGCCATCAAGCATTTTCAACCGTGGGTCGAAGGCAGAGAATTCTCAATCAGGACCGATCATAAACCACTGACTTTCGCCTTCCAACAGCGCTCAGACAAAGCTTCACCTCGTCAAGTCCGACAACTAAATTTCATCAGTCAGTTCACCACAAATCTACAGTACATAGCCGGCACAGAAAACAATGTAGCTGATGCACTGTCTCGTATTGATGCTATCAACCATCCATCAACCATACATTTTCAAGTACTTTCAATAATGCAGGAAACCGATAATGAACTACAGCAACTCTTAAACCACAATAACACATCACTTAAACTGCAGAAAATAACTTATGGACCAGAGCAACAGGCTATTTACTGCGATGTCTCCAGCAACGACATTAGACCTTTTGTGCCGCAACTTTTGCGCCGCAAGGTCTATGAAATTTTCCACAACATGGCCCATCCCAGCGGACGAGCGACCAACAAAATCATTTCGCAACGCTACATCTGGCCGTCAATGAACAAAGACATCACACAATGGGCACGGAACTGTCTACCATGCCAACGCTCAAAGGTGGGACGCCATGTTCACAATCCACCAGCCACATTCACCGACCCAGACCAAAGATTCGATCACATACATATAGATCTAGTGGGCCCCATGCCAGAGTCCCATGGATTTAAGTACTGCATGACGATGATCGACCGATTTACAAGATGGCCCGAAGCAATACCTATAAAGGACATCACAGCCGATACCGTAGCTAACACATTTTTCACAAATTGGATCGCACGGTTTGGAAGTCCCAAAATAATCACCACAGATCAGGGATCTCAATTTGAAAGTGCACTGTTCACATCACTCTCTCGTCTGGTGGGTGGCAGACGCATCCGTACCACTCCATACCATCCGCAGGCAAATGGCATGGTAGAAAGATGGCATCGGACGTTAAAAGCAGCAATAATGTGTCATCAAAATCCGCTCTGGACGCAAATACTACCAACGGTGCTCCTGGGATTAAGGACATGCTACAAAGCAGACCTCAAAGGATCACCAGCTGAATACCTGTACGGCACAACACTTAGAATTCCTGGGGAATTTTTCACACATGAGGAGCCACCTGAAGATCCACACTTCTTTCTAGATGATTTTCGAATTCACATGAGGAACGTAAAGCCAGCACCAGTATCTCATAAGTGTCGTCAGAAAACCTCTTGCTACAAGGATTTGTATTCATGCACACACGTATTCCTTCGGCAGGATTTGACAAAACGTGCCCTGCAACAGCCGTATTCTGGACCGGACAAAATATTAAAAAGGGTAGAAGACCGAGTATTCACCATTGATATAAACGGCAGAGAGGTGAATGTGAACGCTGACCGACTGAAGCCAGCGCACCTGGTAACTGATGATGTATTCTCATCAGTTGCAGCACCACCGAGATCATCACAACAAAACCAGCAGGCAGAAGAATTTCGTAACTACGAAAATAAAAAGCGAATAAAATTAAATATCAACATGACACCTGTGACAGGTTTCTAAACCATATCGTTTCACTAGGGGGGGAGTGGTGTGGGGACACACTGGCCCTCTATGGAGCGGTAGCGAAACAACCACAAAAGTGCTGCCTACTTTTATAAATAGTTTCATCCCTTTTTCTTGTTATATATCTATCTCTTTTTCATGTTTTTAAAAGATTCATTCGTTCCTTTGTTCAGTAGAGAAGCACGCACATTATAGTAATTACATTTTTTTGTTCGTATTACATTTTTTGTTCGTCATTACTTTTAAATAAAGTGTAATCAATTTGAATTTGGAATTTGAGTTTGGAATCGGAATCCCCACAATTGGTGACACCGTCAAAGTACCAAAAATTAAAAAAGATCTAACAAAATGCCGCTCATGCGCTCGCCACAGAAGAACAATGAAGAAGCGCAACCGATTATTTCCACCGAAGCGGAGCAGCCGCAAGCAAGTGTTTCAACGAACCTCTTCACAACTAACACAGACCAAGTGCACACACAAGTGGACCGAATTGAGCGTGTAGAACTACCACCGTTCTGGAACACCAAGGTGCAGCTATGGTTCGCATCTATCGAGTCACAGTTCCACAGCAGACGGATAACTGCTGACTTAACAAAATATCACGCTGTCATCGCCCGTCTAGACCAGGACACACTATCGGTTATAGAGCACATCATTGTCAAGCCTCCTGCTCAAGATAGGTACAAGACCGTAAAAGAGGCCCTATTGAACCATTTTTCAATTTCGCAGGAACGACAGTTTAAAACCCTTGTCTCGGGGCTAGAACTGGGTGGCCGACGTCCATCAGACCTTCTGGCGGAGATGCATCGGCTAGGTGGCAACCTGCTAGACGCCACTTTCACCAGAACTCTCTGGCTTGACCGCTTGCCACCGCATGTGCAAGTTGTTCTCGCCACGGCTGACGGACTTGACAACAGCAGCCTCGCTCAACTTGCAAATAGAATAATGGACATTCAACACCACCAGAATATTGGACAACTTATGCCTATTTCCCGATTCAACGAACCCAAAGATGTGAACGAACAGGTTCAAGAGCTCTCCAGGCAAGTCGAGAAGTTGTCGCTGAAGTTGGACCGATTCATGGCAAGTTGCAAAGACAACCGTTCTCGCAGTGCCACTCCTGGACGGCGCAACAGTCTCAAGTCAAACGAGAACAAATCCCCAGCTTCATCAATCTGCTATTATCATCGCCGATTTGCCGAAAAAGCAAAAAAATGCACTACACCGTGCTCATGGCCACAAAAACAGGGAAACACCAATCACCACCAGTAGACTCGGCGGATACTGATGGTGTAACATGCCCCCGTCGACTTTTCATACACGACCACATCTCGGGAACAAAATTCCTCGTCGATACCGGCGCGGATATTTCCATTGTTCCTCCCACACGTGCAGACAGAACAAACATCACAAAATTTCAGCTTTACGCAGCAAATAGCAGCAAGATTCAAACCTACGGAGATCGAGCCCTAACTCTCAACATAGGCTTACGTCGATCCATCCGCTGGATCTTCTGCATCGCTGATGTACCATATCCCATAATAGGCGCTGATCTCCTGCACAAACATGGCCTACTCGTCGACATTAAGCGCAGCCATCTGCTAGACCCGACAACAGGATTACAGACAAAAGGTTCTCTAGCACCAGCTCCTATCGTTTCAGTCACCTCCATAAACGAAAGAAATAAGCACCACTCCATCCTCAAAGAATTCCCAGAACTACTTGGAAATCCATCCAACAGTTCAGGGACAAAACACCATGTGAGGCACCACATCTCAACCACGGGACCTCCGTGTGCTCAACGTGTCAGACAGCTGTGTCCAGAACGACTCAAAGTAGCTAAGGAGGAATTCAAGCTTATGATGGAGCTGGGACACATCAGACCATCCAAAAGCGCATGGGCCAGTCCGCTTCACATGACAAAAAAGAAAAGTGGAGACTGGAGACCATGCGGTGACTACCGCAGGCTCAACGCTCAGACCTTACCCGACCGCTATCCGATATCTCTACTGCAGGACTACGTAACAGTTGTCGCCGGTAAGTTAATATTCTCAACAATAGATCTCCGAAGAGCGTTTCACCATATTCCAGTCGCCGAAGATGACATCCCGAAGACCGCAATCATTACACCGTTCGGTCTGTTCGAATTTATCAGCATGCCGTTCGGTTTACGAAACGCAGCCCAATCGTTTCAGCGTTTTATCAACGAGGTGTTAACCGGATTTGACTTTGTTTACGCTTACATTGATGACCTGTTAATAGCCTCCAGTTCACCTGAAGAGCACGAACACCATCTCCGCTCAATCTTCCAACGCCTTAGCCAATATGGACTCTGTGTAAATGCTGACAAATGTTGTTTAGGTGCAAAAAGCGTAGATTTCTTAGGCTTTCGGATAACACCTCAAGGTTCATCGCCACTTCCAGACCGAGTCAAATCCATCCTCGAATTTCCGAAGCCTCAAACAATCTTGGAGCTCAGAAGATTCATTGGGTCAGTGAACTTTTATAGGCGCCATATAAAGAATGCTGCATCATCACAGGCTCCACTGAATGAATTTCTTAAGAATGCCAAGAAAAATGATAAGAGACTAGTTCCGTGGACAGCTTCTACAGACGCAGCTTTCGAAGAGGTAAGAAAACAAGTCGCTGAATCTACGCTGCTATCACACCCGATCCCTCACGCTGAACTCCGTCTCACCACCGACGCATCCAGTACTGCAATTGGAGGTGTACTCGAGCAGAACGTAGACAACAACTGGGAACCTCTCGCATTCTATTCGAAAAAGCTCTCATCAGCACAGAAAAACTACAGCACGTATGATAGGGAACTCACAGCCGTCTACGAAGCCATCAAGCATTTTCAACCGTGGGTCGAAGGCAGAGAATTCTCAATCAGGACCGATCATAAACCACTGACTTTCGCCTTCCAACAGCGCTCAGACAAAGCTTCACCTCGTCAAGTCCGACAACTAAATTTCATCAGTCAGTTCACCACAAATCTACAGTACATAGCCGGCACAGAAAACAATGTAGCTGATGCACTGTCTCGTATTGATGCTATCAACCATCCATCAACCATAGATTTTCAAGTACTTTCAATAATGCAGGAAACCGATAATGAACTACAGCAACTCTTAAACCACAATAACACATCACTTAAACTGCAGAAAATAACTTATGGACCAGAGCAACAGGCTATTTACTGCGATGTCTCCAGCAACGACATTAGACCTTTTGTGCCGCAACTTTTGCGCCGCAAGGTCTATGAAATTTTCCACAACATGGCCCATCCCAGCGGACGAGCGACCAACAAAATCATTTCGCAACGCTACATCTGGCCGTCAATGAACAAAGACATCACACAATGGGCACGGAACTGTCTACCATGCCAACGCTCAAAGGTGGGACGCCATGTTCACAATCCACCAGCCACATTCACCGACCCAGACCAAAGATTCGATCACATACATATAGATCTAGTGGGCCCCATGCCAGAGTCCCATGGATTTAAGTACTGCATGACGATGATCGACCGATTTACAAGATGGCCCGAAGCAATACCTATAAAGGACATCACAGCCGATACCGTAGCTAACACATTTTTCACAAATTGGATCGCACGGTTTGGAAGTCCCAAAATAATCACCACAGATCAGGGATCTCAATTTGAAAGTGCACTGTTCACATCACTCTCTCGTCTGGTGGGTGGCAGACGCATCCGTACCACTCCATACCATCCGCAGGCAAATGGCATGGTAGAAAGATGGCATCGGACGTTAAAAGCAGCAATAATGTGTCATCAAAATCCGCTCTGGACGCAAATACTACCAACGGTGCTCCTGGGATTAAGGACATGCTACAAAGCAGACCTCAAAGGATCACCAGCTGAATACCTGTACGGCACAACACTTAGAATTCCTGGGGAATTTTTCACACATGAGGAGCCACCTGAAGATCCACACTTCTTTCTAGATGATTTTCGAATTCACATGAGGAACGTAAAGCCAGCACCAGTATCTCATAAGTGTCGTCAGAAAACCTCTTGCTACAAGGATTTGTATTCATGCACACACGTATTCCTTCGGCAGGATTTGACAAAACGTGCCCTGCAACAGCCGTATTCTGGACCGGACAAAATATTAAAAAGGGTAGAAGACCGAGTATTCACCATTGATATAAACGGCAGAGAGGTGAATGTGAACGCTGACCGACTGAAGCCAGCGCACCTGGTAACTGATGATGTATTCTCATCAGTTGCAGCACCACCGAGATCATCACAACAAAACCAGCAGGCAGAAGAATTTCGTAACTACGAAAATAAAAAGCGAATAAAATTAAATATCAACATGACACCTGTGACAGGTTTCTAAACCATATCGTTTCACTAGGGGGGGAGTGGTGTGGGGACACACTGGCCCTCTATGGAGCGGTAGCGAAACAACCACAAAAGTGCTGCCTACTTTTATAAATAGTTTCATCCCTTTTTCTTGTTATATATCTATCTCTTTTTCATGTTTTTAAAAGATTCATTCGTTCCTTTGTTCAGTAGAGAAGCACGCACATTATAGTAATTACATTTTTTTGTTCGTATTACATTTTTTGTTCGTCATTACTTTTAAATAAAGTGTAATCAATTTGAATTTGGAATTTGAGTTTGGAATCGGAATCCCCACAATTGGTGACACCGTCAAAGTACCAAAAATTAAAAAAGATCTAACAAAATGCCGCTCATGCGCTCGCCACAGAAGAACAATGAAGAAGCGCAACCGATTATTTCCACCGAAGCGGAGCAGCCGCAAGCAAGTGTTTCAACGAACCTCTTCACAACTAACACAGACCAAGTGCACACACAAGTGGACCGAATTGAGCGTGTAGAACTACCACCGTTCTGGAACACCAAGGTGCAGCTATGGTTCGCATCTATCGAGTCACAGTTCCACAGCAGACGGATAACTGCTGACTTAACAAAATATCACGCTGTCATCGCCCGTCTAGACCAGGACACACTATCGGTTATAGAGCACATCATTGTCAAGCCTCCTGCTCAAGATAGGTACAAGACCGTAAAAGAGGCCCTATTGAACCATTTTTCAATTTCGCAGGAACGACAGTTTAAAACCCTTGTCTCGGGGCTAGAACTGGGTGGCCGACGTCCATCAGACCTTCTGGCGGAGATGCATCGGCTAGGTGGCAACCTGCTAGACGCCACTTTCACCAGAACTCTCTGGCTTGACCGCTTGCCACCGCATGTGCAAGTTGTTCTCGCCACGGCTGACGGACTTGACAACAGCAGCCTCGCTCAACTTGCAAATAGAATAATGGACATTCAACACCACCAGAATATTGGACAACTTATGCCTATTTCCCGATTCAACGAACCCAAAGATGTGAACGAACAGGTTCAAGAGCTCTCCAGGCAAGTCGAGAAGTTGTCGCTGAAGTTGGACCGATTCATGGCAAGTTGCAAAGACAACCGTTCTCGCAGTGCCACTCCTGGACGGCGCAACAGTCTCAAGTCAAACGAGAACAAATCCCCAGCTTCATCAATCTGCTATTATCATCGCCGATTTGCCGAAAAAGCAAAAAAATGCACTACACCGTGCTCATGGCCACAAAAACAGGGAAACACCAATCACCACCAGTAGACTCGGCGGATACTGATGGTGTAACATGCCCCCGTCGACTTTTCATACACGACCACATCTCGGGAACAAAATTCCTCGTCGATACCGGCGCGGATATTTCCATTGTTCCTCCCACACGTGCAGACAGAACAAACATCACAAAATTTCAGCTTTACGCAGCAAATAGCAGCAAGATTCAAACCTACGGAGATCGAGCCCTAACTCTCAACATAGGCTTACGTCGACCCATCCGCTGGATCTTCTGCATCGCTGATGTACCATATCCCATAATAGGCGCTGATCTCCTGCACAAACATGGCCTACTCGTCGACATTAAGCGCAGCCATCTGCTAGACCCGACAACAGGATTACAGACAAAAGGTTCTCTAGCACCAGCTCCTATCGTTTCAGTCACCTCCATAAACGAAAGAAATAAGCACCACTCCATCCTCAAAGAATTCCCAGAACTACTTGGAAATCCATCCAACAGTTCAGGGACAAAACACCATGTGAGGCACCACATCTCAACCACGGGACCTCCGTGTGCTCAACGTGTCAGACAGCTGTGTCCAGAACGACTCAAAGTAGCTAAGGAGGAATTCAAGCTTATGATGGAGCTGGGACACATCAGACCATCCAAAAGCGCATGGGCCAGTCCGCTTCACATGACAAAAAAGAAAAGTGGAGACTGGAGACCATGCGGTGACTACCGCAGGCTCAACGCTCAGACCTTACCCGACCGCTATCCGATATCTCTACTGCAGGACTACGTAACAGTTGTCGCCGGTAAGTTAATATTCTCAACAATAGATCTCCGAAGAGCGTTTCACCATATTCCAGTCGCCGAAGATGACATCCCGAAGACCGCAATCATTACACCGTTCGGTCTGTTCGAATTTATCAGCATGCCGTTCGGTTTACGAAACGCAGCCCAATCGTTTCAGCGTTTTATCAACGAGGTGTTAACCGGATTTGACTTTGTTTACGCTTACATTGATGACCTGTTAATAGCCTCCAGTTCACCTGAAGAGCACGAACACCATCTCCGCTCAATCTTCCAACGCCTTAGCCAATATGGACTCTGTGTAAATGCTGACAAATGTTGTTTAGGTGCAAAAAGCGTAGATTTCTTAGGCTTTCGGATAACACCTCAAGGTTCATCGCCACTTCCAGACCGAGTCAAATCCATCCTCGAATTTCCGAAGCCTCAAACAATCTTGGAGCTCAGAAGATTCATTGGGTCAGTGAACTTTTATAGGCGCCATATAAAGAATGCTGCATCATCACAGGCTCCACTGAATGAATTTCTTAAGAATGCCAAGAAAAATGATAAGAGACTAGTTCCGTGGACAGCATCTACAGACGCAGCTTTCGAAGAGGTAAGAAAACAAGTCGCTGAATCTACGCTGCTATCACACCCGATCCCTCACGCTGAACTCCGTCTCACCACCGACGCATCCAGTACTGCAATTGGAGGTGTACTCGAGCAGAACGTAGACAACAACTGGGAACCTCTCGCATTCTATTCGAAAAAGCTCTCATCAGCACAGAAAAACTACAGCACGTATGATAGGGAACTCACAGCCGTCTACGAAGCCATCAAGCATTTTCAACCGTGGGTCGAAGGCAGAGAATTCTCAATCAGGACCGATCATAAACCACTGACTTTCGCCTTCCAACAGCGCTCAGACAAAGCTTCACCTCGTCAAGTCCGACAACTAAATTTCATCAGTCAGTTCACCACAAATCTACAGTACATAGCCGGCACAGAAAACAATGTAGCTGATGCACTGTCTCGTATTGATGCTATCAACCATCCATCAACCATAGATTTTCAAGTACTTTCAATAATGCAGGAAACCGATAATGAACTACAGCAACTCTTAAACCACAATAACACATCACTTAAACTGCAGAAAATAACTTATGGACCAGAGCAACAGGCTATTTACTGCGATGTCTCCAGCAACGACATTAGACCTTTTGTGCCGCAACTTTTGCGCCGCAAGGTCTATAAAAATTTTCCACAACATGGCCCATCCCAGCGGACGAGCGACCAACAAAATCATTTCGCAACGCTACATCTGGCCGTCAATGAACAAAGACATCACACAATGGGCACGGAACTGTCTACCATGCCAACGCTCAAAGGTGGGACGCCATGTTCACAATCCACCAGCCACATTCACCGACCCAGACCAAAGATTCGATCACATACATATAGATCTAGTGGGCCCCATGCCAGAGTCCCATGGATTTAAGTACTGCATGACGATGATCGACCGATTTACAAGATGGCCCGAAGCAATACCTATAAAGGACATCACAGCCGATACCGTAGCTAACACATTTTTCACAAATTGGATCGCACGGTTTGGAAGTCCCAAAATAATCACCACAGATCAGGGATCTCAATTTGAAAGTGCACTGTTCACATCACTCTCTCGTCTGGTGGGTGGCAGACGCATCCGTACCACTCCATACCATCCGCAGGCAAATGGCATGGTAGAAAGATGGCATCGGACGTTAAAAGCAGCAATAATGTGTCATCAAAATCCGCTCTGGACGCAAATACTACCAACGGTGCTCCTGGGATTAAGGACATGCTACAAAGCAGACCTCAAAGGATCACCAGCTGAATACCTGTACGGCACAACACTTAGAATTCCTGGGGAATTTTTCACACATGAGGAGCCACCTGAAGATCCACACTTCTTTCTAGATGATTTTCGAATTCACATGAGGAACGTAAAGCCAGCACCAGTATCTCATAAGTGTCGTCAGAAAACCTTTTGCTACAAGGATTTATATTCATGCACACACGTATTCCTTCGGCAGGATTTGACAAAACGTGCCCTGCAACAGCCGTATTCTGGACCGGACAAAATATTAAAAAGGGTAGAAGACCGAGTATTCACCATTGATATAAACGGCAGAGAGGTGAATGTGAACGCTGACCGACTGAAGCCAGCGCACCTGGTAACTGATGATGTATTCTCATCAGTTGCAGCACCACCGAGATCATCACAACAAAACCAGCAGGCAGAAGAATTTCGTAACTACGAAAATAAAAAGCGAATAAAATTAAATATCAACATGACACCTGTGACAGGTTTCTAAACCATATCGTTTCACTAGGGGGGGAGTGGTGTGGGGACACACTGGCCCTCTATGGAGCGGTAGCGCAACAACCACAAAAGTGCTGCCTACTTTTATAAATAGTTTCATCCCTTTTTCTTGTTATATATCTATCTCTTTTTTCATGTTTTTAAAAGATTCATTCGTTCCTTTGTTCAGTAGAGAAGCACGCACATTATAGTAATTACATTTTTTTGTTCGTATTACATTTTTTGTTCGTCATTACTTTTAAATAAAGTGTAATCAATTTGAATTTGGAATTTGAGTTTGGAATCAGAACCCCCACACATGTTATCTTACACCTGCTTCACATTTTCGTTAAAACAAAAGACGTGTTACGTTTCTAAACATTACAATATGTCAAATTTTAGCTAAATATCGATTTCGAACAAAATTTATTGAGTCATATCGGAAAAATAGCAATTTTTCAAAAAAAAACAGTTAATAAGTAAAATACCGTCATAAGAGAGAGAACAAAGCTTCCTAATTTTGATATCATCGGCCATAATTCAATAACTGTCGCCTACCTTAACCATTATTTCCTGGATCCTGGCCACCGTTTGGACTCACTTGGACGACCGGTATGGGGTTGGTCATCCAGGTCAAACCAAACCCTCCTTAATTCCAAATACTACCTTTGGACAGTCCTAAGGGACGGTGATGTATCATCAAGAACAGAAGCCATCTTTTGGAAACACTATTCGGCACCAAGGCCTAGCCAAAATTGCAAAAAATCATTGCTTTAAAATAGCGTCGATTTAATTTTGCCACACTACTCAACAGCTCTCATTCAAATGGCTATATATTGGAAAGTATTTAGAGTATAACAATTAATGACATACGGATATCATTGAGCAGAAGGCTGTAACTACATGCAGTCGATCATACGATCGCCAACAACCCGAGTATGTTTCCGCAAATAAATAGAATATTTCGGAGGAACAATCAAAATTACCTTCCGCGTCTTAAGATCTCCCGAACGACGAATAATGGACGAATACTTATAACAGCAGGTATAGATCCAGATAACGGAATAGAGGATGACAACTTCTTTGTGTTCGAAGATCCGCAGGAGAAGATAGAGGCTATTGGAGCAACTTTCCAGAAAGTGTACAAGGTGAATGATACCATTTGCCCGAACCACGACCTGGAAAATCGAGTCCTTGTGCACAACTTCTACCTTCGAAATGATAGACCACTGGTGATCCGAGAACATAGGTTTTACCGAGTTCAATGACGATATTATGGCAAATAATGTCATCGCCGATGAAAGGGTACATCCCCCGTACATATCGAAGGTGGAGCTGCAAGCGATCTTCGAATCATTGAGAAGGAAGAAATCTGTGGGAATCGACGGAGTGTCGAACATTGTGCTTCGACATCTCCCTCTAGAAGCGGTGGACATTTACACCACTCTGTTTAACAAGGCGCTGAATAATGCACATTATCCAGCGCATTGGAAAACAGCAGTGATACAACCCACCCCAAAAGGGATAAGGACACCTCCAATCCGGCAAATCTACGGTCGATAAGTCTCCTGTCGAACATCAGCAAGGTATTCGAAAAATTTATCAATAGAACCGTGATTGGTCTGAGGACAATAAAATAATTCCGGATAACCAATTCGGTTTAAATGCGGGGCATGATACAATACATGCCGAGTCTAAACTGGTATCGGATATCCAATGAAACAAAAGCAAGAAACAGTGCACGGGTGCCTGTCTGATTGACTTGGAGAAGGCCTTCGACACCATATGGTTAGAGGGACTCTTCTACAAGCTGAACAGTTTGGGTATAAGCAAACCACTGCTGTACATACTTTACAACATTCTCACCAGTAGACATTTCATTGTCAAAAATGGCAATGTGACCTCTGCTGGAATATTTCAAATCAAAAACGGTTTGCAAAAGGTGCGGTGAATTCACCGACCCCCTTCACACACGGGCGATCTCATAGGAACACTTCACCATGCCATAGCGTACGCAGACGACTTAATCGCGTACAGATTAGGACCAAAAATCGAGGCCATAGCACTTGCAACGTGACTTTGATAAGATTCAGCGATATTGCGGTGACTGGAAGGCCTTCGACACCGTATGGTTAGAGGGACTCTTCTACAAGCTAAGCAGGCTGGGCATAAGCAAACCACTTCTGTACATACTTTATAACATGCTCACCAGTAGACAGTTCATTGTTAAAAATGGCAATGTGACTTCTGCTGGAACATTTCTAATTAAAAACGGTCTGCGACAAGGTGCGGTTAATTCACCGATCCTTTTCAAAACTTACACAAGTGATCTCATAGGTTCACTTCACCATGCCATAGCGTACGCAGACGACTTGATTGCGTACAGATCAGGACCAAAAATCGAGGTCATTGCATTTCTCTTGCAACGTGACTTCGACAAGATTCAGCGATATTGCGATGACTGGAAGTTGAAGATCAGCTTCCAGAAATCGGAAACGATTCTTTTTAGGACGCCGTTGTCTGGGGCCTCTAGGGATACCAGGAAGAATTGGCGAAAGTTCTCAATCGTTGGACCGCACGGACAGCCACTTGCGAGTCGAAGTGTAGTCAGATACCTAGGGCTTTGGTTAGACCAATATCTATATTTTAACAAACATATAGATGCTGCTCTGTCCAGAGTCAAGGGTGCTTTTGCCCTTACAAAGAGACTTTTTTATAGCGAGCAACTCGATGCAAGGGTAAAGGTAATCTGCTACATGGCCCTCATTCGCCCCATGCTCGTATATGGATGCCCCGTGTGGTTCAACGTGGGAGCAAGCTTGTTGGAAAAGATTCGGGTGTTTTAGAGGGCTTGCCTTCGGGCTTGTCTTCATTTATACAGAACACCAAAGTCCCAGTACATAAAATTCTATCCCAATGAGGTCCTGTACAACAGGGCTAACCTAATAAGAGTGGATAATTTCGTTATCAAGCTGATTCGAAGGCACACAGCAGTGTGGAACTTCTCCGGTTTAGTAGGGCGTTATCGGGTCGCGATATGAAGGACGTTGAACGCCAGTTCTCATAACTCCTTCGTCGTTCCCTCACAATCCGGGGTATCCCGTTTAAAGTTGGCTGTTTGGTCTTGGCCGACTTACATAGTTTAAGGTATTTGCAGGTATTTTTAGGTAGAAAAAAAAAAATAAATAAACAACACTTTGAAAAAAAAAAAAAAAAAATTAAAAAAAAAAACAAAAAGTGAACAGCACTTTGAACAAAAAAAAAAAAAATGTCTGTATTTAATTACGTAATTAGTGTAAGATAGAATAAGGTAGTTTAAGATTTATTTTAAGGTAGTTTTTAAGTTTTATTATAGGAACAAAAGAAAAAAAAGTATTGTACATACACCAAGTTTTTTGCAATTTTATAAAAAAAAATTTCTTAGTACTTATTAATAATTAAACAATAAGACAAATAAAACAATTAAGTATGGTAAGTCGAAAGACATAGTTTTAAGTATTAGGTTTAGCTTAGAGCGCCCGCATAGGGCCAGTAAGTTAGAATAACATAGTAAAGTTAACTAAGCTAGTTTTAAGCGTTTTTTGTCTAGCATTTAAGTTGTAATCGAATTGAGTTAATAAAAATGCATTTAAAACGAATGAATGAAAAAAATTAAACATTCTTTATATGACATGTGATATGTGAGTGTATAGCAAAAACACATAGAAAACACTTAGGTAGTTACAGTTTAAGTAGGCAAAATCGCGTCATCACCTTCACGTGGTGCTTGCTGGGTAGTTATCTAATAGTGAACTAACGATGAGCGTATGTTCCGTCTGACTGCATGTGAGTAGCTGAACACTCAGACTTGTGCACGCACAGTTGTATATGAGCTACTTTGACATATTCGGAGCTACCTGAGCTACCTATGGTAAGGATTTTCAAGACTGAAAGTGGTGATGGCAGATGAATCTTTAATGGGCCAATGGCAGCGCTCATATCCCCATAGTGTGTTAATGGCTTCGGAATATGCGGCCCCTTGTCCCAGGGATTTTAACTAAGGATCTGGCCCTGCAGGATGGGGGTTTTACGTTGGGGTAACTGCCCTACCATGGAAAAAACCATTGATAACGAAGCAACAAGCCTCGCAAACGAAATAAGGGCAACAAGTGAATGAAAAACTGTGACATCTACTACGGTTACTGCTACAAGGAGCAGAAGCAGCTTTTATTTGGATGCGGATTTATCGTCAGAGGCAGTCTTAGGCAGGAAGTCTTGAGCTTCAGGCACATGAGCCAACAACTGATGACAATCCGCATTAGGGCAAAATTCAATGACATCAGCTTAATATGCACTCACGCCCCCGCAGAGGATAAGGATGACGTAGCCAAATATTGCTTTTATGTCCACTTCGACAGGGTTTACGACCAATGTGCATGTTAAAATCGTGCTTGCTGATTTTAACGCAAAATTTGGAAACACCAGCCTAAACGCCAACGGACTCTGGATAATCGATTTGCTATCTGTCGATCATATTGATCATGTGGCGATTGATGCAAGCCAGTACTACAGTTGGCTTGCATCACGTTCGCACCTTGACTCGGATTACTACCTCGTCGCTCCCAAGGTACGTATGCGGATATTCCAAACACCACAACACCAAAGTAGTACTATGAGAACATTTTACATCCAACGGCTATAATCCCAAGAGAATGTTGCCCCACATGTGCTGGGTTTTTCCTATCCGCCACAAAGAAACCTCTGGTTTGATGAAGAGTGCCGCCAAACGTACCCAGCAAAGCAAGAGGTTTATAAAACTATGCATACAGTGGCGAGGAGCATACGCGTCTATAAACAGAGGAGAAATGAAGAACAGCAGCCTCTAAGAAAGAAGAAGAAATAATATGAAAAGCATATGTGTACTCGTTAGCGGTCAAGATAACCACAACAAATGAATTTTTATTATTTTTATTTTTTTATTTTACCAGAAAGTTCCAATATTAAACGTATATTAGCAAACTGATTTTAATTATTGTGTGATGGGTGATTTTAATTTAATATTGGAGATATTGAATGGAAATTCCTTTCAGCTAATGTTTTGTATCCTTTAAATATAAAAAAATAAACATAATCAATTATAGTGGATCCTTTTTATGAATTGAATATGTATCAAATCAATTTCTTTAAATATGATTTAAATTTAATACTAGACGTGGTATTTATGTCTAACGAGATTAAGTTTAAAAGTGATTTGGTTGAATTTTGTTTATTGGAAAATTCCGTATTTCACATGGGAGTTGTTATAAATATAGAATTTTATTCATTTGATAATTTTAATACTGCAAATCAGAGAACGCTTGAGTTCTGTTTTGAAAAAGCATCGAAAAAGATTGAAAAAGCATCGAGTCAATGGAGAGGTGTTATATCAAAAATGATGTTTGAAAGTTTTACCAGAAGGTAAAAAGAGCATGCCAGGCTACAGAGCTCGAACAGAAGCCTGTAGCGGTGAAGAAGGAAATTTCGACAAATTCATTCTTGCTAACTGCTGTTTCTTTGGGCTAAGAAAACAATTGAGTAGGAAAGCCTTCTCACGGATAACCAAGGTAACTTCATTCATCATTTCAGTTCTGCTATACGGCACAGAAGAACGGACGTTGTCAAAGGCGGATGAAAACAGCAAGAACGTGGTAAATAAATACCTCTACTGAGGTGGCGCACACAAGTGGAAAGGAACCTCAAACAAATTCGTGTGCAGAACTGGATGTGTTGGTTAAGGACGAAGTCCGCCTCAGACTGTAGGGCCATATAAAGTAAAAGTAAACTAAGTTACTTTTCAGTAACCAAGAAAACAACATTCAAAATTTGTCCACTTTGAGATATATATACTAATATCGTTTTAGATTGGTTTCACTCAGGAATTCACTCAACTCCTTTTTGACTTGCACCTATAAGGGCAAGTACTGTTTTCGTGAAAAAATTTGACCTAGAGATTTTGATCAATTTTAGTACTATAATGGAGAATCTAAAAAAAGTGGCATGTCCGACTGCAGCCTAAACATCTAAACGAATTTTCTTCAAACTTCGTATCAATTTGCCATACCTTACTAATGGCCGATTTTGTAAAATATTGATTTCATCGATAACGGTTCTAACGGTTTTATTCAAATTTAATATTTGAGTTACAGTAGACATATAAGCTAACAGACTGTGGCAGGTGTTTTTTGCCAAATTCCAATGCATATAATGGTATTTTACTTATTAGCTGGTTTTTGAAAATTTTCTATTTCTCTGCTAGACTGGATTGATTTTGTTCATTTCGACAAACCCCACAGGCGGATCAGTAGGGATGCAGTAAAGTGGAAGGGTTGTGATCCTTCTACTCCGGATCATAACTTCGCCATAAGAAGAAGAGGATTAAATTGTATCATATAAACCCAGAAGATGACACTGTACTTCAAAATTCTAGAATTCGACTTTACTTTATTCTTCTACGTGGTTTTCCCTATAAGTTTGAAAAGTTTGAGCTTTCAAGGTTATCTGGGATTTTCTTAAGGTTGATACGCCGATCTTTCCTTAATGTACGCAAATTTATGAATAACTATCTAGGTCATTCATCGACTTCTGGAGATAGCTACGCACATTATAGACAAGTTCTTAAGAAATTATTATATTAAAAAACTAGGCACAATCTGTATGCAAAAACAAAGTAATCGCAATATTAAAATTGCCTCATTTCTTCCCCCTTTTTATCCGTTTTTACTAGTTTCTAGATGTGACCATTAACATTTCAAAACTGACTTTAAACCAAATTTCATTAAAATTCCATTTTACCTGTGTGATTTGAAGATTTTTTAAATCACGCCTTTATATCCCACCTACACTCTATTTTAATTTAATGATACCATTTCAGGATATACGAATAAATCTGATGTTATAAAAAAAAGAGAGATGTAGCTAGCCGCGCGTATTTACATATTTATAATATAGGGTTATTATAAAATAAAATAATATTAGGTTATTATAAAATCCGTTTAAAACGGATTGTAACTTTTCTGCATGTTTTTGTTATATTTTTTTTCTGTATCAAATAATGTAAAAAAAAAGCCAATGTGATGCGGCCCCGCACGTCTTAGAGTACGCAATTGGGGTTCCGTCGCATTTTCGCGCTATCTTGAAAGAAACTATTTCCTTAATGACCACCAGTGTGGTTTCCGGTAACAGCGTTTCAACGGACTTAATGAACTCAATAAACATATCTGTCCAAAAAAATGTCACTCTTGATGAGAACTCTTGACTCAACTCTGACTTTGATGCAATCATCAATTGGTGTGCAAACAACCGAGTTGTGTTCAACGCGTCAAAAACGCAGAGCTGTCTCGTGACTATGAAGCGGGATACGAACGTGGTCAAACTCAGAATGGGTGGTTATTCTTGCGGAATCTAATGGCTTGTCAGTGCAGGGCATGTATGTTAGCTCATACCTTCGACGAAACCAGCAGATTATTGATGCTGCAAAAGGTGGTACTAGATGCCTAGGATTCCTTAAAAGGTGTAAACGGTTTTTCACTCGTGCCGATTTGGCCATAATTAATAATTGAATATAACTCGCGGGTTTGGGCGAATATAACCCACGGGTTTGGGCGAGACCCCCCGTCACATTATTGAATTTACTTGATCGTGTTCACCGACAAGCTTGCAGAGTGGTAGGTGACTAGTCTACTCGTATCACCGCCGTAATGTTGGATGCTTAGCGCTTCTGTACTAGTATTTCAATAATTAATTTCAATTCGATAAAGCCATTTAGGAGTTATAGCATCTTACGTGATATAACTCAATATGAGGTTGAAATAAACTCCACCAACAATTCATAACTTTCCGCAATATAACAATTTTGTTCCAATATATTTAATAAGATTTAGGATAACGTAGTGATGATTTATAATTTCAATGCTCACTAATTAATGCCCTAATAGTTCAGTCAAATTAGCTCAAATTTCGATGCAACCTAGACACTTGAAATAAATAAAACGGCCCCTATATTGAACATTTTTGAATTACTTATTGTCAGTCAACGAAACACGCCAGCTTAAAATGTTGCTCTTAACGTTAACTTTTGTTTAAATAATTGCACGGCTCCATGTATTGCATGCAATTCTTCGCAAAACTACCAAATTTTCGTCCACTTCGAAAGAAATCATGATAAATGATTCACATAGGTGAATGAAATGCTGCTTACCTCGTCCCTTGTTGGGACTGTGCAGGTTCACATCCCATCGGGAAACAACAATCCACATCCATCCAATCATAAAAACAGAAGCGGATAAAATCCAATCTGTAAGTATTATACATTGCAAATGTAGGAAAATTCTGACTTTTCTTTATTGTTCTCCTGATAACGACAACGAGCAAATATCTCATCGGGCAGTCAAGGAAGAAGGTGGGTAGTAATACATTATGATTTGGAACGTGTGGAGGGTCACACACAATTTCACCCCACTCTAATACCTTATAGATTGGTTGCAGGAGATTGGTGTGTAAGTCCCGCTTTTAACACACTATAAGCCCATGAAGTAATCTCGATTACGTTTTGGAGCTTTGTCACAGTTTTCTAAGTTCGCCTTTCCTCAGGTTAAAATAAAAATATTGTTCCTTTGAAGACGTCAGAAGTGTCAGCCCAATGCCCTGTAGGTTAGTTGTTATTTTGTTTAAAACTTCATGCTCTGAATACGTGAATTTTTGTTACAAATGGTGACCGCCACACCATTTAGGAGATATACGTACATATAAATTTAATATATAAATACTTTTGTCCATAACTCGGAATGTGGCTGAAATAAACTCCACCTCCAGACAAAATATTTACATTTACCTACAAAGAACAAGTATGTATGTTAGTTTTGGTTTAGTGAATATTACTATTATATTTATAATAGAGAAACTCAACGAAAGTTGGTCTATCAATTCTGTCTGACCGTCTGAATCGCTGGCTGCAGGATAAACGACTGGATGGATTTTCTTCAAAACTTCATATCTAGTGTCGAAATAGGATTTTTTTCTAACCCCAAAATCAGCGGTACTTTAAAGAAAATAAGAAAAAAACATTTTCTCGAAGACGCCTGCAACGGTCTTGATTCAAATTTCATATTTGAGTTGGGGTAAACATATACCATCAGATGGCGTTTTCACCAAAAAAATACATATAACGGTACATTACTTATTAACTGGTTCTTAAAAATTTGTTATTTCCCGGCTATGACCCAGTACATTTTATTCTAAGTGACATTTGACATATATGTACATATCATACAAGGTTTTGAAATTTTGCCAAAATATTTTTTCCATAATTTTGTTTAAAATTCAAAAATTTGAGTGATTTGCAAATTAGCTTTATT
Source organism: Pocota personata (assembly GCA_963082735.1). NCBI lineage: Eukaryota > Metazoa > Arthropoda > Insecta > Diptera > Syrphidae > Pocota > Pocota personata. Next base: position 108,303,129 of record OY720431.1, on the reverse strand, counting down.
TAGGTGCGACTCAATCGTGCACTTTATTTCCTTTCCTCATAACAACCTATCATTTTAATACTAAAATTTTTTTTAGATGGACTAGATTTACATTTGCAACAACGACCACGCCTAAAAATTTGCCAACAAAAAAAACAAACGCGTGCTTGAAAACGCTTAATATATTCAAGGCCTTAGATTTTGCAAGGTGATACTAAGAACATTATTTTTTTTATAAAGAATTCGTTTTTACTTTCTTACTCGTAAATAAACCACTCAATACAAAAACACTCGTGAAGTTAAAACTGGTGCTTTTGCCGCTAGTATTTCAAACGCTAACAAAACGCAGCAGAAAACGCTGGTGTAGTCGATTTCAATGATCATCAATTCAATGAGGGTGGCCGTGGTGTAGTGGTAACATCATCGCTTGTCACGCTGTTGGTTCACAGTTCAAATCCTGATGAATCATCTATTTATTTCGCATGAAATAAATAAAAAAGTCGATCAATTGCGAAAGCTAAGTCAACTCTACTGCGAAGGCATAACACTGGCAGTGGTCATATGGCTGAAAATGCAACTTGATCGTGATGTTGACATCAGAGCGACGGAAAAAAATATTGTGAATCATGAGCAACGACAAAAGTAGAACAAACAAGCTCCCCAGTTATCTGGACGCTACGCTTGGAGTTTACAGAAACTTAATGCCATCTGAGTTTCAAACCACTACACTTCACAATCTTTCGTTCTCTCTCTCTTCTTCACAACACCCTCTTTGGCGCGCGCAATTTATAAAAAAAAATTAAAATTGGCTGAAAAGAGCAGAGAGTGAAGTGGTATATGGATATATGGATATTTGAATTTATGGACGGCGTGGCTGAGTGCGCAATCACTGAACGGGATATTCAAGGTTCGAATCCCGGAAAATACCAACAAGTTTTTCTACATTCCCACATCCCGCGAAAGTCTGACGAACAACCGAGAGTAAAATTGTCATGAGAAACTTTTCAATCTAAATAAAATCTAAATAAAATGCCTGGTTTAGCCTAACGGTCGAAGATTGAAATTTTTAGGTTCCCAAGCTCTAAATATTGGACACAATGGACTCTAAGTGGTCTAAGTGAGCTGTTGACAACCCTGACAATAAGGGCACCCAGTTACCACCCATCAAAACTGCAAGTTCCTACCATTCTTGTAGCACATACTACCTACGTATGGACTAACAAAAGTTTGCTTAGTTGGTGTCAATTTAGTAGTCTTTGAAAAAAAAGATGCATTACTGTAGCTTATAATCTAACAATATTCATTTCCAAATTTCAGAACAATAGGTAAAAATGGAGACGAGAAAGAGACGTAAGCTCGGTTGAAGTTCCACCGCCAACACAGGGAGAAATTCGTTTTGCCATTCTTTTCGGATTTCGACGCCAGTCAAAATTCTGCACGAATGCCAAAATGCATACGGAATAAATGCACCATCTCTTGTTACTATTTCAAAGTGGTTTCAAAGATTCCAGACTGGCCATTTCTCTGCGTAGGACGTGATCTCGTGAAGATCGGCCGAAATCCTCGACCGACGATACAAATGTGGCCCTGGTGAAGGCTAAAATTGGCGAAGATGCCAGGAAGACACAGGAGATAATAGCGGATGAACTGGGCTTGAATGCCATGACTTTGTCACGAATTTTAAATTATCACCTGAAATATTCAAAGAAGTCAGCTCGATAAGTTCCAAAAATTTTGAATGGAGAGCAAAAAGGGGCTCGTGTTCGTTTTGCTCAATATTTCTTGGATAAGTTTGAAAATGGAGAGTCAAGCTGCTTCAATAAGATCGTTACAGGTGTACTTCACCAGGGCGAAAATGGTCGCCGTCATCCCGATTAAAGCTGGTCAGACAGTCAATGCTAATTGGGTATATTGAAACTAGCTTACCACAAGTTTTCCAAAATTTACTAGGACACCGACAAAAAGAGGAGCTGCGCCGCTACTTTTTGCACCACGACAATGCGCCTGCGCACACTGCTGAAAAAACCAACAACTTTCTTGCGCTGTCGGGCATCAATGAAATTCGCCCAGCACCTTATTCTCCGGATCTAGCGCCGTGTGACTTTTGGCTGTTTCCGAAAATAAAAAAAAGATTTGAGGGGGAAAATCTTCACATCTAATGAGGAGATTATTAATGCAGTCGATGTCGAAATCGAAAAGCTCCAAAAAGAGGATTTTGAAAGATGAATCTATCGGCTGAAGAAATGTATTGAAATAAATGGGAATTATGTGGAGAAATTAAAAAAAAAATTAAGATTAAATATTTAAATTTAAAATTATTTTTGTGTTTTATTATTCAACGAACTTTTGTTAGTCCCTACGTATATTTCCAAAAAACTTGTCCTTTAAACTAAGCATAGATATTTAATGGGCAAATAATATTTTTAATAAATATGTACATTAATAAACAAAATCACAGTTATGTGCCCCTAGTGAAGATAAGCAAGAAAGTTTTGGTAAACATTTGTCCAAACTCTTACCGTTATGGAGTTATAGCGTTTTTCGTGTCTTTTGCTACAATCGTTTTGATTTGGCCCTGTCTTAATAACATATTTAATTATCAAATAGTTCAATGTTAAAGGGAACAAAACTAAAGCATCCGACTTACAATTTTTATACAAACTGAAGATAAATACATTTTTTTATATAAATTTATTTATTTTTATTTTTTTTTTTTATTATTTTTTATATTATTTTTTTATTATTTATTTATTTATTTATTTATTAATTTTTGTTCCACTTCGAAATATTTTCGTTTTACGAAAAATCTACGTTTAATTGAATGTTTTTATTCCACAATATGAAAGGTACATATTTACTAATTACGTTAACACAGCTTCTTGTGAAAGACCCCTATTTCAAAAGTTACTGTTAAGGCAAAACTTCGACCATTTTGAAAATTGTGAGTTTTTTAATGCATTCGGCCGTTTTGAAAACAACTTATTATCGGTTGCAAAAAGTTAATAGAGATAAAAGATCGAACAAATGATTACTACAGTTGTTCGTTTGAATTGGTGTAATGAATCTACAATTGAGTACATAGTCAACCCAATCTGTAAGTTTGTTAAAAGATTTTTTTAAAATTGTAATTCAAAAACAAAAAGAAAATGAAGTAAAAAAAATATATATATTTTGGTACTGTATTTTTCCTCAGTAACGGAATAAGATGCTTAACAATACTAACGTACGGGTGTTTAGTTTGGTGGACATCAACGAACAAATCCAGAAACTCCACCCTGATAACAAAAATACAAAGAGCGGTCTGTCCGAGCATAACAGGATTCCTAATGTTCTCACCTACAGCATGCCTAATGGCACTAGATTTCTGTATAAGAAAAACCTTACAACAACAGTATACGGACACTTAAAGCAACAGTAGATGATAGCTTCAAAGCGACTACCTGATTCCTTACCTAAACTTCAATCGGGATTACTCTGAGCAGATAGAACAAACAAAAAAAAAAAAAGCTATTGAAATGACCAGGATGAAGTGCGACCGATGTGAGTGATTAACAGATGCAAGGGTCCACGCACCACTATCATACGTGAAGTCAATAATAGCGGGAAAATTCCTGACTATAGCAAAGAACAGATGTAAAAATATTAAATTTTGCAAAACTATGAAAGCTCTATGCCCAAATATTGATGGCAGTAATACAAAGACGCTATTATCTCTTAGCAGATTATCGATGTCCGTAGTATCTAGAGTAATAACGGGACATAAGCTTCCAAATAAAAATTCTGGGCGGATGGGAATAACGAACGCACTTTCACTTCTTGTTTCAATGCCCTAGTTTAAGTAGATGTCCCATGTATCCTGGAATTCTTCGGATAATTACACAAACTAACATACTAACCTATCTCGAAATTTGTTTGCCAGGTCAGAGCGGGAAAAATGCATTTTCGAGGCAAACTGTAAGTACCCACCACTCTAACAATCCCATAACAATAATTGTAATGTTTTTCTCTTTCTCTCTCTCTTTTTCTTTTCAGATTTCTAACTTACTGTAGCGCTAAGGATCATTGTGCGCCCATGTGACCTGACACCTACGATTTTTTCAGCAACCCTCGAACCTAACCAAAACTAAATCAAAGTTGTGGGGATCGGAGGGGAAGTTATTTCATAGCTTTGAATTTCATTGGTTTTAAGGTAAATGGGAAGAGATATTTGACATAACTGAAAAAGAACACAATAGATAAGTAATCAACTTTTGCATGGATACTTTTTCCCAAAACTGAACTATTTCGGAGATGTATACAATTTAAGAGTCCGCAATTTCGGTGTGGATAGTTCAAGCAGGTTATCTCCGAAGATTACAGGAATTTCTAAATTAAATAAGCGCATGTTTTGAACATCATCTAGATTAAAACAATTTTGGATTGTATTCCGGTATTATAAAATTTTTGATTTTCTATGTTCTACACACTGACAATTTCTTAAGTATCCATTTAGCCGCTGTTGCTTATATCCTCAAAACAAAGCACATTTAAGAACATTCCAGGTTACTAGAAAGCCCTCCCTTCTGAACTGGGATCATTTGATCATTTCTTTTCTTATCTGTAACCATTTTCGAAAAAAAAGAAATGTATGTGGATATAGTGCCCAATAACTCGAAACCTCCTTTTGACGTGACGGTTCTGGATCCAAGCCGCACACAAATTGTCACACTCTCCTTTCATAACAATGGTTTTTATGTAATCTCATACTTTAAAAGATATAAGACAAACAAAATTGAAACACCACAAATAATAAGGTAAAATATTCTGGCCTTATTAAATAAACACAGTGATAAATGTTCTAAGACTTTTGAAGTTTTATTTTTATGTGTTATGTATCTTGCAAAGTATAAGTTTTACATAAAAAGCACTTCAACATAACGATTTCAATGATTATTAATTGTTTATTAAAAAATAATGGTAAAGTAGAAAATATTATAAGAAAAAAAAAACTAGTATCCGGAAGTGCACCACTGTTGCAGTGGGCCCATTTTAATATGTAAGCACTTGTAACTTCTGGAAATCTTGTCAGATATAAATAAGTGTAATCTCATTTCAAAAAGAAAAAAATAGCTCTTTCATAACAATTTATACAAAATTCACAAAGAAAAATTTAAACATGCATTTTAATCGAAAATATTGCTTTTTTATTTTCCTTTTTTTATTTAACACAAATCCATTTTTATATTTTCCAAAAAATAGTATGGAAGGTGGAAAAGCATCCCAAAACAATTTTTGCTATTTACCTTACGAGAGCTACAATGGATTCCTAGAACTGCTCTTCCTTCCTACAACAGCCGTTTAAAACTACTCAACATGCACTCACTAGAAAAACGAAGAACAATTCACCACATACTCGTATATTTAGCGAAATCAACTAGAACACCAAACCAAGGCTTACCAGGAATCCTGCGAGTAGTCAGAGTTAATTATGAAAACAATGAGCGGATTAAAAATATGTCGAGAGATTTGAATAATGCTTATAACCTAATTGATCTTAATGCGTATAATAATTGGGTCAAAAAGTATGTGGTAATCAATTTATAAATTTGTAAAATTGGAAATTACTGAACAATTGCAACAGTATGTTATTAGATAAAATAAATCGAATCTAATGCATTTGCGTGTGAAAAACAAGTATCGTTTTTGACATCTCCGACGATGGCACCGCCGTGTTAAAGTGAAAAATATCAGAAAAAAGATAGAATGTAATACTTGTTGTAGAATTGCCCAAAGAAGAAAACATGGGTAAACGGGCTGAGACCGGACCTGTTTTAGACTTGATTTTAGCCACCAATGCTTTACTAACTGACCTCTCCCGGCACAAGCTTAGGTACACGGGCTGGGACCGAACCTGCGATAGACTTGGTTTTAGCCACCAATTCCTCGACATCACCATTGTATCTTGCTATTGGCTGTAGTTGATTAAGAACAGTAATTCAAAGACAGCTGAGTGTATTTCTTTACATCAAGCAATGCATATGGCCTGTTATTAAGGTATGATGAATTAATGCATTCGTGTGCAAGAAATAAGTATTGCTGACTTTAACATCTCCGACGATAGCATTGCCGTAGCTGAGATAGCTAGTAATTATTATTATATGAACAAATTAGCCGTAGAAGCTCTTTCAATTGAGTTTTTGCTCGAATCGAACAAAGAAGAAAACAAGGGTACATGAGCAATGATTGTACCTGCGATAGACTTGGATTAAGCCTCCAATATTCTACTAACTGAGCTATCCATTCATATAATTTTTTTTTTACAAATATTCTAAAATATTTGTCTGAAGAATTGAGTGATGTGCATTTTAGTTGTGGATACTGCGACAAATGTATTCAAGTCGCCTTCTTAATGCAACAAGAAAACCTTTTACATATATGCATTGGCCATTACGAATCAGGAGTTTGTCGCTGTAAAAACTGCGATTTTTATTTGTCACGCAATTTGGTAACAACTTGTAAAATTTTAAATACGCTTTTTGCGTTTTTTGGCTGCTTTGATTATTCACTAAATGACACGCTTTTCTTCTCCATTTTAAATAGATTTTTTTTATTGAAATTTTTTGAAACGCTAAACTGTAATCTGAGATACCATAGATATCGGAAAAAATAATATACTAATATAATAATATATTTTGTAAAAAATTGAAGAATGTATCAGTTTTACATAAAAAAAAAGAAAAATATTTTTTGCTAATTTATTTATAATTTTCTTTTTATTTTAACAATAAAAAAAGCATGGTAGCAAGAAAGTAATGGTGTTTTCAGAAAATAAAAGTGTTTTTATAATAAATAAACAAAAAAGACAGAGTAGCAAAAATAAAATAATGTTTTCAGAAAATGAAAGAGCCATTTCTAACATTTTAAATACACTACACTTATTAATTTCTGACTAGATATCCAGAAGTTTGAGGAGTTTTCGCAATCATTGCACAAGAGTATTTCCGATGAATTTCCGGATACCAGTTTGTGAAATGTTGTTCATGCAATTGATTGAATTACATGAACTATGTGGCAAATTTTGTGACAACCATATTGCCATGGCTGCGGGCGTCTAACTAGACAAATTCGGTAACGTTGGAAAGGCCTCGTCGTTAAATTTAGCCTTTTTGTAGTCTCATCACCATTTTCTACCAGAGGGACGTGGATATTTCAAGGCATAGACATTTTTTTTCACTTCAATCGGGTCGAGTGACATCATTGGATTTGGCTAAAGCTAATTAAAACTATTTATATATTTTTTCACCCCAACCGGGTCGATTTGAATATCAATGGGAAGAGCTTTCCATGTTAATTAAATATATAACCTTTATGTGGTTTAAACTAAAAATATTTATTTAATATTTTGCAATTAAACTGATCGTGCACCGGCAGAGCCGAGCGGGTTTGCTAGTGCATATTTAAGAGAATAAGGAACATTTTGTAACAGCCGTTCTGACCATGGGCTCTTAACTAGACGATCTGGGTACCTATCGTTGAATAGGTCTCAACCCAAAGTTGTGACTTGTGTATTTAACGGAAGAAAAAAGGCCTTGCTCTTTTGGGACCTAGGAATCCGTATTTACAGAAAAAGTACACACATATATGTATATGTACATACATGCAGTGCGGTAAAGTTGGCCGCCATATTTATTGCCTTGGCCGACTTACATTGTTTTTAGGTGTCTAGGTTAGGTAGTTTAAGTTTATTTATACGGAAATGTAGTTAAGTTAGGTTAAGAATCAAATAAATAGTACCGATACTAAGTTTCTTTTTAAAATAAAAAAATTTTCTTAGTCATAATTGTTATTCAAATAAAATAGTAATAAGTAATAGATTAAGTCGAAAGACGTAGACAAGGATTAAGTTTAGCTTAGAGCGCCCGCATAGGGCCATTAATTTAGAATAAGATAGTTAAGTTAGTTAAGCTAGTTTTAAGCGTAAAAAATATGTACATGCATATATATGTATGCATGTATGTACGTACATATGTGCATACATACAAATGAAGGTACTTATGTACAAATGTACATACATACATACATATATAGTAATGGACATATAAATCCGGACAGGGTAAACAAATTCTTTAATTTCAACTATTTTGAGAACTAGCAGGTAGTTTGTTAAGATTTTGCATAAAAAGGCTTTGACGACGTGATTCTAGTTCACTTTTATAGTTCATTGAAAAACAAAAAGTAGTTTGAGTGAAAGTGGAAATAATTTTATTAATATGGAAAATAAAAAGAAAATTAGTGAAAAAACAAGTCGAAAAAATGACTTCAAAAAATTCAAAATTAAGTGCTCGTGATATAGTGCGAAAAATGGGATTCAGCAAGTCGTCAGTGGCTAAATTTATCAAAATTTGGAAAAAAGGCACTACGACGGGTCGCAGAAGAAAGACCACCACCGGTGAAGATCGGTTTTTAAAACGAATAAGTCTGCGTGATCGATTCAAAACTGCTAAAGATTTAAGGACAGACTTTGTAGAGGCTGGAAGATCAGAGATAAGCTCATGGACTGTAAGGAAGGCTTCAAGAACCTGGCTTGAACGCAAGAAGCCCTGTCAAAAAACCATTTCTAAATAAACGAATGCGCCAAAAACGGCTCCAGTGGGCCAAAGATCATGAAAACTGGACCATAACGAGTTCAAGTTCAAAATATTTGGCTCCGACGGAATACAATGAGGTGAAGAACTGGAGAAAGATTCAATGATGAGTCCGTGACAACAACCGTGAAACAAGAAGACTCAAGGATGATTTGGGGTTTGCATTTCCTATCACGGCGTTGGACGTCTGGCTCTAAATGGAACGGTGAACGCAGAAAAATATAAAAAAATGTTAGAAGACAATCTGCTACCATCTTTAGAAAATCACTTATCATACTCAGATAAGCTGATCTTCCAAGACGATTCTGCGCCTTGTCACCGCGCGAAATTGGTGAGTGACATTTTGTTTACCTTCCCCAAAATATTAGCAAAACGTTCCTAAAGTTTTATTATTGTAAATGGTTTTTTTTTTCATTCTGGGTCAAACATTTTCTAACCGATAATAGTATTGCAACATTGGACTGGCCTGGAAACAGCCCTGAACTGAACCCGATTGAGAACCTTTAGCCCATAATTAAGGCTCAGGTAGCGAAGAAGATGCCATGGACAATAACCGAGTTGGACAAATTCGTTGAAAAAGTATGGTATGAGTGAAAAAACAAAAGTCGAAATCGCACTGGATACTTTACACAGCCTAATTACATCAATGCCCGACTGGATAAAAACCGTAATAAAAAAAGAGGGACTACAAAGTATTAACATCTTCAGTTTTCGGAAGTTTGAGAAGCCTATTTCCTGTAATAAAAATCATAAACTCGAATAACAATGAAAACTATCATTATGCTTACACATTTACTCACTTGTTTTTTCAATGAAACTTAAAACAATTTGAAAATGTTTGTATTAAAGACCTTTTTACGGAAATTGGTTTATTGTTGACTGCAAACGTTTTTTTTTTTTTTTATTTCAGATTAAGAAGTAATAGAATACAAAATTCAAGAACAATTCATAGTTATTTTTAAAGTGTTTTAAAAAACTTCAACAGTGCAAACAAGAATTAAACTTGCTTGCCCATTTCTACTGATTTACCTTACTTTATAAACATATGTTTGTATGTGCAATTATATTAAGATATATTGATTATAATACAGTTTATTTACCACATATGTACATATACGTATATGTTATACTGTATGTAAGAAACTCTAATTGTAATAATTAGGTTGGACGATGAAACAACCAAATATTTTATGCGCTTCAAGTTTATAGCTTTACATCTACATCTTATGACTTCAATAAAACACAAGCGAACAGGAGCTTTTCACAACACAGAGCCGTATAATTTAGGTCAAGCATATCTCTAACAAGCACAAAGTTTGAACGAAAAAAAAAGTATGTGTGAACATCACCTAGCTTTCAAGCAGGTGCACTTACACAATCATGCTGATACCTCAAAGAAATATGTATATTTATAAAAAAACTTTAAGCTTTGGATCAATTTGTTATGATTCTGTCGCCTATGCGCTTAGTTGATATACCTACTACAACAAATCAAGTGTTGAGCAGCTTATTAAGCAACTATTTTTGAATCATGGAGTAGGTCAAGGACAGAATAAGTGGAACATAATTATTTAAATAGGAATACAAATAGTCATTATCAATTTTTCGATGAACAAATAAAAATATATTACATTCAATGACCGTACTCAACTAGATAAGTAATATAATATGGAAATATTTGGTTTTTATTAAATATGAACATAGAAATTAATCCATATGTACAAGCCATCCTAATATGTAAGCCCTTACTGGGTAAAATGAACCACAATTGAGGAATATATTTTTATTTCATCCAAATATACAAGTGTTAGTGTAAAATAAAAAAAAAAATAAAAAAAAGCTTGTACTCATTCTTTAAGCACAAAAAAAAAAAGTTGAATCATTTGTACATTGGTGGCCGCACAATACACACAGAAAAATTATGAAAACATCGTCGAAAGCGTTTGTAAAATATTATACAATCGCACGAATACCAGCACATTTATTATACAACGGAAACAAGCTTTAAATGTTGCACATATTACATATAAACAAGAAACTAGGTCATGAATGTAAGAGACAGAGTTATAGCAATGAGGAGTTAAATGAGATACAAATTTTATTAAATATGAAATCGGAAACATGCATGGGATTTTTGAGTTTTGAGTTTTGGTGTGACGACAACTGATTCAATAATGTGTTCAATGGCCTAATTAAGAAGTATAGAATAGCTGTGTCCAGCGACAATAAAGGAACATTTTACACACGATAAACTACTATCGAAACTTTTACTTTAATACAGAGGAAGATACATTAATTCGATGAAGGTTGGGGTAGGTCAGTACAGAAGGTTGTAAGCAGAATATGGGTATCGAAAATTATATATACTCATATATTAGATATTTGTATGAATTATACATATATATTAAGTATATATAATATATTCTCCCGCAATACTTTAAACAACATTGCTTTGGAACATACCAACTCGTAGAAAAAGACATATTTGTTTTAAGTTTAAGTGTTATTAAGATTGGTGAATTGTTAAGAATGCTAAATAAAACTGTTTAAATGCGATAATGATCTTAGCTGTTTTTAATAGGTACATTTAATTATTACTATTTACTGGGAGAACGGCAGATGATATATTTTTGAACAAGGATATTTCGTACTCTTTAGCCATACGAGTAAATTTAATAAATATGAATATGCAAACAAAATATAGAAGTTTTTTAGACTTACCTTCAAGTTTCATTCCAACCTCTAAGCATTTTTGAAATCGACAATATGGGCATCTTTTACGCTGTGTTTTATCAATATGACAAGACCTCTCAGCTACGCAGGTATAAACTTTTTTGTTTTGAACGGTCCTTTTGAAAAAACCTTTGCATGATTCGCAAGTTAAGAGTCCATAATGGTATCCACTAACTTTGTCTCCACATACGGGGCACAATTCTTCAAAAAGGTGTTTAAAGTCGATTCCTTCACCGCCATGGATTGCGGAACCTGTTGTACCTATTGGTGGTGGTATAAGTGATATATATCCACTGTTTGGATTCGCATTTATAACACTACCGACACCTCCACCACCATTACTACTGCTATTGCCCGTACTATTTGGGCCATTATTTCCGACAATACTTCCACTTCCTCCAACACTTTGCTGGGAATGAGAAGACGTATTGTCTTGATAACCTGTTGGAAATATATATTGTGAGTCGAAATTATATATATACGAATATGAAAAATTTGAATTGGCAATATTTTGATTTTGTTGGTAGATTGGATGAAGTTGTTGCTGGTGCTGCAGTTGCTGCTGCTGCTGATGGTGATGATGATGATGATGAGGCTGTTGTTGCTGCTGATGGTGATGTTGATTGTTTGTCGGGTTATTCAAATTCAAATTGGTATTTCCAACTGCATATGTAGAAAAGTCATTTTGAGCAACGTTGCCATCAGCGTTGTGCATGGAGGACGAGTCATTATCGTTATTATTGTTTCCGACATTTGACGCTGCATTTGAGGTATTGCTTGCAACGCCGGGTTGCGATGTTGCCCCAATTGCCGGACTAGGAGGGGGTTGCTCTAAGCTTCCCATCGAAAATGGTGGCATATTAAGCGACGAAATAAACGACGCTGCAGATTGTTGTTGCTCCATTTCTAATAACATTTTTTAACACACCATCAAAAACAAAACATGAGTAAACCACTCAAATTTTTATTTTAATATATACGTATGTAACTCGTTTGATTTACAGAATTCGTGTACTCAATATATTCCCAATGGCCATGTATAAAGGTTTGAGAACTGGACGGATATACAAAACTTTGTTTTTATACTACGTTTGAAAATAATATATTAAATAAAGTTTGAGTACACCAAAAATATGCTTTTCCGAAATTTAACATAATTACAACACTTATTCACGTTTATTTTACATTCTGAATGAAAACAAATCACCGTCATATTAAAAGTTTTATTTTACCACAAGCAATTTTAATATTTTGATTTATCTATCTATGAATACGAATGAACGATCATATTTTCGTGCACTTAATTTACTTTGCTTCAATTTCTAGCTAAAGCAAACTACCACTTTTCACCGCAACAGATATTTCTTGATATTAGAACTGATCACACAATTTTAGAATTTAAAGAACAAAATTCGAAATCAAGACAATTTTAATCATTGGTCACAGTAATTCATACAATAATCATAATCCTTGGGCTGATATTGTATATATGTATTTTATTTTCTTGGCCATAAGAAATGTGTTTAGATTGTTCTTTATACAATTTAAATCCAATTCAGTAATATTTGTAAACATTAACGTCACAACGCAATCTACGTCAGTATTTATAAGAATTCAATTTATAAATGTTCCCTCCTGATGGCAAGACACGACTACCACCCGCCACGGATCACGATTGACTAAACTTAAGTAAATGCTAAGTTTCCCGCACCACTCTTTTTGAATGTACCTACTCCACATTCATTACGTATTCTCGAAAAACTCGACTAAATCAATCTATCCATATCACATAATACCTCACATTCGCACTGTCGTCATCACAGTTGTTCTCACTGAAAACACTGAACGTGTTTTTTTTTTTTACTTCGACAAAATAAAAGCTTTTCGGATGAAATGGAAAACACAACGAATTATATTGTATGAGAAGCTTGCGACTCTTCTTTATTTATGAATATTTGTGTGGCTTTTAATGTGCATATGTGTCTGTGTATCTGAGCCAGTTTTACCCAAATACTCATACATATATTGTTTTTATTAAAAGCGAAAGTGAAACTTACTGAAAACATGAAAAGTTTTTTATACTAAAAGCTTTGTAGGAAGTTATTTGAGAAAGATTCGAAATGAGCATCTTACCATCTTCTAATTTTAAATTGTGATACCTATTATTCATTTTCACATTATTTTGAAATTATTTGTTTGGTTATTCGACAATAACACTAACATCACGTTCATACTTACACCTAAACAGTTTTATTACACCCAATATGGTTACAATAAAAGAGCTTTCAGTCTCTATACGCGTTGATGGCTTTTGCGTTGATTACGAAACTAATTTCGAAAAGCTTAAATCGAAACCTGTGGATCAAAACATAGCTCTCGCTTTCGAAACATGTTTTCCCAAAAAAAATATATGTACATACATATGTATGTATATATGTACATATAAAACGCAGACAGTCGCGAGTCGCAAGTGATCTCTTACAAGTTAAAATAATTTGTTCTTTTTTACTTAGCCCGATAAAGGACAGGTATTAGTTTAGTGAACATTTTCGATTTGGAGATTTTAATCTATTATTTCTATTTTTATATTTCAATATTACTAGGAGTATAATGGTATAGCTATAGACTGTAAACGAGCTCGCGAAAAAGTAATTCTGACCATCTGTCAGTCAGAACGACTAGACTGGAGTGTTGTCACTCGAAACAAAATAAAATCATGGGTTTTTATCATTGAAACATCATGATTTTAAATTTGTTGATATTTTGTATCGGAAAATGCTGCAATGTGTATTAAAACTAAAAAATATTGGTCAGGTGCGAGTCGAGGCTCGCTCGGTTAACAAATTTTCAAAATGAAGTGCGGGTAAGATGTAGGGGGCGGAGTATAAATATTTAAATCATATTTATTGGCCGCCTGACTCGAGAATTTCTAAATAGATTTTGATGAAATTCGACTTGTAAGCTAAGACTGGCACTAAGACTAGAAGTTGTCTGATCTGAATATAATCTAAATCCGATGCGGTGCGAGTAAGATATGGGTAGGAGTTTTAAAAATCTACGAATCATCCTTCTCACACATCTAACTTAAGAACCACTTATTGGATATTGATGAAATTTTGACCTGACATGTGGATGTTTGAGTATTTACCTTAATATCCATGGATGGTACTTGCATCATTGAAACCGAAAGACTTGCCATTCTCGGTATGTGTATTAATAACCATCTTCGATAGAATGATCACATATTCGAGGTCGCCAAAAATGCTGCAAAATGTCTAGGATTCCTTAAACGGTGCAAGAAATATTTTACCCCGTCTGATCTGGCCTCAATTTATAAGGCATTCATCCGCCCTAAGCTGGAATATAACGCCCATATCTGGTCTGGTGCACCCAAGACCGTTCTGCACATTCTTGATAGGGTACAAAATCGCGCGTTAAAACTTATAGGTGATAGAGACATTGTGAATTCCACTCATTCTCTAGAACATCGGAAAAATGTCTCCTGTCTCTGCCTGTTTTATCGTTTTCCACAAAAAATGCTCCAGCGAAATAGCCAGTTGCATTCCTCCCCTTCAAAATTTCACCCGCAATACGCGACATGCTTCGAATGTACATCAGTTTTCTCTAAAGCCTAACTTCGGTCGTACTGTTAAACATAGGGATTCGTTTATAAGCCGAACGACACGAATGTGGAATGATCTACCAAGCTCTGTATTTCCCCATCACTACAACCTTCAAACATTTAAAGCCAACGTGCATAGGCTTCTCCTCTGTTCCTCTTCCCCTTGTCCTTAAAAGCCCGTGCCCTGTAACAGTATAAAGGTATTCATATTCCTTTTTTGGCGCGCGCGAATTATAAAAAAAAAAATATCATCAAAATCGGATGAAGCAGATATAGTGGAGGGATTTTGAACCGCACGTCTTCCAACTTCTTTCAGAAACGTTCATATTTTTCCAGTAACCTTCTAATGACTTTACAAACCCTCAATTTTTTCAGATTTTTCGTATTCATTACTTACGTAGATAAAGAAGTGTGGGGTCATCGCCTTTATCTTGGTTATTGAGGTTTTTTGTTAAACAATTTTTAACTAAACAAAAATATTTTTTCACATACTTATATTCAAATTGCTTGGAAGTTCAACTTTAATATGATACACACAAACGTCGCTTGTTTTTTCCTAAAAATCACATACATATCTTCATTCCAGTTCTGCCAAAATTACTGCAAAGTAAGGCAAAAATTCTAAATTATTATCGACGTTTCTATAATACTTAACGAGAAGCTCTTGAGATACGTTCAAATTAAACCAAATTTGGTCTTGAACCAAATGTTTTGGTTTCAAAATCAAATTTTGAGAAGAGTGTAAAGCGGAACGTCATTTGCTAAATTAAGTAAGGGTAAGCTTTTATTGGATATTAAGATTTTACACAAAAAATTCATGATTTCATGATTGAAGAGCACATTTTATGAAAACAGTGAAAAATCTTGATTATAGGTAACCTTGCTGTGGGATCACAATTCAAAGTAAAATAGGAATGCAATACATAGGAATAGCATTACAACCTTTATAAGTGCAACTCCTCAAAAAAAATTCCTCTATAACTGCAACTTCCTTATGATGTTAGTAAGTAAATATACAAATACATATGTATGTTGTTTTTTTTTTTTTGTCTCTTTTGTTCTTTTCTCATTTATCTTCATATACTCGTAGTATTATGAGGAATTCACAAATAACCGTTTTCATGCCGTTATTTTGTGTAATTTTTTTTGCTGTTTTTTTTGTGTATGCATTATGAGCAATTGTCAACAGATAATTTTTTGTAGCACTTTGATTTTGCGTACGCCAATAGTGTTTTTGTTTTAAAGCGACGGCTATCACAAAAAAAAAAATTGGTGAAGCTAACAATTAAACAAAAAAGTGTAATATTGAATAAAATAAAATGTGGTGTAATGCAAGTCATTTGCAGAGATTATAAGGTGCACAAGTCGACAATAACAAGACTAAAACAAAAAGAATTTATAATTCCCAAATATGCCGTAAGGCCAGGGTAACGACAAACTCTAAAATCGTGTGAATACTCGAAAATGGGAAAGGCTCTCTACAAATGGTTTTTGAAACAAAAAAATCAAATCGTGCCCATTTCCATAAAAGCAAAAGCTCGCAAGTTGCATGAGAAAATACAAGAAAAGGAGGGATCTTTCAATGCTAGTAATGGTTGGGTCCAATTTCAAAAAGCGATACCTATGGCCTCCGTCACCCGAAAATTTGTGGAGAGATGCTTTCCAATAAGTCAGGTTCTGTCGACCCATTATTAATCCAGTTTAGAAACAAAATTGAGAATCTGGATCTTTCAACAGAACAAATTTATAAGGCTGATGAGTCCGGGTTGTTCTTTAGGCAGATACCAATGAATCATCTGCTACTGGATGCAAAATTAGCAAGGAACGAATAACATTCCACCCCTGCACGAATGCATCTGGTTCACATAAAGTGAAACTCCTTGTGATTGGTAAAGCACAAAATCCTAGAGTATTCAAAAACTTTACCCGTGGATGACTTTTCTGTTATTTGAACACTGTTTTTAGAAATCTCTTGAATGTTTATTTTAAAATTTTATTTATTTTTCGGATTGTTTTAGGTACGAGAAATTCTTGAATTCAAGGGACTTCCCAAGAAAGCCCTGTTACTCTTGGATAACGCCCCACGTCACCCTAAAGGCAATGAGATGAAAAGTGATGATGGCATGATAGTCGTTGTGTTTTCCAGCTAACTGTACTACCATTCTTCAACCAATATACCAAAGCGTTATTAACTTAACAAATGTTTATTATAAAAAGACTTTTGGCAAATTTGATAGTGAATAAAATCTCATATCTGGAACAACAAATTAAGGAATTCAACTTAAGGCATGCTATCTGCCTTCTAGCTAGTGCATGGCAAAAATTGTCACCAAGCTCCATATGCAAGTGCTGGAATGTGTTAATAAAACCAGACCTCACATCAATGCTCCAAGAACTTGCACCAAATGACTCCCTTACAAATGAAGAGCTTAATGAATGGATGCAAGAAAGTTTAGTTGGCCAAGAAATGGATCAGGAAGCCCAAGAAAAAGAAAGTACAGATGAAAGTGAAGCTGAACTTACTCCACGTGCTAAAATAAAAGCATCAATTGCTGTGCAATCATTTAACACAGGCATTCAGTGGGCTGAAGAAAACGCTATTGCAGTAAAAGATATTCTACATCTAAAGGAGCTACGGGAAACTGCTGTTCTAAAAAGTCTAACAAAGTACAGACAACAATTACAGATATTTAAAAAAATGTATTTTTATGTAGACCTATATATGTACATATGTGTGTACTTAAGTACAACCATTTTTGTAATGTTTCATTCAAAAATCAATAAATAAGTTTAATAAAATAAATGAAAGAAACTTTTTAATAAAGAAAATATTAGCTTTCTGTTTCAAACCTCGCAAAAGGTGCTCTATTTATCATATTGCTCACTGTATAATTTTTCCTTGGTAGGTGCAACGGCCTCAGGAAATGCAATAACCCCGATTTCTATTGGTTGCCATTACCGAGTTCGTACTGTATTAGCATACAACTTATCTAAAAGTAAAACAATTTCACTGTCGCTACGACTCAAAACATCGTTTTTTAGTCATAAATGAATTTAAACTCGCGTTCTTCTTATAATCGCCTCTAACTTCGTCGATGATAAAGTTAACGTATTTTGGGTATTATACATGAATCAGCAAGCCAATTGCAACAAATCTATGATCCTTCAAACACCGTCATTACAAACGGGACCAAAAATCACTTCAATAAATTTCCTATTAAAACGAACCAAGATATTTTCATTCAATTTGATAATATAAATGCTTCTGCTCCATATAACACGTCTGGGATGATGAGAGCCTTATACGTACACATAAAGTCAAATTTACTATTCAGACGTAGCTTGTACAGTTCGTCTCTATAAACACTATCTAGTATCGATTTACAGCTGTTTCCAAGATCTGCCGCAATTTGAATACCGGATTAATGGTGGACTTTCCTAGTTCACTGATACGTACCAATCAGATTGCTGACAAAAGGTTTATAGCGTTCACATAATATTGTAAATGTGATCTTGTACGCAATGTTGAGGAGACTGATGTCTCTGTAGTTGGCGTTGTTCAAAGGATCCCATTTATCGAGGAGCGATCAAAGGATACTGACAGATGAATTGACGTATGCTCCGTACGGAATCATCCGCAGCTGCTTTAAATAGGTCGGCAGTTAGACCTTCGGGTCCAGTAGCATTGTTGGATTTAAGCTATCTTCACCTGCACGACATTAATTTTTCATTTTTAATGCACTTTTATTTTTTTTAAATTCATTGTAACTTAATTGCTAGACAAAACGCTTAAAACTAGCTTAACTAACTTAACTATTCTTATTCTAACTTACTGGCCCTATGCGGGCGCTCTAAGCTAATCCTAATACTTAAAACTATGTCTTTCGACGTAACGTACGTGAAAAATATTTATTTATTTCATTCTTTTAAATTTAAGTGCTACTAAGAAAATTAGTCAAAAACTTAGTGACTGAACTTTATTTTTGTATTCTTATATATAAGTATTATATAAACTACCTTAAAATAAATCCTAAAACTATCTTATTCTAAATTAGACTATCTTATTCTACCTTACGTATTCTATACGTACATTTTTTTTTGTTTTTTTTTTAATTTTTTTTTTTTATCGAGTTTTTTTTTTATGTTTTTTGTGTTTTTTGTGTATTCTTTTCATCCAAGTGCTGTGGATATAAATTTAATTTTTTTTTTCTTTTTTTAATTACTACCTACAAGCTAAACTACTTAAACCAAAACTATGTAAGCCGGCCATGGGCAAGAACAGCCAACTTTAAACCTCAAACAGGCCACAAAGGATTAGGGGAAAACGACGAAGGAGTTTCCTCTCTTTCGGCTAGCCACCAGAAATGACCGTACTGACGTTGTACGTCCTCAACATCACGACCCGATACCGCCCTACTAAACCGGAGACGCTCCACACTGCCGTGCGCAACGTCTCTGTCGTAGTTGAGTCGCCTATGCAACTCTGTCCGCCTCTGGGGGAACAAAGCCGTTAAGGCGCACTCTCTCGTGATACTCGTAATTGGGGTAATAAGCCCGGAGATCAGGTTGTTCGTCGAGCTCATTGCTCTTGCAATGTGCCTTCGAATCAGCTTGATAACGAAATTATCCACTCTAATTAGGTTAGCCCTGTTGTATAGGACCTCATTGGAATTTTATGTACTGGGACTCTGGTGTTCTGTATAAATGAAGGCAAGCCCGAAGGCAAGCCCTCTCAAACACCCGAAACTTTTCCAACAAGCTTACTCCCACGTTGAACCACACGGGGCATCCAAATACGAGCATGGGAATAATGAAGGCCATGTAGCAGATAACCTTTACCCTTGCATCGAGTTGCATGCTATAAAAAAGTCTCTTTGTAAGAGCAAAAGCACCTTTGGCTCTGGCCAGAGCAGCATCTATATGTTTGTTAAAATATAGATATTGGTCTAACCAAAGCCCCAGGGATCTGACTACACTTCGACTCGCAAGTGGCTGTCCGTGCGGTCCCACGATTGAGAACTTTCGCCAATTCTTTCTGGTATCCCTAGAGGCCCCAGACAACGGCGTCCTAAAAAGAATGGTTTCCGATTTCTGGAAGTTGATCTTCAACTTCCAGTCATCGCAATATCGCTGAATCTTGTCGAAGTCACGTTGCAAGAGAATTGCAATGACCTCGATTTTTGGTCCTGATCTGTACGCGATCAAGTCGTCTGCGTACGCTGTGACATGGTGAAGAGATCCTATCAGATCGCTCGTGTAAATATCGAAAAGGATCGGTGAATTAACCGCACCTTGTTGCAGACCGTTTTCAATTTGAAATGTTCCAGCAGAAGTCACATTGAAATTTTTGACGATGAACTGTCTACTGGTGAGCAAGTTATAAAGTATGTACAGCAGTGGTTTGCTTATGCCCAGCCTGTTCAGCTTGTAGAAGAGTCCCTCTAACCATACGGTGTCGAAGGCCTTCTCCAAGTCAATCAGGCAGGCACCCGTGCATTGGTTCTTGCATTTGTGCCATTGGATATCCGATACCAGTTTAGACGCGGCATGTATTGTATCATGCCCCGCCTTAAAACCGAATTGGTTATCCGGAATTATATTATTGTTCTCAGTCCACTTAAGCAGGGCTCCATTGATCACTTTCTCGAATACCTTGCTGATGTTCGGAAGGAGACTTATCGACCGGAGATTTGCCGGATTGGAGGTGTCCTTACCCCTTTTGGGGATGGGTTGTATCACTGCTGTTTTCCAATGCGCTGGATAATGTGCATTATTCAGTGCATTGTTAAACAGAGTGGTGTAAATGTCTACCGCTTCTAGAGGGAGATGTCGAAGCACAATGTTCGACACTCCATCGATTCCTACAGATTTCTTCCTCCTCAATGAGTCGAAGATCGCTTGCAGCTCCACATTCGATATGTACGGGGGATGTACCCTTTCATCGGCGATGACATTATTTGCCATGTTATCGTCATTGAACTCGGTAAAACCTATGTTCTCGGATCGCCAGTGCTCTATATCATTCCGAAGGTAGAAGTTGCGCACAAGCGATTTTCCAGGTCGTGGTTCGGGCAAATGGTATCATTCACCTTGTACACTTCCTGGAAAGTCGCTCCTATAGCCTCTACCTTCTCCTGCGGATCTTCGATCACAAAGAAGTTGTCATCCTCTACTGCGTCATCTGGATCTATACCTGCTGTTATTAGTATTTGTCCATTGTTCGCCGTTCGTGGAATCTTAAGACACGGAAGGTCGTTTTGATTATTCCTCCGAAATATTTTATTTATTTGCGGGAACATACTCGGGTTGTTGGATTTTACAGCCCGAATTTTGTTGTTCTTTCTCTAATTAATTTCTGGAGCTTTTTAATCAACGACTTCAGCGTCCTAACCTCCGAGTTTTGTCTGTCAGTAAACTGTCTGTAAAAGGTTTTTAGTCTCGACAGCAGTCTACTTTTGTGTTGGTGTGGTGCGTCAATTGTTGCATTACGGAATATGTCTGCGTTGTCAGTATGTTGATACCGAGGTATCGTATTGTCCATACTTCGTTTAATAGTCTTGTCCATTTGTTTTAGGTACCAGTCAATCTCCTCGTTTGACAGATTCCTATTGGACGGTGGGTAGAGCGAATTCGAGGAGAGTGCTCTTGTCAAAATTCTAGAGAAGCGAGTCCAACGTGTCCTACTATAATTGTAGGAGTACGTTTGGACAAACTCCTCCAACTCCGCAATTTCGTTGGGAATCGTTATTACGGCACTGAGTCCGCAATGGTCATTGTCATACACAAATGTGTGCAGACAGTTTATATTTTATCGGTCCATGTCGGTCAGTTGTAACCGTACGTCGAACAGCATAAGATCCAGATAGGAGCCGCTTCTAGGAAACTACGGACTATCTGTAGCTTTCAAATCGAGTTTATACTCGACACTGTGCCGACCCCACCAATTGAATAGTAGGTTCCCTCTAGGATTAGGTGTGTTATTTCCCCAATTTCTATGTTTGGCGTTTAGATCTCCGGCCATGATGAAATAATTCTCCTCCGACTCCAGCCTTAGGTATCGAAAG
This sequence comes from Pocota personata, assembly GCA_963082735.1. NCBI lineage: Eukaryota > Metazoa > Arthropoda > Insecta > Diptera > Syrphidae > Pocota > Pocota personata. The sequence goes on along the minus strand of OY720431.1, from coordinate 108,281,107 downwards.
TGTCTCGAGCTCTGAAATAAATAAAGTAGATTGAGTAGCTCCAGGTGCATAGAGTGCGACCAAGTACATCCTCTTTCCACTACGGAGAGGGATGCACACGATACACGCTTCCAGCTCCTGGAACCTTCGCACTTCACCGCTGTACATAACTTTAAATTGCAGTTGTTTGCGTATGAAGATCGCAACACCTCCTCCTTGCGTGGAGTTGGGTCGGTCTCTTCTGACAATATTGTATTTATTGTGCCCCAATTTGTGCTTCTGGGATAGCTTTGTTTCGCTAACCATAAGCACATCAGGGGTTTGGTCTTCAAGCAACTTAAACAATACGGCCCTTCGCTCGATCCTAATCAGTGAATTCACATTCACCGCAAGGATCTTCAAGGGTTGCTCCTCCATGTACGTACCCATTACGACTGGAGGTGCGTTAGGCCCGGCAGAAGTGCGTAGGTCTGGTCCATCCGCTTCGCCTGCTCCTGTACCTGACGTTGAAGCTGCTCCAACTTCCCTTGGATAGAGAGCAAGATGGCCAGCAAGTCAGTCTGAGCCTCTGGTGCTCTAGGCGCTGGGGCCTGAGAAGCAACCTTCGGTCTTTTCTGTTCCGCGTTTCTCCGACCTGCCGCCATTTGAGCGTAGGTCACTTGGGGAGTCACGGCTTGTGTTTGAATTGGAGCAGGTGGACGTTTCACTACAACCTTCTCCTGACGAACCAGATTTACTTTCTTAATATAATGGAACTTAGGACAACCCCGATAGTTTGCGGTGTGTCCCGAGTTCCTGCATAAAGCACACGAGAGCTGGCTCTTATCTGCCACTCCATCCTTACCCAGAGTGCATTCCTCTGCTTTGTGGTTCTTTCCACACTTGACACATCGAGGCTGCATTTCGCAGTTCGACGCGGCGTGACCGAACCTTTGGCAGCGAACACATTGTGAAATGTTTTCGCTCCTTCTTAATTTTTCCCAGGCAACAACCTGGTAGTCTAGGACTTTAATACTCCTTAGACCATCCAGCTTGCTATTGGGTGAAAGCTGAACTAGGAAGAACGAAAGCTGACGCTTCTCCCTTTTTGCCTTAACTGTGGTGAATGGCTTGACCCCTACGAATTCGAGCTCGTTGCACTCTTTCTCTTTAAGCAGCGCAAGGAGCGTCTCCGGATCAGTAGACGGGTCTATCCCCCTCAGCAGCATTGTTTGCCGCTTTTCCCCCCTCGGGGTGAAGGAGAAGAACTCCGTAGTCGTGTCCTTTAACAGATCTTTAATTTTTTTATATTGTTCCACTGTATTACAGTGGATAGCGTGCCTATTTTCATTTAAGCGTTTAATAGAAAAATTGTTGCCTATGGCCGACTTACATAGTTTAATAGTGTCCATAAGCTCAATCTTGTAGGTGTTGATTGGTGGTACCCTCGCTTTTGTCGTCGTCTGCGGTTGCTGTTGGTTCTGCTGCGGTTGTTTTTGCTGTTTTTTCTGCTGCTGCTGCTGTTTCTGCTGCTGTTGTTTCTGCTGCTGCTGCGTTTTCTGCTGCTGTAGTAATTGCTGCTGTTTTTTCAGCTGTTGTTGTTGCTGTTGCTTCTGCTGCAGTATTTGCGGCTGTATTAGCTGTTGCCGTTGACGTTTCACTACCTCTCCCACTAGGCTAACTCGCCACTTGAAGAAACACTGTCTAATTTTTAAGTAGAGAACACTATTGTTTTCAATTAAAAGCCGAAACACGTACGCACTCCTTGAAAGTCTGTGAACGACTGCCACCTGCACGACAATGCTGATGTGAATGGAGCATTGTTGATTCAAATCCAATGATATCTGCAACTCGGAAGATATTCCATCGGTGTTTAAGTATTATTTTATCAGAAAAATCACTTTTTAAAGCACTTTTCTTAGGAGAAAGTAGGCGTTATTGTCAATATTTGTATCCAAAATAAATGTATCCTGATGAAAATTTATTTATTACCTTATTCATTACCGTCAATAGTTTTTTGGATGAGAACACCTATCTATTAAAAATACTGAAAAGTTGTAATTTTTTGAAGAGTAGACATATCGAAAATTCTACACAGACCCCAAATATGAGGTTTGACAAAATCGATCCAGCCATATAGGCTGCAGCCGTGCGTACATACAGACAGGCAGACAGAATTGAGGGACCTACTTTTTCGAGTTGCCTTTATATTTGAAGACCTAGAAGGTGGTGACAGACGACGCACTAGAGAGCAAAAAGGTTCCATTGCCTGAAAACAGATAAACGAATTTACTATAAACTTAATAACTTGCGGCCCGTGGGTACATACCCAGAGGAAAAATCGGAATTTTTAATTTGATCAAAATCGTTTTCGAGCAAATCTACTTTTTCCAAAAGCGGATATTGGTAAAGTAAATTCGGGGTTAAATAAAAAAAAAAAACCGAATTCGCCTCTAATTGAAAACCCACTAACACCAGATATCTTCTTCTTCTTCTCCTTACGGCGAAGTTATGATCCGGAGTAAAAGGATCACAACCCTCCTTGCCTCCAGAATGAAGTTTGAAGAAAATACTTTCAACCGTTTAGGCTGCAGTCGGTCATACATACAGACAGGCAGACAGAATTGAGAGACCCAATTTTTCGGGTTTCTCTATTATAGTAATGTCACATTTGAGATCGAACATTTTCAGAAAACCAATACTTACTTGCCCTTATAACCGCATAACACCGTTAATTCCTGTCTTTGATACAATTTTTTTTCCGAATTACTTATATAATAATAAGGGAATAAGGAAAATCTTTTTCGGTATCCCCAAATATGCTTCGGCAAACAAAATACACTTAATTAAGTGAATTACTGTTTTTAATCAGCTACAACCAATAGCAAGGGACAAACACATTACAGCAAAAATATTCATGTTGAGGAATTCAATGTGGAAGAAGACGTACACAGATAACTCAGTTGGTAGAGCATTGGTGGCTAAAATCAAATCTATTGTATATTCGGTCCCTGCCTGTGTACCCTTCTTTATGCAATTCTTTAACAAATATTTCGTTTTATCACTATAAACAATTTTTACTTCCGCCTGTAGGGGCAAGTATTCGTTTCCTGAAAATTTTCTATCTCAAGATTTTGATCAAACTTGATATTGCTATTGTAGTCTTAAAAAAGTGGGTCTTTCAATTCTGTCTGTCCGTCTGTATGTCCTGTCGACTGCAGCCTTACAGATTTTCTTCAGATTTCATATCTGGGGTGCTTAGACCTCCACTTGGAGGGAAAATAGAAATTTCCATTCTAACCCCAAAATTAACGAATTTACTAATGGTAAATTTTGAAAAAAGTGAATTTTTTTAAAACGGATCCAAAGATTTTGAAAAAAATTTCATATTTGAATTGAGTTAGGCAAATACGTATAACAGTTATACATATATACCAATTGACAGGTTTATGAAAATTGGCTTCTCGGATATGACAAAGTATTTTGTTCAAAATCGATATCTAAACAATATTTGGCACACCAAATTCTGGAAAATTGTTAAAATATTTTGTTTTTGGTTTTTTAAGATTTTTTAAAAAAAAAAGAAAATATTTTAATGATAATGTTTAAATTCAGAACTGAGTGATTTGCAAATGAACGGCATGTATATGTAGGTGCAAGTAATGCAAAAAAGTTACATTGCATAAATGTGTCTTACCGAGACATACAGAAGCGTTCGGAAAACGACGAAAGCTGAAACTTTGCACACTAATAGTACCATTCAAGAGAAAATCTGTACGGAGTTGGATTTTAGATTTCGAGAAGCCGTCGGATAACTCAACAAGATTATCTAGAAAGCAGATAATATGATAAAAGGGTCAGGACCTAATATAGCTACATGTTTTCGATTTTTGTAATACGGGTGGTTCCAAGAATTTCCTCGTGTTCTTCTGTACAACAAACAAGCTTAGTACGCCTGTCGTCGATAGGTTAGTACAGACACAGATGATTAAAACCTCGAGATCGATTTTCACCAAACCAATACTTGTCCTCATAGGTGCTAGTAACAATAAATCAACTCGTACTTAATTGCAACTGATTGTGCGTTTGTTCACGAGAAATGTCCAGGACAAACTACAAGTCGTAGACAAGCAATTTTGACCTACTTGTAGAGGGAGAGTTACAGAAAAACGTTAAGACCATACAAAATGCAATATATTTAAGACTTAACTAAAAGTCATAGACACAAGTGGTTTTGATAAACTAACAGAGCAAGTTGAGAATGTTTCTGGACAAATCTCGGACTATAAAAGAATCAAAGAGAAGGGATACAATATGGCATCGCAAATTTTGTAAGAAGGTTATTTGTTATTTTTCGAAATGTTTGATGGTGGTTTTCACCTACTTTAGAGCAAACTAAGATAATTATAGAAAAAATCTGAAACAAAGACAAATCGTATATGGTGAACATAATTTGGCAGTCCAAAATTTTATTTAGGTAGAAGGTAAATTACAACATATTGAATTGTTTCGGACAAATTTCAAATGGCAAGGAAAAGCGGTTTTGACCTACCAGTAAAGCAAGTTGAGGACATTATAGAAAAAATCTGAAAGCAAAACAAATTATAGATGTCGGGAAAAATATGGCGGTTTAAACATTTCAAGAAGGTTATCTTCTGTTTATTTATAAAGCGGGAACGGTTTTGGAAAAGAATAGTTCGGTGGTGGTGTGTGTCGGAGAGACTCAATTTTGGACGCCATTCTTACGTAAGTACACCAGCCGTAACGATGAAAACCAAAGATAATCATCCTATCCTTTCTCATATACCCCATCGAAAAATTCCTCTATATCAAAGAATTCACCTTGATTGTTTTTCTCGACAAAGAGGGAGCTTTTAATAACGTTGAAACCAACTCGATTATTGCGTAAGCTAAACATTTATGAACCTATCTGCTGCAGATCTGACAAGAGACTGGCACACCGCGGTACTCCTCAAGAGACTATTCCATCCCCTTCGCTCTGGAAACTAATTCTCAACGAACTTCCCCTAAAATAGAGATAGAATCGGGAACACCGGATGTAAGACAAGTACCTGCAGACAAACAGCTGTGGTTTCAGTGTTAACCCGTTTAAGACCGAGCTAGTCATGTTCACTAGGAAACATAAAATTCCCCTAAGAGAATACTCTCCCAGATTTTCGAATAGCGTTAATTATTTGGAACTTAGCTTGAACGTAAGCTCAACTGGGCAGAAAATGTTGCCAAAGGTGCCAAAAAGTTCATGGTTGCCCTATACTCACACAAAAACGTAAAGGCTCCACATGGGTTTTGAGCCAAATATAATGCACTGGTTGTACACTTCGGTAGTTAGGCCGATTCTCACATATGGTATATTAGTGTGGTGGACCGCACTGAAAATGAATTCAATTACCGTACTATCTGATGTGCCACAAGGAAATCAGCAGAGTCCACTTGATTTTCTACTATTTTTTAATGACATACCCATTACAAAGGGTGGGCCATCTATTGGTTCCATTTTAAGATTGCTGTAAAAAAAAAATATTTATTATTCTTCAAAGTTTTTGCTTTGTCTTGCTGGAACCAGATATTGTCCAAGTTCATTTCCTCTGTTGCGCTCCGTTAGCCGTAACGTTGTTGCCATCTTCATCTTTGAAGATAAATTGGCCAATAATGTCACCATTCCACAAACCGGACCAAACAGTCAGACGCTGAGAATGCATTCGCTTCTCTACGAGGGTGAAAAGTTCTCGGCCTGACAATGAAAGACTGCGATTTTCAGTTAAAAAATGATTTTATTTTTCTACATAATCTCCCTTGACTTCAACAAACTTGGTCCAGCGTTTCTCCAACATCAGTATTCCTTCTCGAAAGTGATAGTCTGGAAGGCTGTGAAAATATTCATCTACGGCCCTCTCAACTTCTGCATTGGATGCGAAGCGCTTCCCAGAAACAAATTTCTTCAAGTTTGGGGACAGATGGCAGTCTGAGGGTGCCAAATCAGATAAATAGGGGGGATGACCTGTAATTGTTCTGCCTTTCTCAAGGTAATCAATTAACAGGATCCCTTTCGCATCCCAAAACACACGTTTCTGGCGTGTAGTGGTGGACCCATGTCTCATCCGTAGTGACAAATCGCCGCACAAAACCGGTCGGATCCCTATTGAATCGGTCCAAAGATTGCCGCGAAAATCATTTGCGCATTTGCTTTTGATCGGCATTCAGCAAATGCGGCATCCATCTTGCGCAGAGCTTTCGCCACGTTTAAATTCAACTGCACACTTTTTAACAGTTCACATCGAAGGAGCAGAGTCCCCGTAAACTTTTGTCAACTTTGGATGAATTTCCTTAGGGGTTAACCCATCCAAAACGAAGAATTTTATCACCGCACGATATTCAAGTTTATCCATTTTAACGAAAAACACACAAGACGTCTACTGCAAAAATTCGTGCAAAGAAATTACTTAAGAAAACAAGTTGAACTAATAAGAAGTGCACCCAGGCAGCAAACATAAATTTTTGCTGATTGGAACGCCATCTCTGCATCAGGCCGAGAACTTTTCACCTTGCCCTCGTACGTCTACGTCTGTGGGTTTTCCAAGCCTCAAATACGGCAGCTTTACTTATCAATTGTCGATTTATATACTCCCTTTAGGCGAATTCGTAAATAATGTCAATTTCTTGTTTACTATCATCTATTTATACAGTGCTGGCACGCTAATTAGCACACCCTCATAAAAGAATAAACTTGTGCCTTATTTCATAATACAACATAATTTATAAATTATTATATGTCCATATTACATATTTAACAATCTCTAATCACATTTTGAAATGTTCAAATTTTGAAATTTCAGTAGGCTTTGCTTTATATTTTTTTTATTTTTAAAATAGATTGCCTTTCGCATTGGCATTTTAATTAGCACACCCAAACAAAAAATTGGGTTTCATTTAAAGCCGTTATTTTTCATTCATCCTATTGTTGTGGTGAGTTATAAAGTATTATTTTGAAGTGTTTAAGTGCATTTAGAAATAGTTATGGGATTAAACAAGAGTTCTACGCCGGAGGAGAGGAGGTTAATATGGCTAATGTTCCAGAAGGAGCAAAACGTCAGCAAAATTGTACGGAACATAGATTGTTCGCGAAAAAAAGTGCAAAACGCTTTGAAGCATTATGAAACCCATGGAACATTTGCGGATAAAAGAAAATGCAGACCTAGAAAAACAACGAAAAGAGAGGATTCCATTATAGTCCGACATGCTCTTAGAGATCCTTTTGCCACTTCTTCTGAAATTAGAGCGCGCATGGAGCAAGAATATGGTGTAAACATCGCGGCTAGGACGGTGCGACAACGGCTTTTGGAGAACAACCTTCGAGGATGCCAGAGTCTTAAGAAACCGAAGGTAACAGATGGTAATAGGAAGAAGCGAATTGCATTCGCAAGAGGCCATTTGGATTGTCCTTCATCTTTATGGAATTCAGTGATATGGAGCGATGAATCCAAATTTAATATCTGTGGTTCTGATGGAAGAACTTTTGTACGACGACCTCCAAACAAGCAACTAGATCCCAAGTACACCAAAAAGACGGTAAAGTTTGGTGGAGGAAGCGTAATGGTATGGGGTTGTTTTAGCTCTCATGGTGTTGGACCTCTAGTCCTTATAAAAGGTAAATTAGATGCTCTAGCATATAAGACTATGTTGTCGAACCACCTCATACCATATCTTGAGAGTTTACCGCTATCATTGTACCGGGAAGCTGTTTTCCAGCAGGACAATGCGCCTTGCCATAAGGCCAGGTCCGTAAAAGAGTGGTTTGAAGAACACCAAATATCGGTAATGGATTGGCCCCCTCAGAGCCCAGACCTAAGCCCAATCGAAAATTTGTGGGCTATTATTAAGAGACGTGTCATGGCTTTAAAACCGAGAAATGTGAAGAAGTTATGGGACACAATCCATCAAGAATGGTTTAAGATACCAAAGGAAGAGTGCGCACGCCTCACGTGCTCCTTGAATAAACGATGTGCCGCCGGAATTACCCAAAAAGGATACCCAACTAAGTACTAGGTAAGTTTACATAAGTTAATTTTAATTTTAACTTGTTATTATTTATTTTTTTATATCTTCAGATGTCTTTGACGAGACTCTGGCGTGTTACGAAAACACATATTTTTTTATTTTTTATTTTTTTATTTTTTTTTATTGTTTTTTTTAATTTTTTTTTTTATAAATTAATTAAGTATTAATATCAATAAAAGCAAACATTGAAGATCCTTATTAAATTGTTTTACTTTAACATTCGTTTTATCTTATCATAACTTTGTATGATAGGTTGTGCTAATTAGCGTGCCAGCACTGTATATAATTACGGTCTGAATGAACCTGTTGTTCGTTGTAAAATATATGTATGTACGTAGATAATTTTAGACCTTGCCACAAAGCTCAAAACTAAAACTGTAGACAGGAACCCCAGAAGCACGGACCTGGACCTCATTTGTAGCAAACTTTCTTACAATGTAGGTAACAGGCGGCAGGACTCGATTTTAAGCAAAGGGACCTTGAATAAGGAGGTACTCAATATTCAGAAAGTTATTCCGAATCATTTGAACATCTATGACTTCCCAGAACCTTTACAGGTCATAAAATGCATGCATGGTGGAACGGAGAACTACACGAACAAAGGAGAACGGTAAGAAGATTATTCAATGCATACATGAGAAGTCAATTTGAAGTGAACTGGGAAGCTTATAAAACGGGCAAGAGTACATTCAAAAAGCTGACCGGAAATGCAAGTAGAAACTCATGAAAAAATTACTGCAGAGAGATTGATGATGCCACAGGTACAGCGCGGAATGTCTGACCGACTCTACCCGTGTATCATTCATAGGAACCGAGCCGGATGGACAGACCTGGCAATAAGCTGGCAACATCATCAGTACAGCAACGATTGCATGGGTGATAAACTCGTTCGCGCCTTACAAAGCAGCAGGGACGGATAGCATCTTCCCTATGTACCTTCAGAAAGGACTAACAATAACCCCTCACCCAGTGAGAATTTCAGGGCATGTCTGACCTTGGGCTACCGATACACCGAGTTAAGGTGGTGACTATACCTAAACCTGGTGAAGACTTAAGCACCGCAAAGTACTACAGACCCGTCAGTCTCACGTTCTTCTTGTTAAAAATTTTGGAAAGGATTCGCGATAAGCATATTAGTACAAATACCAAAGGGAAGTCTGTGGAAACAGCTTTCCACGCCGTCGTTCACCCTCGAAAGCGTGAACGACGCATCGAAGATTCTCTTTAGTATAGAGACTCGATTCTTGGCGACTTCCCGAACATTGAGGGAGCCTTCAACAATATTAAAATTCAGGGCATAGTGGAGGCCCTTTTCAGACACAATAAGAGGAAGAAAACCGTATTATAACAGCCGATCTCGGTATGGAAAGTAGGAAGCGAAAGGTTCATAACGGAACTCCTCGAGGAGGAATCCTATCTCTTCTGCCGTGGGTACTGGTAGTGGACCTTCTAACTTCTGAAATCCTTGGAAAGTAATGGGTTCAAATGTATAGCGTATGTACAATAATTATAACGGGGAAACATCTTTATAAACTGGGAGAAGTAATGCAATCTACACTGCAGCTCACAAAGAACTGGGCTAATATGGAAAGAGGCGATATTTTCCGGATCTTGCGGTCACTTGAAATCACTCGGAAATTTGTGTATCGAATTTTGAGTACACTGGTGGAGTACGAGTAACTGACCATCAAAGATCCATACGCCCTCACACTGTCAGAACTCCACAGGCGATCAAAGCTGCGAAAGCCAGGATTAATGAGTTGACTAGGTACACAATTGTATTTTTCTAGCTAAAAATTCAAGGTCCAAAAACTGGTGACATACAGACGGACGGACATGGCTAGATCGACTGCTCATGAAGATATATACTTTTTGGGGGGTCTATCGTTATTATTTCTCTGTTACGAATTATGTGTCAAAATAATAAAACCTATAGAACAGTATATAAAAATGGTTCCACCACTTTGAACAGTTTTTTGAATTTTGTATTTTCCTCATAACATTGATATTATAACAACGACTGCTTCAATTACTGGAACGATATTCAGAAGAAAACAGCGGGTCATTTTGGTTAAATTGAGAATTAAGAAAACAAATCTTTAAACACAAAACAAATTTACTTTCAAAAAATTAAAAAAATATTGGTAGATACTTAAAACTAAAAACGATTGTTGCTGTAGCCATAATTATTACTTGCATGCGACTAAAAAGGAGAAGTACGAATATAAAAACTCATTGAGTTCCATCCACTTCGAGCCGGATATCTACCAGCGTACATATATCCGATGCACGATATGTGTGAAACTAGGCTCAAGGTTCTTTAAATGTAATAAGGGCAGCACTCCTTTTTAATTTAAAGGATAAATGTTTTTTTTTAGTTATTTCTAAACTTTTAAAAAATAAATATTTTTAGGCTAAAATTCGTTTTTAAGTCTTCAAGTTCGTCGAAATGGCCAGCTTATTTTTTCTAAACATCGATCAAGTAATTAAGACACACCATTTGGCTCAGCTGTCATCCAAACCTTTTAGAAACGCGTCACCTACATATGTACAGAAAGACCTTAGTTTGTAATTTTTGTACACTTTAGTTACCAGTGATTGTATAACTGTGTACATATGTATGTATGGATGTATGCACGAGTGCATAGGTTTGTAGGATGTATTGTATTATAATAACTTGGAACTAATTGTGGTATGCATAAACCTATTAGGCAAATGTTAAACTTAGTTAACATTTATAACTAAAATCAGTTAAAATAGGGAACAGCCTAGAGTCAAGTTTTCGAATAAAACTTCTTTCATAGTTTGTAAAGACAGCACATTTTCAAAAATGTCACTTAACACTTTCATGTGACTTGAACTCAGTTCAGAAATATGCGGACCCCAGGCCCCAGATAGCAAAAAATGAACACCAACTATAAATGAACATACAACGTTAACATCTTATCCATTCAGTTATTTAATTTTTGGCCAAGCAAACAATTAGCTTATAAAGAAATATATATTATTTTTGTTTAATTCATTTAGTCATTTATTTAATAATCTATTTTCCATATTAGTTAATTATTTTATAAATCAGCGAACTCAGACGAAACGCAGCCAAAATGCCATTTGCACCGATTACAGCACATTTTTCTAGTAGGTGTACATACATGCATATGTACCTATTTACATTCAACGAGCTTTCTGATCCACCATGACTTTATTTTACTTTTGCTTTCAATATAAAATAACTCACACACACATAAATGAAAGAGCCCGCGTGCATACCACATATTCTCTCTATAACTTTTGCTTTTACCTTTATTTTACGAGTGCGGTTGGACGGGTTCGCCGGCGCGCGCTTGCTATGAATAATGTAATAAGTGAAAGTGTATCGGTGACCCACTTTCACGATTGAGGTCTATGTTAGAAAAGTATACTTATCCCCCCTATTCATCGTCATTTCATTGTTGTTGTTGTTGTTCCTTATTCTTTTTTTTTTTTTTTCATTATGATTTCTCAATAGAAGAGGAAAGCTTTTTATTGTTAGGTATATATTGTTGATACAAAACAGTGTTGAGTATTGTATCCACGCCATATACATTAACAGAGTAATCTGTGGCAAACGTAACGTTGAAGGCCTTGACATATATTAAATTTATGAGTGAATCTCACTCATTGCTGAGAAATGTAAAAAAAAGCTAAGTAAAGCGTTACTACTCGTACGATGTAAAACAGAAATTTTAACATTTAGCATAATATGTACCTAGATATTGAAAATGAAAATATACGAGTATATAGCGGGTCTGCTTTATTTTAAGAATCTATAAGAAGCCGGCATGTTTATATGGTGACCCACTGACCTAGTTTACAAAAAAAAAAAAAAAAGTGAAGCTTTTTCTTATTTCATGTTATACAATTCCTATTCGTAATTTGTTTGTAACTAATAGGAACAATTGCCATGAAATTATTGGAAGCTAGTTCCATGGAAAGAAATTGTGGTAAAATCTGAGGAGTGTAAGATTTATATCCTCTTCTAGGTATTTGTGTGGGTACATTTCCGTACATATATTCTGCACATTATATTCCCAAACGTATATATTTGATGCTGTTCGTATGTACATATGTATATACAATCGGATATATAATGTTCAAAAATATCAATGGATATGCATACTTATATACATATGTATGTATGTAAACATGTACATATATATATATTTATTATATATATTATATATATTTATTATATATATTATATATATATATTTATAAATATATATATATACATACATATATATGCATAAATATATACACATATATATATATGCATATATAAATACATAGATGCGGATCTAGTCATAAATAATAATATATAAAGTGTGAGGTTAACCCGATTAAAGCTGAGGTGCGAACAAAAATTTGGCCAAGTGCAGTAGGCCATGCAATTATTAAACTAGGTCACCACACTTCAACTACCGCAATTGTTGCTTTAAAGCTCTAAACAGGTTACATCATATTGGTCGATAGTGATCGAGACTGCTCTGTCGAGTGCGTATTGTAAACGTATTTACTTGTATGCTTAGATGTATGGTTTTGATTAAGGAATGTGTATGTATTTTTAAGTGTATAGTTTGGATAACGATTTGTAATGACATTTTCCATATTATATTTCATTATTAAAAAGGTACATATACATATATATCTATACTATGAATATGATGATTTTACTTTTTACATTTTTTATTTTGACCTTTAGTTTGGTCCATTAAGTACTGAAGATAATATCGTTCAAGCCTGTAGTCCGAATATGTTCCCACAGGTAAATAAGTTGTTCAGGAGAAAGGATCACAATTACTACGTTTATATGCATACTTGAATCCAGCTTCAACCCGGGTTGAAATTCATATAAACGCAGATCGAGTTGAAATAGGATTGACTCAACTCGATTCAGCTAACAGAGCTGGATCGAGTTAGAAAAATGCATGTATACCTGGGTTGAGGGGTTGAACTGACATGTTGTCTCTGTATGTGTGTGATTTCAGATAACGAATCTAACACAACAGAGCACTAACACAAACAAAAGCAGAATGTCTGCTATACTTATCTGTCAGTTCAACCCCGTTTGAATTTTTCAATCTTTCGACTCGGTGTGTAGAAAGACTCAGATCGAAATCTCAACTCGATCCCTCGATTCTGCATATAAACGTGGTAAATGATAGTCCATGTGTCCGAATCTCCCAGACAACAGAGAACAGACAGACATTACTGGAATAAGTCCGGAAAGTGTCGGATCAAACGACGGTTTTTTTGTGGTCGAGGAGCCACAGGAGAGATTGGCTTTGCTGGGCGCTTGTTTCGAGGCCGTGTATACGGTGAATAAGCCTATTCACTGTAACCACGACATTAAGAATAGAGTCCTGGTGAATCACATTTATATACGCACACAACTTGAGAATTGGCGATCTGAAAAAAAAAACGGTTTCGCTGTATTGAATGATGAAAACCATGCGAACGTCGTCATCGCCGATAGACGAAACACATTTTAATTGTTCGTGTCGAAAGATGATCTTCTCTGAATCTTCGATTCACTTAAGAATAAAAAGTCGGCGGGAGCGGATGGTATCCCAAACGTCATATTGAGACAACTACCACGCTGTTAACAATGCGCTCGATAATGAATATTATCCGGCGAATTGGAAAATGGCGGTGGTACACACCTATCGCAAAAAGGGGTAAAGATAGGAAGAACCCTGCTAATCTTTAGTCAATTAGTTTGCTTCCGATTGTTAGCAAGGTCTTTGAGAAAGTTGTCAATAGAGCCCTGTTGAAGTGGGTCGAGGACAATAATGTCATTCTGGACAACCAGTTTTGTTTCACTTCGGGGCATGACACTATTCATGCCGTGTCGAAACTGGTATCCGATATACGGTGGAACAAATGCAAGAACCAATGCACGGGTGCTTGCCTAGTTGACTATGAAAAAGGCCTTTGACACTGTATCGTTAGAGGGATTTTTGTATAAGTTGACTATGCTGGGTATGCACAAACCCTTGCTATATGTAATTTACAATATGCTTATGGGAAAGAACTTTGTTGTCAAATGTGGCAACGTGATTTCGAGCAGAGTCTTCGACATTAAAAACGGTTTACACCATACAGTAGCATACAGATCAGGTTCTAAAATCGATGTCATCAACATCCTTTTGCAGCGTGACTCCGATCAGATTCAGGGATATTGCGACGACTGGAAGCTGTAAATCAGCTTTCAGAAGTCGGAAACAATCCTGTTTAGAACTCCATTGTCTGGTGCCTCTAGGGATACAAGAAAAAATTGGAAAAAAATGGCGGTGAGAAGTGTTGTTAGATATCGCGGTATCTGGATTGACTAGTATCTATATTTTGACAAACATGTGGTAAGTGTGTCTTGCCGGGCCAAGAGGGCTTTTGCTCTGACAAGGAGACTGTTTCACAACCTTGATAAGGCCAATCATCGTTCATCGTTGTCCATTGTGGTTCAATATAGCGCCTAGTTATATGGAAAATATTCGTGTTTTGGACTTGTCTTAGGACTTGTTTCCGGTTGTTCCAAACACCTGAATCCAAGTATATATGTAAAATACTATCCCAACAAGGCCCTATACGATGGGGCTCAATTGAACAGGATTGGCAATTTCCTTATTAAAGTTATTCGAAGGCACGTTGCAAAGACGATGGCCAGCGACAATATGTACCTCGTGAGTATGATCCGGTCTGCTTCCATACCGCCGAAGGTATTTATTTATACTGATGCAAAAGGGCTGGAACAGACGAGGGATGATATGCCGGTATTATACCACCGCCACCGCAGCGCAAAAAATTAACGGCTAAACCACGGCGTGTACGTCGCTGATGCTCCTGAGCTCCTCCGTTTTAGTTCCGCAATTGCGGAGAGGGACAAAACCGATACTCCAAAACAGTACACCATGTTCAGGTAGATTTTCGAAGGGGAAGGGGTCAGCACGCCTTTACAGGACGGTGTGTTACTCTCGGTAACAACCTCTGAGTTTTAATTAGTTTAAGTTAGCTAGGTTAGCTAGAGAGCTTCTGGGAGAGGACGGGCTCGCTAACTTGAAATGGTGCTTCTGAGACCGCCGCCTTGAACTGACGACTCACGGCCTCGGTCAGTTCAAGGCGCCGCGTGTGCACCATGTTGGCGACTGCCAGGTGCCTGGATAGCAATTGGGATGGTGAGGCAACGAGTGCTAACCACCCTTCGTCACTCATGATTAATTTTGAAGTTAAATCGTCCTCTTCATGGTTGAGGCTTATGCTACGCTGGCTATATTATATTGATGGTATTCGGGCAGCAGCTGATACACCATCTGAGTTTTATACGTCAAATCGTTCACCAAAGTACGGAGAAGGAGTTGCACTGTAAAGTATCTCTATGCTATAAATAGGTATTTGCACTTCATTTGACACATTTCGTGTAAATAAAAATCCCACAAGATAATTTTTGGAAAAGTAGCTACTAATTTGAATTTACTAATTATATAAGGGCGGCAGTTTAATTAAGACACATCCATAACACAAAATGGTTGGAGATATGAGAAAAATACGTTTAAGAAAAGTTGAAAAAAACTAAGAGCGAATTTGCTTGGTGTCATTAATTAATTAATGTCTCTGATGGTAAGCATTCGGACCTAGCTTGCTTTATAGTGTTTCATACTAGAAAAGAGTTGAAATTTTACATACAAATAGTATGTGATGGATAGTATACGGTAGAAAGAAAAAGAATTTTTTGGGGAGCATAATATAATCCAAGAAAAATAAATATTTTTCCACTCCAACATGTGACATATCAAATTAAAGCCAGAGTTTTAAGAAATTCGACTATGATAAAAAAAAAAAATTTCGGATAAAATGAAAACAAAAAGCTTCAAAAACCAAAGTAAAACCCTTCTTCAGTGATCTTGAGCGAGGCATTTGAGAACAGACAGACATGAAACAAAAAGTTAAAGGATAAATTTGAGATAGGCAATCGAAAATGCGTGGAAAAACTAATAATTTTTGAATAGAAACTTTCTTTTTTTTCAAAACTTTACCGTTTTAGAGAGATTTAAGAAAGATAGTGTGGCATTTTTAACCTCTTTTCTAGGAAAGTGTTAGATATAGAATAAGCAGTTGAAGGCCTCAGAGGAGAACACGAGAAATCACATTTTCTATTCTTTTCAGGCTAGCAATTTAAAATCTGAATTTGCTACAGTTTTCTATATTACCTGTTACGTTGTACAAATATATATTTTTTCA
Organism: Pocota personata; assembly: GCA_963082735.1. NCBI lineage: Eukaryota > Metazoa > Arthropoda > Insecta > Diptera > Syrphidae > Pocota > Pocota personata. The sequence goes on along the minus strand of OY720431.1, from coordinate 108,264,799 downwards.
AGGCTCACAAAAAAATAATAAATGTTGTATAATACAACTTAAGTAATTATTTTTTTTTTTTTTTTTTGAATTAACGAAATTACCATAATTTTAGAATTGTGTAATTGAAAATAAATAATTTGTCTACATATATCCCACGAGATGGTTTTTGAGTATGTAAATTCTCCCGAAATGGAAAAAGGCCTCTCCAGCACTGGTTATTGGCTGTGACGCCAATAAGATGCATGGTTCCCTTGAGATATATAATTTAGTCATTCATTAAAAGCTGTGGTACAGTAGGCGAGTTCTTTCTGGAAAAGACGGTATATTGGGATTTCGTCGCATTGAAGCCGACTAAGTTTGCTTTTCTCCATTGCAAGCTTTTCTGAAGGTCTTCATTTAATACGCCATTCTGGTTGGTAAACATTAAGCTAGTTTACCTAATATAGGGCTCTATGTCCAACTCTATCGAACGCTTTTAAGATGTCCAGGCAACAGTTCTTGATTAGCCGTGGTGCTTAATGACTAAGGTTCTGTAGAGAGAAATAGATGCAAAGTATTTTTGAAATTACCTGGATTTTCGAAACCATGTGGACCTTTCGATAAGCTAGGTGAGATTGCAACTGATGGCAAAGGATTCAGCTTGTCTTCCTTCATCATCAGTTCTATTCGAGTATCGTAGCCGGTTTGAGACGTTGAAGTCGCCGAGGACAATAATTTCGGCCGTCGGGTAGTGAATCTGAAACCAGTCGATCTTGTCCGAGTTTCAACCATACAACGTCGAGTGTATTCGACAACGAACATACTCGTATGTACAGTCGATTGCTGAATTCACTTGGTTTTCGGTTAGGACTAGCTTGTGTGGTTTCTTTCCTCCTAGATGTTGATGGACGCAGTATACAGTGCTTTGCAACCGCACCCTGTAAAAGGCCTTTTCCAGGAAATTCTAAACGGATACAGGCCCTTCATTATTTTTTTTATTTTATGGCATCAATTAACAAGTAATTAGAGCAAAAAAAAAATCCCCGATATTTTCTTTTGGGATTTCCAACAATAAAAAACTGTTTTGTCTAGCTTGCAGAAGTATAGCCGCAAGGTTTATTTCGAAGAGGAACTTCGGCGGTGAAAGCGCTCTGCGCTCGCGATAAGGTTTCACTTGCCTTTACCTCCACAAAAATGGATAGTGCAGCATACACTCAGCTACTCTAAAAGAAATTGGTACCATATTTAAGGCGATATCGGCTATTTCAACAAGATAATGCAGCGATTCACGTCAGTCATCGAAATTTGGAATGGTTTCAAGTCCAAAATATCAGATTGATGAAGTGGCCGGCACGTTCTCCGGATTGTAATCCGATAGAAGATATTTGGGGAATAATTACACGGCGAGTTTATGCCCAAACAATTAGCCAAAATAAAAAAAATTGAGAAAAATGCTATGCGGTTATACTTTTGCAAACTATTCGAAACAGTTTTTTATTGCTGGAAATCACAAAAGAAAATATCGGGAATTTTTGTTTGCTCTAATTACTTGTTAATTGATGCCATAAAATAAAAAAATAATAAAGGTGCTGTAACCGTTTAGAATTTCCTGGAAAAGATTTTACAGGGTGCGGTTATACTTTTACAAAACACTGTATGTATGTATATGTACATTCAAATTGGTAAATCCCAGGCCTCTGATGTTGCAAAATTTGATTACGAGCTTGTTGTTGTTGGCTTTAACAACAGCTGAGCATGTATATAGATGTGTGTTTCATGTTTAGCATGTTGTACCCCCTGATACAGGCCCCCGGAAATCCGAATGGAAGACTCTGCCTACGGAATATTTCATCTCAGGAAGTGCCATTGACTTTTTGGTCCGACCCTGTGGTTGCACCTGCGGGTCTGCCAAGCTCCGAAAAATAATCACGACTAGGGTTTTCACAAATCCAGGGACCCCGGGATCCTGGGTTTAACCCGGCATTTGGAATAGTATCAACTAATATCAAAATCGAAAAATATTTCGTTATTTTTTACAGATGATGAGAGAAATCTTTTCCAAGTAAACCCCTTCGGATATGGGCAACCGAGAGGAATTGAATTATAGTCTCGTCATCATCCTCTTCTTTTGTAGAAATCATTTTAGCATGTCTGCGAATGACACAGTGTCCGGTGATGACATTTATGAGTTTGGAGATGTTATCTCCACTGTGTCTCAGCAGAACCTTTGGGGATCGCGACGTTACCACAGATAACCAAAATCCAGGACAAAATTCAGTAAATTTTAAAAACCAGGACTTTATTTTTTTTTTTTCATATTTTTTTTAGTGTCCAGAAATGACTCAAAATGATATAACATAAATATAATAATAACAAATAATTTGTCAGGTTCTCAGGATTCCGTTTCCGAGATTTTGTTTGTATATCACAATTACCCACCAGATAATTGGTATTTTATAATCTTTTATTCAAATATCGTTGAAATATTGATTTGGAAAAAAAAACAATTCTTTTAATTTTAATTTTTTTTAATTTTGGTGGGGGCGAAAGCCCCCATTTATTTGGATTATTACAAGCTACAACAAAAACTTAAACCTAAAACTTAAAACTAAAACTTAAAACTAGGAGTTCGGTTTTGAGGCAGGGAGTGCTGAGGTTAAAATCAAACTGGGTGAGATTTGAGTTCACTTTTCGCAGCATACGGGAAATTGGTTCATTAGGTCCATATGAAGTGCGGTGGGACGGTAGATAGAAAAGATGAGGGCATCGTAAATTTCGTGGGTTGGTATTGAAATTGACTCACAGCCGGGAAATAGAAATTAAAAAAAAACTGCTATTAAGTAAAGCTGTTTTCGGGAAAATAGATTTTTAAAAAAGCACCGTTAATTTTGAGAGTTCAAATTAAAATTCCGATTTCGCCTCAAATTGTGAACCCACAGTCCCTAGGTACGAAGTTGGAATAAAATATGTCCAGTCGTTTAGAGCGCAGTCGGTCGTACAGACTGACCGACAGACATAATTGCGAGACCCACTTTTTTCAGATTTTCTATTATAGTAACTCCAAGATTGATCGAAATCTCACGGTAGAATTTTTTCACTGAACGTATACTTGCCTTTATACATAGGTGCAAGTAAACAAAAAGTGGTAAAGCTCGAGTCGGATATCGCGATAAGTGTTTCGTATAGTTATTTCAACTGTATCTTTATTTAGCTTGCGCATTAATAGGTAGAAAAGAAGTAGGTATACATATATGTATGATCGTATTTGCAAGGGTCAGATAAAAAGAAAAACTTTTTGTTCCAAGTGAGTCGAGAACCACTGAAGAAATTTTGAAGAAATTTGATTTGTATGTTTGTGCTGATATGAGTAGGTATGTAGTTTCAACAAAAAATTATCAATTCGGTTGGAGTGCGGGTAAGATGAGGGGGCGGTCTCTTAACTCATAAATGTTTTAACAGATATTGACGTTCAGTTTGTTAGCTAAGACTGACACAGTAGTTGTCTCACCTGAAAATGACCGAAATCGGATGAAGTAGAGCAAAGATATGGGAAGTCTTACAAATCTTTGAATCATCCTTCTCACACATCTAATTTAAGAACCACTTAATGGATTTTGATTCAATTTAGGCGTCGAGTTAAACCAGAAACGTTGATAGTTTGCCTAAAATTAGTGAAAATCGAATGAAGAGAGGGTTGAGTATGGTGGGGGATTTCGAACCCCAATTTTTTTAAACTTTTTTTTTAAAAAACAACTTGCGCCTTGAGATTTGTTATAGCCTTACGATATTTAGTTCTAAGTTTCAGTAAAAGTGGTATGAATACAAAGTAAAATTAGTGATTTAAAATCGGCAGCTTTGTCAATCTTTACAGATTTCGACGTCAACTAAAGCCAGTGCAAATATTCCACGAATGGCAAAATGTATATGAAGTGAATGCACCCTCCCTTATAGCTGTTTCCAAGAGGTTTCAAATATACAATGCTAGGTATTTTTCTGTGGTGGGTGAAATTTTTGAAGATCCCCTAAACCTTCGACTGACAATACAAATGTGGCTCAGATTCAAGATGACCAGTGCCACGGCTACGTCACGAATAATACTCGAAGAAATCAATTAAAGCAAACAAATAAAAATCATGGAAACTATATCACGATAACTGCTAAAAGGTATACAGAAACTTGTTTTCAATGAGCAAGACTACATAAATTTACCAATTTAATACATTCAATCCTGTGCTAATTTATGAATCCAAAATTTCGTGAAGTGAATTCTAAAGTTCCTTCTACCACTCGCTGATTGCAGCTAATAATTACAATTTGTTTCTTGTGTGAACCATAGGTGAGTAGGCTAATATCGCCAACCCTGGACCTTAATAGGTCAGAGGTACTATTAAAACGCCGTAGAGATAATATCTCCAAAATCACAAACGTCGTCACCGGACACTATATTGTAGCATAATAATAACTACGCTCCCTAAAAGTATGATGCAACAAATTCCGAAGTGACTTTTCATTCTGGCAGAATTTTGGTTCGAACTGTCCTTTCATTCGAGGTTCGTGTCTGGGATAAAGTCTCCACAGCTCATGTCAACGAAAGAGACGGATAATATCAGGGATAAAAGGGAATTATAACTGCAAGAATTATTACATCAGAATTTCTCTTGTTCCAGTGGTCGAAGAATTTGCTAGAAGTTTCTGGCTATCAGAAACTTCTGCTATATAAGGACAGATGGCGATTGAGAAAGCAGCAGTAGTTTTTAAACTGTGGCGAAGAGATTAGAAAAGTGATAATGGGCGAAGTTGTAATCTTGTGATAAATTGAAAGTAGAGATTTAACAAGAAGAAGTAATTAGTTTGGATTTGTGAATTAAGTAGAAGAAAGGAGATAAGTGATTTGAGAGGAAAGAGACATTGTAAGAAAAGAATTGCGAAGAATAGTATAGTGTGAACCTGAATTGTTCTATAGACTAGAAAATAAAGAAATAATTTTACAGAATATTGTTTTATCTACTCGAGCCATAGCTCGCATATTACATTGGTGTCAGAAGCGGGATAAAACTTATTCTATGAATAACTATTTCCATGGTGTGAAATTGCACAAGTAAAAAAAAAGAAAACGATTTCTGTGTTGAGTTAATTAGTTCCGCAAAATGGGTCGCAAATTGGGAAAACTAACTATAACTCAACTAAAGGCAGAACTCAGTAAGCGGAACCTCGACACAACTGGGGGAAAAGATGCCCTACTGATTCGTCTGGAAGAAGCAGTAACGCAGGAAGGTGAAAATCCGCATGACGTAGAGTTTGACGTGGAAGAGGAACCAGCAAGTACAGCAGCCGACCCGGGTATAACAAGTCTGCTATTGCAACTTAGTCATGAACGAACAAAAGAAAGCAATAGAAGATCAAAGGAATTCTTTAGAACTTAAGCTGGATGAACAAAAGAATTCTCTAGATGCTCTGGAAAGTAAACTTGATGAGCAAAACAAGAACTTGGAATCCAAATTCGAAGTGATCGAAGAGAAAATCGAGAAGGTCGAGACGCAACTCGAAAAAGTCGAAACTAGATTCGATGAAAATTTTGAGAAACATGAAACTCAGTTCGGGAAGATAGAGACTCAGTTTGAAAAAGTGGATACGCAATTCGAGATAGTAGGAAAGCAAGTCGAAAATCTTGCTAAGGAGCTCAGCAACGTGAAGAGACAGAAAGCACGGGAATATTCCACTGACGGTCTGAGAAGAAAGGAGATGCAGCCTCCTATCTTCGATGGTCAAACATCATGGCCAATTTATAAAAGGCAATTCGAAGCGGCCGCAATGACCAATAGCTGGGACGATGAAGAGAAGTCCATTGCACTCACACTTGCACTGAGGGGTCCAGGTGCGGAGCTCTTGCAGACCATCCCGGAAGATAAACAGCAGAACTACGACTCTCTGGTTCAGGCTATCGAGATGCGGTTTGGGGATGAACACATGCAGCAGGTGTACAGGGTTCAGCTGCGTAGTCGAGTCCAGGAAAGGGGGGAAACGCTCCAACAGTTGCAAGCGGATATAGAGCGACTAGCCCATCTTTCATACCCTAAAGCCGGTGAGGAGCTTATCAACGAAATGACGGTGGAAGCTTTTATTCAGGCCATAGAGGACAGACAACTGCAAATGGCTGTAAGGATGGCTGAAAAGCGAACACTCCCCGAGGCATTGGCATTCGCTTTGTCAATGAAGGCTGCGGACCAAGCATACCAGGGAATACACCGTGTCAGGGAAATGTCCGTCGTGGAATGCTCATGCCAGACAGCAGCCGTCATGGATGAAGACAAAGCTCGCGGAAGTCAAATCCGTTGCTGGAATTGCAACCAAACCGGACACCTACAACGGCAGTGCAGAAGTGCACCTAGACGAGGAAATTGTCCACATTGCGGAAGTAGGAGAAGCAGAGAGGAAGAACCTGGCTGTCAGTCAGACTTACCAAAACCAGCAGTCGGGAAATGCATAAGGACCAACTTCGTGGGGCAGAAGTTGGTTACTGGAATCGAGGCCCCCAGGACCACCATTCAAGTTTCGCAAACCAAACGGGGTAACAAGAGCCTGACAGTGGAGGCACTAATCAACAAGAAGTGCGTAGCCACCATCGACACAGGTGCCACTGCCTCCATTGTAAGAAGAGATATCGTCAGAAGCGCCTGGCTGCACAACACCAACTGCTACTGCCTGAAGACTGCAACATGGGAAATGGCGAAAGTGTTTGGAGAAGTTCGTCTTACGATTACTCTGGCGGGACTTACGTTCTCCCATGCGTTTCTGGTGGCAGATATATGCGACGAGTGCATCATCGGAATAGACTTCATGAAAGCAAATGAAGTAATCCTGGACATCGGGATGCAAGTACTGAGGTATCGAAATGTGGAGATTCCGATGGTGTACGGAAACGAGAATGCCGTAACTCTCAGGACAGTCATCAGCAAAGACGAAGTTTTGCCGCCGTCTTCAGAGACAATCATTTGGACGAAGCTGGAAGGTGATCTTGGGAGCCACCGATTCTACATAGTAGAACCAGACCCAGAGAAGAATTCTCAAGACTACATCATAGGAAAGACGTCAGTCGAACCAAAGAACACCATGGTTGCAGTGAGAGTTTTGAACGCAAGACCGCACATTGTCAAACAAAGGCGAGGGGAGGTGACTGGAAAATGCACGCCGATTATCGCCGTCGCAACAATATCTGAACGTGATGCTCCAAAACCTCTCCCATCACCTTGGACAGCGGAAACGAGAGAAACGATTCTCCAGTCCAGTGAGCTGAATCAGGAGCAGCGAACTATGGCAGAGAATCTTATCAATGAGTACGCTGATGTATTTGCCTCACAGGACGGAGAATACGGCCGAACACACCTGGTACAACATCGAATAGACACTGGTGATACTAGACCAATTCGTCAGCCTGCTAGGCGCCTTCCATTGGCAAAGCAGACAGAAGTTGCAGAGATGGTGTCGGCAATGGAGAAAGAAGGTCTGATTGAAAGTTCCAAAAGTCCGTGGGCATCACCGGTTGTACTGGTTAAGAAGAAAGATGGCAGCACGCGGTTCTGCGTGGACTATCGGCAGCTCAATTACGTCACCAAGAAAGACAGCTACCCTCTGCCACGGATTGACGACACGCTAGACACACTATCAGGAGCCCGATGGTTTTCCACTCTCGACTTGAAGAGTGGCTACTGGCAGGTACAGATCCATCCAGAAGACCGGGAGAAAACCGCCTTCACCGCAGGAAATGGGCTATGGCAATTCACGGTAATGCCATTTGGGCTGTGGAATGCTCCGGCGACTTTCGAGCGATTGATGGAATGTGTCCTGCAAGGGTTAACATGGAAAACCTGTTTGGTATACTTGGATGATGTCATCGTCGTAGGAAAAATGTTTGCGCAACACCGAGACAATCTAAGGGATGTGTTTCAAAGGCTTCGAAGTGCCCACCTGAAGCTCAACCCCAAGAAGTGCGCCCTGTTTAGAGCAGAAGTCAAGTACTTGGGGCACATAATTTCAGCGAAAGGAGTGAGAACCGATCCAGAGAAGGTCGAAGCGGTGAAAAACTGGCCAGTCCCCAAAGACAAACACCAACTAAGGAGCTTCCTAGGCCTAGCCACCTACTACAGACGGTTCGTGAAGGATTTTGCCGGGATTGCAAAGAGCCTGCACCAGTTGACGGAAAAGGAAAAACAATTCAAATGGTCAACTGAGTGTGAGAAGAGCTTCAAGGCACTTAAACAACGGCTATGCGATGCCCCGATACTGGCTTACCCCACTCCCGGGGAAACGTTCATTGTGGATGCAGATGCTAGAAATGTCGGGGTAGGAGCCGTACTCTCCCAGGTGCATGACGGCCAAGAGAAGGTGGTTGCGTACTTCAGCAAGGTGCTCTCTAAGCCAGAAAGGAACTACTGCGTGACAAGGAGAGAACTTCTAGCTTTGATCTTGGCTACGAAGCATTTTCACAAATACCTCTATGGGAGGAAGTTCGTTCTTCGCACAGACCATGCAGCCTTAAAATGGCTATTACAGTTCAAGAGTCCTGAGGGTCAGGTCGCAAGATGGATCGAAAGGCTGCAAATCTACGACTACGAAATACAGCATCGTAAAGGAAAACTCCACTCTAATGCGGATGCACTGTCCCGGAGACCATGCAGAACGGATTGTAAACATTGTGCGCGTCAGGAAGAACGGGAGCTGGTTTCCATCCAAAGAATGAGAGCCGAACGTATCGCCGGCTGGAGGAGAACATGGAGAAACCGGATCATCAGGACATCTCTCACAGAAGCCCGACCTTAAAGGCATATTTTGCGCAGTGGGACTCCCTCCATGTCCAAGAAGGTGTTCTGAGAAGAAAATGGGAATCCTCCGACGGAAAGTCGTTTGTAATGCAGCTTGTCGTATCGCGGACGAGGGTCAAGGAGGTGTTACAGGAAATGCATGGCGGGGCGACCGGAGGCCACTTGGGAGTGAATAAGACGCTAGAAAAGGTACGAGAACGTTTTTATTGGTTAAAAGCGAAGGAAGATATCGAAGACTGGTGCAGAAAATGCGACGTGTGTGCAGCTAGCAAGGGTCCGAGAATCAAAACTCGAGGTAAGATGCACCAATACAACGTGGGAGCACCTTTCGAACGAATCGCCATTGACATCGCAGGTCCCTTTCCGGAAACCGACAATGGTAATCGGTATATACTCGTAGTGATGGACTACTTCAGTAAGTGGCCGGAAGCATTTCCGATCCCTAACCAGGAAGCCAGAACCGTGGCGGAGCAGATCGTCTACAATTGGGTTAGCAGATTCGGTGTGCCCTTGGAATTGCATTCTGACCTAGGGCGGAACTTCGAGTCAAGAATCTTCCAACAGATGTGTCAACTACTCGGAATCAAAAAGACAAGGACAACCCCGCTTCATCCACAGTCGGACGGTATGGTGGAGCGTTTCAATAGGACTTTGGACGAACATCTCTCGAAGGTCGTAGGTGACTACCAACGGGATTGGGACCTGCAGATTCCCTTGTTTTTGATGGTCTATAGAAGTGCCGTGCATAGCACTACTCGACATACGCCGTTCGAAACCTTATTTGGTGGAATAGCTCGTTTACCCAGTGAGGTGAAATTTGGATCTCCTACCAATGAGCCCAGAAATGAAGAAGAGTACGTGGCGGACCTTAGGGAAAGGCTTAGGGACATACACCAAAGGACCAGAAGCCAGATTAAGATGACGAGCGACCGCATGAAGACCAGGTATGATGCCAAGGCAACAACGTCAGGATTCCAGGAAGGAGATCTGGTGTGGCTGTATAATCCCCATCGCCAAAAGGGGAAATCACCTAAATTACAGCGGAACTGGGAAGGTCCCTACAGAAAAGTAACCCGCATCAACGATTTTGTCTACCGCATCCAGCGAGGACCGAGGGCCAAAATGAAAGTGGTTCATGTGGACCGACTGAGTCGATACAATGGCCGAAATGAGGATGCACTTGCTCGGGACGAACACGTCTAAGAGGGGGCAGTGTAGCATAATAATAACTATGCTCCCTAAAAGTATGATGCAACAAATTCCGAAGCGTCTTTTTATTCTTGCAGAATTTTGGTCCGAACTGTCCTTTCATTCGAGGTTCGTGTCTGGGATGAAGTCTCCACAGCTCATGTCAACGAAAGAGACGGATAATATCAGGGATAAAAGGGAATTATAACTGCAAAAATTATTACATCAGAATTTCTCTTGTTCCAGTGGTCGAAGAATTTGCTAGAAGTTTCTGGCTATCAGAAACTTCTGCTATATAAGGACAGATGGCGATTGAGAAAGCAGCAGTAGTTTTTAAACTGTGGCGAAGAGATTAGAAAAGTGATAATGGGCGAAGTTGTAATCTTGTGATAAATTGAAAGTAGAGATTTAACAAGAAGAAGTAATTAGTTTGGATTTGTGAATTAAGTAGAAGAAAGGAGATAAGTGATTTGAGAGGAAAGAGACATTGTAAGAAAAGAATTGCGAAGAATAGTATAGTGTGAACCTGAATTGTTCTATAGACTAGAAAATAAAGAAATAATTTCACAGAATATTGTTTTATCTACTCGAGCCGTAGCTCGCATATTACAATATCATCAGTGGACATGCTTAGAGACTATGTATTACAAGCAATGATTCCTGCTGCAGCTGCAAAAACGAGGAGGCTATAATCCACATCCTCTGCGCATGTCCTTCATTTGCCCATATTGGAAGTTTGGCGGGAAGTTTTTTAAAGGCGCGGGTTGGCGACATACCATTATCAAACAAAATAGGATATAGAATTGCTGGTATATAGGAGCAGTGTATGGGAGTTGACGATTTGTAAATCACTTTTAATATTTATTATTGTTATTTTCTTATGTATGGCTTTGTACGAGTATTCTTTTTATGCAAAATGAAAACTCACATCTGACCCAAAGAAATTAATAAATTGGCAAGAAATTTTTGTCAGTTCTTCCGTTGCACTACTTAATTTAATTACACTATCGGTATCATTTATATGCAAATCAGCAATCCCATAGCGCACTTGAAATTAATTCTACAACATCTACCAGCAAAGTTTCATTCGTATTTGCAAGGTAAATATGGACTTAATGGTCCACAACAAGAGGCATTTCCACCCAGCTATGCTTTACGAGTTGCAACTCAGGCATAATAATTCGTATGAACAGTTTCTAGACAAGGTGCTACGAATACTTTTAACATCCAACAACGGTTTATTAGGTTTAAGTCCCGTAATACAAGTGTCAATCTTCAAGACGAAAAACTTGTCCTGTCTAAATTTATACAATAGCTTTATCAAAAAGAGTGGATGGTTTCAGGAATACATAGAAATCAAAATCTCTGCTCTAGAGTGGTATCACAGTGGACCTAAAGAACCAAATCTGATTACTTCGCTACAAGCCTAGTAACTTGCTAGGATATCTAGATAGATAGGAGTGAGCAGTCTGATTATGATAGAAACTTGCCTCGGGATGGCTTGGCGACTCGCTACCCAATACGCTCCAGACAAACAACTCGCAATGCGGCTGTGGGCTTAGAGTCTTAAAGTGTCAAATGATAAGTAATCCATGGAAATTTTTTTAATTATTAATTTAATTATTTTATTTTTTAGTTCTTAAATTCGCTTCTAGTTGTATTTTCATATGTTGTATGTAAAATGTTTTCAAAATTAAATAGTGTAAGACGGATTAAACACGCATAATACCGCAAGACTTTGAAAATCTCACTTAACACCGGGACGATCAAAGAATTGCTTAGGAGAGCAACGATTTGAACACAACAATCAAGTTGAAAAATTCGTGCACTAATTGCTCCACGACCGCCCATGTCATTTTATGACAGCGGCATCAAGAAGTTGCCCATTCGATAGAAAAAATTAATCGAAAGGGAGGAGGGATATATCGAAAAGTAACCGTGTCACTCTGATATATCGCTTTAATAAAGTAAATATTATATAAAAAATTTCGGTTAAATTTGACTCACTTTCGTGTTGCTATATTTATCTCAGCATTTAAGGCGAGTATTTTGAAATGATTGTGAAATGCAAAGAAAACCTGAGTGATACTTAATTGTCACACCGGTGTTAAGGCTTCTTAAGAACTGAAGTCATAATAATTTATTTTGACCAATTTATTAAAATATTTTAAAAATGTTATCGTTGATATTCGTAAAATACGAGTATCTAATATCCTGAACAGATATAAGCTTACATTTCAGCCAAGACAGGAATTCCTTATTCGGCATTATTTTCACCTGAAGCACGCTACAATGATTTGGAAGGCGACAGGAGATGCTCAAATGAATTTTAGGAGAACTTAATTTTCAAATACTCTGGCGCATAGAAATGAAGGTTATTCAAATAACCGGTTATTTATGTGTAATCCTACTATAATTCTCAAAAGTTCATTATCTACAAATATCTATCAGAGATAAAAAAGGGAAAAGGTAAAAGAGTGGCAGTGGTGTAGTGGTAAAATCATCGCTTGTCACGCTGTTGGTTCACGGTTCAAATACTGATTTCAAGAATCATCTTAATCGTGCTGATGACATCAGAAGGACGAAAAAAATACTGTGAATCATAAGCAACGACAAAAGCAAAACAAACAAGCTCTCCAGTTATCTGGACGTTATCCTTGGAGTTTCCAAAAACTTAATCCCACCTCTGTCTATCCATACAAGGCCCGTGACCTGTAATAGTATAAGGGTTTTCACATCCTCTTTAACGTGCGCAAATTATATATAAAAAAAAAAAAAAAAAAAACAAGATGTACTGAAATGGATTCGATTGTATTTTGTTTGCGCTCATGTCCTGAATTAAAGCCCGTAAGTTTAGAGTGTAATATTTTCAAAGTCTTGAGTTATTAGTGTTTAATTCGTCTTACATTAAGCAATTTGAAAAACATTTATAACACAGTTATATAGAAACGAATCTAAGAACACTATAGCAATACGGATAACTCTAAAATCTACATTTTCGAATACAATTTCCTTAGATTAAAATTTTCAGATGTGTCACGTAACACTTCCACACTCTAGTCTGCAGCCGCACTGCTCACTCTGATCTAAACAGTCTAGCGAGTTGTCGGGTGTGATTTGTTTGATATGCTATGAGAGCTAGTTGTTTAGAAAGAGGGCTACCTTTTTCGCGCTTATACAAATCTTGCCAATCAAAATATTCCCTTCCATTCCGATTTGACTTTATCACTTTCTCGTTACTGTTACTTTGAAATCACCGTGGAAATTAACAGTTATTTAAATCGCCGGCGTCATTTCTAAGATTTATATTGTTAATATGTATGTATCATATAACAGTGAGTAAACTGGCGTGTTCAATTTAATGGGAGTGAGTTTGTAGGTACGGGGGTCTACTTTATATAGAATCAAACGAAAATAACTTTCAAATAGTGAAAGATATCAAACAATGTGGCACCTATTCTCTAGTTTTATAGCGTGTAACTACTTCCTTTAACTTTCGTCAGTACTACGATCCGTGATCTCTAAGCAAGTCACGGTTTCTTATCTGCTATGTGTTCCTCAATCGTGATTCTCAAAGATCCAAATATGTAACAAATATCAAAATAACTTCATGCGAAGTAGGATTACGGAAAAGTTTAACCCTACTATACGTTACTTGTGATCTCAAGTAAACTAGAATCAAAATGAACAGGGTACATGACGTAGGGAATGAGTAGGCAGAAATTCTCAGAAGGGATGAACTATACGGTCTCTGGCCATGTTAATATTACAATTACCTGATTTACTTTGAAAATATAACCAATCATTCCAAAACAACGTTAACGACAATTTTAAAGCTTAATAAAATATTTACCTAATTTCTATGCAAAACCATATTTTAGACGCAAATTTCAAACTACTTTGTTCACTCCAAATATCAGATATTGATCATATTAATATGGTCACGGTCTGTAATTTATTTGTACTGGTATATTGTTATGAATCGCTGTTCTCCTCTCATTTAAAGATCTTTCCCCCACCACTTCTCTTGCAGAAATGTTGGTCAAAGCGATGACTGTTTCGTCAGCCAAAAGTTGCCGGCAGGAGAAACAAACCAGACAACCTGCTGTCATTTTTCACCATTTTTAATGCATTTTTATTAATTCTCAATTCATTATAACTTACTTGCTAGAAAAAAAACGCTTAAAACTAGCTTAACTAACTTATCTATGTTGTGTTTGTTTTTTATATAAAACTTATAAACTATCTTGAAATAAATCTTAACCTGCCTTATTCTACCTTAAACTATCTTACTCTGCCTTACGCTAATTACGTAATTATATATGTACGTATCGGATTTTTTTTTTATTATCCAGTGCCGCTTCTACTTTTTTTTTATTTTTTATTTTTTTTTAGATCCAAGTGCTATTCTTGGTTATATTGTATCTAAAGATCTATCTAAAAACAACCTAAACCGAAGCTATGTAAGTCGGTCATAGAAAAAACAGCCAACTTCAAACAGGCTGAATTATTGGGAAACAACTCCCTCTCTTTGGCTAGCCACCAGAATCGTCCGTACTGACGTCGTTCGTCCTTTACATCGCGACTCGATTCCGCCCTACTGAACCGGAGACACTCCACACTGCTGTGTGCGACGTCTCTGTTGTAGTTGAGTCGCCTATCCGGAGCTGTCTTATTATATCAGCCCTGATGTATAGGACCTCATTGGGATAGAATTTTATGTACTTGGACGCTGGTGTTCTGTATAAATGGAGGCAAGTCCTTTCAAACACCCGAATCTTTTCCATCCAGCTTGCTACCATGTTACCTTTACCCTTGCATCAAGTTGCTTGCTATAAAAAAGTCTCTTTGTAAGGGCAAAAGCACCTTTGGCTCTGGCCAGAGCAGCATCTATATGTTCGTTAAAATATGGATATTGATCTAACCAGAGCCCCAGGTATCTGACTACACTTCGACTCGCAAGTGGCTGTCCGTGCGGTCCAACTATTGAGAACTTTCGCCAATTCTTTCTGGTATCCCTAGAGGCCCCAGCCAACGGCGTCCCAAAAAAATGGTTTTTGATTTCTGGAAGTTGATTTTCAGCTTCCAGCCATCACAATATCGCTGAATCTTATCGAAGTTCCGTTGCAAGAAGAAGTATGAGATCAAGTCGTCTGCATTCGCTATGGCATGGTGAAGTGATCGTATGAGATCGCCCTTGTAAATGATGAAAAGGATCGGTGAGTGTACCGCACCTTGTTGCAGACCGTTTTTTATTTGAAAAGTTCCAGCAGAAGTCACATTGCCGTTTTTAACAATGAACTGTCTACTGGTGAGCATGTTATAAAGTATGTACAGCAGTGGTTTTCAATCAGGCAGGCACCCGTGCATTGGTTCTTGCTTTTGTCCCATTGGATATCCGATACCACTTAAGATGCGACATGTCATGCTCCGCCTTAAAACCGAATTGGTTATTCGGAATTATTTTATTGTACTCAGTCCACTTAATTACGGCTCTTTTAATCACCTTGCTGATGTTCGGAAGTAGACTTATAGACCATAGATTTGCGGGATTGGAAGTGTCCTTACCCTTTTTGGGGTTTGTGAGTGAAAATATGGAAGGAGTACAGTGTGACTGATGATAAAAGCGGAGTCAGTTTCCTTCTTTCATAATTTTGTGTGCGTGTTAAAGTATTTCGTGTTCTCTCTGTTGATCCTACTTCTCACGGATGCTTTGAGTAAAATTTATATAAATCACGATCTTTTACCTAAAGTACTTAGTTATAAGTCGTGACTGTTACTTCTTGACCACGGTGACAAAAATACAGTATCGTACCATCTCTAGTGATATATGTAGTTTCATTGAGGTTGGAAGGTTTGACAATATTTTGGCCAAAACCGAAACTACTACTTTTTGCCAAAACCAAACTTTCGGTCGCACACTACAGAGTACTCAAAGGAATGAACAAGTAGAATCTCGTTAGTGTAGACATGAATTTGTATCACACATAAGAACAATTACTTTTACAGTTGCCAATCTTACTAGAATCACTATTATGAAATTTTTTTTACATATGCATAAACTTTGTAAGCCTTAAAAGGACTGATATATGGCACAAGGGCATGGACGCAAATAACGGGCCCTTTAGTAATTTTCAAATCAAAAATTCTTAACCGTATTATAAATGAACATTAATCTATTTCAAAAGGTTTAATTTTACCGAATAAGAGCTGTGGTATATATGTAGGGTATACCAAAATAAAAAAAAAAATTAACTAAAGACCTATCTTGATAGAAGGGGCTTTTGTTGAGGTGTTTGCAGTTCACCCGTTCACGAATCTCGTACCTTTAACAGTGAAAGTTCACTAATATATCTAAAGGCAAAGTGAAGCACGTAAATTAACAATATTTACTACACCATGAAATTATAGTTACGTATGTAAGTGTGAACAGTCTCGTAAGATTGAACAAGTCAAGTTTTTATTCGCGCACTTTGCCTTACTGTAAGGGTAGGTACATATATGTGAAGGTATTTTTTATTTATTTTTATTTTGGGATAATAAATTGAATTCCATGGTGGAAAAAAATAAAGCAGATGGAATTTAAATAGGGGTATATTAGATAAAAAGTTTTTTAAAAAAACAATTAAGAACCAGTCAAACGCAGAAAAAACACTTGGATTTTATAAAATCGTCCAGTTAAATTGATCTCAATCCAGTCAGATTTGACTGGAAAACAGTCAAAATGGCATACACACTAAAAAAAAAACTGCACATCGAGGGTATCCTGGTAGCTAAGGATCCTTCTTTTCTTTCTGAAAAGGAAAATAATTTCCTGGTTTGGGCTATGAATGTCATAGCAAAAGGATGCTTTCTCGACGCAGAGCCCAAAACGAAAGCGACAGGAAGAGGCAAGACCACCGCAAAGTTCGATGCAGCTAAAGCAGGTTCTAGTGGTACGTTGCCGGGAACTGAACGGTTGGGCAAGGTTGCCAAGGCCAAGAGGAAGGAATTTGCATCTAAAAGAGGGAGGTGGAACAAGGCACACAGTACAGCGAGAGGATCCAGAACTGACTACAATTAGCAGGGGTGGATTTTGGGAAACCAAGCGCCGAATATTCCTTCGAACATGGCCAACTGATTGATCAGGTCTTGGCTAGAGAAGTCATTGAACGCATTTGAGGGAATGTCGGCTCAATTGCTACCATCTTCGACAGAGCAGGATGGGATGGGATCGAGGAGTCATAATACTGGACTGTATAGACAAGTTATCATATGACTTTGCGAAAACAACAATACGCAACACGAAACCTTTGTCAGGGAATTCATCACGCGGTGGCCGACATACAATTGTTTGAAAAGTTTTAGTGGAGCCAAGGAGCAGCATTGTTCCAGTAAGAGTTATGAACTCGAAAAACTACAGTGAAAGATTAATGCGAGGGTGATTGGTAAATGCGCGCCGATTTCTGCGGCCTAAACAATAACCAAGGTTGGCGGAAGTAAGGTGATGATTCTAAGACACTCCGAACTGGATCAGGAATGGAATGGAAAAAGATGAATTACTGTGAATAAGGAAAATTTAATTGAGAAGAATTGAGAATTAAAGAGAGTAGTGTAAGGAAACGACATTTGTTACAAAAGTGTTATTATGACAGAGAAGACAATGAATTTGCAAAACGATAAAGAATTAAGAGAATCGAAGCGTTATTATGAATTATAATCGAAAGTGAATTTGTGAAGTGTTATATAAAAAGTTTAATCAAGCCAGTTTGATATTTCGAGCCCGAGGTGATGTAAGAAAACATACTATAATATGCACCCACCAGCTGTTCGTGTAGACTCAAAATCTGAGCACGAATAGCTGCTCGAGAATACGAGTATATAAACAATCGTAATAGACAGGTGCCTTACATTTCCATCAGATAAATATTCTAAAACACCTATCAGTAAATATTTCAAACGAAAATCTAGGCATTTAACTCGTCATTCAATATGATAACACGATGTTGTAAAATTTTAAAGTTACAGTATTATTATCATTATTATTGTGAAGGGTTATCTTGCACTGGAGAGGTTTATTTCCTCATTAGAGTCCCCCTCGTAATATAATTCCTTCACAATTGTGTTACAGTAATGTCTCATTAATTCAAACTACCGACAAGCCAAATATCGCGCTAATCCGATTGACCCATAACGCACTGCATGCATTGTCTTACCTATGTTTGTCGGTTAAACAAATGTGCATCGGGTCTTTATTTGCATAGAATTTATTTTTATCGAAATAGTGTTTTTATGCGAAATGTGCAGGTAAGCTCGCCAGTTCTAGGGTAAACAAAAAAAAGCACCTCTGATGGCTACAGGGTTACGATTTGCCTGTTGGACGGTATCCCGTGGGTAGTAGACAGGTGCGCATTCTTCAAGACAAGTCTATGAGCGCCTGGAACTCTTGTAAGCCGATCTTGATAGGAATGACAAAGCGAGCATTCTTATTTGGTTGTTGTGACATGGACAGTCCTTGGTCAGTGTTCTCTCTTCCCAGAAGTAAGATCAGAACAAAGAGAACGGTCTGATTAGTTCGTACCAGTGTGATTTTAGGCCAAGAAAGTCCACCACAGATCAGATATTCATATTGCGGAAGATCTTGGAAAAACTCCAGGAGGTCCACATCAATACTCACCACCTTTTCATTGATTTTAAAATGGCCTCTGATAGCGTCTATAGCGACGAGCTATTCAGAGCCATATCTTGTTTTGACATCCCTGCCAAACTCGTACGTTTGTGCAGCATGACGATGGAGAATGCACGCTGTTCCATCAAGGTCAGTAACAACATGCTTTTGATGTCAGAAAAGGACTACAAGGTAAGGCACTTTCATGTAATTTCTTTAACATCATACTTGAAAGGATTATACAAAATTATCAAGCTAACATCAGGAGGTACGATTTTTCAAAAGGCTGTACAACTACTCGCGTATGCCGCACAGTAGCTCATTTTGACTTTTCTTTTGCAAAGATCATAATTCTTAAACGAATAAAGATATCGTGACTATTTTTTTTAATGCTTAAAGGAAATTCCCAAGGATATGTTTTACAGGGTGTTTCAGAATCTTCTGCTTAAATATCACTTCAAAAATAGCCAAAAGTCCATGACTGAAGTAATAACAGGGTGTCTAAAAGCTAATCCGAGCAAAGCAATGGAGAATTAAATTAAACGAACCATTTTTAAATGTTTTTTAGGGGTATCAAAAGAGTATTTTTTTATTTTGTGGCACAGCAGAGTACATAGTAAACTATTTATGATACATTTCAAGTTAAACAGTGGAGAAAAAAAGTAAACGGACCAATAATTAAAAAAACAATAAGCAAATTTCTTGGAAACTTTCGTCATTGTGCTTTGAATTCTTTTTCGGTTCTGACATGCCTTAACAAAGAAATAAGTGGGTCCGATAAGGCTGCAAGCATGTTGAAAAGGTCTTCATTCTGCCATACCCTGAAATCTTGCACGTATTTTTGGTATCTATATTTTCATTTTTGGATTCCTGAGCTTCTTCTGACAATTTTCCAAGTGCTAAAGATTGACACTCAATTATACTTTGACTATGAGCCAACATTTTATTACGTGTAAGTGTGAGTTGTTTTTCCGGATACGTTTGCTTTAATAACTCTGTTGTTTTCTTGGCATACTCCTCAAACTTGGCAGTGTTAACCTTTTCCGTGCAATTGGAAACAATAAGTATTACTTTAAGCCTCGTTATGACCTTTCTATTGACTCCAGTTATACGAGCTGTTACCTCTGATTCATGAAAAAATCTCCACATAGAACCCAAGCTCATGGTGAAAATGCTTTTGGATCTCTTGTTTTATTTTGTTTATTTTATTTTATTCATAACTTTATTAACACATAAATAAATTACAATGCTAATATAATTTACTAAGCTTTAGCTACCATGACTACCAGCTCAAATTAAGAATAAAAATAAAAATAATATTATAACATTTATATACATATATTAATAATACAAAGTTAACTAAATTAATTTCAAATATAGTTTTCCATTTTGACTTCACATATTAGTTTGTAGGTTTGTTTGATGTTTTTGAGTAGGTTCAGTAAGGATGTCGGGAAGTAGTGTTTTTGAAACATCTTTGATTTTAGTGCAATCATAGACAAGGTGTTTGACGGTAATTATATCATTTTCGTTACAGAGATGACAGTTCGGAGGGTCAGATTTTGATATAAGATAGCCGTGAGTGGTGTTAGTGTGCCCTATTCGAAGACGCAGATATATTTAGTTTTTTTTCCATGAGAATTGTGTAGGGTAGATGGTCCTTTCAGCGTTTGGATTAATATCAAAGTAATGATGTCTGTATTGTACCCAATCGTTATATAGCTTCACGTCCCAATAATGATTTATTTCTTTTCACTTGTTGTTTCGTTGCCTTTTATGCCAACGTGTCCTGGAATCCACATGAGTTTTATATTATTCCGACGGCCAATTAGTTTTTTGCGGATAATCTCCGGATAGAGCGTTCTGTTGTCAACATTACTTCTTGTCGAAGTATATATGCAAGTTTCAAAATAAATTCCATGTACCTGATTCTTGTTTGTAATGCAGAAATTCCATATTCGTAGTTATGTTCGTCATTATTTGATTCATCTTGATTGTTGAAGCTTTTTTGTGTTCTTTTGCAAATGGGACATGACCGCGTTGACTTTGTATCTGTTATTGGATTCAAAACTTTTCCGTCAATCATAGTTAAAAAGAGCTCGTGACTGACAACTATCCCTATTTTGACATTAATTTTATATCCAATAACAATTTGACTTTTCATATCGTTGCCTGACCTTTCTATGAGTTGTCTATTTCCGTTGCATATTGGAACATTATGGGTTGGCAAAAATGAACTCATAATGGACGAGGGTTCCTCCAATGTTCACCATTTGAACTGAGAGCCTCCGTGGATCAACTGAGTCCATAAACATGTTCGTCCAGATGATCCAACGCAGCCCCACTTACTTTGTAATGTAAGAATTCTTGGAAGTTAGAATTAAAGCCACTGTCATGTGATTTCTCTAACATCATACTTGAAAGGATTATACAAAATTATCAAGCTAACATCAGGAGGTACGATTTTTCAAAAGTCTGTACAACTACTCGCGTACGCCGCACAGTGGCTTATTTTGACTTTTCTGTTTACAAAAATCATAACTCTTAAAAGAATAAAGATATGTGACAATTTTTTTTCCGGGTTAAAGGAAATTCCCAAGGATATATTTTACAAGGTGTTTCAGAATCTTCTGCTGAAATATCACTTTAAAAATAGCCAAAAGTCCATGAGTAATAACAGGGTGTCTAAAAGCTAATCCGAACAAAGTAGGGGGAATTAAATTAAAGCCATCCGAACATAAAAAAAGCAATAAAATGTAAGTTTTGTTTTTCCAGTCAAATCGGACTGGATTGAGATCAACTGAACGATTTTCTAAAATCCAGGCGGCTACTTCTTTAGCTGTTTTTTCTAGATTTCACTGCGTCTTTACCGTTTATTAAAGGATCTTCATATTTAGCTAAGTAATATATCTCCACTTCAATTTCAACTACCATTATTTTTGTTATTCCACAACAGAATTTGACTTCCCAAAACCAAATAAAGCACCTATTCTGCCTACCATTATTTTTGTTATTCTACCAAATATTTACTTCAAAACTTTTTCCATAAACCACTTCTTCTCATTTCTCACCATCGATTCTACCTACCAGTACAGTAGACTAGTGGGAGAGCAACGAATAAAAACAGGGCTTGTTCAATCTTACGAGACTGCTCCCAATTATGAGCGTATAACTACATGGTGTAGATGATTTTTAATTTACAAAGTGAGGCACTTTGTCTGTAGATGTGCTAGTGCACTTTCGCAGTTTAAGGTACGAGATTCGTGAACGAGTGAATTACACACCAGAACAACAACCCCTTCAGTCAAGGCATGCTTTTAGTTTATTTTGTTAATTTCGGTATATAATCCGCACCACAGCTCTTATTCGGTAAATTTGTGTTCTTTGTCAGTAATTCACCAATAATAAGGAGAAGAATTTGTGATCTTGTAATGACTAAAGGCACTGCCATCTACGTCTATGCCCTTGCGGCATATAGCAGTTCTTCTAAGGCTTAGGAAGTTTATCCATACTCGTACGAGTATGTGCATACATACAAAGATAGTAGCACAAGACAGAATTTTTCATAATAGTGCTCCTAGTGACAACTGAGACATTAGAAACTGTAAAATATATAATACACTAACGAGATACCACTTGTTCACTCCTTAAAGTAGTCTGTGGTGTCCGACCGAAGGTTCGGTTTCACAAAAAATACGAGTTTCGGCACAGTTTCGAACAAAATATTGCCAAACCTTCCATCCTTATCGAAACTACATATGTATGTATACCACTAGAGATGGTACGATATACCTGCCACTGTTACTTTGTCACCGTACTGCAGTCACGACCTGTTAATAAATATCTAAAGTTTTCATCCCAAAATGGGTTACCTTTCATTCTCACTCCAGTCATAATGCTCTTTCCTCAAATCTCCACATCTTTTTCACCCTCATCCATTCAATAGTTCTTTATTTTGAAAAGTGTGAAATCATGGCTTTTTGAATTTAACATCAATGAAATTGAAGTTTTGTTGCGCTACGTTGTTTGATTTTGTGTTGTACATGTAAATACTTTTTATTGCTCGTATCACTGCTTTGTATCTTATTCTTTATTTTTTCTGATATAAAATTTCTTTTTGTTGTAATTCTTTTTTTTTTTTTTTTTCAAATCCTTAAATTTTTAATTTTAATTGTTCACCCCTATGAAATATTTTATTATTTTTCCTGAAAGTAAAAATGACATAAACTTGTTTTCTCATTACTTCAAATTATTATATAGTTAAGTTATAAACAAAATTTGTTAATGAGAATAATGAATGAAATTGGTGCACACATAAGCCGAATTGACAGCAGGGTGACTTTTTTGTACCTCCTGTCGACAACTTTTGGGTGACGAGTCACCGTGTCTCTACTTTTATATGGGAGTACGCCAATATCGATTCATAAATTTTTGTGTTTGGTGTGGCATTATTAAAGGCAGCTATTTATTAGCATTTTGTTCATGTTATTAGTATCTGAAATGACGTTATTATGCAACTGTCAATGGATCAACATAACTCCTATTTGGGGCGGAAAAAGTAAATTGAAATTGTCGTTTAAAATATCATTTTAAAAATAAAGTAAATGCTTTATTTAGAATTGTTATACGTATTTATTTGCTTTTTAATTATTGTTTAAGTTATTTTGGACTGATTCGATATATTTTTTAATTAAATCAGGCAGTTGTAATATTAACATGGCCAGGGACTGTATAGATAACCACTAACAGGAACACACAGCAGATAAACAGCTATGACTGTGACTTTTACTTGTTGGAGAAAACGGCGAAAAGGTAACAATATCGAGTATAAACGTGAAGGTTTTGATATTAAAGCGTAGGTAAACTGGCAGGTAATTAAATACGTAAGTGGAAGTAAAAGGACAGTGTTATTTTTGGTTTAATTAGGTGAAAATTGTGCGTTTTTTTATCGGTTTATTTCAATACTATAATAAAAAAAAAATTTCATCACAGTGTATACTCAGTATATTACGCAAATGTATTGACTCAGGCACTTGAAGCGGTCGTACGGAAGCGATGTGAAAAACTCACGAAGTCTTGTTTTGCAAGATAATGCGCCTGTCCACACAGCGCGGGTTTCGAGACAGGCCTTAAAAGACACAGGTTTTTCAACGATAGACCACCCACCCTACAGCCTACACTTGGCCTCGAGCGATTTTTTCCATTTTTCTAATTCTTTTCTTCCTTTCACTCGATGCCTTTGGCCGCGAACTTATCAGCCGCACATTTAAGAAAACAAAAAAATCCGGTGAATTTATATGATAATTATACCGCGATTAAACATGACAGAAGTAGTTTTCCGCCTGAAATTTAAGCAAGTCAATCAATTCACACCTTCTGTCATAATTAGGAAGTTCACCAAATATATTTAATTTAATAGCATACTCGTATCTCGTGAAGTTTTTTTATCTTCCAGTCTAAGCTGATGAATACCATGTGGTGAATACCAAATGATGGATGTATTGTACATTTTAAGTAAGGTCTGACCAACGAGCTTTAAGGTTTTAAGGCTAGAGATGTCAAACCATCGATCTGTACCACTTGACGTTTGAATTGGTTCAGTCAATCAAAGGCTTTTTTTAAATCTGTATAGAGTACATCAACTTGTAAACGATTCTCAAAACTATTAAAAATATATTTAGTTAATAAGGTTATATTTATTCTACTTGACCTATCCGGAACAAATTATAAATGATTTTATTGTATTTTGATAAGAATTCTTACCAAATACATGGTGTCTATTCTTAAAGTGATAAAAAGGCTATAACTTTTAAATCGTAAAAGATATCATCCATAAACTTATACGGCGGGCTTAACGAAACAGGTTTGTTTCCCTACCGAACGGAGAAAAAAAACAGTTCTTACACCTAGGATGAAAAAAAAAAAAAATGTCTAGAATGGGTACGTGAAAGGAAGAATTGGATCTGAGATGTCTGGCAAAAGGTCAGATTTTCAGATGAGTCCACATTCAACCTGGAATTTTCAGATGAAAAGACCACAGTTCAACATCGAATGTGTAGATGCTCGTCCAAAAAGGAGCAAAGGTCATGGTTTGGGGAATCATAATTGCCGGTGGAGTTGGCACTCTTTTGATAGTGGATAGATCCATAAATGCTGTAAAATACAAAGAGGTCGTAGAAAATGGAGTGGTTAAAACATTATGTTTTCCTGAAATCGAGTCAGCTTGATGACCTAAGATGGTTGAACTATGGATACTGCAATACTTACGTATTTTAGAAAACATATATTGTGTTGCTCACCTATTGTTTGTTTCCATGAAATTAAAAAACAAACAGAAAATTTACAATCCGCTTGGAACAGATTGTATGATACCCTATTCCCCATGTTCTAGCCCATCCCTAATGAAGTAGATATGGCGTTGTGAAATTTTCCAATCAATTATATGTAAATACTTTCCTACATTTTTAAGTGATTAGATTACAAAAATGTCCGTATCGACTTTTTCTTCACCAGCGTAAATAGCTTTAAAAAACAAACTCGAGGTTTTAATAAAAATGGTCCAAAGAGAGGGCTTGACCCTATAAATCGTATGGAGAAATGACAGAGAATATCAGTGTTCAAATCTTTCACTGATTCCTTTCAATTTCTAGTAAGAATATTAAAAATATCGGTATGAAGAACCATATATGACTTTCATGTTACAAAACAATTTTTCAAAGCAAGGTTGGTCACTGGTTACGTAGATGACATTTATGTGCAGAATTTGAAGGAACAATGTTAGAAAATTATGCACATTTTTAAAACCCATCATTCAGCTGCACGAAATTTTACATGCTTTAGGTTCTCTTTATGGTCTACAACCTAATTCTTTAAAATGTATTTCTATTCAAATCAAAAATTCAAATCGGTGCATTTTTGCAGAAGTTATCGTTAAAAAAAACATGGTTATATTAACAAAACCGCTAATCCGACTAGTACCAAAATTAATGGGCTGGATTCCTTATTAGAACAATTACTATGAAAGAGGAATCTTTGAAACTCGATATTTGCATAAAATATTGTGCGCAAAAAAAACGGCTGCTACGATTAGCCAAATTAACGGTATTTTCAAAACCTTTTGGTAAGCAATTCTCGTATATTGGTATGGAAATCAATACATAACTTTCTTGCAATAATTTTGAAAACAATATTTGATGTGCAAATTTTCAGAGTAATTTATCAGAAAGTTACTAGTTACGTATGTAGGTTGTGGTTATAGGTATGTAGGTACTTAATGTGCAAAATCTAAGAAGAACAATGATACGGAATTGTGTACATTTCCAAAACCATTCATACCAAATCAGTAGATCCTAGTTTAGGTAATCATTTTCAAAAAAGAATCTTTCAAATCGATGAATTTTTGCAGAAGTTATCATGAAGGAAAAAACATGCCAAAATTAAATTTATTTTAAAAACGGCTAATAAGACTGTCAACAAAAACAATAGTGGTCAGCTTACTATTAGGGCAATTGTTATGTAAGGGGAATCCTTGAAATCGGTACCTTTTTGCATTTCATTGGGCGCAAAAAGAAAAAAAAAAGCTAGTTATCCAAAAATTAACTGTATTTTCAAAGCTGCTAGTCCGATAGACAACATAATCAACAACCTCTGAGCAGCAGGTTTATTAGCATTCTCCGAAAAGAATCATTTAAATACGAGTAGGTGCATTTTTGCACAAGTTATCGTGAACGCAAACACAACACGGTGAAATTTTACAAACTTGACTGTATTTTGGACACGTCAAAAATGTGATTGTGGCTGAGTGAACAAGTTACTTCAAAGCTAGTTTTGTTAATAAAAAAAAAACCTCAGGGACGTTGTAATAGAAAAAGGATACCACACTCGCTAGTACAAATTTTTAAAAAATAAGCTCAAAATGACTGTACCTGCAATTTTTTGGTGTACGTACGTACATTTATGGAGTAAATATCATTTAAGTTTTTTTTTTTTTTACTGCTTGCTTTTATAATGAACTATTTATTAAAAATATACATATGTATGTATGTGCCTATACCTATGTACATATATGTATGTACATATATGTACAAATTCCGGCACCTGTTAATTTAAATATTTTTTTAAGTATGACTTGAACAACAAAATAATTAGTTGTGTCAAATTAAAGAACCTCTTAATACGAATACTTGACTTACTAAACCATCAGTTTTTCGCAATGGCTTAATTCATCCATAAAATAAAACACATTGTTGATCATTAATATTCAGTCAACCAATATTGTATGCATGTATACAGTTCCAGAACAAATAAACCAAGACCTTCCACAATATGTTTTTAGATGTTTCGGCCATTCAGACCTATTGCAGCATGATTACTAAACACAACGTTCACTCTTAGCGGGAAATATACATTTATCAATGTGTTTGTGCCTTCTCCCCATATTTCTTGCTCAAACACATATTAAAAAAAGCTTTTTGTTATTAACGTGTTCTACGGCTGTAACCACTCCCACATGAAATGTTTAATGTAGGTGAATAACGGAACAGTATGCGTTCACACAATACATTTTAACTTTAGTATATGTAAAAGCTCTTAGCGTTCCCCATGCGCTGAACCCGCAAATCGAGTTATGTAGAAGTACACTGTATTTTTAGCCTGTTATTACTTACTCATAGCTGTCATTCGTCTGTTATGAAAGTGCATTGATTTGATATATGTATGTATATACACTTACCCATACATGTCAATTTGCTGAAAACCAATGCATATTACAATAGCCACAGCCAGACAAGCTTCATAAAACTAATTGTAACTAGGTCAGGGTGCATACCCATCATCTCTGCGTGCGCTGGTGGGGTAATGCGTTGTCAGCAACACATAAAAACGAACGATGGCAAAATATTTCTCTGTTTACAAAATAAGTATATAATGGAAGTAGTACAGGGTTATTGAGCGACCTATTAGCATACTTTTAACAATGACGGTTTTCATTGAGTTAAGGTTAACATATGCATAATGTTAAAATACGCAATCTAACAGTGACGCAATTTTCTAAAATTAAGTTATAAAGAACTCAATATTCACTGGTATTAAAATACATTTATAAATTTCAATTCAACGCTAGGAATAAGGGAGAGATAGAAACAATACATAAACATTCATACATAGTAGGTACGTACTCAGTTACAAAATTCATAATTAGTCCTAATATTGTCTTAAGAGGGACGTTATATTGTTTAGCATGGGTAAATTGTAGATGTAGATTGACAAGTAATAATATGACTATAATATATGATAGTACAATCCGCTTCAAGGGACCAACAAAATCAGTGCATTATAACCGGATAACCGAATTGGGTTGCGATTGAGTAAACGCATAGAGTAATTACGTACATACACATGTATGTAAGTAGAAGCGAATTTTTATTTTAAGTGGGTAAATAATACATAGGTGGCCTTTACATATAAAGTAGACTATATATGGTGTTAAAAAAAAAATAAACACCCTGTTTAATTTGGAAACGGAGAAAATCAGTTATGAGCTAAGTGTAGAGAATGGAGGGGGACGTTTTTGGTGACCTTGAATGTATCTGATTTTGAGTATACGAAGAAAACTTTTTTTTTTTAAGTTCATGGAAAAATAATTAACTTTTTCATATTGGTATTTTTTTTTTATAAACTTTACCGTTTTGATACCATAATTTTCTCGGAAACGGTTGAAGACAGGAGAAAAATACCTACGAGCAATGTTGTAGGGAGCATAAGGAGAAGTTGGTTGGTTTAAGGGTGATATTAAATGTTTTGGTTTTAAGGATATGGACCAAACTTATCTTATTTTGCATTTCAGTGCGCACTTTTGAAAATGTCGATGTGTTGAACGGAAATAATTTTCGGTATTACGAAATTTCTTTAAAAATTCAACTGATTTCGAGATATCGAAGAATAATAGAAGTAAGTATTTACTAATTTGTTACATTCTAGACGTTTTGACTATTTTTAACTATATGTGATCTCACATGTTGCTAATTATTTTCCATCTGTCCACCTTCTTCTCTTTGATCATAAAAATCAAACGGTATAAGTTTGTCTCTTCCGATTCTCAAATAAAATAAATAACTGTTCCTTATTTGCAAATCACTCAGATTTGAAATTGAAAGAAAATGGTTAAAATATTTTTTTTTATAGTTACATATCAGTCAATAATATAAGAAACTTGGTATGCAATAACCCTGCATATGTAGGTCAAATATTGTTTATATATTAATTATAATCAATATTATAATATTTAAAATACATACCCGTGCAGGGACGGGTTAAGAATATCACTGCAGCGCCCCCCACAAATACATAGCGCTTGTCGTAGAAGGCGACTAAGGGGAAATCACATCTAGACAATTTTTAAAATATCCAGGTGAGCCTAGCGACACATACATATATCACCTTAAAACTGTCCCGCAAGTGTGCATGCGAATCCGTGGGTTGACACGACTATAAATCACCGGTATTGCAAAAGTAAGATCAAACATAAATCAAAAAATCAGGAACATGCACGTGTCAAAACCGAAAAAACGCTTAAACCCTAGCATTATGGAAAAGTACACTAAAAAGAAAAGCACTACCCCGCCATGCACTACCAATGCTACGCATGGCTGTGATCCTGGGACGAGCAGAAATGCTCG
Source organism: Pocota personata (assembly GCA_963082735.1). Taxonomy (NCBI): domain Eukaryota; kingdom Metazoa; phylum Arthropoda; class Insecta; order Diptera; family Syrphidae; genus Pocota; species Pocota personata. The sequence goes on along the minus strand of OY720431.1, from coordinate 108,235,508 downwards.
GGTCAAAGCTAATCGGTTTCCGGGGGATAGCAAAATAATGCAACGGCTTAGGCGTAACCTAAGAGTCGCGAGTTGGAACCTTGGAAGTATGAAAGGTCGCAGCTACGAGCTTGAAGAAATGATGATTAGAAGGCGAGTGGAGATCTTGTGTGTACAAGAAACGAAATGGCGAAACACCGGGAATCGGGCGCGTTTCTTGGACGTTAAGACAAAAGCTTACAAGATGTTCTACTATGGATCTTGACCATTTCAAAATCCAGTGACCGTTTGATGTCTCTCAAATTGGTGATACAGGGTGAGGTCTGGAATATTGTAAGCGCATATGCTCCCCAAGTCGGATGCGAACAGAGAGAAAAAGATGCATTCTGGCTGGATTTTCACAACATCATCAAAAACATCCCAAAGGAAGAGCTTTTGTTTGTTGGCGGAGATTTGAACAGACATATCGGGAAAACAAATGAAGACTATGAAGACTGCCATGGAGGACTGGGGTACGGCACCAGGAATTCTCCAGGTGAAGACATCCTAAGCATGTGCAAGTCATACGGTCTTATCGTGCTAAATACCATGTTCGTCAAACAAAGCCGGCACCTGATCACTTACAGCAGTGGTGGAAATGAAACACAGATTGACTTCCATTTGGTAGCCAGTTTCATGAAGCCCAGGGTTAAAGATTGCAAAGTGATCCTAGGAGAGGCGATCGCTCAGCAACACCGTCTCCTCCTGACAGAAATTTTTATGGAGACGGGGAAGAAAACAAATAAGCAAACAAAGGTGGCTGAGAAAATCAATTGGTACAAGCTGGACAAAGGAGAAGACGAAGTTTTTATTACCAACATGTCAAATTACCTCTTTACCATCATCGATGAGGTTGTTAATGAGGAGTGCAGAGCACAAGATATGTGGGATTCCCTACAGCGATCTTGCTTGGAGAGAGCCAAATCACTGCTTGGAACGTCGAAAGGCCCCTGCCAACACGCCAAAGAAACATGGTTGTGGACAGATGAAGCTAAAGTAGTGATACGGGAAAAGAAAAAGGCTTTCAAGGCTTGGTCAAAGTGCTCTTCTAATAATAGAGATGAAAAAGCTCGCCTTGAAGTGATATATAGATGTTGCAAAGGTCTCGCGAAGAAGTGTGCCCAATTACAAGCAAAAAGTATGGAAGGCCTCTATCGGGAGTTGGAGGAAATATCGTCTTCGGCGTCTGATAGGAACCAGGCTATCCAGGAGCTTCGACAAAACAACTTGAATAAGGGAGCAACTATCTTCAAAATAGCCGCCCAGAGAAGAAGAAATGCTCAGGAGGTTCGTTCCCCAAAGTTCATTAACAATGCTCAAGGCCAGCTTCTTGTGGAAGACGACAAAATTCTCCACAGATGGCGACAGTATTGTGAAAGACTTCTGAACGAACAGTTTCCCCGGCTATACTTTCCAAGAGCCGCTCTTAACCTTGACGAAATATCCGACATTACTGTCGAAGAAGTTAGCAATGCCGTCAAATACTCCAAAAAAAATGAAAAGCGGCCAGACGAGATACCCTCTGAGTTCTGGAAAAAGACATCGGGTCCAGATGGCTCATGATTCTTATCTCCAAACTTATAAGCGGTGATCCAATGCCTAATCAGTGGAGGGAAAGTTATCTTCTTCCTTTGCACAAAGGGAAGGGTGATACGCGAAACTGCGATAACTACCGTTCTGTCAAGCTAATGTCACACACCATGAAGATCGTAACGTAAATCAACAACAGATGCAATCCAAAGTATAAGGATCATAATGGAAAAACATCGTGATTCCTTAAAGGACTTGCATATGGTGTTGGTTGATTTTGAAAAAGCCTTTGATAGACAACCAAGAGATCTCTTATGGGTGGCGCTAAGACAACGAAGAGTTCCAGAAACCTACGTGCGCATGATCATGGACATGTGTGAGGGAGCAAGGACAAGAGTAAGATGTCCCGCAGGAGTCACCGAAGAGTTCCCAATCAAAGTCGGTGTACACCAGGGAAGCGTCCTTAGTCCTTTGCTATTTATTGCAGTCCTTGATTATCTGCTTGAAGGAAAAATGACGGACCCCAAAGTGCATCAGTTATTCTTTGCTGACGATGGAGCTATCATAAGCGAAGATCAAATGGCCTTGCAACGAGCACTTGATGTATAGGTGGATGTTTTGGAGGGAAATGGGTATTAGTTCGAAAAAGACAGAGTATCTGTGCTGCCCGTTCTCTGATCCACACCGGCCTATTCCAGATATTTACTTGAATGGAAAAGTGCTTCCCAAGTGTGAAAAGTTCAAATATCTGTGATCTATGATCAATAGCGAAGCAACTTGTGATGATGACATCAACCATCGCGTAAGCGTAGGGTGGATGAAGTGGCGGGAAAACTCCGCTATCTTCTGTGATCGAAAAATCCTCCTAAGCTTTACTACACCGCAGTTGTACGTCCGGCGCTCACATACGGTTCACAATGCTGGACAATGTACAAAAAGTATGAGGGCAAATTAACGGCAGCTGAGATGAAGATGCTTCGCATGACAGCAGGAGTAACGAAGATTGATAGAATAAGAAGTTCAAAGATTCGAGGAAGCCTTCATGTAAAAGAACCCATCACAAGCAAGATAGAGCACGACCGGCTCAGTTGGTATTGTCATGTTCAAAGGAGAGATCTTTCGAACCCCGTCAAAAAGGCAATATCAATCAACGTTCCTACGCAATCGCGCAAAAAAGGCAGACCAAAAAACAAATGGATCACACAAATGCAAAAACACCAGCATTTGATTGGCCTCAGTGACGAAGTGATCCGAAACCGGGAAGCCTGCCGGTACTTTCTGAGGTCAAACCGGCAAACCCCACAAGCGGACCAGTAGGGATGCAGTAAAGTGGGAAGGTTGTGATCCTTCTACTCCGGATCATAACTTCGTCGTAAGAAGAAGAAGATAATATTTAAAATACTTATAATTAATTAAAATACTGGCTCAGTCACACCCTAGAAATAACAAATTTCCAAAAATCAGCCAACAGAATAAGTACCTACCATTATATGCATATATTAAAATACTGGCCCAGTCACACCCTAGAAATAGCAAATTTACAAAAATCAGCCAACAGATTAAGTACCTAACCTACCATTATATGCATATATAACCTTTTCCAAGCTGCACAAAAAGTTTCATCGCCAAATTAAAATTTCGGCTATCAATCTTAAAATAGAATATTTCAAATAAAAATTAAAAAAAAATTAAAACAAATTACAATTCGTAACCTAATGCGAGTGGCACTATGAATTTTCAATTTATATGCAATGATATCTTTCTACTCAGAGAATATTTTTCCGATTTTTGAAAGAAGTTTTATAAGAAAAACTTTTTCTTCTAAGTAAGCGGGCATGTTAACAAACAATTAAGTCTGCGCAAAGTTTGGATGTGTCACATAAATTCAGAAGAATACAAAAAGAGGTAGTACATGGAGTTTAAAGAAAGGACAAAATCCAAAAACTAGACTCTGTTGGCAGAGTCATATGCCAATGATTGAGGCATATCATCATGCGGCGTAACATCATGCGGCATATCATTTTAAAGACAAAGATTCATTTCAATTGAACACAGTAGTTATTATAGGTAGAAAGTAATCCTTAATCCACAGAAAATAATTTTTGCAATGAAAATAGGTTTGTAGTAATCATCGCTCAAGAACCTGAGCCAAAATATTTATTTATGTATTTAATCTTTATTATTTCAGACAAAATCTCTGATATATAAAGTGCGGAATAATTCCCAAATCGGTTTTGTTCATTTCTAAGACTTATTTGACAAATAACTTTGCTACTATGGGTGAAGAATACAACTTGTCTGGAACTTTAAGTTTTTGCTTTTGTATGTGTTTTTGCTTCCATCTATAAGGACTAGTACACATTGGTTTCAATTTCTGATGGAGGAAATCAAGAAAGCGAGTCTCTCAACTATGTTTGTCTGATTTTTGGCATAAATCGTCTTTAACTACCCCTAACCGATTTTGATTATGTTGGTTTTAACAACATGCTCCGTGGACTATTTATTTTTTTTTTTTAGTTTCGCAATAAGTACTGGAAACTCCCTTAAATAAATTAAACAAATTATCGTAACCTAGTGCGGCTAAAATTGCAAGTGCAGACGGTCTAGTCATTTAATTGTGGACTAGGTAACGTGGGTTAAATCAGTCGCGAACGAGCTCCTTCAGGTACCCTGGCAGGGCCTGTCGTAACTGCCTTATCGCAGTAGAACCGGCTATGCGACGGACATTTTCCATACCGGATTACTCGTAGTAATGATCAAACAATTTTTTAAAAAAAAAAAAAAAAGATAAAACTGACACCGGTTTTACTTTACAAACGGACGGTAGTACGGCGTTTAAGATCCTAGTACAGAAATCGTACAAACAAGACTCCGGGATCTGGTTGTAGCTCCGACTTACGACTCTTCGTTCACTCTAAACAGACGTATAAAAATCACCGCACAGCTAGCCGTATTCTAAAATTCCGGAGAATAAAAGAACTGTGAGGGTGAAAACCCAACTAGAATGGGCTAAGCTGATCATCAGTACCTAATCATGCAAGACTTGCCGTGACTCCACGTAAAAGCGACAGAGATTGCTAGAGGAATCCATGTCGGATTCCAAAAGACCTAAGGTGCACAACACCAATACATTCTCCAGGCCCTCTAACACTACATCTAGGTCATACAGTGAAATCCTGATAAATAAAAGTGACATCGATGGGACAATCACAAACTGCCGACTGACTTCCTAGATATTATGAAGCAAAATCCCGGCCATGTTAAGGTGATCGCTTGCACCTCTATTAGCTAGCGATTGTGTAAATTAGGGAAGGTATGGCCCGGTGCTAAGCCCGAAGTTGTAGCAAGGAAGGATATCCCATACAGACCGAGAACTCGAACCTGGATCTCAGCCGAACCCTCCAACATGGAGGAGCATAGAGGTTTTTATAGATGCGCGCTAATTGTGATAAATAAGGAATCTCTTGCTCTTTTGGCGAAGACCGAAGGTGTGATAAGTTATGGGTTCGACGCTATCACCTTGAAGGTATATAAAAAGGACGAGTTGGATGCAGACAATCTGCTCCCTCATCCTTCAGATTGCATCATAAGAAGTAAAGATCATGAAGCATTAATCTCCTTCTCACCCTTGGAAGATGATGACTCACAATCGTCGACTATACAGCCATCTCTAGTTACTAACAGTTCGCTGTCGGTCATGGATATGGATGACAATCCAAAGAATGCTCTTCAAGTGACGATGATCTTCTTGCTTCGTCCCCAGACTCGGGCGGCAAGAATAATACCGTGGTGGAGGTTTATCTACGTGATTGTAACAATGATGTTGCAGTTAGTTCAGATTAAACTTCACCACTCAAAAAGGTCTTTTACCGGCCTTATTCTCCGTCTTTTCAAAGATAGAGAAGATATTATCTTGATCCAAGAACCTTGGGTTGTTAACAACTTGGTATGTGGACTCAAGACTCCTGGACACTATTCATTCTAATTCAAATAAAGGTAAACCTAGATAATACCGGTAAAGAGTAATCTCAAGGTAATTTTACTTTCTATTACAGTGATTGGGATATAACGGCAGCGTTGATAGAAAAAGACAAGGGTTCTTGGTTGGTTGGTTGGTTGGTCTAAGAGGGTGAGCTTATGCTCTCCACTTAGGCCTCCACTAGGCCCGTTGTGTTCCCCTCGTCTGCCGAGCTGTAGGAAAAGTAATGTAATGTGGGAATTAAGTGATGAGAGAAGATGTATGTATTGGGATCATGGGAGTATCAAAAAGGAGATTATGTCATATAGTGATCAGGAAATCGTCTTGTTCGTCTAGCGAACTTCAATATATCACCGATTACTTACTGACGTGTGTTAGATTCGGTATCCTTGGGGATACCAGTATTTTCAGTCTTAACCTCGCTGTTGCAGGGCAGTGGCAGAGGAAGTGTTCTATATCTTCCTCCTCCTCCTCATAGTTGGCATGCTTCAGCTAACCCGAGTCTGAACGAGTGTTTATTGAGATTGTGTGCTCTGTTAAAAGTCCCACCAATGCTCTTAACTGTGTTCTGCTTAAGTTGAAAGCTCTTTCAGCTGTGTTGTTACTCGGTTCTGTTACCTCTGATCTGGCCACATTACACGTGCCTAGATTCGTCCAGTAGTTATTGAACTTCTGTCTAATCTTCTCATTGATTATCATTTTAATAGTTGTCAGAGGGTTCCCTATTGTCTTTTCAGGATTTAGTTCTATGGTACTCGCTCATTTCCTTGCCAGTTCATCTGCCATTCCATTTCCCGGTACACCTACATACCCCGGTATTGCGCCTGGCAAATAAGTTCAATTTAATTTTGCAATCCCTTACTAGTCGTGATTTAGACATGGGGTTTTTGTTACCGGGAATTATCACTACCCTTCTACTCTAAACTATGTCGGTGATAAAATGAAGTGCCAACTTTAAACGGGCTATCCCGGCTTATGAGAGAACGACGAAGGAGTTCCCTCTGTTTCGGCTAGCCACCAAATGTCCATACTGACGTTGCACGTTGTACAGGACCTCATTGGGATAGAATTTTATTTACTGGGACTCTGGTGTTCTGTATAGATGAAGGCAAGCCCGAAGGCAAGCGGTCTCAAATACCCGAATCTTTTCCAACTAGCTTGCTCCCACGTTGAACCACACGGGACATACATATACGAGCATGGGCCGAATGAAGGCCATGTAGCAGATTAGCTTTACCCTTGCATGGAGTTGCTTGCTATAAAAAATCTCTTTGTAAGGGCAAAAGCACCTTTGGCTCTGGCCAGAGCAGCATCTATATGTTTGTTAAAATATAGTTATTGGTCTAACCAAAGCCCCAGGTATCTGACTACACTTCGACTCGCAAGTGGCTGTCCGTGCTGTCCAACGATTGAGAACTTTCGCCAATTCTCTCTGGTATCCCTAGAGGCCCCAGACAACGGTGTCCTAAAAAGAATGGTTTCCGATTTGTGGAAGTTGATCTTCAACTTCCAGTCGTCGCAATATCGCTGAATTTTATCGAAGTCACGTTGCAAGAGAATTGCAATGACCTCGATTTTTGGTCCTAATTAAGTCGTCTGCATACGCTATGGCATGGTGAAGTGATCCTATGAGATCGCTCGTGTAAATGTTGAAAAAGATCGGTGAATTAACCGCACCTTGTTGCAGACCGTTTTTAATTAGAAATGTTCAATCAGAAGTCACATTGCCATTTTTGACAATGAACTGTCTACTGGTGAGCATGTTATAAAGTATGTACAGCAGTGGTTTGCTTATGCCCAGCCTGCTCAGCTTGTAGAAGAGTCCCTCTAACTACACGGTGTCGAAGGCCTTCTCCAAGTCAAACAGGCAGGCACCCGTGCATTGGTTCTTGCTTTTGTTCCATTGGATATCCGATACCGGTTTAGACGCGGCATGTGTTGTATCATGCCACGCCTGAAAACTGGATTGATTATCCGATATTATATTATTGTTCTCAGTCTACTTAAACAGGGCTCTATGGATTACTTTTCGAAGGAAATGATGTTCGGAAGGAGACTTATCGACCGGAGATTCAATCCGGCATGTAGGTGTCGTTACCCCTTTTGGGGATGGGTTGTATCACTGTTGTTTTCCAATGCGCTGGATAATATGCATTATTCAGCGCATTATTAAACAGAGTGGTGTAAATGTCCACCGCTTCTAGAGGGACATGTCGAAGAACAATGTTCGACACTCCGTCGATTCCCATAGATTTCTTCCTTCTCAATGATTCGAAGATCGCTAGGAGCTTCACCTTTGATATGTACGAGGGCGGCGGTGTCTTCTACGAGTATTTAGTTTGCTTTCATAATTGGAAGGACTTCTGCTTGGAACACGGTTACAAATGGTTCTAGGTGAATAGCAAGTTCAATCGGTTGGTTAGCACAGAAGATGCCAGCCCCTGATTACCCTGATATTTTAGAGCCGTCTGTATATACCTACTCGTATGACTCGTTGGAGTTTCTTGTCGACCTTCCGTTCGTCCAAGATTCTCTTGTGGGGGAAATTGTTTTGAAGTTGTTGGTGAACGTATAAGATTTTTCAACATCAGTAGGACAATCGATGATTGATCTCTTATCATTTTGGTGATTTTCCGATGCCTCGTGTTAGAACCTTTGCTGAAAAGGTCGGTGATTCTAAGCCTTGCGGCTGAAAGACCGGAAATCTTCTTCGCTTCGAGGTGCACTGGTAGGATGTTTAAGATCGCTTCTATGGCCGCTGATGGTGTTGAGAATTGTGCTCCTGTAATGCCCAAGCAGGCCATACGTTGCACCTTTGTTAACAAGTTTCTTCCGTATTTTTTATTTGTCACTGGCCACCATACAACTACTCCCTAGAAGAAGATAGTTTTTATTACGCATTCGAATGTACATCCAGTGGACCTATTTCGGTTTCAGGCCCCATGGCCCTCCTGCATATCCAATATGCCCTTTTAACTTTGGTAACTCTTTCTTCCAGGTTCTTTCTCCCGGTCGATTTATCGTCCAATATCATGCTCAGGTACTTGACGCTGTCGCGGGTTGCAGTGATGCTCCTCCAAGTTATGGAATGTGAAAGTCAATAGTTTTGGTTTTCTTTGTGAAGAGAACCAGTTCCGTTTTATTTGAAGTTATTTCTAGTCCACTCTCCTTCGCCCATTTCATTATGATTCGTAGGGCGTTTTGCATAAGCTTTCCTATGATGTCCAGGCGCCTACCTCTTATCCAAACAGCTAAATCATCTGCGTACGCTACGCATTTTGTACAGTTCCATCTAGTGCTTTTAGACGGTTGTCCATTGTGAGCACCCACAAAAAAGAAGGTATAATCCCCCTCTGTGGTGTTCCCGTACGAACTGTACCCCTTTTTGTTTCGTCTCCCAGTGAAGCTGTGATGATGCCGTTTGATAGCATGTGTTCTAGCCAATTGTTTATTATTTGATTTTTACAGTATATCGAAAGTGCATCCACATTTTTTTTTGTGTTTTAACATTATTGAATGCCCCTTCGATATATGGAAAAATGCCTACGACTGATTCCTTCATTTCAAACGCATCTTCTATTGTGGATACAACCTGGTGTAGTGCCGTCTCAACTGATTTCCCTTTGAGGATTGCGTGTTAATTGAGGCACAGCCGCGGGTTTGTAATCTGTGTTTTGATATAGTTATCACAGATTCTCTCCATTGATTTTAGTAGGAATGATGTTAGACTAATAAGTCTATAACCCTTCGCCGTCGATAAATCTTTCCCGGGTTTTGGTAGAAACACCACTCTCACCTCTTGCCATTGTGTTGGCGTGTATAAAGATATTAACCAGGGTTTTCTTTAGGATGTCTAATTCTATCCCTTTTTGTAAAAAGATGGGAAATATTCCGTCCATACTTGGTGATTCATATGGTGCAAATGAGTCACTATATCTGCATCAACTAGGTTGTCAGCATCTTCCCATTTAGTTTGAGCAAGAGTAAGCCCACACTTGGAAGGTTTGGCTGACTCATTGAAACAGTTTGGGAAGTGTGCGCACATCAGTATTTCCAAGATATCGGCTGCGGTTGCCTGGTTGGTGCTCGCCTGTAGAAGCTGATAACTTAGTGGTTCCTTGGACAGGATCTTCTTTAATCGCGCTACTTCATTGTTGTCGCATACGTTGGTACAGAATCTTTCCCATGATTCCCTTTCGCATCCCTGGTGAGCTTCTTGTAGCTACTTTTACTTTCTTTATAAGATTCCCAGTCTGCTCCTTCGTTTGTTCTTAAAGCTTTGTTTAGGCGTTGCTTAGCAACCCTCCTTGTTTCGTGGAGGTCGCCGTTCCCCCATTTTTCTTAGCGCTTCTAGGTACCGGTTTCAGAGGACAGGCGGCCTCAAAGAATTATATGATGCACTTCTGTAGTTTAAGGACTTCTTTGTTTAATTGGTTTATCTCAGTACAGCTGTTAACCTGAGTTGGTGATAGCCTTGCCTGAAGATTTCTTGCAAAGATGGACCAATCTGGTTTCCTAGGGTTCCTAATCATTATTTTGAGTTTGGGATCAATTCCAATGTCAAAACACAAGCACCTGTGGTCCGAAAAAGAGATCTCACTACTGATATTCCAGTTGGACACCAGATGTATAGACATAGGTCATCACATAAGACTATATCCAATACCTCCCTTCTATTTTTATTTATGAAGGTTGGTGTACAGCCCTCGTTTATGGTAATTAAATTTTCAATATATAAAAAATCGGCCAAGCTCTCACCACTTTTGTTAATGTTTGTGCTTCCCCAGTTAATGTGGTGGGCGTTAGCGCCCATTCCCACTATAAGACCCTTCTGTAGAAACCTGGTCCAGGTGACGTATTTCTTTTGCTCCTCGCTAGGTGGAAGTTGCGGGGAGTCATAGGGGAGATAGCAAGAGGCCAAAATGATTTGGTTGGTCTCAACGTTTCTCACCTTATATTCGAGGCTCGTTGCTGTTAAATCGCCTGTACTGATCTGCGGGATAAAGAAGATATTAATATTCTTTTTCGCCACAATACAGGTTCTACACTTACTGTTTCCGTTGTCTGCAGTCACTTTCAGTTTGTTCCCCCATCCTGTTGCCTTATTATTCAGGCAATAAAGTTCCTGGATGAAGGCGATATCAGCCTTTCCTGCTGAGAGGGAGGCTCACAGGTTGGCAGTTGCCGCCCTACTGTGGTGAAGGCTTGCTTGAATTACCTTCATTTAACCTCTCATGGAATGAAGGGATCACGAAGCTAACTTGATGAAAGCCGCAAAGTGCTTTATCGCCTTGTAGAACAAGTGACCCCAGGGATTCCTCGTCAATCGGTACCACGATCAGTTGACCTTTGCTTGCCTGTTTCTTTGCGTGGTAGAGTTTCCACTTAAGGTGTTTATTCTGCAGCTTCATCCGCGCAAACAGCGTTGCAGGTTCCTCTACTACCCCTGGATCCAAACGGACACCCTGGTTAGTCGTCCCTCTTCGGGTAGGGGATAAAATATACCCGAGATAGGCATGCTTGTCGTAAGAGGCGACTAAAATCCAATCTCCGTATACCGAGCGTATAGTGTATACAAAATATGCAATGAACAAAACGAAAAGATACATTACCCCAGGTGGCAGTCCAGCTTTACTGGAAAATCCACACTCTTCGGAGGTCGGCTCTACGGATTCTGGGGAGGGCCGCTTATTGCAATCCAATGACCCTTTTTCAAGAAGTTCAAGGGTATCTCGATCTCCTCCACCAAGATCGAATAACTCCGGGAATAGAAGTCCACCGGAAGCGCCAGCGCGAAATTCAGGACTCAGCGAAATATAACAACTTTGACGAAGAAAATAAAATACTCCGTAGGAAGCTTAACGAAATGGATCTACTCTATCAAGAGCTCAAGAAAGAAATAGAATTATTAAAAGAAGAAAATAAGGTCCTAAAGAGCTCACGTATAGAGGAAGAACGCCAATGTACTCCAGCACGCCAATGTACTCCAGCACGCTTAGCTAGTCGGGAATATCACACCGACGAAGAAGAGCTAGCACGCGAAACGTGTCGGGTAACAAAGAAGACACCTAGTAAGAAACGGAGAGCCAGCTCTTCGCCCGAAGTCGAGTACCTAAAAGAAAAAGAGAAAGAAGAGCACAAAGAACCGCAAGAAAAGCAATCTTGAGCGCAATCTCGTCCACCCCCACCAATTAACATCGTCGGGTTAACGGAATTTAATAAGTTGCAAAGCCTTCTTAAAGGAACTTTAACATCGAAATATAAGGTCACGTCTTTGAGGGACAATGCGTGGAAAATTAATGTCGATGAATACGACGACTACCAAGCTGTGTCCCAAAAGTTAAATACCGAAAAAATTGAGTGGTATACTTTCGAAATCAAGTCAGAAAGGCCACATCGTGTTGTTGCAAGGGACTCCACCCGTCATGCACCAAAGAAGAGATTATGACTGACCATCAAGACAAAGGCATTAAAATTCTTGATGCCGTTAATATCAACAAAAAGGAGAAGCAACAAACGGAAATAGATAAAGACATCTTGGTAAGGCGTGGACTTCCGCTCTTTATGCTTTCCTTCGATAAGTCCGACAATATCGACGATATCTACCGAATTAGGACCATACTAAATATCGTAGTCAAAATCGAGCCAATGGGTAGAAATATAAGAATGATTCCGCAGTATAAACGTTGTCAAGGATTCAATCTTACGCAAATGTACTGCAAAAAAGAACCGCGATGTGTGAAATGCGCTGAAAATCACCTCTCCCAAGTTTGTGGAGTAAACAAACAAACCTCCGCAACCTGTGCTAATTGTAAGAGAAAGCACCCGAAAAAAATTATAGAGGATGTGAAGTAGCTAAAGAGTTACAAAAACGAAGAGATGCGCTCCTTAAGCCCCTAAATGCAAAATCAAAACCGCAAACTAAGCCAAAGCGTAAGGTCGCGGAGGAGAAAGAATGCAAATTAAAACTACCGGGTTCAGAGCGCAAAAAGGTGAGGGAAAGAATGACGAAAGAAAAGCCCTCGACCTCTAAAAGAAACGGTACAGAAAAGTTACCATTGGAAAAGCGACCGGGTAATGACCTTCGAACAGCAGGAGTGCAGACTTACGCTCAGGCCGCGGCATCCGAAATACCAAAAAATATTGAAATTTCGAAGGACCCTGTTTCTCATGTTTTTTCAGTTATTCTAGCGAAACTTGAAGAACAAAGCAAAATAAATAAAATTATTCTCGATAGGCTGGTTAAGCTCGAAAGTAATTCAGGGAAAACGCGTACTCCAACTAGAATATGAATGAAAAACGAATGTTAAAAACATGTACTTGGAATGCAAACAGACTTTTGCAAAAACTTGACAAATTGGAAATATTCTTGCGTGTAAAAGATATCGATATTTGCTTGATTTCTGAAACCCACGTAAAAAACGAATCTCATTTAAAATAAAAGGCTATAATGATTACCACGCTTGTCACCCTTCGGAAAAAGCGAGAGGCGGATCATCATTGTTTATTAAAGACTGCATCGAACAATCCGAAAACCTAAAGATCGAGCTTGAAACTTTGCAACTGTTCAAGATTCGAGTAATAAATAGTCAGCGTACCCTTAAAATCTCATCTATCTACTGCCCACCGCGTTCGGCGATTGAAAAAAGTGATTTTACTAACTCGTTTAAATTGCTGAAACCTAATTTCATTATTGGCGACGATTTTAATGCGAAACATACATTCTGGGGCTCAAGACACCTGATCGACCTTTTCGTCCTGAAAGGAATTTCTACCAACCACACTAAAGTTGAAGAGAGCTTTGATCTGTCGTCTGACCATTCCGCAGTTGTTTTGACATTGAGCGAAAAACTAGTCTATACCCTAGAGCCAGCGAGATTAATCAGTAGAACAACTAACTGGGAAGGCTTTAGGAACGAAATTGACGACACCCTACGAACTTGAGGTTGAAGTTGGTCGCTTCGTTGAGATCGTACAGCTCGCCTCTTGGAATAATACTCCCAATCCAAGGAAAACTCCGGACAAATACGGTCTACGATATCCTACGGAAATAAAAGAATTGGTCAAGGAAAAGAGAAAAGCGCGTAAGAAATGGCAACAGAGTCGTGCTCCGCAACATAAAGCACACTTGAATCACCTGTGCAATTCGTTGAAGAAGACTATAAAGCATTTTAAAAATCGTGCGATAGGCTCTTATCTTGAAAGCTTAACAGCGAAAAAAGATTACAATTATTCACTTTGGAAAGCTTGTAAAAGGCAGCAAAAAGGCCCAAGGTCCCCGCGCCGCCAATTAAATTAAATCACAATGAATGGGCAAGGGAAGATAAAGAAAAAGCGGACGTTTTTGCGGCCCACCTGGAAGACACCTTTAAACCGTACGATGGTCAAGTGTCTTATGACAATATCAATAGGCCGGATTTATCATCTGACGATTTAGCACTTACAAGTGCAACGCTAAGGGAACTCAAACATGAGATCGAGAATCTAAAACCTAAGAAAGCTACTGGTTATGACTTGATCACCGGAGAAATTCTCAAAGCTTTACCTAGAAAAGCATTGATTAAGCTTCTTCATATTGTAAATGCTGCGCTCAGATTAAAACACGTGCTTAACCAATGGAAAGTTGCGGAAGTTATAATGGCTTTAAAACCAGGAAAGCCGCCAAATGATGTAAAATCTTATAGATCAATTTCGCTACTTCCAGTTATATCCAAAATTTACGAGAGGATATTACTAAGGCGTCTCCAACCGGTTATAGAAGGAAATAATCTTATTCCTAACCACCAGTTTGGGTTCAGATGTAAGCATTCGACGACTGACCAGGTGCATAGAATTACTGACGTAATCGAGAAAGCACTTGAAGAGAAAAAGATATGCTCAAGCGTATTTCTTGACGTCTCGCAAGCCTTTGATAAGGTGTGGCATGGTGGCTTGAATTGCAAATTACGACAAGTTCTCCCTGTATGCCTATACGACATTCAAGAATCATATCTCGGGAATAGACTCTTCCGTGTTAGACATAGAAATTAATACTCGGAGCTCAAAGAAATTTCGGCCGGTGTACCGCAAGGAAGCGTTCTTGGGCCACTTCTCTATCTGTTATATACTCGAGATATACCGAAAGAAGATGGCACTATCCGCTATCCTAGCCGTAGGTAAAACAATCGAAGAAACGACTGCAAAACTTGAAAACGCACTGAATAAAGTAAATGAATGGACAAGGGACTGGCGGATCGCCCTCAACGAATCTAAACCTGTTCACATGAATTTCACTATAATGTCTTACCAATTTTTCTTAACTTGTCCCGAATACCTTTTGCAAACGAGGCCAAATACCTTGGAATGACAATCGACGCAAAACTGAAATGGAATTCGCACGTGAAAATGAAACGTAAAGAATTCGAAATCAAATATAGAGAAATGAACTGGTTGCTCGGAAAACACTCCCAGCTTAGTATTGAGAACAAACTGATTTTATACAAGCAAGTGCTAAAGCCGGTGTGAACCTACGGTATACAACTTTGGGGCTGTACCAAGAAAACAAACGCCAATATTTTACAAACTTTTCAAAATAAATTGCTAAGAGAAATAGTCCACGCACCGTGGTATACTAGATACCATGATATCCACAGGGATCTCAGAATTCCGACAATCGAAGCTGAAATTAGAAGCTTCGCGAGAAAGCTTAGAAACCGACTGCCCGATTAGTCAACAATACAATCCTAAAAATTCTGGCTGAAAGCAATTTATTGCGCCGACTATAAAGGACGAAGCCTTTCGACTGGCGAGATAGAAATCAACGATAGCGGAACATGCAGGATCTTTCAGTGGGAAGTAACCTTCCAAACGATTTTTTTTTTCATGATAGAAAAATTGCTTGATAAAGTCCTTCTTAGTTGCAGTATATAACAAATTAAATCGCAGGGTGGTGTTTCTTTAGTCGGTAAGAATCTGACACTACTATGAGCACGCACTTGCGTCTATGGAAGATATTTCACCAACCCTCGGAAAAAAAAACCCTGGTTAGTCTGGTCAGTAGAGGCATTATCCTGACAGCAGATGTGGTAGCGGCTACCTTTGAAACCTGCCCTCAGGAAATTCAGGGAAGTCGTCGGATTCTCGCAGAGCGTTTGATCCAGAGCAGCGTTGAGGGCTTTCTGGAAACGGTCCTGTAATTCCTCCGGTATCTTCCCATTCTCATTCTTCCTATTGTAGACCGCCATTCTATAAGTCCTCGTATAACGGGACGGCCTATTCGTGTTAATAGTTGGCTGTGACGCTAATGCTCATCCCTCCGCTTGGGGTAAGTCAGACATAAACGAAAGGCGTGAGTTACTTTTTGATTGTATGTATTTTAAGAACCAACCTCATTTTGTGCAACGTCGGTAATGAACCTACATTTATAATGAAAAACCGACATGAGGTCTTTAGAATAACCCTCGTCTCCGACAATATAAATGAGATGATTAAAAACTTGAAGGTATCTGGTGAACACTCTTTGTCTGACCACCGATACATTTAGTTTATTCTTGACGATAATCCTTTTAACCCATTGGCTTACACAATTATCCGTAAAACCAATTAGCTCAAACACAGGGAAACTTTAATGAAATTGGTTACCTCTGATACTCTATGGTCCCCTTGTAACACTCAAGAGCTTAATTGTATGTTTAAGGGCCTTACCCTGGCCCTCAATAAGCCAATGTCCATTTCCTGTCCTCTTGATAGACCTAGGGGTAAAAAAAGCCAGATTGGTGGATCTCAGATTTGGAACCGCTCAGAAAAAATTGTAGGAAACTTTTCAATAATGCTAAAAGCACGAGATACGCAACTGACTCGTATAGAGAATCCCTAAAAACTTATAAAAAAAAAGAATTGAGGAAGGCATAACGAAAGGCGTGACGCAGTTCTTAGAGATTATTTTGAGACAAAATAGGACAATCTTCTGAGGCGTCCAGGCCGAAAAAATCGACTATACTAATCCATTCATGTCCAGCTATTTACTAAAAACAGATTGTTCTTGGACAACCTCTAGTGCAGACACGTTGAACTTATTACTAGATACACATTTCCGAAGTAACCCCCAAGCCGACAACAATATTGACCCTAACAAGTCAAATGCAGTCTGATTACGTAAGATAAACTTCTTTTGACGCTACGTAACTTCAAACCATACAAATCCGCTGGACCAGATGGCATAACACGTGCCGAATTACAAATGACATCAAACATTACGAGTATTCTGCCAGGACTAATGTTAATTCTACAGATCTGTCTTAAACTGTTTCATATTTCGCAACTATGGAGAGAAGTTGATGTGGTTTTCATATCCATGGCTGGTAAATGTTCACATGTACATAAGTCCAAAAGACGTCAGTCCCATAAGTCTATCACCACTATTTCTAAAAACTCTAGAACGACTGATTGATATCCATATACGTGACAGTATTGACACACAACTATTGTCCGTGGCTCAACAAGGCTAAATCAGTGAACAAAATCGAGTATTCTCTGTATTATACACACAATCGTAGCTTTTATGGACATACAAGGAGCTTTTGTTTATCTGCGATAACAAATGCACTGTCAAATCTGATGGTGAATGGCTCACTTGGCGAGTGGATGAATTTGCTTATTACTAGTCGGATTATCAACTCAATGCTGGACGGGACATCTGTTAGAAGATTTGTCAGTAGGGGTACCCCACAAGGTGGTGTACTATTCCGACTTCTTTGGAATTTGGTGGTTAATGAACTATTAATAATCCTAGAGGCTGAGGGGTGCCAGGTTATAACCTATGGCGATGACGTTGCTATAGCAGTCTTTGGTAAACACCTCATTACCTTAAAATAACTCTTACAAAATACTTTAAATAAGCACATCTCGGTATCGTTCAGGAGTGAACCTCCATAAAACTGAACTAGTCTTCTTCCCTCGATCCCTTAATTAGCTTAACATTCTATAACGAAGCAAAAGATCGTTTTTTGGATAGAAAACTAAGCCGGAAACCCATCATACAAGAAAGAGTAAGGAAAGCCACTGTCACACTTTTATCTTTAAAAAAAGCTATTGGAATCAAATGGGGCGTACAACTCAGAATAATTCACGAGCTCTACATCTCGGTCATAAGACGGGTCCTCATGTACGGAGTGGTTGTCTAATGGATTGCCTTGGATAAGGCCATACCATAAGAAGATAAGAAAAGCCAACGTTCAGCTTTTCTGTGCATTAGCCGAGCACTGCGAACGATACCTTCTGCAGCACTGGATACTTTATTTCATCAGACATCCCTCTAAATTTTTGATAGGCTAATGGCAGCTAGTTCAGCTATTCGTCTTAAAGCTATTTCACATTGGCCAGCGAATTATATGGCCACGCCTCCATTTTAAACAACTTCAAAATCTTCCCTGAAAACTTTGATTACACCATACCCAAGCTAAATTTTAATTGATTTTTTAAATTTTGAAAAATTCTGGGAAGAAGATGGATTAACGGATGATAAGTCGATACATTTTTACACCGACGGTGCCAGGCAGCAATCAAGTGTTTGGAATCCTCCTCACTAAATTCAAAAATAGCTCGATTGCTGATCGTCTCTTATATAGATGGCGGAGCAGTTCAATATTCACCTATGTTGGGTGCCAGGGACATTCCAGGGAATTCTAAGGCCGACGAACTTGCTAGACATGCAACAACAATACCCATTCTACCAGGCAACAGTTCACTAGATATACCGATCGCTACATGCAAACACAAACTAAATTTAAAGCTAGATGCATGTTGACGACGGACAAAGATTGGTGTCTGGAACATAAAAACCGTCCTTGACTCAAGGAAGGAGAGTCATCAAAACACCAGACTCCTCCAACTTAAGAATGACTTTATGCGGTACAAACTGCATATCTTGGATCGATTTTGGTCAGATCCAATAACCGTCACGTAACACTATCCTGTTTTTCTCGGGAATACGGAAGTGGACACGAGTCTGGCATAAGGTTGCTTCTGTCACCAAACGCACACAAAGCTTTAATTTCCTGGAAGTCTTTTAGTGACCAGATTATGGCGGCCAGATTTAGAGTAAGGAGGCTCATATCATCCAGTGTTACACTTTGGCAAATGAAGCGACTGAGAAAGAAAAAGACAACTTTTACAACAGGTTAAATGCCACCTACAATGAAACACCAAATGGAGACATCGTCATCGTGATGGGGGACTGCCAAAATAGGCGATGACAACCTAGCGTTCAAGCACGTTATGGGCAAACATGGTCTGGGTGAACGTTATGACAATGAGGAACGATTTGTTGATTTCTGCAACGCCAATCACCTTGTTATTGGCGACAATATGTACGAGCATAATACTTCTCACAAAATCAGTTCCTGCCAAATTGTACATAGCTTCACCGAAAAATCTCGTTAGATCTTCTGCACCCACTTATAAATAAGACTTGGGAGACTGAGACCTTCCCTGACGAGTGGCAGAATAAAATGATTCCAAAGAAAGATAACTTAACTGAATGGGAGGTAATATTGTCTCCTCAGACAAGAGCAGTACTGAATTGGATGTATCCAACTGAATTAAAAAAGTCTGCTTTTGGTATACTCTCGAATATTTGGAGGAGCAGCGCAATCAGCTTAAACACCAAGCTCCGTCTTTCCGCTCAAATGTGGAGTCAGTACTGTTATATGGAAGCAGCACTTGGAAGGTAAACACCGTTGTCACAAGAAAGCTGCAAGCTTTTGTTAATCGTTGTCTCAGGAACATATTGCGATTGTTCTGGCAAAATCGTATCTCAAATGAACAGCTGTATAAGAGAACGGGCCAGGAGCGTATAGATGCGATTATTCAGAATAGAAAGTGGCAACGGATTGGTTACACTTTCCAAAAGGGCGACGATTGCATAGCAAGTCAGACCACGGAATAGAATCCGCTGACCCAAGAATAAAGAAGAGAAGGTCGCCTCAGAGATATTTGGCGCTATATGGTCGAAAAAGAGGCACGTCAGTTGGGGAAAAGCTGAATGGACCTAAGGTACATTGCCAGGAACTGAACACGATGGAGCGTAGACATGGTAGATGCCCTAAGACCTATTAGGGGACATAGGACCAAAATGAATGAAAATGAAATGAAAGGATGGTAGTGTTACCTACGTATATACATAAGTACTCTAAATGTAGTATTGACCAACTTTAAATGGCCATGACTATTAAGTCGCATATTTCCACAGACTACTTAGTTATTTTATGTTTGTAATAAGTGTTGAAAACTACGTCGAATAAAAATAAAATTTTGTTTGAATGCCAGATAGTTTTGGCCATAATTAAAGGGTTGTAATTCGACGCGAAATTTATATTTTCATTCCAACCCTAAAATGAAGTTATTAAATGAATATTTATGTTATGCGATTTTCTCGAAAAAGGTTTAATGCTTTTGTTCAAATTTCATATTTGTTGGAGGAAATATGCGAAGAGATGGCTTACCAGTTTTGGTTTGCATTTGCCTTAAAATAGCCTTCTCAAAAACTTTCGAAAAA
Organism: Pocota personata; assembly: GCA_963082735.1. NCBI lineage: Eukaryota > Metazoa > Arthropoda > Insecta > Diptera > Syrphidae > Pocota > Pocota personata. The sequence continues at coordinate 108,215,448 of OY720431.1, read as the reverse complement.
TACGGTAAAATGTATACAGACCTAAATTGCGAAATATTACAACATAAAAGTACATAGTTAAGATCGTTTTTCAAATGGCAGTATGAAGGGAAAAGAGAGTTTGATAAGTATCTAGACCAATGGTATTCGATTTGACTGATAACAACGCTTCCACGATGTTTTAATCAAGCAACGTTTTGAAACAAAATCTCTCCGTTTGTTTCTTCAGCCGTTGTACCAAAAATGACAATTGCGGTGCGGTTTGAAGACGATTTGAAGACGGATACGAAATTCTGTTTAGCAATTTGCCTTCTATATCATAGCTTACTACTACTACTTTTCGGTATAATAAGATATTTTTGTCATTAAGCTAGGAAAATGGGTGCCTCAAAAACTCTCAGAAAATAATCTTAAACATGTCCTAACGTCGTCGTCACATCCTTTTCTGAACCGAATCGTTACAACGACACAGAAGCCAGAACAACATCCAAGAGTTGGACTTCACCGAAAGTGTTATACTGCGTATGGTGCGATGCTGAGGTAAAAAACGACGAAGTCTTATCAATCGTAGAGGTGTTTCATTCCATCAAGCCAACGCACTCACACAGCTAGAATCACTTGCGCACAGCTACAGAAGTTTGGAAAATATGGTTCAACCTCCCTTCACCATACCCAAAAGCTACTACTGATTTCCATTTATTTCGGAGTGTGCACCATCTCGATGGTAAAAACTTTAGATCTCGAAATGGTGTCCAGTATACACTTGAAGACATACACATACACATTTTTCAAATACAACTTACAGGTGGACATATGTCATAAATGATAGTTTTGTAAAAAAAAAGTACTCATTTGTTCCTTTGCATCCCTTACTTTCATGTACTCATAGCACTCGTTATCTATAACGTACTCAAAAAAGTATTCAAACACACATCAATCAAGCAACAAACAAGACGTGATTGTAAAAGACCCGTCTATTCAATATGAACCAACATATAAGACGATACAATTCCAATGTTCTGAAAGAATCCAGTACACACAATTATTCAGATAAACCAACCAAGCAAGAAATAAGAGTATACAAATATTTAACATGTGTCATAACATACCCAAAAGAATCGAATTTGAATACAGATACTCAGAAAGTATTCAGGCATAAAAACCAACAGCAAATGTTTCAAAAAAAAGTATCTACGAGTAGGTATATACAAAAACCAAGTAAAAAATATACGATTTCAAAGGCCTCGTTCCCTAAAAAGTCTCGAGTACTCAACTAATATTTCCGGCGGATACTCCCTTAATATGTATGCACCTAACAGAGATTTGCCAGATCATACAAATATTACATCCACGAATTTGAATACGGATTATTGTCAAAAATATTCTTGAATACGGATATTAAAAAAAAAAAAAAAAAAAAAAATACCAGAATTAATAAAACATAAAAATAAAGTTATGCACGAGTTCGGTCGATCAGCATCCCAGTTAAAAGAAAACTTATATTACGGTAAAAATAAAGAAATTTGCAAGAGTATGTTGTGAAGTACTCCTGTTCAATGTTGAAACAGAAGTTGAAAAATGTGTGTATATATTAAATCCCGGAGACTAAATACCCAAGCCGACAACGATAGTGCAAGGTTTATAATTTAAAAATATAATACACATGTACATATGTAAATGTCATGTTTTGCCTTGCAAGATAGAGCTTGGCCTAGTCTTTCACAGCCATTCGTGTTGTGCATGTAATATTTCCACACGAATTGAAGGAAACCTACCATTTTAATGACCGGTCAGAACAGCATCTTTATGATAATTATGTTTTCTGTCTGACATTTGCGAGAAGTGTGACTATGAACAGACTTTTTGGCGATTTCAGTGGGATTCAAACCACCCTCTCAATAATACAACGTACTAACCACTGAGCACTGAGTACCTAATACATACATGATTTTATTTTAAGGATACGAGTAGGGTTGCGTAGCAAAAACCCAATCTCCCAACTTTCATACAATTCTTTCACGAAAACCCATGGCATTCAAACAAAACCAAAAGTTTAGATATAATTGTGATTTTTCGGCGTACATAGATATGTGTGCAGCAGCATTACATTATTTAAATTTAATTTGACTTAATAAAGTTAAAAAGAGTGAGAAAGTGGAACGAGAAGTGCCGATAAACAATAAGGCGATGGACCCGGCAGATCGGTGGTTTCGTAAATGGGTGTGCCGTTGCCCAAACGTGTGGTTAAAACACGCGAGCAGCAACCAGTAGCATCCAAAACAACAACAACAGCAATAACGGCTACGTCAGCAGCTACAGCAGAAGCAGCTAAAAAAAAATCAGAAAATAGTGAGAAGAGGCGACGGGAGTTAAAACCGACGCAAAATCTGTCAGCCAAGAGGAAGACAAATACAGAGGGGGGAGCATGACCCCAAGTGCAGCATCGTCGGCAGCTAAGACCGAGGATGAAAATGAAAACCTCAGCTTCTCCTATGAGTCTGAGGGTGGCGTAGGCCGGTACGTCGGCGAGGGAAATTCCTTCAAAGACCTACCGGTAGAAGACGGTGTTGACGCCGAAGAGGACGAGGAAGATAAGCTCTTAGCAAGCTAATTAAAGAGCTCCTCTAAAAGCGGGAGAAGGTTCGCCAGTTAAAAATAGTAAAGAAGCAGCAACAACAAGAGGAGCTGCTAAAGCAAAAGCAGCTCGCCAAGCAGCAAGAGCTGCAGACAAATAAGCAGCAGCAGAAGCAGAAGAAGCAGCAACAACAAACAAAGAAACAGCAACAACAACAACCGACAGAGCAGCAACAACAACAACAAAAACCACAGCAGCAGACGTAAAAGCAGCCAAAAAGGGAAAAAGTACCACCAATTAATGTAACTGACCTAGAGATAAGTGATAGTATTAAATTATGTAAGCTAGTCTCTAAGACTTTTTATGACAAAAGGCTGAGTGCCAAAAGACACCTTATAATGTGTGAAAATTTAGAGGAACTGAGTACTTTACGTACACCCCGAGGGGGGAATAATTTAAAACCGTTGTTGTTAAGGGAATTGATCCCTCAGTTAAGACGGAGGAGCTCGAAAGGGAGCTCAAGAATTTCGAAAGCGACGATCTCAAGTTCGTGGGGGTCAAGCCGTTTTCTTCGGCTGTGGCAAGGGGTGGTAACCGTAACTTACCATTCTTCTTGGTACAGCTCACTCCCAACAGCAAAATTGATAGGTTGCGGGATACCTGCACCATCATGCTGTAAAATGGGAGAAAATAAAGCGGTCAGGTCGCATACTTCAGTGTATCCGCTGCTAAAGGTTCGGGCACGTCTCAGCTAACTGCAACATGCAGTTTAGATGTGTAAAGTGCAACAAGGTCCACAAATATGGAGAATGCCCTCTTGGCAAGGAGAGAGTTGAAGACAGGCGTGTCCTCTCTTGTGTGCTCTGCAGTAACTCTGGGCATCCCGCCAACTTCAGGGGTTGTCCAAGGTACCAGAAGCTGAAAAAGCGAGTTCAGGCCAGCAAACAGCATATCGAAGAAGAGAAGGGCCAAAAGAGTCGCGCGTTCTCTAATTTTGTGTGTATTTTAGGATAGAAATGAAACACGCGACTCTGCCTTATTGCACTCTTTATTACGACTAACTTAATTCTCAATCTTAACCTAAGTTCAAGTTAAATTCACCACACCGGATGTGAGTTGGTTCAATCAACGAAAGATAAACAGTCAGGGTTGTCTCTTATAATTATGAATACAACATTCTCCCCTGCTTATTTCAAAAATAAAAAATGTTAAATATTTATTATACGCAAAAATAATTCAAAATATGCTTAATTTTAGTTTTAGTATTATTACAAAGAATTCAAAAATGTTAATTCATCCTCTTCTGTTGAAATTAAATTAAATACAAAAATTTAATAGAAATTCAAGATTATTTAAGTGTTCTCATTTATTTTTTGTTTAAAGGTATAATTGTTGTAATTTTTTGATCGGAGTCTACTACTTCTTCTTACACCATCTAATATATCAAATTTGTTTTTTAATTTCTTTTTTCTTTGAACAGAAAAAGTTTGTTTAAATTTACAATTTGTATCTTCTATTTTAATTTTATTTTCAATTGTATTTTTAGGAATTTTTGAATGCATATAACAAAATTTTTGTTTTAGGTGGAGTTTCCTTAATTGATTAACATGTACTATTCTAGTTTGATTTCCAATTTTTATTATTTATCGAATAAAAGTTATTTTCTTAGCAATAATACAATTGATCCATTTTGTATAATTTTTACTATGGTTCCTGTACATACAACTCTCCCCAACTTTATATGAAGGCAATTTATAATAACTTTGTTTTTCTTGATTTTTTTCCATTTTTAGATACAAAATTAGCTTTATAATTATTTTTTAGATTAAATGAAACTTGTTTTTTATTATTAATTAAATCTAGTAAAACTTTAGGCTTGAATGAAAATAACATTTCTGATGGAGACGTTGATGTAACAGAGTTCGGTGATGCATCAAAAATTTGGTAATATTGTCGCGCAAATCTACATTTGTTTATAATACAGCATATGTTTTTTTGAATTATTCTTAACAATCTGGACATGCCTTTCGGCCAAACAATTTGACTGCGGATGATATGCAGGGCTGTGAAGTAGTTCAATTTGATTTCTATTACAAAACTCTCTGAATTCCCAAGAAGCAAAGGGCGGACCATTGTCCGTAACTATGGTTGTAGGTAAACCAAACACCGAAAAAATTATGTTCAACTTTTGAATTAGGCTTTTAGCATTAGTTGAACCCATCTGTACAACTTCAAGATACTTGCTATATGAATCTATTAAAAGAAGAAACATTTTGTTTTGAAAGTAAAAGAAATCCAAATGGATTCTTTGAAACGGATACATTGTACTAGGCCATTTAGTTTTAACAATTTCTTTTGGAACATTTCTAGTCGCTTGACATTCTTTACAAGACTCAACAAAGTCTTTAATTCCTATGTCCAACTTTGGCCACCATAAATAAGACCTAGCTGCTTTCTTCATTAACACTATACCATCATGGCTTTCATGCAATAAATTTAAAACATGCATTTGTAAATCATTATAAAAAAATACATCCATTTTCGATGCTAAAACAATTTCTAAATTTATGATAAGGCTTAAAATCGTTATCAACTACTTTAGGCCAACCATTTTTAACGAAATTGTTTACTTTGCGAAGTATAGGGCTTTCCTTTTTCTGTTCTTCGACTTTTTTAAAATCTATAGGAACCTTACTTAGACAATTAATCGAATTTATATTATCTGATTCAACATTTGTAGACTCCCTTATTGGCAACCTTGATAGAGCATCAACATTTGCTAAATATTTGGCTGGACGATGAACTATTTTATATTGATACATGGATAACATTACTGCCCATCTTTGCAACCGAGCCGCTGCAACGGCTGTTGTACACTTATTAGGGTTAAATATCTCCTTTAATGCTTGGTTATTGGTCTGAATTGTAAACTCCTTTCCATAGAGATATTTAAAAAAATTTTTACTGCAAACATGACTCCCAAGGCTTCATGGTGCAGTTGCGAATAACCTCTTTCAGCATCTGACAAAGTGCTGCTAGCGAACAGAACGGGTTTCTGAACACCGTCTATTAAATGAGCAAGTACTGCCCCTGCCCCGAAGAGACTTGCATCCGTAGAAACTATTATCGGTTTGAGGGGATCAAAAAGAGTTAAAACGTTATTGTTAATAATTAATTGTTTGGAATTTTCAAATTCTTTATCACAAACTTGAGTCCACTTGAAAGGATTCTTTTTCTGCAGCAATTCATACATATTTTTCAACTCGGACGATAAATTAGGAATAAATCTCCTATAATAATTAATTAATCCTAAGTAGGATTGAAGTTCTTTTAAATTTTTAGGTGCAGGCGAGTTTTTTGAATGGCATCGACTTTTTTTTGGATTAGGCTTTACAATGTTATGACTTAAAATATGACCTAAATACTCAACTGAGGTTTGCAAAAATTTGCATTTTTGCAGATTGATTTTAACTTTATGCTTGTTTAATTTATCCAAAACCAAATATAGCTTTTCTTCACAATCTTCTAAGGTTTTCCCTCCTATAATTATATCGTCCACGTATGCGAAAACGTTTTCAATGCCCGAAATAATTTGATCAATCGTTGATCGAAAAATTGCTGGTGCGCAGGCAACCCCATAGCCTAAACGCATAAATTGAAATAAACCCCTCATTGTGTTTATGGTAAGAAGCTCTTTTGAGCTGCCGACAGGTTTTGGAACACACACCACTGGAGATGCCCATTGGCTGTGTGTTACTGGGATTAAAACCTTTTCCTGAACCAATCTATCTATTTCGTTAGATACAGCATCCCTCAAGCGAAATAGGACAGTAAATGCTTTGTGAAAGATTACTTACTTTACTTATGTCCTGTATCCCCTTGTGGGTCCTAGGGCCTCTACAACGCCTACGCGCCATCGTGTGCGATTTCTGGAAATGTGCCTCAGCTCTCCCCAACTCTTTCCCAGTTGCCGTGCTTCCTTCTCAACTGTTCTGCGCCACGTACTCCTAGAACCGCCGCGTATCCTGCCATCCTGGGTAAGCGGGTTCCATTGCATCGCTTGGTTAGCTATGGACCTGTCACCCTTTCGGAGAGTGTGACCGATCCACTGCCACTTTCGTCGTCGTATGGTTGTGCCTATAGGTTCATGGCCCGTTCTCTGATAAAGCTGTTCGTTAGAGATACGGTTTGGCCAGAATATCCTTAAGATGTAACGTAGACACCTATTGACAAACGTTTACAGCTTCCTCGTGATAGTGACGGTCACTCTCCAGGTACCACATCCATATAGCAACACGGATTCAACGTTGGAACGGAACAGTCGTAGCTTGGTGTTTAAGCTAATTGCATTACTTCGCCAAACTATGGATAGCATCCCAAACGCAGATTTTGCTTTACCTATTCGGCTGGCTATATCCAGTTCGGTTCCGCCATCGGTTGAGACAATACTCCCAAGGTATTGGAAACTCTCTACTCTCTCAACCGTTTGTCCAGCAATGCATATATGAGTTGATGAGTTTGGTCCTAGGCTGATCATTTTTGTTTTTGCCGAGTTAATTTTCAGCCCAACGACGTCTGCTTCCCTCTCCACATTTGCTGTCATTTGGTGAAGGTCCATTATTCTGTGAGACAGTAGGCATACATCGTCGGCGTAGTCGAGGTGTTTGAGTTCAGATGTAAGAGTCCATCGAATTCCTCCATTTCCTGTTGATAAGGCCGCATTCAGCACATCGCTAATCACCAATAAAAACAATATTGGTGAAAGTATGCAGCCTTGCCGAACCCCACTTTGGACTTCGAATTCCTCAGACAGCCTTCCTCTGTGCAAAACGTGACATGTGGACCCATCATATGTAGCTTTGATAATTGCTATTAATTTATCCGGAATGCCTCTCCTGCGCAAGGCACGCCAAATAAATTCCCGATTGACACTATCAAACGCCTTTTCAAAATCGATGAACAACAGGTGAAGTGGTGATCGATATTCAACACATTGCTCGATGATGATCCGCAGGGTGTTGATGTGGTCGACACAGGAGGATCCAGAGCGGAAACCTGCTTGTTCGGCGTCAAGTGTGTTCAAGGTGTTCTTTGATTCGCTCTAGGATGATTCTAGCTATTATCTTGGCCACAGCAGGCAGCACGCAGACACCTCTCCAGTTTTCGCACTGCATTAGGTTGCCTTTTTTAGGGAGCTTGACAATCATTCCCTTTTTCCACTCATCTGGAAAACTCTCGGCTTCCCATGTTCTCCCGACAAGTGGGGAAAGTAGCTCTGACGATGATGTTGGCGCAGCTTGAAAAAGCTCCGCGGGTATGCCGTCAAGTCCTACCGCCTTATTAGTTTTCAGTGCTTTGATTGCGGTAATAATCTCTTCTTTACTGGGGGTTGTGGTGCGAATTCGGGAACTTCTTTCTACGGACACTTCAGTCTGACTTGGGTGCATATTGCTGGCGAATACTCGGTTTAGAACCGAAGCAAAATGTTCCTTCCATCTCTTCAGTTGATCCTCATCCGATATTAGCAACGAACCGTCTAAGCCTTTCACTGGGTGTTGAGTAGAGCTTCGGCCACCTATAAGCTCTTTAGTGATTCTATAAACGGTTCTGCAGTCGCACCTCGCTGCTGCTTCTTCTGCTTCCGTAGCCAGCGCATTGATGTAGTTGCCCTTGTCACGTCTCACGCTACGCTGTACTTCTCTCATCTTCATGCGATATAGGGACTCAAGCTCGATCCTCCCTGCTGCTGGAGTTGCTGCAATTTGAGCTCTTAGCTGTTTTCGTTCGTTGATCCTTCTCCAGGTATCCTCGGAAAGCCACGCCCTATGGTTTCCCTGTGATCGACCGACAATCCTTTCAGCACCTGATGTGAAAACAGTTTTCACAGCGCACCAATGGTCTTGGATGGTGGCGGGCAGGGAGCTGCTGATTGTTTCCACTCCACGTGAGAGATGGTCCCTTAATTCTTGGCGCACTGTGGGAACTCTCAGTCGGTCTACATTGAACCTAGGTATTCTTGTGTCGTTAGATCTACGAACGGCAGCAGTGCGTAGTCGGAGAGTAGCTATCATAAGATGGTGATCTCGTACCAACCCCATGCCGGCACCTCGCCTGTTTCGGACGTCTAGGAGACTACTTCTAAAACGGCGACTGATGGCAAAATGGTCAATTTGGTTGGAGGTTGCTTGCCTGTCAGTTGACACCCAACTGATTTTATGGCAGGTTTTGTGCTCAAACATGGTGCCACCTATGACAAGACGATTTGCGTTGCAAAAGTCAACAAATCTTTCGCCGTTGTTATTCCGATTGCCTAGTCCGTGCCGTCCCATAACATGTTTGAGCCCTTCGTTGTCGCAGCCTACCTTGGCATTCAGGTCCCCCATCACAATGACAATGTCGCCATTGGGTGTTGCATTATGAACAGCTCCCAACTGGTTGTAGAAGTTCTCCTTTTCTTCCTCAGACGAACCATCCGTGGGGGCGTAACACTGTATGATGGTGACGCGACGTACTCTCGTCCGGAATCTGGCCGTTAAAATCCTATCACCGTGCGGTTGCCAGGTAATTAGGCCTCTGCGTGCTGTTGGCGTTAACAGCAGTCCAACTCCATATCCACGGGTTTTTCCGGTTGGTCTTCCGGAGTAGAGTAATACAGTATTACGCGTTGGGGATTGGTACTCACCCGCATCTAACCATCTTATCTCGCTTACTCCCAATATGTCCAGCCTATATCGCATGAACTCATGCTCCAATTGAAGGAATCTGGCGTTCTGAGGTCCTTCACTCTGAGAGTCAAGGAGCGTCTTCACATTCCAGAAACCAATCTTAGTCCGGGTACGATAGCCAAAGGTCGTCAACGTATTATCAGTCCTTATCCGAGGCATTGTGTCGGTTTCCATAGCTATTGTAGTTTCGGCAACGCGGGTTGCGGGCCCAGGTTACCTAGCCTAGGCATAAGACCCTAGACAATCTCGCACTTGCAATTTTGGCCTATATGTATAAGGATTTATACATGCAGTTGCCCGGGGACCACCACGAGGAGGTAAAGCAAGCACTACATTACGAACTTGATTGTTGCGCTACTGGTCCAATCCATGTTTTGGACAGTCAGTAGTTTCCCGATCAATCGCCATGCAGATCCCCAAAGATTGGTTTACATTCATTTAAATGAATTTCTGCTTTATAACCAACAATCATCTGGTTTGGGTCATTAGAAATTACATTCGGATAGCATTCTATTACTCTATTACTTACAGTATCATTGTGAGCCTTGTTTACCACGTTGACGAACTCTTTACCACATGAAATATTAGATTTCCAATCTGGTAACAATGAAGAAAACCATGTTCTTCCAAATAATGGCTTAAAATATGCACCGTCCACCACAATCAACTCCAGCTCTCTCGTTACACCAGCGAATTCCACAGCAACCACTACTTTTCCTAAAACTGGCAACTTGTGCCCAGAAATAGTACTTAAATCAATATTACTATTTTTTAATTTTAAATGAATAAACTTAGCTCTATAATCTCTAGCATTAATTAAAGAAACACTTGCTCCTGTATCCAGCTCCATTCTCAACAGCACACCTTCCACGTTAACCACCAGCTCTGCAGCATCTTCTCCACGAATTGCATGTATACTCTGCACTGTCTTAAATTGATGACTTCGTTTCGATTTTTTGTGATCGTTCTTATTAAAAAAACAGATATTTGCCATGTGACCTTTTTTAGCACACTTGAAGCACGATAAAGGAATAACTGGACAGTCATTATCGTGATGAAACTTTCCACAATGAGAACAATTCCTCGTTATCTGGCTTTTATGGGACTCACTACTTCGACTACGAACACGTGCTTAATTGTTCCTCGACGGTCTGTGTTTAATCACGTTGACATATTTTTCTGCTGGTTGCATCGATCGCTGTTCTTTCTCTGACATTTCCATCGTCAGAGCTTTCTCACAACTATTTTCGAATGATGCTGTTTCATCTGCGAGCAGCACTTGTTGGATTCTCTCATTTCGTAATCCCACGATGAATTTGTCTGTCAGAGCATCTTCCAAAGCAAGATTTTTTTCTTCCCTGCATCAGCAACTGAGTCCATAATGAAATCGCCAAACTTACAGGTTTCAGCCAGGTTTCGAAGTTTGATAATAAATTCGCTGACTGACTCTCCTTCCTCCTCTTTAGCCCTTTGAAATTTAAAGCGCTCAGCTCTTTTATTAAACTTTGGAGCATAGTGTTGCTCCAATAGTCGAACTAAAACATCAAACGATTTGGTGCTGGGTAAGACAGGTGCAGTCATGGACTTTAGAACTTTGTACACCTCCGAGCCCACGAGGGTGATGAATACGGATGTTTGACGCTCTGTTGCAATTTCATTTGCAATAAAATACTATTGTACTCTATCTTTGTAAGCATCAAAGTCTTCACCGGGTACGAATTCACTTATGTTACCTACATATGACATTTTACAGGTTTTATATCTTTTCTGTTTTTATCATCGGTCATCTATAGGATTTCAATGCATAATTAACAAAGGTGCATGAATAATTATCGAAATTTTTTCCGATGAATCGTAATTTATTTTATTTTAAAGTTTTCTTGTGCATATTTTTAAAATTTAACTTTTTAAGATTATTTTTATAATTTCTTTTATCCTCGTCGCCATTTATAGTATTTTAGGGTAGAAATGAAACACGCGACTGTCTCTTATTGCACTCTTTATTACGACTAACTTAATTCTCAATCTTAACCTAAGTTCAAGTTAAATTCACCACACCGGATGTGACTTGGTTCATTCAACGAAAGATAAACAGTCAGGGTTGTCTCTTATAATTATGAATACAACAAACGTGTCCTTTGCTCAAATGGCAGCTAGACCGGGTAAAGCCACAATAACAGCAAATACGCCAAAGGTAGCCCAAAAGGCACCGGAGGCGGATCTGGACTTGAAAGCGATCCTTCTGTCTTTGCACGGAAGGTCGACAATTTCCAGAAGCTGTTTGGAGGGTCTGGCGTGCCATAAATCATGATGGCTACGCTGGATGAGGACAACTTAAAGATCCTTGCTGTGAATGTTAATTCACTGGTCAGAATCGAGAGAAGAACCAGCCTTTCAGACCTGCTAGGAACCGAAAACCCGGATGTGCTTTTGGTTAGTGAAACTTAGCTAAACCAGAAACACAAATTGGGATATAAGAACTACCATGTAGTTAGAAGAGACCGGCCTCATTCCACGCATGGAGGTGGGGTTGGAATCTTGATTCGTAAAGGCCTGCGCCATAAGGTTATATATAGCGGTGAAGTGTGTAGGTTCCAGTTGGTGGAAGCATGCATTCCTCTCCATAGTAGTAGGAGGCAAATGTATGTGGTGTCGCTTTACGCACCTGAAGCACCTCCACCCTCTCAAAGTAAAGTAGAATGCTGTCGACGCTTAAACAGCTGCAGAGACAGTTTACTGACCGAAACGAACTTAAGATAAGGACGCTGAATTCAGAGATCCGAAACCCGAAGCAGCTTATTAAAGAAAATTACAGGAAATCTGTAAATCGGTATTGGGGCAACAAAATTCGGGCTATTAAAGCCTGTAGTCCGAATATGTTTCCACAGGTAAATAAGTTGTTCAGGAGGAAGGACCACAATGATATTCCATGTGTTCGAATCTCCCAGACAACAGAGAACAGACAGACATTACTGACTGCTGGAATAAGTCCACAAAGTGTCGCATCAAACGACGGTTTGGACCCCCAGGAGAGAATGGATTGCTGGGCGCTTGTTTCGAGGCCGTGTATACAGTGAACCACGACATTGAGAATAGAGTCCTGGTGAATCACATTTATATACGCACTCAACTTGAGAATTGGCGATCTGAGAATAATGGTTTCACCGTATTCAATGATGAAAACCATGCGAATGTCGTCATCGCCGATAGACGAGACACATCTCACTTGTTCGTGTCGAAAGATGATCTTCTTTGCATCTTCGATTCAATTAATAATAAAAAGTCGGTGGGAGTGGATGGTATCCCAAACGTCGTATTGAGACATCTACCTCTAGAGGCTGTAGATATTTTGCCACGCTGTTTACCAATGCGGTGAATAATACATATTATCCGGCGCATTGGAAAATAGCGGTGGTACACCCTATCGCAAAAAGGGGTAAAGATAGGACGAACCCTGCTTATCTTCGGTCAATTAGTTTGAGAAAGTTGTTAATAGAGCCCTGTTGAAGTGGGTCGAGGACAATAACGTTATTCCGGACAACCAGTTTGGTTTCAGGGCGGGGCATGACACTATTTATGCCGCGTCGAAACTGCTATCCGATATACGGTGGAACAAATGCAAGAACTAGTGCACGGGTGCTTGCCTAGTTGACTTTGAAAAGGCCTTCGACACTGTATTGACTATGCTGGGTATGCACAAACCCTTGCTATATGTAATTTATAATATGCTTATGGGCAAGAAGTTCGTTGTAAAATGTGGCAACGTGATTTCGAGCAGAGTCTTCGACATTAAAAACGGTTTACCGCAGGGGGCGATGAATTCGCCGATACTGTTTAACATCTACACGAGTGATCTGGTGAGTTCACTCAAACACGCTATAGCGTATGCTGACAATTTAGTGGCATACAGATCAGGTCCTAAAATCGAGGTCATCAACATGCATTGCAGCATGACTTCGATCAAATTAAGGGATATTGCGACAACTGGAAGCTGAAAATCAGCTTTCAGAAGTCGGAAACAATCCTGTTTAGAACTCCATTTTCTGGTGCCTCTAGGGATACCAACAAAAATTGGAAAAAATTGGCCATTATTGGACAAAACGGACAGCCATTGGCGGTGAGAAGCGTAGTTAGATATCTCGGTATCTGGCTCGACCAGTATCTATATTTTGACAAACATGTGGATGCTTATCTTGCCGGGGCCAAGAGGGCTTTTGCTCTGACAAGGAGACTGTTTCACAACGGTCAACTTACCTCCAGGGTGAATGTCATATGCTACGTGGCCCTGATAAGGGCCACCGCTTATGGTTGTCCATTGTGGTTCACTATAGCGCCTAGTTACATGGAAAAGATTCGGGTTTTTGGAGAGACAATGTCCTAGGACTTGTCTTCGGTTGTTCCGAACACCTGAATCGAACTATATAAAATACTATCCCAACAAGGCCCTATACGATGGGGCTCAACTGAACAGGATTGACAATTTCGTTATTAAAGTGATTCGAAGGCACGTTGCAAGGGTGATGGCCAGCGACAATAGTCTGAGCTTTGGGGCTTATTACCCCAATGAAATGTACCTCGAGAGTATGCTCCGGTTTGGCTTCATACCGCCGGAGACATTTATCCATATCGATGCAAAAGGGCGGTATTGTACCACCGCCACCGCAGCGCGAGAGATAAACGGCTTAACCACGGAGGGAACGTCGCCGATGCTCCTGAGCTCCTCCGTTTTAGTTCCGCAATTGCGGAGAGGGACAAAACGGATACCGTAAAACAGTACACCACGTTCTGGTGGCTGTACGAAGGGGAAAGGGTCAACACGCCTTCCCAGGACGGTTCATTACTTTCGGTAACATCCTCTTAGTTTCAAGTTAGTTAGGTTAGTTAGGGGGTTTCTGGGAGAGGCCGGGCTCATCAACATGAATTGGTTTTTTTTTTTTTTTTTTTTTTTTTTTATAATTCGCGCGCGCCAATAGGGATATGAATACCTTTATACTGTTAACAGGGCACAGGCTTTTAAGGAAAGGGAGAAGAGGAACAGAGGAGAAGCCTATGCACGTTGGCTTTAAATGTTTGAAGGTTGTAGTGATGGGGAAATACAGAGCTTGGTAGATCATTCCACATTCGTGTCGTTCGGCTTATAAACGAATCCCTATATTTAACAGTACGACCGAAGTTAGGCTTTAGGGTGAACTGATGTGCATTCGAAGCATGTCGCGTATTGCGGGTGAAGTTTTGAAGGGGAGGAATGCAGCTGGCTATTTCGCTGGAGCATTTTTTATTAAAAAAAACGATAAAACAGGGAGAGACAGGAGACATTTCTCCCATGTTCTAGTGAATGAATGGAATTCACAATGTCTCTATCACCTATAAGTTTTAACGCGCGATTTTGTACCCTATCAAGAATGTGCAGAACGGTCTTGGATGCACCAAACCAGATATGGGCGTTATATTCCAGCTTAGGGCGAATGAATGCCTTATAAATTGAGGCCAGATCAGAAAAAACTAAAATATAAATATAAAATATTTCTTGCACCGTTTAAGGAATCCGAGACATTTTGCAGCATTTTTGGCAACCTCGAATATGTGATCATTCCATCGAAGATGGTTATTAATACACATACCGAGAATGGCAAGTCTTTCGGTTTCAATGATGCAAGTACCATCCATGAATAATGGTTGAGGGTTTTGGTTTCGCTTGAGGACAGAAGACAGCACTGTGTTTTGGAAGCATTAAATTCCACTCTGTTGGTTGAACCCCATTTAATTATGCTGTCCAGGTCGGAATTTAATGTGTTTAACATACGTTGCCGTTCCCCTTCTACGGCCGAAGAGCAAGGACGTGAGTTAGGGAACGAATATGAAAAACTGAGGGTACTGTCATCAGCGAAGGAATGGATTGAATTAGAAGTTGCAGACAAGAGATCATTTATAAAAATAAGAAAGAGAGTCGGAGACAAAATAGAGCCTTGGGGAACGCCAGCATTTATTTGGTGAATTAAAGACTTGAAGCCGTCCAAAACAACTTGTATTGAACGCCCCGAAAGTTAATTTCTAATCCATTGAAGAAGAGACTCAACGACGCCATATGCACGCATTTTCGACAAAAGAGCCTGATGCCAAACTCTGTCAAATGCCTTTGAAATATCAAGCGCAACCATCTTGGATTCGCCGAAGTGATGCAGAGATTGGATCCACTTCTCGGTGAGATATGCCATCAAATCACCAGTGGACCTGTTGCTACGAAAACCATACTGCCGGTCATTAAGGAGTTTTCGTGAATCGAGATATTTCATAAGCTGACCTTGGAAAGAAGGGACGTAAGTGCAATGGGCCGGTAATTGGACGGGGAGGAAGATTCGCCTTTTTTAGGGACGGGCTGGACAAATGCTGTTTTCCATCTACTCGGAAAGAGCCCTGAAAAGTAGGATAGACAGAAAAGCTTACGCAAAGGTTTTGCCAGCGTAGAAGAACACCTCTTCAGAACTATGGGGGGATACCATCTGGACCAGCGGATTTGTGTATGTTAGGACCTTTGAGTACTCCTGCAACTGTACGAGTGCGAAAGTGGACTTGTCCCATGGAAAATTTGACGCTCTCAAATACAGGTGGAGACAAAGCATTATCTGGCAGCGTGGAGTTCGCTGCAAAGTGAGCAGCAAGCAGATTAGCTTTGTCTAAGGAGCTGACAGCTGGGATGTCATTGTAAATGAGCGTGGGGATGGAGACGAGGCAGAATTTTTAATATTTTTGACGAATGACCAAAAATTTTTACTACCTTTGGGACATTGTAGGATTTTTTGCCTCAATTTTTGGTCATATAAGAATTTTACACGTCGAATGTGGGCATTGCAGTCTTTTCTGGCTTGTTTCAACTTTTTTCGGTTTTCCTCAGATTTGTTGGCTTTATAAGACCGAAAACTTACTTCTTTCAACCTGATAGCCTCTTTACAGCTCTGGTCAAACCAAGAGTTTGCCTTAGGTTTAATGCTCTTTATTCTGTTAGGAATAAAGTCATTCACACCTAAGAGTATGGTGTTAGTGATCATATCAGCAGCGACATCCACGTCGCTATCGAGGAAGCATAGCGACCAGTTAAAACTCCTAAAGAAGCTATTGAGGCCGCTCCAGTTGGCTTTCTCGTATTGCCATACTTTTCTTTTAGGAGTTTTTTCTTTAACTGAGTGGTCGAAGTACGAGAATTTAGCTGATACAATATTATGGTCAGACCGACCTAGAGGCGCTAAAACGTCAATAGTGTATTTATCAGGGTGCGAAGTAAGAAACAAGTCCAAAGTGTTGGCGGAATGACTTTCAATGTCCGGTATACGTGTAGGCTCATTTACAAGCTGAGTCAAATTGTTTACCTCAGCGAAAAGTTCAACATACCTTCCTTCGGGTGTTGTCTGTCCAGAGTGTTGAAGCCAATACGAATTGTGTATATAGAAATCGCCCGCAATGACGATTTCAGTATGAGGGTACAAGGAGACAATTCGAGTGATGGAATCGGACAGTGCATCAAATTCGTCAAAAGTTGAGTTGCTGTCCGCACTAGGGCTTCTATAAATAAAGCAGTAGTGAATTATTTGCTTACGGACGGTGAATTTTAGCCATATGAAATTAAATTCCGGGTTGGAACAGTGGCCATACTGTGGTGGAACTTGGTAAGCAATATCACTACGGACGTAAATGGCGAGGCCACGATGGGGAAAGAATAATGACACTAAGTTATATCCAGGCAGTTTCAAATCGGAAGATTCTTCCACTACCCGTGTTTCGCTTAGTGCCAGAACAGCTGGTTTATGGGAATGGGCGTGGGCGTACATATCGAAGAAATTCGTTCGAAGCCCACGATTGTTGGTAAAATCAACCCTAAATTCCCTCATCACTACAACATAGAAACACAAAAAGACACAACTCTGACGTAACTAAGCGGTGCTTCCGAGAGTTGAGTGACGCCTCTTGGCCTCGGTCAGCTCCCGGCGGCGCATGTGCACCATGTTGGTGACTGCCAGGCGCTCGGATAGCAATTGGGATAGTGACCACTCGGTGCGTGAGGCAACGAGTGCTCACCACCCTGATTATAGTATAGCTTAGGCAGGTTAAGTAGCGTAGGTAGCTTGTAAGAGTTTTATTTAAAACAAAATAAAGATACCAAGTTTTTTTCTATTATATAATTTATATTTTCTTGGTAAACAATAATAAGTACGATTAGTTCGTAGAATAGTTTTTAGGCCGAAAGGCAATATGTTATATGGATATAGTTAAGTTTAGAGCGCCCGCATAAGGACCAGTAAGCTAGAATAAGAAACCTGTTAATTTTTTTCAAGTTAGATTCAGTCATTTTTGTCTAGTATGTAAGTTTAATAAAGATAATAAAAACAAAAAAAAAAGCAGCAATACACCCTACAACCTTTTACTTGCGTGTATTGGTTTCCTGAAAATGTTCGATGTAGAGATTTTAATCAAACTTGGTATTACTATAATAGAGAAACTCAAACAAGTGGGTCTCTCAATTCTGTCTGCATTTATGTCCGACTGCAGCATATACGGCTAAATGAGTTTTGTTCAAACTCTACGAGGGCAAAGTTCTCGGCCTGACGCAGAGACGGCGTTCCAATCAGCAAAAATTTATGTTTCCTGTCCGGGTACACTTCTCATTAGTTCGTATAACAAATTTCAACTTGTTCTCTCAAGTAGTTTCTTTACACAAATTTTTGCAGTAGACTTCTTGCGTGTTTTACGTTAAAATGGATAAACTTGAATATACTGCGGTGACGAAATTCTTCGTTTTGGATGGGTTAACCCCTAAGGAAATTTATCCAAAGTTGACAAAAGTTAAAGTGGACAGCTGAATTTAAACGTGGTCGCACGTCCCTCGAAGATGACCCGCGTGAAGGACGGCAAAAACCGCAACCACACCCGAAACCATCGAAAAACTGCATTATATCGTGTTGGACGATAGGCGAGTGAAGGTGAGTGAAATAGCTGAGGCTGTGTGTATATCGGAAGAGAGGGTGCGAAACATCTTGCACAAAAACTTAGGGATGCGAAAACTCTGCGCAAGATGGGTGCCGCATTTGCTGAATGCCGATCAAAAGAAAATGCGCAAACGATTTTCGCGGCAATCTTTGGACCGATTCAATAGGGATCCGACCGATTTTGTGCGGCGATTTGTCACCATGGATGAGACATGGGTCCACCACTATACGCCAAAAACGAAACAACAGTCGAAGCAGTGGGTGGAAGCCGGTGGTTCGGCGCCAAAGAAAGCGAAGTCGATTGTATCTGCCGGAAAGGTCATGGCCAGTGTATTTTGGGATGCGAAAGGGATACTGTTAATTGATTACGGATGGACAGATTTACTTCAAATTTCATATCTAGGATCTGTGGGATCACAATTCGATTTTGTTAAAACTTCATATTTGAGTTACATGCTACAACTGTATAACGGTACTTTACTTATTCAATGTTTTTTTTTTTTTTTTTAATTAACTTATAGGAGAACTCTCAAAGCAAAAACCAACGTCTTTGTTATACAATGTATCGTTTAATAACCATTCGAGATGTACATGTTGTAAGTTTTCTAGGCATATTAGTAGCGTACATAAGTGGAGAGTTTTCGGGAAAATCATGTGATCAGATGGGCCGACACAATGTAGACAGTATATAATCCATTCTTTGTACATGAACCACAGTCGGGTATACAAACAAAACTCCACAAATCCATTTAATTTTACTACAGTTCGGCCATCCTGATCATATAATCGACCCGATTACAATAACTTCTCCTTACATCAATCGATAGTTTGCTTATAGAAGGTCTTACAGTTCAAACAATTTAATTTAACAAATTAGGTTATTGGAAATAGTTTTATCATTATAAAGAAAGCAAAGTGATTTAAGCCAATTATAATCATAACATCGTAAAACAGGTCTGGGTACGAGTATTACGGATTCTTGAATTGTTCTGTTCTTTGAAGCGCCAGATCTATCTCCCGGAAAAAATGTCGACCAATATATCCAGGGGACTACGGTTGAGTCCGCAATATGTGGACTGTGTGCTTGTGAGTATTGATAGTAGAATCGTTGGCAGAAAGCGTTCCTGCATGAAATTTATAGGACTGCCTGAGTTCAGCAGTGGTAGAAGAGATATCGAGCTTTCCATCTGATCATACTTCCACAGAAATTTTACGCAGCTCTCAAAATCGTTGCCCGCTTGTTGACAAACCTTTGGTTTAGCTTCTGGCCGCTTCAAATTGCGCGTCCCCACTGACTTTGTACATAGACCGCTGCTGTTATCTAATGTCATAACTGAACCTTGGCTGACGCAATTAGTCGATATGTGACAATGTTTCCTGCACTTGAAACAAGTGATATCTTCCTTAGGGTACTTTTCACGGCAGGTTCTGTGGTTGTTTGAGTTAACTTCTTCCGATGCTTAAGGCTTTTGCGATGGATTGTTTCGAGGTGTAGAATCGAATGCCGTGGCTTTATCCGTTTTCATTTGATTAGTATATCGTGAATTATTATTTTGTTTTTCGTATTTTCGCAAATCCGTTTTTAACTCAGCGAGGTTATTTGCATTGTACAAGATTGTTTTATTTGTTTCGGAGTCAGGAATTCCTTTTATAATGAATTGTATCAAGTCCTCTTCCTCAACTTCCGTATGTGATGCGATCTCTTGCATATGCAATACGCACTGTTGGGTAGTTACATTGCGGTGTTTTTTTCGCTTACGAAGCTCATTGAAGATATCTGATTTTGTCACAATCTTTCGAAATTCATTGGTCAGCGCAGTCTTCAGTTCCGTCCATCTTTTGGGGTTAATTGTCCGAACGTATAGTCTAGCTGTACCTGCAAGAAGTCGCTTACAATATATAAATTTGGCCCTGTTGTCTAGATTCATTATCTCCGAGCATTCCTCGAATTGTTCGATCCACCGCTCTAGCGGCATCGTGTCCTCAACATCCTTAAAGTTGCAGGAAGCAGTCATTCCCGAGCCAGAAATCGCATCCTCTACCTGTAACTCACTAAGTTCCTGCCGCAGCTTTACTATTTCTTCTTTCTTCTTACGAAGTCTTCGAAGCTTTGCCAGTTCCTTGTCCAGTCCCATTGTTGAGCCATCTGTCCCATTGTTTCTGTTGTCTAAAGCATCCTGCATTAACTTTCGAAGGTCGTCCTCCACGAAATTTTCCGCCGCTTCTTGTGTTCGAAGCTTCAGTTCCACCTTAGTGCTTAGCTTAACCAAAGTTGCCGACTCAAAGAAGGATGTCCACTCTTCCATTATAGTACTTGCTTGCAGATATGGAAACGAATTTTTCGATTATCAAGAAACGCGGTGTGAACTTTAATTCGACAAATTAAAAACCACTCTATCTCACTTCTGAGATATTGTAGGAGAACTCTCAAAGAAAAAAACAACGTCATCGTTAATGATCGTTTAATAACCATCCGAGATGTACATGTTGTAAGTTTTCTAGGCATACTCGTAATAAGTACATAATAGTAGCGTACATAAGTGGAGAGTTTTCGGGAAAATCATATGATCAGATGGGCCGACACTATGTAGACAGTATATAATCCATTCTTTGTACATGAACCACAGTCGGGTATACAAACAAAACTCCAAATTCATTTAAATTTACTACAAACTATTTCTCGGATTCTTATCGATCGATTTTTTTCATAATTAATATCTAAACTATATTGGATATATGCAAGGCCACGTCATACTAAGGTTTGGAAAATAGTCAAAAATAAAGTATTGTACTTTATTTCTCATAGAAATAATAATAAAGGAGATTTGCATAACTAATAGAGAGTAAAATTTTCAAGACAAGACCAAAAGGAGTAACAGTTGTTGTTGCTATGCGAATATTTGTATAAATATGTGGAAAAAACTTTTGGTTGTAATAACAAGTGTTATTACAAATAGATAGATAATGCAGCTTCTTATTGTATACGTAAGAAATTTGTAAGGAATTTGTAAAAAAAAATATAAAAAAATATGGAAACAAATTATTTTTTTACTATCAAATCCGTTCAAAAGCGTTTATTGCATATAATTTCCATTAAAAGGAAACCGGATTTATTATACCTATATATACATATTATTATTGTATATTATTTGCCTGTCGGTACTTCCTGAGGTCAAACCGGCAAACCCCACAGGCGGACCAGTAGACATGCAATAAAGTGGAAGGGTTGTGATCCTTCTACATCGGATCATAACCTCCCCGTGAGAAAAGGAGTTTTCGTAGAAAGTTTTCTTAATATTATAAAAAGGTACAATATTGATTGAATATGTGTTGTATTCAGTGTTGCCAGAAGAGTGAAATGAAATGCGCCAATTTGGAACATAAAAATGGCCTTTTGGGTACTGCTTTAACGAAATTTTAAAATGTGGAGGTATCGTTATCCACGGTATAATGTAGAGAGGAAAATGTAATGGGTCAATTTTTAACATACAAATAGGCCTTTCGGATCTTAATTTTGTATGTACATACATCTTGTATTGCTTTATTTTTTGTTGCCCAGTTTAGTATAAGGAATCAGTAGTATCACACAAATTGGACGTAGCACTTTCATGCTTTAAGGTATCGATATCGACGGTGTAGTTCAGAAATTATACAAGCGCAAAAGCTATGTTTTCGAAAATATCAGTTTAAAGTTTAAATTTCTGTATCCAATCACATTTTACAGGTAAAGCACGAATTTATTAAATTAATACGAACTAAGGAACACCTCGTTTTTAGATGAAGTATAAGCTTTATGCAATTGGATTATACACGTTTTGCAAATGGATTAAACCATATTACAATAATAAAATAGGCGCGACGTTGTAAAGTTTTTGATTCAGATGCAATGATATCTTGCTACTCAGGGGATATTTCTTTGATTTTTAAGTGATTTTATAAGAAAAAAAATTTTGTGAAGACCTTTCTTTAGGAAAAATTAAAATAAATAGCGAATTGGAAATGGCAACACTAATAATATACCTACACATGCCGATATAATTCATCGTACGACACACATAAATGCTGCTCTCCAGTGCCTACACGGTTCACTCAAAAAAGGACTCAAATTTGAGAATCAGAACAAAAAACAAATATTATTTGGATATTAGATTGAATTGCATTTCGTTCTTATTTTCTTATTATTTGAACAAATAGATGTATTATTCATTTTCTTCTAACGACAAAATTCATGATATAGTAAGTTTCGAATGCTTCGGAAACAGTGATCCTTTGGATTTCAAGTTCGATGACGGCGGATGGCTTAAAGGTGTCGAGATCGTTGGATGCGGATGTGATAAATCACTTAGTTTTCTCACTCGCAAAATCGCCAATATTTGTGAACTGTGCGAAGATGCAAAAGTAAAGATTTTACCTACAACCGTGCTGCCTATACGCCATAGGGTTAAACTATGGATTCCACCTCCTGGTCAGCATGAAAACGAATCCATCCTTAAGTTTCTGGCGGTACAAAGTTGAGACCTCACCATTAAAGACTGGAACGTGATCCACTCAAGGCCTAAAAAAGAACAACGAAGATACGGAAGGCAAAGAGCTTTTGTTAGCAGTAGACAAAAGCTCAGTGGAAATGCTAAGAAGTATATCAAGCGTGGTCAAATTCAGTCTGGGAGAGATCCGGATCAAGAACCTGAATGAAGACTGCAAGAATGAGTCAGAAACTGTCAGTAGTGCAGATTAATCTGCACCACTTCAAAACAGCCACTGACGACCTCTTGCTCCGTATGAATGCAGAAAGCGTGGACGTAGCTCGTGAACTAGTAGAGCACGCCCAATCAAGGAACAAATCTCTGGTGATGGGATGCGACACAAATGCGCACCATATACAATGGGGCGGTAAAGACATCAATGAAAGGGGTGATTCTATTTTTGAATTTATCCTCGACACCAATCTTGTACTATGTAACAAGGGCAATCGTCCTACGTTTCATAACAGAGTTAGGACAGAGATTCTGGACCTTACCCTGCAGAGTAATAATGAGCAGGTTACGAGTATGATACAAAACTGGAGAGTATCTTCTAAAAACTGTTTCTCAGACCGTTTTAGAATTTTCTTCACAATAGACATCTGCCCTCTCAAGTAAAGATCTTTTAGAATCCCCACTAAGACAAATAGGGCAGAATACACTAAATGGACCAGCCAATGGATACCTCATCCCAGGGATGAAACCCTTCCAAATGGCACATCCATCGATTCTGCTGTACAGTTCATATCTGGAAAAATTAACAAAGCCTTTAATAAATCCTGTCCAATCTCTCGTAATCGGAAACCCATTAAGGCCAGTTGGTGGACAAACAAACTTAAAAAACGTAGAGCAGAGGACAGAAGATTACATAATAAAGCAAGAACAAGTAAATCAGAGGTAGACTGAGTCAAATACAGGTCCGTACTTAATCGAATCTAATATCACACGTGATATTAGAAGAGCAAAAACAGAGTCCTTGCACAACTATTGTGAATCCATTGAAAACACTAACGAGGCTGCCAGACTACGCAAAGTTTTATAAAGACCCGTCAGTCGCATCCTGGACGGAGTCAAGCTAAGAATCGTTACAACTGTTAGTGGAAACACACTTTCCAGAGTGCAGCGATCACATTCCAAACGCTACTACCCCTCAGTTCGTTCTAAATTCAGTAACAAATGATGACGAGAATGATATCATTACAGAGCAAAAGATAGCATGGTTAAATTATTTAAATCCTACAAATCCGCAGGGCCGGACAACAGCACTCAGCCATGCTCCAACATGCTCTAGCAAGAATCACACCCTGGCTTAAGGCAATTTACCGCAGCTGAACTAAAAAGGAAAATAGGCCTAAAAGCAAGAGAACTGATTTACTCCGCATGGTCCGCCAGAAGTGTCATATCTCGCAGCTTATGGCCGACAGTGGATGAAAATAGAACAACAAGCCTATTGGCAATGAATAAAAAAGAAATTCTTATAAACCGCTTTTCTGGTTTATTGAGAAGTGTTTAGGTTTTTCATAATTATTATATTTTATGACTTTTGGTTGTTGATTCAGCACTTGTTGATGACTCCTTACATCAAAAGGGTTCTCAAATCCCAAAATGTGTGGACCTGGATTGAAAGGGTCTTACATAAAAGCCACACTTTGAATTCATAAGAATTTATTTGAGATTCTTCACGTCTTGAGTAAACAACAACTCGTTAAAAATAGGAAAAGTCGCGGAAACCACAATCGAGAAACGTTATCACCCATCTTAAAGAAGGCAAATCGCAGCGGGAAGTTGCTACGCAGTTATCAAGGTGTTCAACGTATCATTGAACGACTCGCTCAAACCGGAAGTCTTGAGGATAAACCACGGTCAGGATGGCCTAGCCCTAGAGCTACAACTAAACACGAGGATCGGCTAATAGTCACAACAAGCAAACGAAGTAGACATAAAACAGTACCCGAAATACGCGCCGAAATAAATGAAACACGGAATAAACCGCTGTTCTTAACAACGGTCAAACGAAGATTAAGACATGCTGGAGTGTTTGGGCGAGTTACTGTTCGAAAACCTCTGCTGAGACCACAAAACAAGCAGAAAAAGTTAGAATGGGCCAAAAAGCATAAAGACTGAACGGAAAAAAATTTCAACAGAGTTTTATGGAGTGATGAATCCAAGTTCGAGGTATGTGGCACAAAACGGAGAGTTTTCGTTCGACGCAGCGCTTAACAAAAGATGCTACCAGACTGTGTGGAGTGGGCGATCTGGGTCGAGTTATTGAAAAAATGAATAAGGAGGCATACAAAACAATATTGGAAGAAAACGCTGTGATCTCCGAACTAAGATTAATTAGCGGACGATTCATAATTCAACAGGACAACGACCCTAAACACACGTCAAGACACACACGCCGCCACAATCACCAGATTTAAACCCTATAGAGCTGCTGTGGGAGGGTCAATGCCCATCATCAGAATCTGCGTTGTGGAATAAACTATTCCATTGCTGGAGCAATATACCACAGGTAACAATTCAAAAACTGATAGCTCGAATACCAAGAATTTCAAAAAAAAATAATCGAATGTAAAGGTGGCTTTTCGACGAAAAATCGGTTTAAGTCACTTTTTCTTCTTTTTAATAAATTCTTTCATGTTAAGAACAAAATGAAAATAATTTTCTTTTTACTTTGGTTTCATATACATATGTATGTATATTTCCAGTTCATTTTACATAATTATTATTCTACTAAAGAGTTTTTTTCGATGTTATAATAGATTTTGTTTTTCCTTCGAGCACTGAAAGCGCCCTCAAACTTTTGGCCTGTAGTGTATTTCCCAATATTCCTTTCCAGTGAGAATACTGTATTTTTGTGTAATATGAACTCAGCTGAATAGGTGCACTTTCTGAACGAAATAAATATCACTTGTATTTCAGTAAAAATCACCTTTTGCTAGTATTTCTTTTAGTTTTGTTCGCTTTTTTATTTCATTGAATCTCCTGAAACAAGTAAATACATCTAAACGTGTTAAACATTTTGAAAATTGATATTTTTCGCGTTATATCCCTGACAAAAGGAAATCAATTCACCTCAGCGAATGCAGGGGCGTGCTAAAGAATTCATAAATTGTTGTTGCATTTGGTCACACGTATTCACAGCAATATCGCCTTCTCTGTAAATTGCAAACAATTTTAACAAATTTAAAAGTTGTGTTTTTTAAACAATAATTTTGGGGGTAATATCTAACAGAGCTAACAGAGTAACAACCGCGCCCATGGAATGTATAACACTACGTTAGTATGTTGGTATCGCCAGCAGCTCCAAAAGCACTTCATATGTGGAGGAACACCTGCAGTACCTCTGCTTAGAGGATACCGCAAGTGACTGCTCATTGTTCTCAGAAGAGTTTACCACAGAGATAATCGCTGTGAATAAGATCAGTCAGGTTAGCTTGTCGCTTCCCAAATTATCTAACATCGGCAGAAGGTTGCTGAGTCGAGAGACTCGAGCAGCCCTATGTATCCTGGACCTGAAAAAATGAACTAATTCCTCTCCGAGTACATCGAACCGGGTCGGTTTGTCGAACTGGGGTGGAGGTCAGTCCTTAGTCGCGGATGGACATACGCCCAAAAGGTGCAGATCGCTTGATGAGAAATCCATCAGCTCAAAGTAGGCCAGGAAAGGAACGAATTCCAAACCCTTCTCCGGAGCAGTGAAGGATAGCCTCATCGTCGCGATAGTGGATATGTCCGGCGACGAAGGGATGATCTCCTATGATAAATGGAGGCTCATTGAGGGCAAAGTTATGAATTGCCTTTACGAGCGAATTAACACCCACCAAGCAATTAATTGCTTGCGAGGATCAAAACCCGATGGATTTTATCACCACTGCTATGAGCAATATTATTGAAAGCAATGGACCGGAGTCACATCTTCCACAGGCCGAAAGCAGGGATCTGGATTCCACTCGAACCAAATGATCCAGCCAAGATTCTAAACTAAATTACCGCATCCCAAAAAGGCTGTCTCTGCTCCCATAACTCCCATATATCGTCGAACATTATAAAAATGGCAGCTCCATGATAATCTTCCTGACCACGGAGTCAATTCCCCTGCTGCAGTCTAAGAAATTCTTAGTGAACTATGGTCTTAAAGAAATAGTAGTGAGGTTACTCAAAAACGACCAGTCCAACGTCGCAGTCAGCATGGTGTAGTGGAACATCATCGCTTGTCACGCTGAAGATTCACGGTTCGAATCCAGATGTCAAGAATCATCTATTTATTTCGCATGAATTAAATAAAAAAGTCGACCAGTTGAGAAAGCTTACGTCAACTCTACTGCGAAGGCATAAAACTGGCAGCAGGGTGGTCATATGGCTAAAATGCAACTTGATCGTGATGATGACATCAGGAGGACGAAAAAAATACTGTGAATCATAAGCAACGACAACAACAGCAAAACAAAAATACTCCCCAGTTATCTGGACGCCTCCTTTGGAGTTCATTGAAAATTAGTACCACCTGAGTTTCAAACCAACTACACCAATCTGTCTTTCTCTCTTTCTCTTCCCAACAAAACGCCCGTGTCCTAAAAAAATAGTATAGGGTATTATATCCCCTTTGACACGTGCAAATTATATATAAAAAAAAAAAACGCTCTCACACTCTACAGGTAATCTTTCGCAATTGTCGCAGGACAAACTGGCACAAACACAATTCCATTCTCTCCGTTAAACTATCCAAGCGCGGTTGTACCACACCGTACACGCAGCTAGAGTTAAATAAGCTAAACAACGTTCTCACCTCTGCTCATAACTCAGCATTCACCGAATCATGTTAAGCAACAAGAGGGAAGGTAAGCAAACGTTCGCCTTCGTGTAGCACAGAACTCAAACACCTTCGTTGCAAAAGCAGAAAGAACTTCAATAGAGCCAAATCGACAAGGCTACTTCGGACTTCAAGGGAAGCCTAACGCTGTTTAAAACCGAGGTTAGGAAAGTCCAACGCAGATCTTGGTGCAGCTTCTGCCAGAGTATCGATAACACTTCTCAATCTACTAGGTTGCGCAAAGTCCTCTCAAAAACACATACCGTACGGAGTGTCCTAAAGAATTCCAATGGATCTTGGGCGGATTCCGAAAGAAAGTCGCTCAATCTGTTAATGGACACACACTTCCCTGGCTGTATGCATATCCCTGATCAGAGACCTGCCACTAAGTATACTGTATGCTCACAGATCTCCTGATCTAATCAGCGATGAGAAACTAAGTTGGGTAGTCAACAGCTTCAAATCATTTAAATCCATCGGACCAGGCCGTATTTTTCCGGCTCAACTTCAGGTGACGTACGGAACCATACGACATCCTGATATCCTGAAAGGCTGCCTGGTACTAAGAACTACACCCAGTGCCTGGTCCGAGGTGAAGGTGGTTTTCATACACAAAGCAGGCAAAACGTCACACATAGTTCCCAAAGAATCATCGATCTCTACATTAAGGACTTAGTAAATACTACCTTGCTATCCAAATCACAACATGCATATCAAAAAGGGAAATCTGTCGAATCAGCCCTACATTCAATTATAAACCCCATCGAAATATCCCTCTGTATTAAGGAATTCACTTGGTGGCATTTCTTGATGTAGAGCTTTCAGCAACGTTGAAACCAATTCGATTATCAATGCCCTACGCAGGGTTAACACATGCGAATCCGTCTGCTGCATTATAAAGCACATGTTCAGAATTAGAGTAATAAATGCTTCTTTTGGGGGCAGCTCTATCAAAAAACAAGCACAACGAGGAACCCCTCAGGAAGGTCAGACTGTATTTTTCCGGTTCCCCTTTGCTCTGGAAACTTGTTCTCAACGAACCTCCTCTTGGAATAGACAACACTGGATGCAAAGTTGTTGCTTACGCGGACGATATAGCTATCTCTATATCAGGCAAGTACCCACAGACATTGAAACTGATTTCCACTTAGGCTTCAAACACTCAATACTGGACAGAGCAGTTCTACACAACGGATCGCTTGGGCATCCACCGCTCCTTCAACCTTCTTTCAAGCCGAAGTCACCGCTGTTCGCCAAGCCGCTGACTGGCTGGAGGTAAATACTTTATCGCGGGAAGATATCGTTATATATATCGACAGTCAGGCAGCTATCAAATCCCTCACATCCAGCATCATAACATCTAGTGAAAGATTGCCGCGTATCTCTTAACGAGATAGCTGGACAGTACAACCTCACCCTTTTCTGGGTTCCAGGTCACTGTATCGTACCGAGGAACTGTGAGGCTGACGAATTGGCTAGACGAGGCTCTTCCGATACTAATAGCATAATTTTAGCCAACATTGACGCACCGATGTCTTATGCTAAGTATCTTATCCACGCCGATGCGCTTTATAAAGCAAACCATAAATGGAACCAGCTTGGCCAATGACATACCGCTAGACTACTATGGTCAAAAATAGACCAAAGAAGATCTAACGGACTTCTAAAGCACAACAATACTAACCACGTAATAACCGGACACTGTTCGATAGGTAGACATGCCCCACAACGACTCCTGCAGGAGTTGCAGAGACGACGAAGAAGAAGAGGAGACCTTCCTTTCCTGTGCACGTGTCCTGCACTCGCCAAAATTAGGAAGGCTACCCTAGGTCTTTACCTTTTCAACCACTTCCAACCAAAAACCAACCTAAACAATAATTTGTTTATATACAAAAAAGTTTGTCAAGTGTGAGTCGGGCCTCGCGCGTTTAATATATTAATTAATTTTGCTTCCTTGTTAATTCGAGAAATAGAAGAAGCTATGATGGTATTAGTGAGGGTCAGGTCAAAACAAAAACTTTTTGTTTCATCTTAAACGAATCCTGTTTGCTCTCACACTCCTCGTTTGAGATTCACAGCATAATTCTCCGTGAAATCTATGTTGGCCGCTTAACTCTGAACAGATTTATATGAAAATTGGCTTGTAAGTATAGACTGGCTCAACAGTATCCCATCTGAAATCGATTGAAATGAAGGTAAGATATTTTAAGGAGTTTTAAGAACCCTCGAACTTCAAACCATCTTTTTCACACATCTAACTCAAGAACCACTAAAAGGATTTTGGTTTGGGCTTGTTTAGCTTATGAGTATGTACCTCTTTGGTACGATGTCAAAGTCTTTATTCTCAAGCCAGGGAGAGAGGATCAGACTGAGTGGTAGATCTGAGACTGCCCTTCACGACCTTGTCCGCAGGATCGAGAATGAGAAGGGAAACTACTATCTTGGAGTGCTCGTTGACGTAGAGGTTGCTTTTGATAATGTTACCTTTAATTCCGTTACTGTTCCAGAAGGCACGGAGTTGATGAAACCATCGTCAAATGTCTGAATGCTATGGATTGACTAACTTTGTAAACTCTCTGTGATGGGTCGATTCCCAAACACGAAGAAGCTTGGGTTATGTAACAATTGTTTGGCGACGGGACATTTTTTTATTTTTTTATTTTTAATGCATTTTTTATTAATTAATTCATTATTCTAGACAAAAAACGCTTAAAACTAGCTTAACTATCTTAACTATTCTTATTCTAACTTACCGGCCCTATGCGGGCGCTCTAAGTTAAACCTAATACTTAAAACTATGTCTTTCGACGTAACGAACTTCAAAATTGTTTATTTATTTATTTATTTATTTATTTTTTTTCATTTTAATTGTTACTAAGAAAATTAGACAAAAACTTAGTACATGAACTTTTTTTTTAATTGATCTTATATATAAAACTTATACCTTAATCTATCTTACTCTACCATACGTAATTTTTTTTATTTTTTTTATTTTATCAAGTGCTGTTTTTTTTTGGCGACGGGACATAACGTGCAAAATGCCATTCAGCGCGCAGACGCCAGATCTGTACGCAATCACACCACAGCTTACTTCAAAGGAACTGGCTGGCATAGCGTGGGACTAGTAGAGACTGCGTACCATCGACAGCTTCGCATATAGCCAGCATATAGAAAAGAATGATTATATCTCACTTTGACCGAATTTCATTATTGATGGTAATTTCAACACGAAACACATCTTTCGGGGTTCGAAATGTAATTCAACGATAGGCAATAAAAAATAGACAACTTTACGAACCCAGCATGCAATTTTGTGTTGACTTCTTTTCAATGTTTACTTCTTTCATCGACTTCTTTATCGCAAAATGGGTGGCTAAGAACCTTAAGAACGTCGAGGAAAGTTTTGATCTCTCCTCAGATTACTCACTAGTCGTATTGATAATAAGTGAGTCTAGTGAACAAATTAGGAGCGCCTAGATTAACTGGTAACAGAATTAACTGGGATCGCACTAAAAAATATTACGAAGATAATATGGTTCTGAATGTATCGCTTAAAACACCGTACGAAATAGAGGACGAAGTCGGCAGATTTACTGAAGTCTTACAGAGTGCCGCGTGGAACAACATTCTCTATAGGAGGAAACAAGTCCTAAATAGCGAAATTAGATATTCGCCGGAAATAAAATAACAGATATGAGAGAAGATGAGAGCACACAAAAGATGGCTACAATTCTGCGCTTCCCAGGCTAAAACTCGTTCTAGTCATTTATGTATTAAACTCAAAAAAGCGAGCGTATTAACTAAAAAATCTCAAATGCATTTGCCACCAATAAGAATGGACAATGGCAAATGGGCAAAAGGAGACAAAGAGGAGACGGATTTATTAGCGAGCATCTAGAATAAACGTTTAAGCCATTTGACGGATATGCATTGATAGAGGATCTTAATGCCACGCATACACCTTTTTTTTCTTTTTTTTCCCCTACTACAGGTGTACATTTTCCATAGACTCTATAAGGACCACATGCGCGTGCTCATAGTAGTGTGAGATTCTTAATCACCAAAAACACCTCCATTCGATATAAATTTACTAGTTACTGCATCTATTGTAAGTTAAGACTATCACGAAATAAAAACGTTTGGCAAGTGTCTATCCAATGAAAGTTCCTGCTTGTTCCGCTATTTAGACGCGGATAATTTTTATCGTGTTGAGTCGAAAGGTTTGCTCCTTTGCAGACGACGCAATAAATTTCTCTAGTCCAGAATTTGCAGGACTGTATTATTAACATCCGTTTGATGATAATTGTGTGCTTTCGCGAAAAGTTTTTGGTTTCATCTTCGGAATTCCGTGATCTCTGTAGGTATCGTCGTTAAATATGTATGTACGGTTTGTAAAATATTGACATTAGTTTTCTTGGTACAACTCCAGCGTTGTATATCATAGGTCCACACCGGCTTCAGCACTTGCTTATATAAGAGCAGTTTACTCTCAATGTCAAGCTTGGAATGCAGTACATTTTTCTGTTTTCGAGTTCCTTACGTTCCATGTGCGCCTTTCATTTCAGCTTTACGTCGATTGTTATTCTGAGGTATTTAGCCTCGTGAACGATCGTTTTACCTGTTGCTAGGATAGGTACGAGTATGTCATAGGCAAATGTTATAAAACGGTGCCTTCTTCTTGCAGTATATCACGGCTATATACAAAAATATAAAAGCGGACCAGAAACGCTTCTTTGCGGTACGCCGGCTAAAATTGCTTTAAATTGGGAGTATTCGTTTCCGTGTCTGATACGGAAGAGTTTTTTTAACGAGATATGTTATCAGTATGTTATATAGGCGTACAGGCAGAACCAGTCGTAGTTTGAACTTCAGGCCTTCACACCTTATCAAAGGCTAGTGAGACATCAAGAAATAGATTTGCTATCTCATTAATATTCAATTAAATGTGGGAGCCGTGGCTCAGTCATTAAGTGCGCGATCACTGAGGGAGTAGGTTCAAGGTTGGAATCCAAGAAAACACAAAAAAAAAAGTTTTCTCACGCAGCCACCTCTCGTCTGACAAACATTCTTTCAACCGAAAAAATTGCCTTCGGAAACGGCATAAAACTGTAGTTCCCAACTATTCATGAGAAGCTAGGCCAGGCTCTGCATTGGGCTGTTAGCGCGAAATTATGACAATATTATTATTTCATAAATTCATATGAAAAAAGATAAAATTCAGAATCATAACGCGCATACCTCACAATATCGAAAGAAAAGTTGAATGAAAAGTTGAAGCTTGCAATTTGTTGTCCATTTCGTGTAGGATACTTTTATGTACATACATAAATAAAAGAGTGCCGTGGCATAAGGCCAAGCGTCATAAGGCCAAATCGGGAAAGTGACATAAAGCAAAATTTTCGAATTTCGCTTTGCTAAAGTGACATAAAGCCAAATGGTACTCAAATCACACTGTCCATTGTATTTCGCTAGAAAAAATAACTGTTTAAATTGTTATTTATTTGTAATACTTGTTTTTAACCGTAAGAGCATGAAGAATATTTGTTCAATGGCATGTAGCAAACCCACGCTCTTCTCATTCGTATTACATCGTTTAAAGCGTGATAAGATGGAAAATTCAAGTGATACAATTTACAACTTCGAGTTTTGTGAGGGTTTAAGGAGAGGGAGTAAGTTACTCTATATTCCCGAAATTAAGCAACTATATCAGTTTAAAAGTAATTCGAAATTGTCTAAGCCAGTGGTTTCCAATCTTTTTCAGCCCGCGGCGCCCTACCCTAGCTATTTGAAAAAGAAATAGTCGAATGAAATAATAGGCACAAAAATTAAAATATCCACAATATGAAACTGATTTTTTATTATATTTATAACAATTCAGAGTTGAACCAGAAAACAACAAGAGAGACTTAAGAAAAACAAAAATAAAATACAATAGCTACTCAGTCAAAGCAATGTGACGGGTGAGCCTGGTGATCTCCACACAGTTTTTCCAAGCGGGGAATAAGGCTTGACACTGCTGCTCTCATTTCTTGCTCCACATTGATCCTTGAGCGATATTTGCTCTTGATTACAGCTGCAGCTGAAAATCAAGCTTCACACAAATATGTTGTTGCAAACGGAATGTAAATTCATAAAGCTTTTGAAGTTAAATTTGGATATTCATTTTGAATCGATAACCAAAACTCCACCAAACCGGAACTGGTGAATCTAGTTTTAAGACTGCTGTCGCAAGAGAGTTCAATGTGACTCTCTTCCTCTTGTGATGTGAATTCTGGTGGAGCTTGTGCATGAAATGGATCTTGAATCCACGCAAACTTTTCGACATCATCATCTGCAAAGTATTTTGAAAACCATTCGATGAGTTTCGAAAGGTGTTCCGTGAAAAGGGCCGTCAGGTCTTGTGAGACAACCAGTTCATTAGATGCCGCATATTTATAAAATTGCGGGAAGCAATCTTGACCGCCACCTTCATTCATCTTTTTTATCTACAACTGCAATTTCTTTCTGCGTGCGTGTTGTTGCCTTGCAAAGATAGATTCAATTTATTAAGTTTCTCAAATATATCGCACAAATATGCTAGTTTTAGCAAAAAATCTGGTTCAGCAAAGTATATGCCGTTTTCATGCCGTTGTTGTAAAAATGTGTGAATTTCTTCATGTAATTCGAACACACGAAATAAGACATTTCCACGTGAAAGCCATCGTGAATTGCAGTAATACAGCAGGGCCGTATGTTCAGCTCCCATACCTGTGCATAGTTTTTTGAAAAGCCTGGCCTTTAGCGGCCTAGTTTTTATGTAGTTTACTGCGCCAATGACACATTCTAGTACTTGGTTCAATTCCCTATGGATGATGCAATGGGTCCACATAGCATTCGGAGCTTTTTGACGAATAAGCGCCTGTATTCCTTCATACCTGCCAGACATGGATCGAGCACCATCAGTACATACACCAATACACTTTTCCCAATCCAAACCATTTTCTGCTTGTCAAGAATGTTAAACAAGTCTTGTGCCTTCGCACTTTCGGTAATGCTTTTGCAGAATAAAAGTTCTTCGACAATAATATTATGAGCCAGAAAGCGTACGTAACAAATAAGATGTGCATCATTATTACTGTCACTAGCCTCATCAAGTTGCAAACCAAAATCCTTGCCTTTCAGTTTTTCTATTAATTGGTAGTGGAGATCCTCAGCTATGTCATGGATTCTTCGACTGATAGTATTGTTAGATAAAGGTACATTGAAAATTAATTTTTCTGCTGATTCTCCCCCCATAATATTCACCATTCACCAGGAGCCGGTAAAATAAGCTCTTCTGCAATAGTATGAGGTTTTTTGCATTTTGCCACCCTGTATGCCACCTTGAATGGTGCTAACAGTGCGTTGTTAGGTACTGAGGCTTGCTGAGTAAAAACGTTTTTTGTTTTTATTAAATTTTGTAATTTGCGGTGAAAAAAATCACGCGATTTTTCAGCCATAGTTGGATGAATCGTCTCGAGATGTTGCTTTAACTTACTCGGAAGCATACTTTCGGATGACAGTATTTTCAAACAAAGCACACACTGCGGTTTTTATTCATTGTTTACTTCTATTGAAGTAAATATAAGTCCAAATAGCTATCATCGTATTTACGCTATTTTCGCTTCTTTGCTTCCCCGCCGACACTAGTAGCTGCTTTATCTGTATCACTTGAACTACCATCTTGTTTATTTAATAAAAATCTGTCCATTTCGCGTGAGATTTTTGACGAAAAACAAACGACACAATTAAAACAAAACACGACGACATGTCCGACCCTTCAATAATCGGTTTTGAACTACTGAATATATTTCCCGTTTTTGCTTTTACTTCTCGCTGCGGTTTATACCTCTTTGTTCAACAAACGCTTTCTTAAGCACAGAAATAACCCGCTTGTCTTCGACTTATTGGAGAATTTATATGTATCATTCACTCACTGGGCTGAGGAAGCAAGTGTGTTGAGAATCGGGGTTTGAAAATTACGCATTGCGCATGTCAGGTTGGTAATTTTTTTATTTACCTCGTTCTCTTTGGACTGATGTGTTAAAAGAGAGGTTGCCACTTAAAAAAAAAATGCGCAGGCGACTTATTTTGGCAAAAAAGTTACTGCAATCGCAGTTAAACGTTACAAGGGGCCAAATGAATTAAGCAAGTGCAAAGTGAGGTATGTTTAAAAATCCAGTTTACAAGCAGCGCGAAGTTTAAATAAATTTGTATTTTTTTGAATTTAAAATAAAATATAAAGTTATAAAATATTATATACAAGAAATACGTACTATTTTATCATTAATATAATTAAAATAGTTGTCTATTTTGAGAACCAAGCATTAGCTGGAATTCCGAAAAAAAAGTGTCAAATTATTTTGGGAAATAAGACCAACTTGACTTATTTTTCTTATGCGTAGTATATTTGTATAAAACTGAAGTTGGCCTTATTTCACTTTTATAAAGAGCAATAAGACCAACCGCAAACTGCAAATAAGAGATTTCGGTGCCATGAAATAAAGTCTTATGCAAAAAGGTCCAAAACGTAATTTTGGACTTTATGCACTTTCAAAAGTGCAATAATTTTTTCTTATTTTTTTTTTTTATTTACAAAAGTATTGTTCAAGTATTATGTTGGTTTTGTAGGAGCCAACAAATATCGCCCGCCAAATATTAAAATCAAAAATACAAATAAATAATACGCCGCATCACGGATCCACCGTAAAAGTGCAACACCAATCCATCTGCGACGAGTCTACAATTTTTCTAATTGTGTTTTCAATTGTCAACCTAATCTCAATCAGTTACCACGCATTCCGCGGTCCATTAAAATTTACATATATCCTTTGTTGTTTTATTATAAATAAAGTTAATAATTACATTAAGCTGTTCGCTTTAATTATCAACACGTTTTTAAATTGGTGACCCCGACGGCCCGAACACCAAAATGACCGGAAACATGGACCAAGCTTCCTCAAAGAGTGAAACGCATGGTACAACCAGCCAACAGCATGACGATTCGGTGCAGGCGCAGACAGTGAGAGGTTCGGAGGTTGAGGCGAATTACGCTCAAGTGACCACCGCCATTTTGGCATGAAAATTCGAAGCTATGGTTTTCCCAACTTGAAGCCCAATTTACGCTTCTAAATTTAAGATCTGACGCGCGAATTTTAATGTCGTTATTGCACGTCTCGACCAAACAACCGCTACAGAAGTGCAAGACGTCATCATCAATCCACCACAAGGTTACGCATACGTTCATTTAAAAGAAGAACTCATTTCTCGTTTGGCCTTATCTAGGGATCAACAGATTAGGCAAATGGTAGACCGAGAACAGCGGTAATAGAAAACCATCCCAGTTTTTTCGACGTTTGAGGGATTTACCCCCTTCGAGTAGGGGTTAGAATATACCCGAGGTAGGCATGCCTGTTGTAAGAGGCGACTAAAATCCACCCACCGTATACCGAGTATGGCATATACAAAAATATGCAATAAAGGAAACGAAATATATAAATTACCCAGGTGGCAGTCCAGGTACACTGGAAAATCCACCCTCTTCGGAGGTCGGCTCTACGGATTCTGGGGAGAGACATTTATTGTGCTCATCTGACCCTTTTAAAAAAGTTACTAGGGCAGTTAGATCTCCAACATCAATATCTACCATAAAAACGTGCGGAACTAGAAGTCCGGCGACATCGATAGTGTCGGCGCACGAACAACGGACTTCCGCGAAAATTCAAAGCCTAACGGACGAAAATACGGAACTCCGGACCAGGCTAAGTAAAATGGAATTTCTCTGAGAAGAACTAAGAAAGGAATTAAATGTATTTAAAGCAGAAAGTAAAGCATTTAATTATACATCGAAACCTCGTCATGAGTCTGCTGCGAGTTCAAACGTCCCCGATAACACGGATTATAAAACGGTTGATGAAGAACTAAGTCGGGAAACCAATTGGATTCTAAAAAAACGACCAGTCAAGAAACGAAAAGCTGGCTCTTCGCCCGAAATGGTACCGAGGCAAGAAAATACGCAAAATAAACGAGAAGGTAAAGGACACCCTGACAAAATAAACACGCGTGCCGAAGAAAATCCGCGAAATAAGGTACGACCATCGCCACCAATATACGTGATTGGAATTGCAGACTATAATAAACTTTGTTGCTATCCGATTTTTAAGTAACATCGCTCAACAACAACAAATGGAAAGTAAACGTAAAGAACTCAGGCAGTTACCGCTCAGTATCTAATAAACTGAATACTGAAAAAATCCAGTGGTATACGTATGAAAATAAATCTGAAAGACCGATCGATACGAGTCGTAGCTAGAGGACTTCATTCATGATTTGAAGAACAAAGACTTTAAAATCGTTGATGCGGTGAACTTAATTAAACGGGAAAAGCAAAAATTGGAAGGCGAGGAAACGATGGTTAAGCGCGAGCTTCCTCTTTTTATGCTAACCTTTGATAAGGCTGAGAGTTTAGATAAGATTTACGAAATAAGAACAATTCTGAATGTCGTAGTCAAAATCGAACCCATGCGCAAGAATACAAGGTTGATACCTCAGTGCAAACGATGCCAAGGATTCAACCATACGCTAACGTATTGCGGAAAAGAACCGCGATGTGTCAAATGCGCCTGTAAGCATCTTAGTCAAGAGTGTGGCGTAAACAAAAAAAAAAACCTGCAGCGTGTATTAACTGCAATGGTAAGCACCCGGCTAATTACAGAGGCTGTGAAGTAGCCAAGGAATTGCAAAAAAAGAAGAGATCGACTTATCAAGCCGCAAAACCCAACTTCACCGGTAAATAAGGAAAAGTCGAAAACTGCTGCAAGAAAGGTGACTAGAGATAACCGAGCCGACCCTGCTTACGTACGCCCAAGCTGCGACATCAAACACCGATCAAATTCTACACCGGGTTAAGGTAAAAGCGCATAAATTAGATTCTGACATGCAGACGCGTGCTCAAGCATCAACATCAACAAAGACGAACACTAATAATTCGGAAAACCCTGTATCTCACGTCTTTTCCATTATCCTTGCGAGGCTTGAGGAGCAAACAAAAACAAACATGCTAATTGTCGAAAGGTTGGAGAAGCTAGAATATAAGCTTAACAACAGCAGCATTTCAAAACGAACAAGACGAAACTTCTTAAAATTGTTGCATGGAACGTCAACGGTCTCATACAAAGACTAGAAGAGCTTGAAATATTTCTACGAGAAAATGACATTGACATATATTTGATCTGTGAAACTCACCTGACAAAACTATCGCGTGTAAACATTACTGGATACAGTGCCTATCACGCTTATCACCCGTCGAAAAGGGCCAGAGGCGGATCGTCTTTAATCATAAAAGATTGCATCGAGCACTCTGAAGAGATTATGTTAGAGCTTGAAACAATGCAAGTGAGCACTGTACGCGTGAAAAATGGACATTACTCTTTCAATGTCTCGTCTATTTATTGTCCACTGCATTGCAGGCTTGAAAAATATGATTTTAAAAATATTTTCAGCTCCCTTGGACCGAATTTTATTATTGGCGGTGATTTTAATGCAAAACACACCTTCTGGGGTTCAAGATGTGTCTCACAAAAAGGCAAAGCACTTTACAACGCTTGCATGCAACACAGTCGCGACTTTCACTCGGCTGGTAAACCAACATATTGGCCGACTGATAGCAACAAAATACCCGATCTGATCAATTTCTTTGTTGTAAAAGGAATACCAGACAACTGCATCAAAATTGATGAAAGTTTTGATCTCTCTTCCGATCATTCCCCTATCATTCTAACGATGAGCGAACGCCTAATTAAAAAAGATGTACCTGCTAGACTAACTAGCAGAAAAACTGATTGGGAAGGCTTTAAAAAAACGTTGAAGAACATATCGAACTGAGAGTGGACGTCTTCTATCGAAGTTGATCTTTTTGTTGAAGTTCTGCAGCGCGCCGCGTGGAAAAATACTCCCTATCAAAGGAAAACGCCGATCAATCATGCCCAAAAATATCCACCGGAAATAAAAGAAATGGTAAGAGGGAAGAGAAAAGCGCGTAAAAAATGGCAACAAACTCGTGCTCCGCAACATAAATCGCATTTAAATCGCTTCTGTAACTAAAAAAGGCCATTATTGATTTCAAAAACCGAACAATACAAACCAGCATTGAAAGCCTAACAGCGGAAAAAGATTCCAATTATTCGCTCTGGAAAGCTATAAAAGGCATTAAAAAACCGAAAATACAAGCGGCCCCAATCAAGAAAAATGACAACGAATGGGCCAAGAATGATAAAGACAAAGCAGAAGTCTTTGCCGCCCATTTAGAAGAAACATTTAAACCATTTGATGGACAAGCGCTTGTTGAAAACGATAATGCGTCGGATATAGCACTTCACAATTACACAGTAGGAAATGCAAGGCTGACCGAACTTCAACAAAACATAAAGAAACTGAAACCGAATAAAGCTCCTGGATACGACCTAATCACAGTAGAGCTTCTTAAATCGTTACCTAGAAAAGCGTTAGTTAAGTTCTTCTACATTATAAACGCAGCGATAAGACTAGGATATGTTCCGAGTCAATGGAAAGTCGCGGAAGTAATAATGATTCTGAAGCCAGGAAAACCGCAGAATGATAAAAAGTCGTATAAACCTATTTCGCTGCTGCCGATTATGTCTAAAGTTTTCGAAAGAATA
Source organism: Pocota personata (assembly GCA_963082735.1). NCBI lineage: Eukaryota > Metazoa > Arthropoda > Insecta > Diptera > Syrphidae > Pocota > Pocota personata. The sequence goes on along the minus strand of OY720431.1, from coordinate 108,175,160 downwards.
GTACTTAAGCGATTACAGCCGGTTATAGAAGAATGATCTCTTATTCCCAATCACCAGTTTGGGTTTAGAACCAAGCACTCAACAATAGACCGAGTGCATAGAATAACTGATTTAATTGAGAAAGCTTACGAAGAAAAAAGGATTTGCTCGAGCGTATTCATTTATGTTTCTCAAGCTTTTGGCAAGGTCTGGCATGAAGGATTGAAATATAAATTTCGACAAGTTCTGCCGGAACACTGCATATTCTGCAAAAATACTTGACGAATCGACTTTTCCGAGTCAAACACGGAAATTAATATTCAGAATTTAAAGAAATAAGGGCTGGGGTACCGCAGGAAAGTGCCCTTGGACCGCTTTTGTACCTATTATATACTCGCGATATACCGCAAGAAGTAGGCACCGTATTAGCTACATTTGCCGACGACACTGCCATCCTGGCAACGGTAAAAACTGAAAAATTGCAAGAAGCATTGAATAAAGTAAATGAATGGACAAAGATTTGGCGACTAGCTTTAAACGAAAGCAAATCTGTTTATGTCAATTTTACTTATAAGAAAATAATAACTTGCCGATCTTTTCAAACTCGGTTCAAATTCCGTTTGCAAACGAGGCTAAGTATCTTGGAATGACACCTGATGTTAAGCTGAAGTGGAAATAGCACGTGAAGAAAAAACGTAAAGAACTCGAAGCCAAATTCTCTGTATTTGTATGTACTAGTTACTTGGAAAACATTCCGATTTAATATAGAGAACAAACTGTTTTTATACAAGCAAGTGCTAAAGCCGGTATGGACATATGTATTCCACTCTGGGGTTGTACCAAAATAAGTAATGTCAATATTTTACAAACTTTCGAAAATAAAGTGCTAAGATCAATAGTTAATGCACCGTGGTTTATTAGATATATTATTACCTTCGAAAATATGGGAAAAGATAAAGACAATGAAATTATTATTGACGTGAAAAAATGGAGAGGCTCGTGTTCCGTATGGGATATGTAACCTCTCTCCCGTTAAATTGAAAATTCTAATGAATTTTTATTTCGTTTAGGAATTTCGTTATTGCAATTTTTGATTGAAAGTTTTAGCTTTTAATTTTTTCTCGGCAGGATTATTATTGAAAGGATTATTACGACTATGATTATCAGCATAGTTGAGTTAGCAATTTAATTAATATTCTTATGAAATTTAAGTTGTTTAATATGTTTCAAGTTTGCAAAATTCTTAATGGCAATGTCTTCGTAATTTAATAGTTTTGTAAAATTATAGGTTACATCTTCAGTATAGACAAATCTGTCTGTGATTTCTAAATTATTATTACTAAATGTTTCAGTTAGTATGTCAATCCTACAATTGTTAATAGTTACCAAATAGTTTTCATTTAAATTTATTTCCCAATCGTCGTATTAATTCACTATTTCTGCATTTTATATATTTTTACAGATTATGATAGTACTATCGTAAAATATATTTGTGAGTTTATAAGAAGGGTTAATAATGAATGTTTCCTAAAGTATATATAGGTATATGTTCATATCAATAATTTCATTGGACCTGCTTGGTGTTTGACTAAGTTCGTATTTGAGTTTTACTGGTTTGCGTTCGTATTTTGTCTCTAAACATGTTTTGCATTATTATTCCAGTAATTTCTTTAATTAGATTAGGATAGTATATTTCGTTTTTTAAGTTGTGATAAGTTTCCATTATTTCGCTATGGCGTTTGCTTGGGTATGGTATAAAGAGATTTGCTTATGTACTTCTTCTACGAGGGCAAGGTGAAAAAGTTCTCGTCCTGACGGAGAGATGGCGTTCCAAACAGCAAAAATTTATGTTTCCTGCCTGGTTGCATTTCTCATTAGTTCGTATGACAAGTTTTAACTTCTTCTCTTAAGTAGTTTCTTTACACAAATTTTTGCAGTAGACGTCTTGCGTGTTTTTCTTTAAAATGGATAAACTTGAATATAGTGCGGTGATAAAATTCTGCGTTTTGAATGGGTTAACCGTTAAGGAAATTCATCCAAACTTGACAAAAGTTTACGGGGACTCTGCTGCTTCTATGCCAACCGTTAAAAAGTGGGCAGCTGAATTTAAACGTTGTCGCACGTCCCTCGAAGATGACGCACCTGAAGGACGGCCAAAAACCGCAACCACACCCGAAACCATCGAAAAAGTGCATGATATCATGTTGGACGATAGGCGAGATAGCTGAGGCTGTGTGTATATCGGAAGAGAGGGTGCGAAACATCTTGCGCAAAAAATTAGGGATGCGAAAGTTCTGCGCAAGATGGGTGCCGCATTTGCTGAATGCCGATCAATCTTTGGACCGATTCAATAGGGATCCGACCGATTTTGTGCGGCGATTTGTCACCATGGATTAGACATGGGTCCACTACTATTCTCCAGAAACGAAACAACAGTCGAAGCAGTGGGTGGAAGCCGGTGGTTCAGCGCCAAAGAAAGCGAAGTCGATCGAATATGCCGGAAAGGTCATGGCCAGTGTGTTTTGAGATGCGAAAGGGATCCTGTTAATTGATTACCTTGAGAAAGGCAGAACAATTACAGGCGAATATTACTCCAACCTTCTTGACCAGTTGGATGTCAAAATTCGCGAGAAGAGGCCTGGCTTGAAGGAGAAAAAAATCATATTTCACCAGGACAATGCACCTGTACACAAGTGTGCGTTGGCGATGCGAAAAATGCGGTATTTGGGGTACGATTTCCTTGGCCATTCACCCGATTTGGCACCCTCAGACTTCCATCTGTTCCCAAACTTGAAGAAATTTGTTTCTAAGAAGCTCTTCGCATACAACGCAGAAGTTGAGAAGGCCATAGATGAATATTTTCACAGCCTTCCAAACTCTCACTTCCGAGAAGGAATACTGATGTTGGAGAAACGCTGGACCAATTGTGTTGAAGTCAAGGGAGATTATGTAGAAAAATAAAATCATTTTTTAACTGAAAATCGCAGTCTTTCATTGTCAGGCCGAGAACTTCTCACCTTGTCCTCGTATGTCTTTATTTCCCTTGATCTTAATGTTGCTTTTAAGGATTTAATTTGTTTGTCATGTCCAAAAAGTTCTATCAATAATTATTGTATTTTGTTAAACTCATGATATGAAAGTTCAGTATATATTCCAATGAGACTTGGTTTTATAAACCTTCTAAGAACGTCTGTCTAATAGAAGAAGAAAGAGACCTTTAGCCATGTCAATGAATATTACATCTGTTGTGTAGTATCTCTACTTCCTTGTCAGTAGCTATCAGTAGCGTTCTAAACTCTTTCCCTGGAAATTGTGTGTTTAAATATTTTAACGGTAAATGGTCTGTAATAATTTGGAATCGTTTTCCCCCTAGGTACGGTATAAAGTCCGTTACTGACCACACAATCGCCAAGAAGTCTTTGTCAGTTGCTATCCCAGAAGCACAAATTGGGGCACAATAAAAATAATATTATAAGAAGAGATTGACCCAACTCCACACAAGGAGGAGTTGCGATCTTCATTAAAAAATAACTGCGATTAAAGGTAGTGCTCAGCGGTGAAGTGCGAAGGTTCCAGGTGCTGGAAGCGTGTATCGTGTGGATCCCTCTCCGTAGTGGAAAGGGGATGTACATGATTGCACTCTATGCACCTGAAGCTACTCAATCTACTTTATTTATTTCAGAGCTCGGGACACTTGTCGATGCCTAAGACTGGAGTCGGAGGAGAACCATTTCCTCATGGCCGGAGATCGAAACGCCAAACATAGACATTGGCGAAATAACACACCTAATCGTAGAGGGAACCTACTATTTAATTGGTGGGGTCGGCACAGTGCGAGTATAGACTCGATTTGAAAGTTTGGCGAAAGTTCGCAATAGTGGGACCTCACGGACAGCCACTTGCATGTCGAAGTGTAGTCAGATACCTGCGGCTCTGGTTAGATCAATATCTATATTTTAACAAACATGTATGTAGGTGCTGCTTTGACCAGAGCCAAAGGTGCGTCTGCCCTTACAAAAAGACTTTTTTTATAGCAAGCAACTCGATGCAAGGGTAAAGGTAACCTGCTACACCGCCATTATCCAGCCCATGGTCATATATGGATGTCCCGTGTGGTTCAATGTGGGAGCAAGCTTGTTGGAAAAGATTCGGGTGTTTGAGAGGGTTTGCCTTCATTTATACAGATCACCAGAGTCCCAGTACATAAAATTCTATCCCAGTGAGATCCTGTACAACAGTGCTAACCTAAAAAGAGCGGATAGTTTCCTGATTAAGTTGATTCGAAGGCATATTGAGCTCGATGAATAACCTGATCTCTGGGGCTTATTACCCCAATTACAGGTACTACGAGAGAGTACGCCTTAACGGCTTTGTTCCCCCAGAGGCGTTCCTCTATTTTAATGAGAAAAGTCTGATATAGGACATATTGGCGGTACCGCTAATGTTCCATGTTGCTCGGACAGCTGCGGATAGGCGACTCAACTACAACGGAGACGTCGCACGCAGCAGTGCAAAGCGTATCCGGTTTAGTAGGGCGGATCGAATCGCGATGTAAAGGACGCAGAAAGTCAGTTCGAACAATTTTGGTGACTAGCCGAAACAGAGCGAACTCCTTCATCGTTCCCCCACAAGCCGGGATAGCCCATTTAAAGTTGGCTATTGATTTTATGGCCGACTTACATAGTTTAGGGTAGAAGGGTAGTGATAGTTTTAGGCAACACAAAAAAAAAAAAAAATACGTATTTAATTACGTAGTTAGAGTAAGATAGAGTAAGGTAGAATAAGGTTGGTTAAGCTAGTTTTTAAGTTTTATATACATACGAGTACCTACAAAAAAAAAGAGTTTATATACTAAGTTTTTTCTTTAAAAAAAAAAATTTTTCCTAGTAATAAAATATGTATGATAGTTAAAGGAAATAAATAAAGAATTTAAGTTAGGTTACGTCGAAAGACATAGTTTAAGAATTAGGTTAAGCTTAGAGTGCCCACATAGGACCAGTAAGTTAGAATAAACATAGATAAATTAGTTAAGCAAGTTTTAAGCGTTTTTTTTGTCTAGAAAGTAAGTAATAATGAATTAAGAAGTAACAAAAATGCATTAAAAATTAATGAAAATGAACTCTTTGTCTGACTTTGAGAACTTTTCTGTTCTTTTCGTGGTCGTTGATGGATCTCGAAGCGTAACACACCGGTTGTCCTTCTTGTGTTAGTACCGGTCCGATTGCATAATTGCTTGCTTTAGTAAATAATGTGAAACTTTTAGTGAAATCGGGAAATATTGAAAAAGGGTATACTCGGGTCATTGGTATTTATCTTCTTATCTTTTTTTCAATATTTTATCATTGGATTAGTGATTTTGGCATAATCCTTTACGAATTTTCTATAATACCCAGTGGCTCCTAAAAACCGTTTTAGCTGTTTCCCAGTTTTGAGTAGAGGGTAATTTTCAATGCATTTGACCTTCATCGGGTTGGGTTTCATTCCCTTGGCTGTCAAGATATAACCTAAGAATTCGGTATTTTTTTTTTTTTCATTTGTCAAATTGCATTTTAAGATTATGTTCAGATAATTTACTAAATATTATTTTTAGACAGTTAACGTGTTCTCTTAAACTGGTTGCAAATATCAAGATGTCAAGGACAGAGATTTTATTTATATGGTCCGTGAGTATATTGGTCATTAATCGTTAGAATGTCGACGGTGATTTTTGAGACCGAACGGCATTCGAACGTATTCATACAGTCCACAAGGAGTGACAAATGCTGTTTTTGAGATATCATTTGGTGGTACCTCTTTGGAAATCTAAAGATGAGATATACTGCGCTTTGCCCGATTTATCTAGTATACCCTAAATGTTTGGTAAAGGCTATTTGTAGTCAATCGTTATCTAGTTGAGTTTCCGATAGTGGACGCAAAGTCGAAACTTTTGCTTTCCAGAGTTATTCATTTTTTTGTGTCACTACCACAATAAGCGAGACATATCTGCTGTTAGACTTCCGTATTATACCTTGTACCTCCATTTCGGTTATCTGTCGTCGTACTTCCTCTTCGTGCTTTGGAGGAAGCCTATAAAGCTTAACATTGATCTGCTGATCCGCTGTTGTTCGAATTTCATGCGTTATTGTTTCCGTATTGGTTAGTAGATCACCATGCTTGAAGAGTAGAATCTTTAAATTGGTATAGTAAGGTTTCCATTTCTTTCTATTCTTCTCCATTCAAATGAGCAAGGTCCACTCTTTTTCAGTTGAATGTGGCAATCAACAGTTGTTTCGTTTTCTACTAAATAGAGTGGTATCTTGGTATAGTTTTTTAAAAAGAGACACTTATTGTTGAAATCGAGTGTCTTAACAATTTTGCTTAGTAAGTACATTCCTATTAGGATGTCGTAAGGCTTGTCACCTAGGTCCATCTTATACCATCTGGTGGCTCCCATTGGATCGCAATTAAATATTTTTCGTATACTAGTTATAACCCTATCTACTGTTTCTGCCGTTATGTTGTTAATTGTTTGAAGTCTTAAGTTAATTCTTTCGTAAATCTTGAATTTACTACAGTCTACCCTATTAGAATTGATTATGCTCATAGTTGAGTGATCCTCTGTGTTTTTATCCGTCAGTAGTCACGTCCATAGATATTTTATTTTCGAGGCTCAATTGAGAAGAAACTCGGGTTCAATATTTCGAATATCAGCCTGCTCCCTATCTGTTAGATCATTCTGTGCTACTTGTGCTATGTTTCTCCATAGGCTCTGGTTATACGCTGTGCATTTCTAAACTGACCGGTTAGATTAAAAACTGGTAGTCTAAAATTTCCTCAATTTCTGTATTGACCTGATCTAATTGGTTGCAAATAATACTAGTTTGAACCTCCTCTATGGTGGAAATTATTGTCTGGTCTAATAGATTTTGTATTTTGTATAGGTCATCGATCGTGAGTCTTAAAGTTTTTGTCTAAATTGTGGTGATTATACCCTATGTATGTGTATAAAATTTCTTTTATCTCACGCAAATCAAATTTGTCTCTTATTTCCCTAGATAGGTTACCTGAGGTTAATTGTTTTATTCTATTTATCAACTGTATAAAATGATTTCCCTGTAGAGTTAACAGGGTTTGATTCGTATGTGGAAAATGTGATAATTTCCTGAATCATTGATTCTAGTTTACAATTTAAATCATCAATAGAGCTTACTCTTAAATTAGATATTCTTCGGCAAATCTGTTTGTAATTGCACGCCGGTCTGAAGTGCTGCTTGAACGATTAGTCCCAGCTTTGTGGTTCATTGTTGAGCAGGAGATCCTTTGCCCTTCTTGTGATCTTTGAATTATGGATGACGTGCCACAGTTCTGCTTGAAGTGAGTTGTCCACTGCGCTGAGGTGAGTTCCCATGACGTTGGTGAATTGTGTAAGCTGGTTTTGCCTCCATCGAATTCTTTTATATAAGCGATCTCTTTAATTTAAGCTTGGTCGAATATGGTTGCCCGTATTGATGGCATCGAGTGTCTCCAGTGCTGCTGACATACGTTCCATTACTTCGCGTTTCATATATCCTTGTTCAATTACAAGTTTCCAAAACGTATCAGTTTTTTCTTTACGAGATATTTTGAGTTAGTAGATTTTACTGGCTCACTGATCTTTCCATTTTGAGTTAATAAGGATTCCAAAAATGTACACTCCGTGAGTTCTTTTCAATGATTTTTAGTGGTTTCCCCGAAAACTGTTGAACTGAATGACAATTTTCCACTCCTTTATGTCTACTTTAGCTTGCTAACTCAGCTAAAATTGTTTTGCGCGTGGCGACTCGTTATGGGATATCGGATCCCCTTGCACAACTTGCACCGATGCACGTTGACCTTCGAAAATGTGGGAAAAGATAAAGACAATGAAATTAATATTCAGGTGGAAAAATGGAAATGCTGGTGTTCCGTATGGGATATCTAACCTATATGTATATTATATATATTAATTATAACTTACTTACTGTTTTTTTTTAATTGGCTATTTCACGGCTATAGCTAATAGATTTTCTTCGAAATTAATATCTACACAATCTTGGTATGCAAGATCACGGCATACCAAGTTGTGGAAAATAGTCAAATAAAAAAAAAAAATTGAAATCTGGGCTTTTGCATATAATAACTACGATTTCACCGAATCGAAATCCGGGAGGAAAAGATTTCAAAATGACGCCGCGCCGGTGCGACCAGTCGTGCACTTTATTTATGTTTATCTTCAAAATATTTTGGGTTTTTTTTCTTTGAAAATATGAATTCCTTACTTTATTTTTAGCGATTAATTAGTCTTCCTAATGTTAAAAACAATAAAATAAAATGAAATAAAAATACCGCTTTTGGAATCAAAATTAAAGGACATTCAGTGGTCGTATTGCTTTGTCCATATATATAATGGATATGAAAAACACTTGCGCACCCGAAAATTTTTATTTGATATAGCCTGATGAGATGCCCAACCAAATTAAAATTTCCCATACAAAACATATAACATTGCTTGTTAGTATACCTTTCAAGGAAATTCGTAGAGAAATTTGTTTCTTCACATATAGATGACAATAAATTGACGCAAAACTATAGGCTTTTACGATAATTGTAAGAGCACGAATTGAAGTTAAGGGGAATGAGAGGAGTATACTGATCAAAATTCTTACCAAAAATCTACACAAATTTTCAGAAATTAATTTTGCTTAGACTTTGCTTGAATTTAGCAAGATGCCTAGTTTGAATAGCGTACTAAGCATACTGCAAAAAATCAAACCATAATCAGATTATTCATAATATTACATGGGGAATGGATTCTGGAACTACAAAATGGCACAACACGAGACCTTCCAAAAGTTACCCAATTTGTATAGTTAGGCGCCCACGGTCAGCGCAATATTGCTGTCATAAAATGTGCTTTATTTTCTTAAATATCAGGTCATACCGAGTGTGCTTTATTCAAATTTAAAAAAAATCGAGTATTTTCAGTCTTCATAATAACCCTAACATACTGGTAAATGTTCTATTTGTAAAATTCCTCTGGTTTAGAAGTGAAAAACACATCCAGTGGGTGCATTTTCTACACGATCAGATAATTTTGTATTCATAATTTCTCAACTAAAGTTAAAAGGAATTCATAACAGAAACTAAAAAAAACTCACCAAGTATCTGTACTCAATCTATAATACTTTTTTTACTAAAGTGTTAACTTACTGAAAGTAAAATTTGACTTATAATATAACTTTAAGGGTATCAGAATGCTGGAATTTTTTTTTTAATTTATCCTGACACATATTGATATACACATTTGCATCAATATGTAAATATCATCTTAATAATTAAAGACTAGTTTTAGAATAAAATAAAAAAATTAGCTAAATACTAATTCTAACCGCTCCACAAAGAAATATACGAACAAACTGTTTTCTTAACCAGCTGAATCTGACAGTTTTAGAGCCGACTAAAAATTCAGGCAAAACTAAAAGTCTAGTCTATTGCCTCAATCAAAGTTCACTCTTTATAGTCAATCCAGGGGCTCTCGGCCAATCAGAGCGCCCCTAATACTCATACAATTCAGTCACATTTTTCATTGAAAACAGTGCATCGAATGACGACTTGGAGAGTAAGAACAAATGGGAATGATGATGATACAGTGATGATGATATCGGTAAAAAGTATAGAGTAAAAAAGTTCTTGGATAGCAAGAAAAGTATTGAGTAAGTATTCTTATTTACGAGTTCTTCGGGTTAATAAACTAATCGAGTGAAGTAAAATGTCTGAAGTTTAAACTTAAATCGAAATAAGCAAAACACGAAAAGAATATTTTATTTAAATAAGAAGTTTATAAAAATTCGGTTTAGCTGCAAGTTGTAGGTAATTTGGAGACTGGAAGAAAATTGTATTGTTCAACACGTTTAAATTTCAAAATATAAAAGCAAATTGTCGAAGACAAACCGAAAGTTATAACTTTTTAATATGGAATTTTACTTGAGAAATAATTATGTCACGATGCACACGAGCCACGAAGCACATAAAAATATTCTCAAAAATTGCTGAGTAGAGAAAGATCAATGTAGTTGAAATGACGTGACCAGGGCATAGGGCATTTTTTTGCAATTTAAAGCATTGCGAGAAAATTTATATGGCGCTTTGGTCCATAACCGCCAATGATGAAACTAGATAGAATGTGTAGGGGGCATCTTACGAGTAGAATGCTTGTATGCAAAGGCGCTTTAAAATCTATACCGGAGGTATCGAGTTATTGCACACATAGTTTAAAAAAAATATGTGGCCTCTCGAAAATGGTTAGAGACAGGAGTAAAAAACACTTTAATACTTTTGAGATTAGTATATACTATATATATATAGTATACTCGTATAATAATATACTACTACTTGCTTAGAAATTCTAAACTGCAATTGTATACATCTCTAAAAAAAAATTCAGTTTTATAAAGTTGTCTTCATGCAAAAGTTTGCCCAAATTTTCTTACACTAAAAAAAAAACTTGTTCCATACACTAAAAACATGTACAATAGGCAAATAAAAAATAAATTCAAGTGTTTAAATAAAAACGAGGGGCATAAAATGATGAATATTTCTACTAATAAAAATAAAGGCGAACAAAAATGCAGGAAACTTGTTTTTACATACAAATGTACCTATAACTACAAATCCTGAAAATATTTACTCTTAGATATTTTCTTTACGCCCAGAGGCACTCCGGACTGTAGCGCTGTCAAAAGTAAGTAAAGACATTTTCGTAGTAATAACTCTGGTGCAAGTTATCAGTAGTTAAGAATTGACTATCAAATATGCAGCTGTATACTATAATACATACATATGTATTTGTGTTGAGAGTAAAAGATTAAGTGCATAAAATATTTTTCATGGTTTCAAAGCCTAGATTTTGCTGTGTTTTTAAATTAATTTTTGGATTAACTTGGGAAATATGCCAAAAGTATGCAACTACAAAATAATGTATGGATCAACGACCCATACATTACGAACAACAACCCAACGTTCTGAACGGCCCCCAATGCGATTTGGTTCAAAACTGACAGGAATATACCTGTTAGTGTTGTGACACTGAGAGTAAAATATTTTTAATTTAAGAATTTTTCCTTGGCTTTAGGAAATCATAACTTTTGTTCCCTTGATCGTAGAATAGTGAAATAAATTTTGTTACATTAAAAAATAGTTAAGTTTTGAAAGAAAGTATAATCCTTATACACATATCTCAGAAAACGTTTTTTTAAATTTTCTTAATATTGAACCAAATCGCAGGGCGTTGAAAACCTCTCATATAAGCGATAGACTTATCACGGAATGGCGCATAGATTGAAAGCGCAAAATGTATGACATGCATTTACATGTCAAAAAATGCATATGCATGCAATAGCCACATTTGTCAACTTTTTTTGATAAAAAGTTGGAAATCTGATCAGTTCCAGCAGATTTCTTGGCGTTGCTGCTTTGAATTATCTCTATCACTTCCTCTGTGGTAGTGAAGGTTTCATTGCTTGACGGATCATTAGCTAGGTCATCCCCGCTGAATGTTATCGGATTACTGAAATTTGTAGCTTCATGATCTTCAGATTCCACTTCTTCTAGGAAATCGGGAAGGTGCTCAGGAGGTCGGTCGGTGAAGTTACCATAAAAGTGGTTGGTAAATGCCTCAGCTTTCTCGTCAGGAGATGTTGCTGTTTCCTGGCCGTGATTGATGCTCTTGGTAAGGTATTAGATCTACTTTCTGCCTATCTATGGCGTTAATAATAACTGAATCCATTGATGACGCCGCCAATCTCGCTGTTGTTGAGGATAGACGCACTCGAAGTCATTGGGAGCTCACCCTCTACATCCGATCGAAATCGGGGCCAGTTTACTTTACAATGGTGTGGAGTTCAGGTGCAGGTCTCTCTGTCATTATTCTTTGGTTTAGTCGAATTCTCAATTCAACAGCTAGATGATCTGAATCACTATCATGTGTTAGACACGAGTAATTCCGAAAATCGGGCAGTATATTGACGAAATTAGACGACACCGAGAAGAAGTCCAGTGTTGATGGAGTTCTAGGAAAGGATTTCCATGACTGAAAAATAGCCACGAGGGAATGACGATGGCTGTTTCCATTCAGTCAATCCACAATCGCGGTTCCCTGCTGTGACGTTACATCGTCTTGCCAGAGTGGGTGTCTTGCGTTGAAGTCTCCGCCTGTCACGCAGTAGTTGTGTAGGTTTGCGGCGATGTTTATGGATACTTGGATAACATGCCATGGATAGCAGTCCAGAAATCCTTGTCTGCTCAACCTTATATACTTTTCGGAGAAGGATCGCAGTACCTCTTCTTCCAGCTGTTTTGTCTTCTCCGAAGATGTTGTAACCGTCGGGCTTGAATGATTTCCTTGCTGTCAAATTGGTTTTCTTTAAAAAAAATAATATCTGGTTTCTTTGACTTAATAAATAAGTTCAAGGAAATTCATCTGGCTGTGGAATCTATGTATTCCATATTAACATTGTAGGTAATTAAAGAAATATTATTTATTGGGAACATATTTCGCAATTAAGTTTAACAAATATGCTTGTTTTTGCCGTATCATCAAGGCTACCATAGTTGCCAGGAACAACCTTTTTTGCCTTTTGAAGGCCCAGACTCTCTGTGTTGTCAAAAATATTGAATGAAGACGTTTGTTTGTTTGTTTGCTGAGTGCTTTGGTTTATCAGCATTAGTAGGCTTGGCTGCCGTTAACTGAGTGACACTCTTGGCTGCCTGCTGTTTTCTAGTGGTGCCCATAGCCGCAACATTAGCAAAACTCAATCCTGAAACAACGGCTTTAGTGCCTGACTTGGCAGCAAATTGATGCTAATCCTTCTTTTTAAATGCTGTCTTAGCTTTCTCGGCGATCTTTTCTTTATATTTGGGGTACCGTTTGTAGTTGGCCGGATGTCCTATTTTCTGACAATTTGCGCAGAATACAGTGGCGTCTTTTTTGTTATCCACACTTCACGCAGATATATGGCATTCCGCTGGCCACATGTCCAAACTTTTGACAATTTTTGCACTGAGTAATGCCAGTGCTCTTAAACTTTTCCCAATGAAAATTTTGATTCATGAGGAGAGTTTTCCTGTATATGGATGGTAGGTCGCTATGACATTCAACTTGGACTACAAAGTTGGGCCATGACGAATAAATATTAATGAAAATTCAAATTGGCTTACTTTTGTATAAATGTATATTTTAAGTCGGACTCTACTTTGTTTCAGTAATTACACTTGTGGTCATAAAAACCGCACCACATAATGAGTTCTCAGAATATGAGTAATTACACCAGAGTGGAATGGTTTTTCCAATAGTTATTAACGGTATTTCCTACAGCGGCATTTGGCTTCGTATTCAATGCGACAAATCAGTTCGAATTGGGTTGTGAATGTGATAAGTAAATAAAAGTGAAATGTACGGTAAATATCACCAACTGTCTCGAGACGAAAAAGTTAAGATATTGACTTTGGTTGAGGAAGGGATATCCTTTCGTCAGATTGCGGTTAAAATATGCTGCTCTCATTCCACAATCGTGCGACTGATGAAGAAAAAAGAAAATTTGGATCCACTGGATAGGAAAAAAAGCTCAGGACGAAAACGCAAAATAACCCAGAAGACCGACAATATATTACAAAGAATTAGAATGAAAGATCGCTTTAAAAGTGTTGTCCGTATAAAAGCAAAACTGCATGAATTTCATTAAGTTGACCTAAGTAGCGAAACGATACGCAGAAGGCTACGGGAGATAGTTTTATGTGAAAGACGAAAACCACAAAAATGAAAACAGCTCGTTTGATGTGGGCGAAAAATATCAAGATGAATGCAGGATGATTGGCGACGTGTTATATGGCCCGACAAAAGTAAATTTAATTTGTTGTGTGCCGACAATTTGCCATGCGTACGACGGTCAGCAGGTGAAAGGTTTAAGGACGAGTGCATAGTTAAGACGCAGACAGTGAAGTTTCCTTAAAGTCAAATGGTTTGGGAATATTTTTCTTTTCATGTTCTGGGCCCTTTGCACCTTGTTAATGGAACTATGAACACTCAAAGGTATGGACAAGTAATAAGGGAGTTTTTGGTACTAGCCATTGAACAGCATCATTCGTATACTGATAAGTGCACTTTTCAATACGATTCTGCACCTTGTCTCCGAGCCAAGTCTGTAAGTAAAGTGTTATAAATTAACTTTTAGAAGCCTACTTTATAAATAATAAACACAGAAGTAATCATAGTCTTTCCATCATTTACAGCTCAACATTTGACGACCTCGGAATTTCAATAGTAGACTGGCCAGCGAATTCGCCCGATCTCAACCCAATTAAACACTTGTGGCATGTAATGAAACGTAAGGTGGCTGAACATAAACCAGAGAGTAAAAAAAGGCTAAATGAAGTTCTGGAACATGTATGGGATACTGAAAATTAACGGGATATTATTGAACTTCTAGTAAACTCGATGCCTTGTAGAATAAAACCAGTTATTACCGAAAAAGGAGGTGCAACCCAGTATTGATGATTTTGTGCTAAAAGTGACATATCTAAACATCTTACATATATATTCATATAACAAATTTATCGTTTGAATTTGTTAACCAATAACAGTACTAATAAATTGTCAAAAAATAAGAAAATTTATTGTTTTTGCTTTCTTATATTTATAAACTACTGCGGAGTACTCAACAAAAACTTAATTTCATTATAAAAAGGATAATCGTAATTAACAAAAGTAATAATTTTGATATGGCGCGGGTTTTATGACCGCAATTGTATGTGCAATATTCTATGAGTGAAGAGAAGCAGTTAGCAAAAGATCATTTTACGGTCCATTTGTATCTGATGAAAAAGTAGTGTGGTGGCATTTCCCAAATCACGACTAGTATCGTGGTCCCCTATTCCACATTTTGAATGCATTACATTTCTACAAAGCAGTTTGTGCTGACGGGCATGTGACATACGAGTACACATACCTCAAAGAAAAGTTCAAGTTAATGCGTTGGCTTACAGTTATTTACTTGTTCTCTGTAAGCTCATTGTTAAAAAAAAAAAAGAAACTCAAGAAGCAAGCATTGACCGACCACCGTCAAAAGCAACATCACTAGAAGTGTCGATGATTCGAAAGCCAAGCCTTCAGAAACAAGGCAGGAAAGGGAAACCTAGCATTCGAGCCACAGTCGGTGCCGAGAATTTATGAAAAATACTTTTTAAACAGCGATGGACAGTACAAGAGATCATTAAAAATAAAGCATAATCGATGCTAATTTATGTGTACTTATCCTCTCTGTTAAGAAAGGATATCATATACGTTAAAATTGTTTAATCAATTTAAGGGCTTACCAGTGAAATAATTTTCTATCCATCTGCTATGTAGGTTAAAGCATTGACAAGTATCGCAAAAGCCTAGTCACATTCCGCAATGCAGATATATCATAAATTAAAAAGTGATACTTAAATTACACAAAACTACCGAAATGGAGATTCGAATTTACATTGTTGCCTGAAACAAAAGTAATTTAATTGATTTCAGAATAACTAAATAAAGACAAACAACTTTTAATAAAAAAAAATATTTCAAGAGTCTAGGACAGCGATGGCGAACCAATGGTACGCGTGCCATTGGTGGCAGGCGACGAAATATTATCGGCACGACATCAACTGAGAAACTCGATTGCACCTTTGAGCGGCAGCATAATGCCCGATTCACAATGCAGCGTGATAGCGAGACGAATCTAGCGCTAGTTGTCAAAAAAGGTTTCGATCTATACAAATATATGAAACAATACACAATGATGCGAGACTCGTTCAATCGCAATGCATTCTTTTCAGAAAATTGAAAAACTCTCGCGACGAGATTGCCTGGCAGCAGGCTGATGCGACTTTGTTATGTAGCCAGAAGGAGAAAGATGGTGTGTTGCCGTTGTTGCTTTTTCACTTTAACACATAGATAATACAGGCTCGCTGTCAAAAGTATCGCCTTCATTGTGAACTGGGAAACGATTTTATAAGGACGAGGATTGCTCGCCTCGCTCTCACGCTGCATTGTGAATCGGGCATAAGCTGTCTGCATCGAGTAAAGTTTTCTTATTCTTAAAGTCTACAAAGGGCACATGCATGTTACGATTTTCATCCCTTAACTCCAAACTTCAAGTACCCAACAACCAACACAACACATTTATGTCACTGAAATCAGAAAATTCTTCGTTCACATTTTTGGCTTCAAGGCGCAAACAAAACTGTCATTGTCATTATAGATCTAATCTGCGCGTTTGAGGGTAAACTGCAAATATTAAGTAAAGATATTCTCTTGAAAAACTACAAGTATTTTCCCAACTTGAAAAAATTTAACGACGGTTTGAATTTGCATGAAACACCAGACTAAGTAAAAATAACTGAAGAGTTTCTGTCGATAATTAATTTATCAGTTGAAGAATTTTCGTCACATTTTAAAGAGTTATCGGAAACGCTTAAGTTCATTATGTACCCTGACACGACATCATTTGATAAGTTATACTTGTCCAGATTTGATTGGTTGGAAATTTAAGATATTGAAATGCAGCTGAACGAATTCCGGTCTAGTTCGATATGGACGCAAAAATTCTTCGAAACAAGGAAAGAGTTGGAATCAATCGAGCTAGAAAGACTGTCAGACAATATGGCGAAGAATGCCAATTCCAAATTAATGGAAACTTGGAATTCAATTCCCGACACATTTAGCTGTTTGAAAAAGCTGGCGTTTGCTATCTTGAAAATATTTTCGTCTACCTTTGCGTGTGAATCCTTATTTTCAGAAATGAATAACATTAAAGATTCGCTTAGAAACCGTTTGTCAAATGATTCGAGCTTAGCTTGCATTTTGCTTAAAGTGATGAAATACAGCCCTGATATAAGCTACTTGTCATCGAAATTGCAACAACAGAAGTCACACTAAAATAGTTCTTTATTGCTTTTGTTTGTTTCTTTGTTTTTTTGTTAATCTGAAATTTGTTTCTTTTATTAAAATGCATTTAAAACTGTTAATTTGAAAAATAAATTAATATATTTACAAATAATATGCTGCGCACTGTGCAATTATTCGATTTTTCCCTAGAAGTCACTAGAAAACTACATCGAGACTGTATGTTGGGACGCCATAGGCACTACAAACTATTTATTTTTTGAAAATGGCACGAGGCTCTTAAAAGGTTCGCCATTCCTGGTCTAGGCGAACCGCAGATAGTTTCTTGACGGGTCGCATATTTGACATGCCTGTTTTACAATATAAACGGTGACCAGATAGCAATGATAGTTTTTCCAATTGTTATGTTTCAGCAATTGTCAAAGTTACCAACGACATCCTGCTGTCAAAATATTCAGTATGGTTTGCCATTTCATCGTGCATCGTTTGACACTTCCCGAACGTGTGGAAATTATTAAAAACTATTATCGAAATTCCGGCTCAGTTGTAAATACGCAACGTTAATTTCGTTGTGAGGTCGGTCATCATCATCTTCAGTGCGCAGGCAATTCGTCGCACCGTGGAAAAGTTTGAGCGTGAGTTCACTCTTTTGGACCTTAAGCCAGTAACCAGACAGAGATCGGTGCGAAGTGGAGAAAACATAGCTCCGTAGCGGCCAGTATCGTAGAAGACCCAGAAATGTCGATTCGGCGCAGATCAGCTGAATTGGGCATCGCCAGAGAATCAACCAGGCTTATTTTGCCCTTTGGATTTGAGCCTAAATCCATACAAGATTGTGCTGACACAAGAATTGAAGCCGGATGACCATAGACAACGCCGTGAGTTCGCTAATTGGGCACTGGAAATGTTGACCGGAAATCCGGTTTTTGGCCAAAAAATCAACTTCTCGGACGAAGCCCATTTTTGGCTCAGCGGCTATGTCAACAAGCAAAATTGACATTATTAGAGCGACCACAATCCACAAGTGTTCGACCAAGCATCAATGCATCCACAAAGATTGACTGTTTGGTGCGGTTTATGGCACGGCGACATCATCGGACCTTATTTCTTTCGAAATGAGGAAGGAGACACCATTACCGTCAATGGTCATCGGTATAGAGCGATGTTAACTAACTTTCTGTAGCCAGAGCTCGACAGCATCGATATATTCGAGCTGTGGTTCCAACAAGACGGCGCTACATGCCATATAAGCAACGCAACGCTCGAAGAGGTGAAGGAGAAATTTGGCGACTGGGTTATCTCAGGGCGAGCGTTCATCAATTGACCGCCGCGATCATGCGCCTTGACACCCTTCGATTATTTTCTCTGGGGCTACGACAAGTCCTTAGTCTACGCTAACAAGACAACCACTTTGGACGAGCTCGAGGCCAACATTCGAGATGCTATTGCCGGAATAACACCGCACATATTGGACCGAGTCATCAAAAATTGGACCGACCGCTTGAAGCACTGCCAGCGAAGCCGAGGCAGCCATTTAAATGATGACGACTTCAAAATAAAGCCAGAATCAATTTGATATCTCATACCGCTGTTCTTTTATTTAAATTTCTTTTCCTATCGTTCTTATCTGGTCACCGTGTACAAAAAGATTCTTGAAAATCTGTTCATTTTAACAGAAGTGATCGTGATCGCTCCAGACTTCACTAAACCAAACACCACCCACGCAAGTAGAATCGAATTTTTGCTCGTGATATTATCGTTAACGAAAAATCTTAAAAACGATATAAAATGAACCGTAATTTCAAAACAAATCAACAGATATCGAGAACTACTTTAGGCTAACACTCTGCAAAAAGAATCATTCAAATCGGTTTATGTTCGCAGAAGTTACCGTGAACTTAACGGCGAAAGGCAATGGCACAGACAGACGAACAAACAGACATACTAACAGAAAAAAGGATAGAATAAGGATAAAAACCTTGAACCTTGAACATCTTGAGTACAGTACCGTTAGAATCTGACCATATCTCGGAAACGATTTTTTGACATAATTATACTTCCATTTAGCTAGAACATGGAAGGAAGTAAATACTTATGTTCAATTTGGCGAGCTAAAATAAATGATATACATGGGATATACATGGGACAAATACTAACTTATGTATTAATTAGACTTTTACTTGCACTATAAGTATTGATTTAACGAAGATTTTCGATCTCGAGATTTTGATCTAACTTGACATTACTATAATAGAGAAACTAAAAAAAGTGAGTCTCACAATTTTGTCTGTCTGTATGCAATACTTCAAACTTCATCTGTGATTGATGAGTTCACAATTCGAGGCGAAATCTGAATTTTCATTCTAACCCTAAAACGAATGGTACTTACTAATGGCTGATTACGAACAAAATCAACTTGTTCAAAAAAAAGGTCTAACGATATTGATCCAATCGCATATTTGAGTTGGGGTGGACATATGTTATCAGATGACGTACCACATTTTTGTCTGAATACACGTATAGCGCTACTGTAATAAGTAAAGTAAACTGGTTACTAAAACATGGATATTTTTCGGTTGTGACTCAATAGATTTTGTTCAAAATCAATAAAAAGCCTCACAAAAATATGTTTTACAATTTCTTAAGTATTTTTTGGCAACCGCATACTATTTTTGTGCAATATTCCAGCACTATAGTTCAAACGGTTCAAAAGTTACAAGGGTATGACAGACACCAGGACAGACCGACACAGAGTTGAATCCATTAGTGTTCCGCTTATACCATTTTCGTACGGAACACTAAAAAAGAACATCGAAACGACTATGTTTCATCTACACTTTATTTTTCAGATAATCAAATTTGTTATGATGAAGATTTTTTTTTTTCGTCTCAGGAAAGGCGAACCAATAACGCTGGGACATCATCCCGAGATGCTTGTAGTAGATACCTGGTGATTTTGCTATTGAATAGCTGGAAATTAAATGCTTCAGGAAATATGTCTCCTGAGAGTGAATTCCCAAGTTTACTTGCCCTGTAGCAGAAGGAATTTTTATATAAAGCTGTTCACGCCATTGGATATACGATTATATATTATGGACACCATCGACTTATCTACAAGAACACTCAATTGTCGCATTTCTATGTATCATTCATTTGAGGTCTTCGGAACATCTGCTGTAGGAGCATCGGTAGAACAGGCATAGGCCCAGTACAAATCATCGATGAGCCAAAGGTTGGGGAATGGATGTTAGTATAGGGTCATCAATTAAGCGAACTGAACGCCGTTGTAAGCTGTCAAATAGGTGAAGAGAATGTATAGGGGCCGAGCTTCATACATATTAACAAAACTCAAGAAGGAGCTGTTTCCCTACGAAGAAGCTTTTCAGGTCTTAAGACGATGGAGTTCTGTCTATGAACACAACAATAATTGAAAAACAAGGAACATTTATCTCAAATTTCATATTAATAGTGCACCATTTGCAATTTTTTCTTGTTGACAAATATCATAATTAATGTTTATCCAAGAAAACTTAAAAAAATTATCAACGCGAAGTGGAAAATAAAAATTATTGCTACACCCCAGTTCAGTTGTCCATTACGCAATTAGTGCTTAAGCGATGGAATTCATCGTAGTGTTTAGGCCAACTGCACCAGCACAATGGTGCATTCACAATAGATAAACAAAAGTTAACACGTGAAAATCTTAATACCATAAATAAACTTTTTATTTTAAGCAATAAGTTCTTAAAGTCGGTAGATAGTACACAAATCACTAATGGTGGATATGTGGTCGCGTTATGTTACACCAGAGTTGACTGTAACGCCAAGAAGCTGCATTGTTTCCTTGGGTTAATGGTTTGCACGTTCCTTTGAAGCTCTAGTACAGCAGATGAGTTCTTTTTGGAAAAGTCTGCGATTGGGTATTACTCGCATTGAAAACTTCTTTTAATGAGTTGATTTGATAGCATGTTTGACGATGTGATGTAATTTTCTTTACCGGTATGTTATTCGAGCAAGGTAATATTAGGGTGATGTCTTCAGCAAAACAAAAGATCTTGATGTTTGTTAAGTCTAGTAGGTCTTTGATATGGAGTAGAAACAGAGTTGGTGAAATTATAGATCCTGTGGCAATCTAGCATTTACAGCAAAGGTGTCGGAAGACACACCATCGACTACAGCTCTTGATTCGTCATGTTTGGCGAAATATGATTATTTCAGCGTTAATGGCTGAAATAATCCATCACTTTGGATAGCATAGATAACAGCGCTATGGGACTACAATTTTGAGGGAAATATTTATTTCCCTTTTTGGGAATCGGTTGAATGCGGACAGTTTTGTAGCATAAAGGAAATGTTTTCTGTGCGTATAACATAAAAAAAAAGTTTAAAAGGATCAATGCTAGTTCAGTTGTAGTTAAGTACAATAGCTGATATTTCGTTGGGGCCAGGTGCAAACAAATGCTTTCGAGATCGAGAGAGAAGGATGGGTTGTTGAAGTTAAATTCGACCTGATATTTTGAGCTGGCAGTTGATGTTTTCCCGAGACCTGTGACGTTAGCAATTACATTTTGCATTTTAGGATTAAGAAACTGAGCAGCATTTTCAATAATGAACATAGCTTCCGAGCCTGTGTCTATGAAGTCTCAGAGAGTACACTACTTCCCATTTAAGGGAAAACCTTCGACTAACGCTAATAAATCCTTGGAATCCACTTGGTTGAAAAGCGTCCTAAAATTATGAGAAGCTCGTTGTTCAAAGTATCGATTTGTAGAGGTTAACTTAGATTTGGGTTTGGGGGTTGTACTGATTTTGAATTTATAGATGTTGTTGGTGATTTTGAGGTGAATTTATTGAATTATGGGTTTACAACTCAACGTGTAGCAACGTGTGATACTTGCAGCCACATTTCTGGCACCTATTGCTACTAGTACAAACCGAGAAGTGATGGTTACATCCTAAGTAATTACCGCAAACTGTATTTTTCTTGGCGACGTCAGCTCGGGCATTGGCGTCCATATTTAAGAATTTCTTGCAATGCCGCAACAAAATTGCTTTTTTGTTTGTTGTGAATTAAGGTGGCATACCGTAGATGTAGTTTTCCGAAAAGAATTTGACGGCATCGATTGTTTCGAATATCAAAATGTTCTCAAGTGAACAGAATCGACCGCGATTAAGGAGATAAATATCACAGGAAGAGTTTTGGAGGTTCCTGGCTTTCCTTCCCAAACTCATTGTGTCTGTGGGGGCGACTTATTGAAAATTAAATAATTGAGGTTTGAGAGACCATGAATACACTCGATATTAGAACCATGCAACGATTTCAAACTACAAGCGGATTCCCTGGTTAGCTTATTCTGCTCTACCAACCTTCTAAGTTGCGTGTCATATCAATGCGAAGGCGTTGAATTAATCAGCACCTTCGTCACAGACACATGTTTTCAGATATTGAAGTTGTTGAATTTCGGATAATTCGGTGTGTCTACTTCTTTGCCTCACGTTCTTTTACGAAGTTATGATCCGGAGTAGGAGGATCACAACCCTCCCACTTTACTACATCCCTACTGGTCCGCCTGTGGGGTTTGCCGGTTTGACCTAAGGAAGTACCGGTAGACTTCCCGGTTTCGGATCACTTCGTCACTGAGGCCAATCAAATGCTGGTGTTTTCGCATTTGTGTGATCCAGTTGTTTTTTTGGCCTGCCTTTTATGCTTGATTGTGTAGGAACGTTGATTGATATTGCCTTTTTGACGGGGTTCGAAGGATCTCTCCTTTGAACATGACAATACCAACTGAGGCGGTCGTGCTCTATCTTACTTGTGATGGGTTCTTTACATGAAGGGTTCCTCGAATCTTTGAATTTCTTATTCCACCAAGCTTTGGCACTCCTGCTGTCAATCGAAACATCTTCATCTCAGCTGCCGTTAATTTGCCCTCATACTTTTTGTACATTGTCCAGCATTGTGAACCGTATGTGAGCGCCGGAGCTTAGGGGGCATTTTTCGATCAAGATGAAGCAATCTGCATTTTAAATGGACGGCAACGATGGGATTTATTGTACAACTATGCACTGAATGCCCTTCGCTATAGGAAATGCATTATTGAGGAGAACTTTTAAGTTATATATTTAAGTCAATATATTTGTTATGACGGTGTGATTTCCATACAACCGCAGCAAAAGAATAAAGTTGTTTCATAGGTATATGACATGATATAAAACTTGCTTAAAATTTCCGAATCATAAAAACACACACAGACTTAGCGCATATATTAGATCTTTGATAATCACGACTTCTTTTTCTTTTGGTGATAATGTCGAAGTTATTTTCTTTATTTATCTAAAACATTTATATTTTTTCCAGGTGACAGACTTTTAATCTTAATCCACCTATGTAATGAAGACGGGTACGGCAAGTGTAGTCCTAGCTGATCCCGTAAAAAGTTGTATCCTGAAGACGAACGGAAAAAAATGCACTGCGAAATCCACTTCTCCTCTTCGGTGTATTTTTTTGTACTCTCAGATAGAAAGAGCTTCCAAAATGTCTTAGTATTTTGATCAATACCACGCAATAAATCAATTTTCTCTGGGATACTCTGCTTTTCATGCACTTGCAGCCTTTTTTTGTCCTCTTTTAAACGATGAATTCTTTTCGATTTGCGATTTCCTTTTATTGTTATCCTTAAGCTATTGTTCAATTTCGTAAGCCTCTCAATTCTTTTAATATAAATAGATTGCCTTTTTATACGAGTCTCACAGTTGGCGCAAGTGAATTCAAAGTTATCATTGAATTTTTTTCTTGATAACCTTTTTGAAGACAAGTTTAGTTCTTCTACTGTAACATCATTCGAATCCAGTACTAATTTATTGCAGTTTTCATATGTAACCTTAGATCCCGTTGGATCAAAACAAATGAACCCGTCATCAGATATAGCAACACTTCGTTTTAACAAGAGAGAAGGGTGAGCATTTTTTTTTAAATATTTGTTTCCAATAAAGGCATTCTTAAAATGTTTACTGCATATATAGGGCGTTTTAAGGCTTTTTATGTGTTCCCGAGACTCCTCTGCTAAAGCTAGTCATTTATCGTATTTAACTGTTCCTTTTTTAGGAAATTTCATTCATTTTTGGTTATAGAACAGTGTGCAATTGCACACTTCGTTCTTTTTCAGGACATTTTTTCCTTCGAGCCAATTTTCTTATGCCTTTTAATTTTTTAGTATATGTATGTAATATATATATATGTTAGTAATTAACCTAAAAATCTAAATGATTGATATTCGAGCAAAATCTCTCAAACCTTCTCTTCATATACAACGCATACGCGTTTACAAAACTTCCATTCATGAAAATTTATTCTTTTGCTGCGGTGGTATGGAAATCACACCGTCATGCATCTTCATGCCCCTTCCCGCATACCCCTTTACACTTCCTCACCTCATTCGTTTGCATGTCACAACACACGATGAGAAAAAGAACTTTTCCCACACGAGCGAACGGAGTGAGGAAAAAGAAAAAGCTTTATTTGTAGTACTTATTCTGAAAGCTCTCTGTCTTCCAGGACAAAAATATGCTTCATTTTTTTATATGGGCGTGCGACATCTGGTTAGTTTATTATCTGGATTAAAATAAAAATATCACAACTTTTCATAAAAATTTTGCGTTTTTCTATTGATTTAAAATGACTCCTCTTGTTGGAAGACCCTATACTTCAATCAAGGCTTGAGAGGTGTAAAGAAAAACGCTAGAACATATCTTGTTTCCTTCTAGGGATTTCTCAATTTCATAGGTTATTCTATAAACCTGGTCAGTTGTCGAATGCTTGATTCTGAAGCCGAATTGATGATCAGGAATTAAAATCTTTCTTCAGTGACTGCTTGTAGGCGCTTCAATAAGAGTTTTTCAAAAACTTTTAATATTATCGGCAGGAACGATTTTTTGTCATTTGGAGATTTTCCCCGTTTTGAAACCATTATAACTTCGGCGACTTTCCATTGCCTTGGAACGTATAGTAGTCTCAGCGAAGCACTTATAAGATAAAACAGTTTGATTAGAGTTTTCATTGGCAAGTTCCTGAAAGTCTCGGTTATTAAATCATATCCAAGGGCCTCTTTTTTTTTTGTTGCTTGGTGAAGTTCAGCCAACGATACACTTTTATTTTGAAATTATCAAGAGTCGTAATCACACCACCGCCAAATGGCCTAATCGTTTCTTCTAGGTGCTAGGCAAATAAATCCGCCTTCTCTTTGTCTCCTTTTGCCCATTTGCTCTGATTGCTTTGTTGAGCTTTTACGAATAAGTTTTATGATATTAAGCGCGAGTTTGTTGCCATCTTTTGCGTGCCTTTCCCTTTTCTCGTATCAATTGCTTTATTTCCGGCGGATATCTAATTTCGTCATTTTCAACTTCTTTCCTTCTATAGGGAGTGTTGTTCGACGCGGCACTCGGTAAGTCTTCAATAAATCTGCTTACATCGTCTTCTATTTTGTACGGTGTTTTAAGCAATACATTCAGAACCATATTGTCTTCGCAATATTTTTAAAGCGGTCCCAGTTAATTTTGTTGCTGTTAATCTAGGCGCTCCTCCTTTTTTATTAGACTTTTACTTATTGTCAATACGACTGCTGAGTTATCTGAGGAGAGGTCAAAACTTTCCTCGACGTTCTTAAAGTTCTTAGCCACCCTTTTTACGATAAAGAAGCATATTAGGTCAGGCGTTTTTGCTGTATCGGAGGAGCAATATGTTGGTTTTTCCGTTGAAAAGAAATCAACATCAAATTTGCATGGTATGTTTCGCATTGAAATCACCACCAAAAATAAAACTTGATCCAAGTGAGTTAAAGCAACTTATAAAATAATTATTTTCTAGCGTGCGTTGCGGAGAGCAATAAATTTAATTTCTAATATAAGTGTCAATCTTTTACGGGACCTGTACTTATCTGCATTATATCGAGCTCAACAATTGTATCATAGAGTGCTCAATACAGTCATGAAGAGGGAGGATCCGACTCTAGCCCTCACGAGATTCCTTTGTCAAGTGGGTTTCAGAAATCAAGCAAATGTCTATGTTGTCTTTCCGAAAGAATACTTCTAGTTCGTCAATTTTTTTGCAGAAGACCGTTTGCGTTCCTTGTTTATATTTTAAGCAACTGTTTCAGATTTATAAATTAGTAAGTATTTTACGAAGTAAGAATTTAATTTTACGCATCGCGGTTCTTTTTGGCTATAAGTCTGTGTATGATTGAAGACTTGACAGTGCTTACACTGAGGGATCGATCCTGCTCTTACGCATAGGTTTGATTTAGACTACGATGTTTAAAATAGTTTTAATATTGTAAATATGGTCCATATTCTCTTTCTTATCAAAACTATCCATACAAAGCAGAAGTCCGCGCCTAACTAGTATTTTCTGATCCCGTTCCGTTTGTTGCTTCTCCTTCTTAATATTATTAACGGCATTAAGAATTGTCAAGCATTTACTGGGAAGATCGTTCATAACATCTTATTTAGTGCACGGGGGGTATCTTGCTACAACACGCAGTAGCCTTTCTGACTGATTTTCATAAGTTTGGAATACTGTTCTTTATTTTCGATGCCAACGGTCCTTTAAGGAGACAATCCAACTTATTATAGTCCGTAATTCCGACGACGTTTATTGGAGGCGGAGCACTTAATTTTACTTAAATATTTCTCTATTGCAACTCTTTGCTCTTCTCTTCTTCGTCCGTATGATATTCGCGACCAGTTAGCGGGGTGGACTACTTTCGCGTCCTTTTTAGAGGTGCGTGTTCTTTAGAGCCTTGTTTTCTTCTATAACTATATATACCACTTTTTTAAGCGCTTGATAGAGTAGCTCCATTTCATTAGGCTTGATTCGGAGTTCATTTCTTTCCTCCTCAACGCTTTTGCACTTCATTTCTCGCCCGCTGTCGCTTCCGGTGGACTTTCTTTTCTTGAACTTTTTATAAAGTTATATAAATGATAGCAATAAATGGCTCTCCCCAGAATCCTTCGAGCGGACCTCCGAAGAGGGTGAATATTCCAGTGAACCTGAACTGGCACCGGGGTATTATATCTTTTCGTTTTCTTCATTGCATATTTAGTATACACTATACTCGGTATACGGAGGGTAGATTTTAGTCGCCTCCCGAAGGCATGTTTACCTCGGTTATATTCTAACCACTACCCGAAGATAAATGTTTAAACTATCGCTTTAATGTCGTGCGGGAAGATGAAGATCTTCCTCCCGACAAATTCAAAAATCACTTAAAGGATTTTGATGAAATTTGAGTTAGTTCATACGACTCTTTGAAATTAATTAAAATTAGGTGGAGCCGGGGTAAAAAACGTTGAAAATTTTGTACGTATCCAAATTTTGTTTGTTTGTTTTTTTTTGTTTTCATTTTGTTTTGTTTTAAAATATTTAGTATAGTTTTCCTGTTACCTCCGCGTGACTTTAGGTACTCTCAATTTTGTTCAGGGTATTCGCAACAGTACTTTCAGAGATAGAAGTTTCATATACGGATATCCTAAATAAATATTTTTAACATATTCGAATTCCTTAAGACACCAACATTTATTTAATATGTCGCATGACGGGGTGGAAACATTTGTATTTCTTTCGCTTCAGCCTTCTACGTCAAACGGTTCAAAAGTTACAAGCGTGTGACATACGCTGTATTGAATCCATAAGCATTCCGTTTAACCATTTATAAGTATGAAGCACCTTTTAATTTGGCAAAATTTATCCATTTATCTTTAATTCTCTTCTATACGAGTACCTTTTCCGCATCACTGGGTTAATAAACTTGAAAAAAACATACATAATCTTAAGTGGTACAGAATATTGAAACAAATAAAATAAAGAGTTCTGTTTGAGATATCAATCAGTATTTTGCGGTGCCGTAAAATAAAAGCAAGTGAAATAAGGCCAAATGCGAAATATGATATTTACAAAGCGAAATAAGGTCAAATTTTAACGTTTGACTTTATTTCACTTTGCGAAAGTGGAATAAGTCAAATTTGACATCATTTCACTTTCCATTGTTTTTAATTTTGCTTGATAAAATAAAATTCGATGTGAATCAAAAAGTGGAGGTGGAGCTAAAAAAAAAAGATATTGTAACATCGTCTAAAAGTTCGCAATAGCTGACAAAGCCACGGATAAAGAGAGAATTATAACTGGAAGAAATGATTGTCATCTTGGAATTATTTCCAGTGGTCGAAGAATTTGCTAGAAGTTTCTGGCTATCTGAAACTTCTGCTATATAAGGACAGATGGCGATCAATAGGAAAGACAGTGATTTTTAAACTGTGGCGAAGAGATTAGAAAAGTGATAATAGGCGAAGTTGTAATTTTGTGATAAATTGAAAGTTGAGAGTTAACAAGAAGGAGTAATTAGTTTGGATTTGTGAATTAAGTAATAGAAAGGAGATAAAGTGATTTGAGAGGAAAGAGACATTGTAAGAAAAGAATTGCGAAGGATAGTACAGTGTGAACTTGAATTGTTCTATAGACTAGAAAATAAAGAAATAAATTTCACAGAATATCGTTTTATCTACTCGAGCCGTAGCCTGCATATTACATTGGTGTCAGAAGCTGGGATAAAACTTATTCTGTGAATAACTATTTCCGTGGTGTGAAATTGCACAAGAAAAAAAAAAAAAAAAAAACGACGATTTCTGCGTTGAGTTAATTAGTTGCGCAAAATGGGTCGCAAATTGGGAAAACTAACTATAATTCAACTAAAGGCAGAACTCAGTAAGCGGAATCTCGACACAACTGGGGGAAAAGATGCCCTACTGATTCGTCTGGAAGAAGCAGTAACGCAGGAAGGTGAAAATCCGCATGACATAGAGTTTGACGTGGAAGAGGAACCAGCAAGTACAGTAGCCGACCCGGGTATAACAAGTCTGCTCCTGCAACTTAAGTTAGTCATGGACGAACAAAAGAAAGCAATAGAAGATCAAAGTCATAAGCTCGATGACCAAAAGAATTCTATAGAACTTAAGCTGGATGAACAAAAGAAAGCAATGGACGAACAAAAGAATTCTCTAGATGCTCTGGAAAGTAAACTTGATGAGCAAAACAAGAACTTGGAATCCAAATTCGAAGTGATCGAAGAGAAAATCGAGAAGGTCGAGACGCAACTCGAAAAAGTCGAAACCAGATTCGATGAAAATTTAGAGAAACATGAAACTCAGTTCGGGAAGATAGAGACTCAGTTTGAAAAAGTGGATACGCAATTCGAGATAGTAGGAAAGCAAGTCGAAAATCTCGCTAAGGAGCTCAGCAACGTGAAGAGACAGAAAGCACGGGAATATTCCACTGACGGTCTGAGAAGAAAGGAGATGCAGCCTCCTATCTTCGATGGTCAAACATCATGGCCAATTTATAAGAGGCAATTCGAAGCGGCCGCAATGACCAATAGCTGGGACGATGAAGAGAAGTCTATTGCACTCACGCTTGCACTGAGGGGTCCAGCTGCGGAGCTCTTGCAGACCATCCCGGAAGATAAACAGCAGAACTACGACTCTCTGGTTCAGGCTATCGAGATGCGGTTTGGGGATGAACACATGCAGCAGGTGTACAGGGTTCAGCTGCGTAGTCGAGTCCAGAAAAGGGGGGAAACGCTCCAACAGTTGCAAGCGGATATAGAGCGACTAGCCCATCTTTCATACCCTAAAGCCGGTGAGGAGCTTATCAACGAAATGGCGGTGGAAGCTTTTATTCAGGCCATAGAGGACAGACAACTGCAAATGGCTGTAAGGATGGCTGAAAAGCGAACACTCCCCGAGGCATTGGCATTCGCTTTGTCAATGAAGGCTGCGGACCAAGCATACCAGGGAATACACCGTGTCAGGGAAATGTCCGTCGTGGAATGCTCATGCCAGAGAACAGCCGTCATGGATGAAGACAGAGCTCGCGGAAGTCAAATCCGTTGCTGGAATTGCAACCGAACCGGACACCTACAACGGCAGTGCAGAAGTGCACCTAGACGAGGAAATTGTCCACATTGCGGAAGTAGGAGAAGCAGAGAGGAAACCAGCAGTCGGGAGATGCGTAAGGACCAACTTCGCGGGGCAGAAGTTGGTTACTGAAATCGAGGTCCCCAGGACCACCATTCAAGTTTCGCAAACCAAACGGGGTAACAAGAGCCTGACAGTGGAGGCACTAATCAACAAGAAGAAGTGCGTAGCCACCATCGACACAGGTGCCACCGCCTCCATTGTAAGAAGAGATATCGTCAAAAGCTCCTGGCTGCACAACACCAACAGCTACTGCCTGAAGACTGCAACAGGGGAAATGGCGAAGGTATTTGGAGAAGTTCGTCTTACGATTACTCTGGCAGGACTGACGTTCTCCCACGCGTTTCTGGTGGCAGATATATGCGACGAGTGCATCATCGGAATAGACTTCATGAAAGCAAATGAAGTAATCTTGGACATCGGGATGCAAGTACTGAGGTATCGAAATGTGGAGATTCCGATGGTGTACGGAAACGAGAATGCCGTAACTCTCAGGACAGTCATCAGCAAAGACGAAGTTTTGCCGCCGTCTTCAGAGACAATCATTTGGACGAAGCTGGAAGGTGATCTTGGGAGCCACCGATTCTACACAGTAGAACCAGACCCAGAGAAGAATTCTCAAGACTACATCGTGGGAAAGACGTTAGTCGAACCAAAGAACACCATGGTTCCAGTGAGAGTTTTGAACGCAAGACCGCACACTGTCAAACTAAGGCGAGGGGAGGTGACTGGAAAATGCACGCCGATTACCGCCGTCGCAACAATATCTGAACGTGATGCTCCAAAACCTCTCCCATCACTTTGGACAGCGGAAACGAGAGAGACGATTCTCCAGTCCAGTGAGCTGAATCAGGAGCAGCGAACTATGGCAGAGAATCTTATCAATGAGTACGCTGATGTATTTGCCTCACAGGACGGAGAATACGGCCGAACACACCTGGTACAACATCGAATAGACACTGGTGATACTAGACCAATTCGTCAGCCTGCTAGGCGTCTTCCATTGGCAAAGCAGACAGAAGTTGCAGAGATGGTGTCGGCAATGGAGAAAGAAGGTGATTGAAAGTTCCAAAAGTCCGTGGGCATCACCGGTTGTACTGGTTAAGAAGAAAGATGGCAGCACGCGGTTCTGCGTGGACTATCGGCAGCTCAATTACGTCACCAAGAAAGATAGCTATCCTCTGCCACGGATTGACGACACGCTGGACACACTATCAGGAGCCCGATGGTTTTCCACTCTCGACTTGAAGAGTGGCTACTGGCAGGTACAGATCCATCCAGAAGACCGGGAGAAAACCGCCTTCACCGCAGGAAATGGGCTATGGCAATTCACGGTAATGCCATTTGGGCTGTGGAATGCTCCGGCGACTTTCGAGCGATTGATGGAATGTGTCCTGCAAGGGTTAACATGGAAAACCTGTTTGGTATACTTGGATGATGTCATCGTCGTAGGAAAAATGTTTGCGCAACACCGAGACAATCTAAGGGATGTGTTTCAAAGGCTTCGAAGTGCCCACCTGAAGCTCAACCCCAAGAAGTGCGCCCTGTTTAGAGCGGAAGTCAAGTACTTGGGGCACATAATTTCAGCGAAAGGAGTGAGAACCGATCCAGAGAAGGTCGAAGCGGTGAAAAACTGGCCAGTCCCCAAGGATAAACACCAACTAAGGAGCTTCCTGGGCCTAGCCACCTACTACAGACGGTTCGTGAAGGATTTTGCCGGGATCGCAAAGAACCTGCACCAGTTGACGGAAAAGGGAAAACAATTCAAATGGACAATTGAGTGCGAGAAGAGCTTCAAGGCACTTAAACAACGGCTATGCGATGCCCCGATACTGGCTTACCCCACTCCCGGGGAAACGTTCATTGTGGATGCAGATGCTAGTAATGTTGGGGTAGGAGCCGTACTCTCCCAGGTGCATGACGGCCAAGAGAAGGTGGTTGCGTACTTCAGCAAGGTGCTCTCTAAGCCAGAAAGGAACTACTGCGTGACAAGGAGAGAACTTCTAGCTTTGATCTTGGCTACGAAGCATTTTCACAAATACCTCTACGGGAGGAAGTTCGTTCTTCGCACAGACCATGCAGCCTTAAAATGGCTATTACAGTTCAAGAGTCCTGAGGGTCAGGTCGCAAGATGGATCGAAAGGCTGCAAATCTACGACTACGAAATACAGCATCGTAAAGGAAAACTCCACTCTAATGCGGATGCACTGTCCCGGAGACCATGCAGAACGGATTGTAAACATTGTGCGCGTCAGGAAGAACGGGAGCTGGTTTCCATCCAAAGAATGAGAGCCGAACCTATCGCCGGCTGGAGCGTAGATGAGATCCGGAACGCTCAGAAGGAAGACCCGGATATCGAGCCGATTCTGGCCTGGAAGGAGAACATGGAGAAACCGGATCATCAGGACATCTCTCACAGAAGCCCGACCTTAAAGGCATATTTTACGCAGTGGGACTCCCTCCATGTCCAAGAAGGTGTTCTGAGAAGAAAATGGGAATCCTCCGACGGAAAGTCGTTTGTAATGCAGCTTGTAGTACCGCGGACGAGGGTCAAGGAGGTGTTACAGGAAATGCATGGCGGGGCGTCCGGAGGCCACTTGGGAGCGAATAAGACGCTAGAAAAGGTACGAGAACGTTTTTATTGGTTAAAAGCGAAGGAAGATATCGAAGACTGGTGCAGAGAATGCGACGTGTGTGCAGCTAGTAAGGGTCCGAGAACCAAAACTCGAGGTAAGATGCACCAATACAACGTGGGAGCACCTTTCGAACGAATCGCCATTGACATCGCAGGGCCCTTTCCGGAAACCGACAATGGTAATCGGTATATACTCGTAGTGATGGACTACTTCAGTAAGTGGCCGGAAGCGTTTCCGATCCCTAACCAGGAAGCCAGAACCGTGGCGGAGCAGATCGTCTACAATTGGGTTAGCAGATTCGGTGTGCCCTTGGAATTGCATTCTGACCAAGGGAGGAACTTCGAGTCAAGAATCTTCCAAGAGATGTGTCAACTACTCGGAATCAAAAAGACAAGGACAACCCCGCTTTATCCACAGTCGGACGGTATGGTGGAGCGTTTCAATAGGACTTTGGACGAACATCTCTCGAAGGTCGTAGGTGACTACCAACGGGATTGGGACCGGCAGATTCCCTTGTTTTTGATGGCCTATAGAAGTGCCGTGCATAGCACTACTCGACATACGCCGTTCGAAATCTTATTTGGTGGAATAGCTCGTTTACCCAGTGAGGTGAAATTTGGATCTCCTACCAATAAGCCCAGAAATGAAGAAGAGTACGTGGCGAACCTTAGGGAAAGGCTTAGGGACATACACCAAAGGACCAGAAGCCAGATTAAGATAACGAGCGACCGCATGAAGACCAGGTATGATGCCAAGGCAACAACGTCAGGATTCCAGGAAGGAGATCTAGTGTGGCTGTATAATCCCCATCGCCAAAAGGGGAAATCACCTAAATTGCAGCGGAACTGGGAGGGTCCATACAGAATAGTAACCCGCATCAACGATGTTGTCTACCGCATCCAGCGAGGACCAAGGGCCAAAATGAAAGTGGTTCATGTGGACCGACTGAGTCGATACAATGGTCGAAGTGAGGACGCACTTGTTCGGGACGAACAAGTCTAAGAGGGGGGCAGTGTAACATCGTCTAAAAGTTCGCAATAGCTGACAAAGCCACGGATAAAGAGAGAATTATAACTGGAAGAAATGATTGTCATCTTGGAATTATTTCCAGTGGTCGAAGAATTTGCTAGAAGTTTCTGGCTATCTGAAACTTCTGCTATATAAGGACAGATGGCGATCAATAGGAAAGACAGTGATTTTTAAACTGTGGCGAAGAGATTAGAAAAGTGATAATAGGCGAAGTTGTAATTTTGTGATAAATTGAAAGTTGAGAGTTAACAAGAAGGAGTAATTAGTTTGGATTTGTGAATTAAGTAATAGAAAGGAGATAAAGTGATTTGAGAGGAAAGAGACATTGTAAGAAAAGAATTGCGAAGGATAGTACAGTGTGAACTTGAATTGTTCTATAGACTAGAAAATAAAGAAATAAATTTCACAGAATATCGTTTTATCTACTCGAGCCGTAGCCTGCATATTACAATATGAACATCTCTTCGACTCATACACCAGACGGCTTCACATACAGGTACTCAAGGCGACGCTACGTGGTGTGCAGTTCAGTATACGCTTTTAACTACTTTAAATATTTCATCATGAAAGACTTTAGCATTTGGCCTTATTTCACTTTGAATTAGTGAATCCGTTTGGCCTTATTTCACTTTCAAAGTAAAGCCAAACGTTAAAATGTGGCCTTATTTCACGGTACCGTATTTTTCGTAAAATGTGCATGTCAACAGTTGCGAAAGAAAAGATGGAATCGCCAGAACGATTGCGGCTTGAGTTTGTATTGTCAAAATTAATAAAAAAAGCAACACCAGAAGACACAGTGCTTTCATCTTTGGTGAATTAAATGATACAAGAAAAAAGTTAGCATCATAAACGTTATCAAGATGGGAACTACTCGTATATACCCAGCGTATCCCAGTGAAAATTATCGACCGGTAGAATATGGTTTTTATTTTACGTGCAACATTCGAACATTTTTGTATGTAGATAAATTTCACAAACACAGGCTGCTTGATTTTATTTCTATATTTAAGCAGGTAAGTAACACGGCGTTATTATTATAAAATTATTCGTAGAATTTTGCAAAATTTATATAAAAAATGCACTTTGTTAGTAAAATTTAACAATGTATTTAAGAGATAAACATTAAAGTACCTACATATGATATTTTAAAAGAAATTTTTTTTTTTACATTTTTACAAATTTATTTCAACGTTTTATAAAGAACCTGAAAATTCATCAAAATATGGCCAATTCAATCTTTCACAAGATATGTATATACAGATATTTAGAGTATGCATAAAATGAGCTTACCGGTATTTCCTTCAACTTCGCTGATTTCCAAATCAATCATATCACCAGAAGATGTTGAATCGGATTCTATGCTTAAACTTGAAGTTTTATTTCCCAGCAGTGAAATTTTAGCCTCCTTTGTTGTTTGATCTGCTCTTGATGAAGTTCCCAATTCCAAATTACATATAGGAAGCGCAAAATTCGCATGTGTTTCAGTAATGTTTCTGTAATTATCAGCACTGTCACAGGGTTTGCCACTACCGCAATTATGGAAGTTAGTATTACTGCTGCTTTGGACTTGATCATTATAGTTAAAAACATTTTTTTCGTTTAAACTTTCGTCAATGTTTAGCTTTCGAATTGTGTCGTAATTCATTTGCGAGTTAACCAGTCGATGCTGTTGTTCCATTTCAAAGCTAGATTGTGGTTGAAAAATTATACTATTGAAAGTAGAATCATTGGAAATATCGGTAGTAGTTGTCACAGTCGGCTGAAGATAGTTATCTATTCTCCCAAAAGAATTTCTCTCTGTTGCCTTTTGGACACTATCATTAGTTATACTTTTAAAATGAAGATTTGATTGTGACGTATTCAAACAGGAACCAGCAAATTTTACATCACATGGCGTTGGACTTAAAGGCAAATCTGCAGAACAAGTTTGGGATAGAGGAGCATATTTCTCAATTTGTAAATCTCTTTGATTTTCAAACTTTTCTAATGTGTGGTTTCTCATTGTTTCACAATCTTTTTTGTTTGGAACGCTTTGAACATAACTGTGTGAAGCAGTACTGGTACCAGATAAAAGCTGGTCTTTATGATGATTGTTAAATGCTTGAATAACAGCTGAAAATTCTTCCATGTTTATTTTGATAATTATGTATACGCATCCATAGTAAATTTGGAACTTTTAATAGAGTATTCTAAAAAAAAAGGGATATCATATTGGTTTACAAATATAGCAAAATTTGAAAAAAATCTAATGTTCGAAAATAAATAAGAATCTAGTTCAACAATCATTTGTCCACCGAGCATTTTTTTCTTCTGTTACAATATCTTTTAATTTTATGAGAACTACAATTTTGTAATTTGGCGGCTTCAGCTTACATATATGTAGGTATTATAAATTAAATAATTTTTATATAAAAAAAATTATATCAATTAATAATTTTGTTTCTGCACAATAATACTGCAGTCCATCGGTACACGAACTGTTTGGGTATATTTTCATTTATAAAGAATGTTTCGCAGTGGACAATATTTTGGAAAGGTAATTTGATAGTGATGTTAATAAACTAGAGCCCAAACAAAACAATTGTATTTCTCAAAAACGATTTACTCCCAATTTCCGCTCTAGTTTTTATTATTTTTAATGATGCAGTCTCCTAAAATTTTTTGAAAGGAACAATGGAGTATGATGAAAGAACCGACGACTTGAGAATGTCATTTATTTTAAGGATATTGTAATATGCCGGCTACGGCTCGAGTAGATAAAACAATTATTCTGTGAAATTATTTCTTTATTTTCGAGTCTATAGAACAATTCAGGTTCACACTATTCTTCGCAATTCTTTTCTTACAAGGTCTCTGTCCTCTCAAATCACTTTATCTCCTTTCAATTACTTAATTCACAAATCCAAACTAATTACTTCTTCTTCTTAAATCTCAACTTTCAATTTATCACAGAATTACAACTTCGCCCACTGCACACTTTTCTAATCTCTTCGCCACAGTTTAAAAACTACTGTTCCTTTCTCAATCGCCATCTGTCCTTATATAGCAGAAGTTTCTGATAGCCAGAAACTTCTAGCAAATTCTTCGACCACTGGAACAAGAGAAATAATTCTTGCAGTTATAATTCCCTTTTATCCCTGATATTATTCGTCTCTTTCGTTGACATGAGCTGTGGAGACTTCGTCCCAGACACGAACCTCGAATGAAAGGACAGTTCGAACCAAAATTCTGCCAGAATGAAAAGTCACTTCGGAATTTGTTGCGTCATATTTTTAGGGGGCGTAGTTATTATTATGCTACACTGCCCCCCTCTTAGACGTGTTCGTCCCGAACAAGTGCATCCTCATTTCGGCCATTGTATCGACTCAGTCGGTCCACATGAACCACTTTCATTTTGGCCCTCGGTCCTCGCTGGATGCGGTAGACAACATCGTTGATGCGGGTTACTATTCTGTAGGGACCTTCCCAGTTCCGCTGTAATTTAGGTGATTTCCCCTTTTGGCGATGGGGATTATACAGCCACACCAGATCTCCTTCCTGGAATCCTGACGTTGTTGCCTTGGCATCATACCTGGTCTTCATGCGGTCGCTCGTCATCTTAATCTGGCTTCTGGTCCTTTGGTGTATGTCCCTAAGCCTTTCCCTAAGGTCCGCCACGTACTCTTCTTCATTTCTGGGCTCATTGGTAGGAGATCCAAATTTCACCTCACTGGGTAAACGAGCTATTCTACCAAATAAGATTTCGAACGGCGTATGTCGAGTAGTGCTATGCACGGCACTTCTATAGGCCATCAAAAACAAGGGAATCTGCCGGTCCCAATCCCGTTGGTAGTCACCTACGACCTTCGAGAGATGTTCGTCCAAAGTCCTATTGAAACGCTCCACCATACCGTCCGACTGTGGATGAAGCGGGGTTGTCCTTGTCTTTTTGATTCCGAGTAGCTGACACATCTCTTGGAAGATTCTTGACTCGAAGTTCCGCCCTTGGTCAGAATGCAATTCCAAGGGCACACCGAATCTGCTAACCCAATTGTAGACGATCTGCTCCGCCACGGTTCTGGCTTCCTGGTTAGGGATCGGAAATGCTTCCGGCCACTTACTGAAGTAGTCCATCACTACGAGTATATACCGATTACCATTGTCGGTTTCCGGAAAGGGACCTGCGATGTCAATGGCGATTCGTTCGAAAGGTGCTCCCACGTTGTATTGGTGCATCTTACCTCGAGTTTTGATTCTCGGACCCTTGCTAGCTGCACACACGTCGCATTTTCTGCACCATTCTTCGATATCTTCCTTCGCTTTTAACCAATAAAAACGTTCTCGTACCTTTTCTAGCGTCTTATTCACTCCCAAGTGGCCTCCGGTCGCCCCGCCATGCATTTCCTGTAACACCTCCTTGACCCTCGTCCGCGGTACGACAAGCTGCATTACAAACGACTTTCCGTCGGAGGATTCCCATTTTCTTCTCAGAACACCTTCTTGGACATGGAGGGAGTCCCACTGCGCAAAATATGCCTTTAAGGTCGGGCTTCTGTGAGAGATGTCCTGATGATCCGGTTTCTCCATGTTCTCCTTCCAGGCCAGAATCGGCTCGATATCCGGGTCTTCCTTCTGAGCGTTCCGGATCTCATCTACGCTCCAGCCGGCGATAGGTTCGGCTCTCATTCTTTGGATGGAAACCAGCTCCCGTTCTTCCTGACGCGCACAATGTTTACAATCCGTTCTGCATGGTCTCCGGGACAGTGCATCCGCAGTAGAGTGGAGTTTTCCTTTACGATGCTGTATTTCGTAGTCGTAGATTTGCAGCCTTTCGATCCATCTTGCGACCTGACCCTCAGGACTCTTGAACTGTAATAGCCATTTTAAGGCTGCATGGTCTGTGCGAAGAACGAACTTCCTCCCGTAGAGGTATTTGTGAAAATGCTTCGTAGCCAAGATCAAAGCTAGAAGTTCTCTCCTTGTCACGCAGTAGTTCCTTTCTGGCTTAGAGAGCACCTTGCTGAAGTACGCAACCACCTTCTCTTGGCCGTCATGCACCTGGGAGAGTACGGCTCCTACCCCAACATTACTAGCATCTGCATCCACAATGAACGTTTCCCCGGGAGTGGGGTAAGCCAGTATCGGGGCATCGCATAGCCGTTGTTTAAGTGCCTTGAAGCTCTTCTCGCACTCAATTGTCCATTTGAATTGTTTTCCCTTTTCCGTCAACTGGTGCAGGTTCTTTGCGATCCCGGCAAAATCCTTCACGAACCGTCTGTAGTAGGTGGCTAGGCCCAGGAAGCTCCTTAGTTGGTGTTTGTCTTTGGGGACTGGCCAGTTTTTCACCGCTTCGACCTTCTCCGGATCGGTTCTCACTCCTTTCGCTGAAATTATGTGTCCCAGGTACTTGACTTCCGCTCTAAACAGGGCACACTTCTTGGGGTTGAGCTTCAGATGGGCACTTCGAAGCCTTTGAAACACATCCCTTAGATTGTCTCGGTGTTGCGCAAACGTTTTTCCTACGACGATGACATCATCCAAGTATACCAAACAGGTTTTCCATGTTAACCCTTGCAGGACACATTCCATCAATCGCTCGAAAGTCGCCGGAGCATTGCACAGCCCGAATGGCATTACCGTGAATTGCCATAGCCCATTTCCTGCGGTGAAGGCGGTTTTCTCCCGGTCTTCTGGATGGATCTGTACCTGCCAGTAGCCACTCTTCAAGTCGAGAGTGGAAAACCATCGGGCTCCTGATAGTGTGTCTAGCGTGTCGTCAATCCGTGGCAGAGGATCGCTGTCTTTCTTGGTGACGTAATTGAGCTGCCGATAGTCCACGCAGAACCGCGTGCTGCCATCTTTCTTCTTTACCAGTACAACCGGTGATGCCCACGGACTTTTGGAACTTTCAATCAGACCTTCTTTCTCCATTGCCGACACCATCTCTGCAACTTCTGTCTGCTTTGCCAATGGAAGGCGCCTAGCAGGCTGACGAATTGGTCTAGTATCACCAGTGTCTATTCGATGTTGTACCAGGTGTGTTCGGCCGTATTCTCCGTCCTGTGAAGCAAATACATCAGCGTACTCATTGATAAGATTCTCTGCCATAGTTCGCTGCTCCTGATTCAGGTCACTGGACTGGAGAATCGTCTCTCTCGTTTCCGCTGTCCAAGGTGATGGGAGAGGTTTTGGAGCATCATGTTCAGATATTGTTGCGACGGCGGTAATCGGCGTGCATTTTCCAGTCACCTCCCCTCGCCTTAGTTTGACAGTGTGTGGTCTTGTGTTCAAAACTCTCACTGGAACCATGGTGTTCTTTGGTTCGACTAACGTCTTTCCCACGATGTAGTCTTGAGAATTCTTCTCTGGGTCTGGTTCTACTATGTAGAATCGGTGGCTCCCAAGATCACCTTCCAGCTTCGTCCAAATGATTGTCTCTGAAGACGGCGGCAAAACTTCGTCTTTGCTGATGACTGTCCTGAGAGTTACGGCATTCTCGTTTCCGTACACCATCGGAATCTCCACATTTCGATACCTCAGTAATTGCATTCCGATGTCCAAGATTACTTCATTTGCTTTCAAGAAGTCTATTCCGATGATGCACTCGTCGCATATATCTGCCACCAGAAACGCATGGGAGAACGTCAGTCCTGCCAGAGTAATCGTAAGACGAACTTCTCCAAATACCTTCGCCATTTCCCCTGTTGCAGTCTTCAGGCAGTAGCTGTTGGTGTTGTGCAGCCAGGAGCTTTTGACGATATCTCTTCTTACAATGGAGGCGGTGGCACCTGTGTCGATGGTGGCTACGCACTTCTTCTTGTTGATTAGTGCCTCCACTGTCAGGCTCTTGTTACCCCGTTTGGTTTGCGAAACTTGAATGGTGGTCCTGGGGGCCTCGATTCCAGTAACCAACTTCTGCCCCGCGAAGTTGGTCCTTACGCATTTCCCGACTGCTGGTTTTGGGAAGTCTGACTGACAGGATGGATGTTATCACCGCCAGATGCTTCCTCTCTGCTTCTCCTACTTCCGCAATGTGGACAATTTCCTCGTCTAGGTGCACTTCTGCACTGCCGTTGTAGGTGTCCGGTTTGGTTGCAATTCCAGCAACGGATTTGACTTCCGCGAGCTCTGTCTTCATCCATGACGGCTGTTCTCTGGCATGAGCATTCCACGACGGACATTTCCCTGACACGGTGTATTCCCTGGTATGCTTGGTCCGCAGCCTTCATTGACAAAGCGAATGCCAATGCCTCGGGGAGTGTTCGCTTTTCAGCCATCCTTACAGCCATTTGCAGTTGTCTGTCCTCTATGGCCTGAATAAAAGCTTCCACCGCCATTTCGTTGATAAGCTCCTCACCGGCTTTAGGGTATGAAAGATGGGCTAGTCGCTCTATATCCGCTTGCAACTGTTGGAGCGTTACCCCCCTTTTCTGGACTCGACTACGCAGCTGAACCCTGTACACCTGCTGCATGTGTTCATCCCCAAACCGCATCTCGATAGCCTGAACCAGAGAATCGTAGTTCTGCTGTTTATCTTCCGGGATGGTCTGCAAGAGCTCCGCAGCTGGACCCCTCAGTGCAAGTGTGAGTGCAATGGACTTCTCTTCACCGTCCCAGCTATTGGTCATTGCGGCCGCTTCGAATTGCCTTTTATAAATTGGCCATGATGTTTGACCATCGAAGATAGGAGGCTGCATCTCCTTTCTTCTCAGACCGTCAGTGGAATATTCCCGTGCTTTCTGTCTCTTCACATTGCTGAGCTCCTTAGCAAGATTTTCGACTTGCTTCCCTACTATCTCGAATTGCGTATCCACTTTTTCAAACTGAGTCTCTATTTTCCCGAACTGAGTTTCATGTTTCTCAAAATTTTCATCGAATCTAGTTTCGACTTTTCCGAGTTGCGTCTCGACCTTCTCGATTTTCTCTTCGATCACTTCGAATTTGGATTCCAAGTTCTTGTTTTGCTCATCAAGTTTACTTTCCAGAGCATCTAGAGAATTCTTTTGTTCATCCAGCTTAAGTTCTAGAGAATTCTTTTGTTCGTCCATTGCTTTCTTTTGTTCGTCCATTGCTTTCTTTTGTTCGTCCATTGCTTTCTTTTGTTCATCCAGCTTAAGTTCTAGAGAATTCTTTTGTTCGTCCAGCTTAAGTTCTGTAGAATTCCTTTGGTCTTCTATTGCTTTCTTTTGTTCGTCCATGACTAACTTAAGTTGCAGGAGCAGACTCGTTATACCCGGGTCGGCTGCTGTACTTGCTGGTTCCTCTTCCACGTCAAACTCTACGTCGTGCGGATTTTCACCTTCCTGCGTTACTGCTTCTTCCAGACGAATCAGCAGGGCATCTTTTCCCCCAGTTGTGTCGAGGTTCCGCTTACTGAGTTCTGCCTTTAGTTGAATTATAGTTAGTTTTCCCAATTTGCGACCCATTTTGCGCAACTAATTAACTCAACACAGAAATGTTTTTTTTTTTTTTTTGTGCAATTTCACACCACGGAAATAGTTATTCACAGAATAAGTTTTATCCCACTTCTGACACCAATGTAATATGCCGGCTACGGCTCGAGTAGATAAAACAATTATTCTGTGAAATTATTTCTTTATTTTCGAGTCTATAGAACAATTCAGGTTCACACTATTCTTCGCAATTCTTTTCTTACAAGGTCTCTGTCCTCTCAAATCACTTTATCTCCTTTCAATTACTTAATTCACAAATCCAAACTAATTACTTCTTCTTCTTAAATCTCAACTTTCAATTTGTCAGAGAATTACAACTTCGCCCACTGCACACTTTTCTAATCTCTTCGCCACAGTTTAAAAACTACTGTTCCTTTCTCAATCGCCATCTGTCATTATATAGCAGAAGTTTCTGATAGCCAGAAACTTTTAGCAAATTCTTCGACCACTGGAACAAGAGAAATAATTCTTGCAGTTATAATTCCCTTTTATCCCTGATATTATTCGTCTCTTTCGTTGACATGAGCTGTGGAGACTTCGTCCCAGACACGAACCTCGAATGAAAGGACAGTTCGAACCAAAATTCTGCCAGAATGAAAAGTCACTTCGGAATTTGTTGCGTCATATTTTTAGGGGGCGTAGTTATTATTATGCTACAATATGTATTGAACTAATCTTTTTGAAAGAACTAATAAAATTAATGTGCTCTCTATTTTCGCATTTTTTTTTCAAACTTTTCCGATTATAATATATGTATATAATTAAAGAAAGGTAAAAACAAATTAAAATTTTGGTCTATATACCTAAAAGCAAGAACGGACACTCAAGGACATATTATCACCGCGTTCCTAACAACTTTTTCCCAATTTGTATTTGTATATCTGTAGAGATAATTTATTAATTCTCTCAAAAGCCCTTACTACATACTGTGGTCCCCATATATGTAAGAGGGCAAGGTGAAAAGTTCTCGCCCTGACAATGAAAGACTGCGATTTTCAGTTAAAAAATGATTTTATTGTTCTACATAATCTCCCTTGACTTCAACACACTTGGTCCAGCGTTTCTCCAACATCAGTATTCCTTCTCGGAAGTGAGAGTCTGGAACACTGTGAAAATACGAGTATTCATCTACGGCCCTCTCAACTTCTGCATTGAATGCGAAGCACTTCCCAGAAACAAATTTCTTCAAGTTTGGGAACAGATGGAAGTCTGAGGGTGCCAAATCAGGTGAATAGGGGGGATGACCGAGCAAATCGTACCCCAAATCCCGCAGTTTTCCCATCGCCAACACACACAGGTGCATTGTCCTGGTGAAAGATGATTTTTTTCTTCTTCAAGCCAGGCCTCTTCTCGCGAATTTTGGCATCCAGCTGGTCAAGAAGGTTGGAGTAATATTCGCCTGTAATTGTTCTGCCTTTCTCAAGGTAATCAATTAACAGGATCCGTTTCGCGTCCCAAAATGTACCGGCCATGACCTTTCCGGCAGATTCGATCGATTTCGCTTTCTTTGGCGCTGAACCACCGGTTTCCACCCACTGCTTCGACTGCTGTTTCGATTCTGGCGTGTAGTGGTGGACCCATGTCTCATCCATGGTGACAAATCGCCGTACAAAATCGGTCGGATCCCTATTGAATCGGTCCAAAGATTGCCGCGAAAATCGTTTGCGCATTTCCTTTTGATCGGCATTCAGCAAATGCGGCACCCATCTTGCGCAGAGCTTTCGCATCCCTCTCCTCCGATATACACACAGCCTCAGCTATCTCACTCACAGTGGTTTGAAATAGAAATTAGAGTGGCATTTCCCTATGTTTACGGTTAACCCGAATTTCCACCTTTTCACACGCATACAAACATAATTTTCAACATGTTATATCACATCATACCACATACGTATGTATAATCAGTCGTTCACCGCCTTTCATAGAGTACACACGTGTTTCGGCTTATCGAGTGACCCAGTACAAGTGACAGTGGACCGTCAAACAAGGAACATAGGTTCAATTCCCAGCCGGGAAAAATTTTATTCTGATCTTTTTTTTATAATTAAAAAAAAAGTTAATACAAAATTAATAACAATAGCGAA
This sequence comes from Pocota personata, assembly GCA_963082735.1. NCBI lineage: Eukaryota > Metazoa > Arthropoda > Insecta > Diptera > Syrphidae > Pocota > Pocota personata. The sequence continues at coordinate 108,131,053 of OY720431.1, read as the reverse complement.
GAAAACAAAGATGAGGCGATGGGAAGCGAGCGGTCCGCACTCCCAATAGGGGGACCAACTGATGGCAGTATATCAGCCGGTAAGGCAGCAGTTAATTCAGGTCACCCAGCAATGTTGACTGCAGATGGTACTGGGAAGAGGAGAAGGAAGCTGAAACCGACTCCCAATCTAGTTAAGCGCCACTCCATATAAACTTCACCTTCCCGGTGAAGTGAGGGAAGGGGCACCTGGTACAACAGCAGCAGCAGATCAAAAGCGGTAAAGATCGTCAATTGACGATAACTAGTACCCATACGTCTCCGATGGTGGGGAAGGTTATTGTATGAGGGACAGCAAAAGCTTCGCTTTTCTGCCAGCCTCCAAGACCGAAGATGAAGACGAGGAAGTGAAAACATTAGGCAGCATCATCAGATAGCTGCAACAAAGGGTGCGCGACATCAAAGCCAAGCAAATGGTCAGGAAGGAAAAATTGCGGCAGCAAAAGCTACAGCGCGCTCAACAACAACAACCGCATAAACAGCAACTGCAACAACAACAACTGAAGAAACAGCAACAAGACCTGAAGCCGAAGCAGCAACAACAGCAGCAGAAATAACGGAAGCAACAACTGCAGCAGAAACACCAGCAACAGAAGACTACAAAGACGAGGGTGCCGCCAATCAACACTCATAAGATTGAACTGAAGGATACCATTGAGCTTTGTAAGTCGGCCATAGGTAATAATTTTTACATTCAAAAATTAAACGAATATAGGCATGCTATTCACTTTAGTGCAGTGGAGTAATATCATAAAATAAACAATTTATTAAAAGAATCGACGACCGAGTTCTTCACCCTCACTCCGAAGTGGTTAAAGATGCAAACCATGCAGAGCAAACCGTCTACCGATCCGGAGATGCTCTTTAAACTGCTCAAAGAGAAGGGGTGCGACGATCTTCATTTCTTAGGGGTCAAGCCATTCACCACAACAAGGGACAAACGAAAGAAGCGGAAACTACCGTTCTTTCTGTTTCAGCTCTCACCCAATATCAAACTGGATGGCATAAGGAGTGTCAAGGTCCTAGACTACCAGGTTGTTGCATGGGAAAAACTAAAGAGGAGTGAAAACGTTAAACAATGTGTTCGCTGCCAAAGGTTCCGGCTCGCTGCGACGAATTGCGAGATGTAGCCTGGATGTGTTAAGTGTGGAAAGAACCACACAGCAGAAGAATGTACCCTTGGTAAGGATGGAGCGGCAAATAAAAACCAGTTCTCGTGTGCTTTATGGAGGAACTCGGGACAACCCGCAAACTATTGGGGTTACCCCAAGTTCGCTTATTAAGGAAGTAAATCTGGCTCGCGCAGAAGGTCAAAGTAAAACGTCCACCTGCTCCCATTCAAACACAATCCGTCACTCCCCAAATAGCGACAGGTCGGGAAAATGCGGAACAGAAAAAACCGATGCTTGCTATCTTATTCTCTATCCAAGGGCAGATGTGCTTATGGTTCGCGAAACAAAACTATCTATCCCTGTTGCACAAATTGAGACACAATAAATACAATATTATAAAAAGAGACCGACCCAAACCCATACAAGGTAGAGGTATGGCGATCTTCATTAAAAAACAACTGCGATTTAAAGTAGTGTACAGTAGTGAAGTGCGTGTGCATTCCTCCCCATAGTGGAAAGAGGGTGTACATGATGCACTCTACGCAGCTGAAGCTTCTGAATCCACATTTTTTATTTCAGAGATCGAGATACTTTTTCGATGCCTTAGGCTGGAGTCGGAGGAGAATTACAATATTTCCTTATGACCAGAGATCTAAAGGCCAAACATAGAGATGGGGGAAATAACACACCTAATCCTAGATGGATCCTACTATTCTATGTCGAGTATAAACTCGATTTGAAAGCAACAGATAGTCCGTCGTTTCTTAGAAGCGGCACCTATCTTGATCTTCTGCTGTTCGACGTGCGGTTACAATTGACCGTCATGGGCCGACGAACTATAAACATTAGTGTATACACTCATTTGTATATGACAGTGACCATTGCGGACTCAGTGCCGAAATAACGATTCCCAATGAAACTGCGGAGTTGGAGGATTTTGTCCAAACGTTCTCCTAGAATTATAGTAGGACGCGTTGGACTCGTTTCTCCAGAACTTCGACAAGAGAACTCTCCTCAAACTCGCTATACCCACCGTCCAATAGGAAACTGTCAACCGAGGAGATTGACTGGTACCTACAACAAATGGACAAGACCATTAAACGACCAGTACGATACCCCGGTAACAACATATTGACAACTTAGACATATTCCGCAACGCAAAAATTGGCACACTGCACAAACACAAAAGTAGACTAAAGACTGCTGTCGAGACTAAAAAACTTTGTATATACAGACAGTTTACAGACAGACAAAACTCGGAGGTTAGAACGCTGAAGTCGCTGATTGAAAACAGTGCCAAACGTAATCAACATAGCCAAAAGTGTCGCGAAGTACAAACCATCATTATATGTATCTCTTCTTCAAGTAGTCGAGATAATACTAAATATGATCAGAACGACGCTAAGGAGAGCATACATACATATATGTGAAGTCTCTCTCTTTCTTTTTTCTTTTAACATGTTCCTTCCATCTTAATTTGGCATCTAACGACGCTAAGGAGAGCATACATACATATATGTGAAGTCCCTCTCTTTCTTTTTCCTTTTAACATGTTCCTTCCATCTTAATTTGGCATATATCAACATTCCTAGATACTAAGCTATGTTAGAGTATGGAACTCGAACTTCAGAAATGAATATTGGCATATGGTGAATTTTTCTACTTGTGAAATCATTTTGAGCTATTTAGGCAAATCCGGTTCTTTTGGTCAAGCTGAGAACTCATCTACAGCTCTTTGAAGAGATTCAGTTGATTCGCTTTCAATTTGTTTTGCGTCTGCAAGTGTAGCTGTATCATGAGCAAACGTAGGTATTGTGCAATTCGAAGGTGTTGGTATGCCATTGGTAAATAGTAGGTATAACACTAGGCCTAAGATAGTTCCATGTGCAACTTCAGCATTCATTTCTTTTAATTGAGTGTAGGAACTGCCTTGCTTAATTCTGAAGTATTTATTTGAAAAGTACAACTTCAGTACTTCTGCATATTCTCTTAGAAAGAGCCATTTTAGATTTTGAAAGAGGCCTGTACGCAAACTTTATCAACTACATTTGCGACATCCAAAAATACGGCGGAGCAACATACTATTTTATCCTCTAAAGATTTTTCGATGAACCTGTTCCTGGTAGAATGTCTATCTCTGAAACCAATTTGATATGCTGGAATCATATTTGGACTAAATATAAATGGGATTAGTATCTTTAGGAAAACATTTTCACAAAACACAATTTTACTTAACTTAACTACTTAAACCCAGACACCTAAAAAACTATGTAAGCCGGCAAAAATATGGCGGCCAACTTTGCCGTACTAAACCTACCCCGGATCAAAAGGGATCGACGAGGGAGCTCCCTCTAGTAACCACCAGAATTGCTGGTGCTGCTTGCTCATATCTTTAACATCGCGCCTCGACTAACTAAACTAAAATTGTAGGGAATGTTGAAGGATTTTTTATACAAAAAATATTTCCAATAAATATAGTGATACGTAATACTCCGTACAAACATGGAGAGTATTTGCTAAGAAAGATCAGCAAATAGCCCTGGCACCGAAGATGATCTCCACACCATGATCAGAAATGCGGAGCAAACATCCAGCATGTGCACTCAAATTAAATATATAAATTCGACTCAGCACATTCCATCACGTACCTCCCTAGATGTCCAGAGCTACGCGACAACATCAACAAAAGCATCGATGTTACTTATTCGGTACACTCCATTCGGCACACTTCATCAGTACACTGCTAGCAACGCAGTTAGTTTTAAGTTGAACCAAATAAACAAAATAAATAAAATAAATTAAAATACAGAAATCAGGTGTTTTCTTCGTTATTTGACTGGCGACGAGGGAAAAATAAAATTTTAAAAGCAGTAGAAGAAAACAACGAGGAGGAAATTCCAAAGAAAGGCAGTAAAAGAAAGCAACGAGTAGGGAATTTCAAAGAAAATCAGTGAAGGAGACAACGAGGATCAACTAAAACTCGGTACATATTTATGTTTTAAACTACTTTAAGTTTTAATTACTTTAAGATTGTGAAAAAAAAAGTGTTAGCTAAGAGAAATTTCTAAACAAGTGATAGGTGAATTAGTGATTGTTTTCATCATATATAAATGGATCAAGGAACGATAGAAGCTTTAAATTTTATGCTTAATTGCATAAAAAATATAATGCCGTTTTGTGGTGACCGGGATCACCTACCAGATTTTATTGCGCAAGTGGAAAATGTTATCCCCCATTTGGCTAATTTTGATAGGAACAGCAAAAAAATGCTTTTTGATTATATTAAAAACAAGTGCGTAGGGCAAACAAGATAAACAATACACAGACAAGAATTGGTTGGCGATTTGGCAGAACTTAAAGCTACGCTAATAAAAAAACTACGGGGAAACGGAGAGTAGTATCATATTTCGCTTATGACAAAACTTAAATAGTGGAGAATGTCGTCTACAATAGAAAAATATTATTTTGAATTAAACAATCTAGCTAATAGAGTCCATAACAGAATTTTGACTCACGGTGACAATACATTTAACGCCAACTAAGTTAACTCTATTGCCTTGGAAGTTTTCAAAGAAAATCTCCCAGAACCTACGAAAACGATGATAATTTCCCGTGATCCCGAGAAAGGAGAGAAATAATTGAGGCAGTTGGAATAGTAATAGAAATTTAAATCAAAACACAACTTATAATAATAATTATAATAACACAGCAATTAGACCAGAATTAAGAAAGGAGGAAAATAATTCAGGCAATTGGAATAGGAATAGATATACTCGTATAAATCAAAATCCAAATGGTAGTAATACTTATGATAACAATAACTCAGAAACAAGATATAATAGTTATCAAAGATCTGGGAACTTAAGCAGGAATATGAATATACATAACAATAATAATCAGAACTTTAATAGAACAACTCCCAGAGAAATAGGAAACTATTCTGGACATTTTAGAAGGAATAATAATAGGAAATCCTGCGATTCGCAAGCCTCAATGGATATAGGCAATTGGTTTTTTTTGAGAAACAGCCAAGGTAAACAACTTCCCTATATAAAAATCCAAAATGACATGAGACCACTTTATTTTATAATAGATACAGGAGCAGAATTTAGTATAATCAACGCGGTAATGTATGTATGTCATCGAAAATGGAAAACTAAAGTAGCAGTACCTGTAAGGGCAATGGATAGAGTTTCTTTTTATAAATAGGAAACTTTTCAAGAGTTCAGCGAAAGTGAGGATAATTTCTGTGAGTTCTTCGAACACAAATTACATAACCATTTTTATGCTATAATAGGAGACAATGCAATGACCTCGATTTTTGGCCCTGATCTGTACGCGATCAAGTCGTCTGCGTACGCTATGGCATGGTGAAGAGATCCTATCAGATCGCTCGTGTAAATATTGAAAAGGATCGGTGAATTAACCGCATCTTGTTACAGACCATTTTTAATTAGAAATGTTCCAGCAGAAGTCACATTGCCATTTTTGACAATGAACTGTCTACTGGTGAGCATGTTATGAAGTATGTACAGCAGTGGTTTGCTTATGCCCAGCCTGCTCAGCTTGTAGAAGAGTCCCTCTAGCCATACGGTGTCGAAGGCCTTCTCCAAGTCAATCAGGCACTGTTTCTTGCTTTTGTTCTATTGGATATCCGATACCAGTTTAGACGCGGCATGTATTGTATCATGCCCCGCCTTAAAACCGAATTGGTTATCCGGAATTATATTACTGTTCTCAGTCCACTTAAGCAGGGCCCTATTGATCACTTTCTCGAATACCTTGCTGATGTTCGGAAGGAGACTTATCGACCGGAGATTTGCCGGATTGGAAGTGTCCTTACCCCTTTTGGGGATGGGTTGTATCACTGCTGTTTTCCAATGCGCTGGATAATGTGCATGATTCAGTGCATTGTTAAACAGAGTGGTGTAAATCTCCACCGCTTCTAGTGGGAGATGTCGAAGCACAATGTTCGATACTCCATGGATTCCCGCAGATTTCTTCCTCCTCAATGAGTCGAAGATCGCTTGGAGCTCCACCTTCGATATGAACGGGGGATGTACCCTTTCATCGGCGATGACATTATTTGCCATGTTATCGTCATTGAACTCGGTAAAACCTATGTTCTCTGATCGCCAGTGCTCTATATCATTTCGAAGGTAGAAGTTGTGCACAAGGACGAGATTTTCCAGGTCGTGGTTCGGGCAAATGGTATCATTCACCTTGTACACTTCCTGGAAAGTTGCTCCTATAACCTCTACCTTCTCCTGAGGATCTTCCATCACAAAGAAGTTGTCATCCTCTACTGCGTTATCTGGATCTATACCTGCTGTTATTAGTATTTGTCCATTGTTCGTCGTTCGAGGGATCTTAAGACACGGAAGGTCGTTTTGATTATTCCTCCGAAATATTTTATTTATTTGCAGGAACATACTCGGGTTTTTGGATTTTACAGCCCGAATTTTGTTGTTCCAATGCAAATTTACAGAAAGTCTGTAATTTTCCCTAATTAATTTCTGGAGGTTTTTAATCAACGACTTCAGCGTCCTAACCTCCGAGTTTTGTCTGTCAGTAAACTGTGTGGATGCTTTCAGTCTTCTGCTGGAGACTCACTTCCCAGGAAATCAGGTCACCATCGGTTCGCAACCGGTTTCAACTAGTGAAGCTGTTAGCGGGCTGAGCCGAACAACTCGGCGCAGCTGGTATACTGCATCGGGCGTGGTGACGGATGAAGCTATCAAATATGCTGTTGCATCTTTTAACAGCTTCAAGTCACCTGGCACTGACGGAATATACCCAGCTATGCTGAAACAAGGTATTAGTCAGTTGCTGCCAACTCTGAAGAGAATTTTTCAGTGCTGGCTTGGCACTGGCATATATACCAACCCCCTGGCGAACAGTTAGAGTAGCTTTCATACCGAAAATCGGCAGAGATGACTACTCTCTAGCCAAGAGCTTCAGACCTATTAGTCTGACGTCCTTCCTGCTGAAAAGCATGGAAAGACTGGTTGAGCTACATGTGCGCAAAGCTGCTTTGAGCGTACATCCTCTGTCAGAGATGCAACACGCCTATCAACGCGGAAAATCCTGCGAGACTGCTCTTCAAAATCTGGTCAGCAGAACAGAATGTGCGCTTGACAGGAAAGAATACGCGATAGGCGTTTTCATAGACATTCAGGGTGCTTTTGACAATGCGACTTTTGACAGCATGTGTAGCTCCGCCAGAAGTCACGGCGTAGAAGAATCACTAGTGTTGTGGATAAAAGCAATGCTGGTGAACAGAACATTGACTGTAGATGCAGATTGTGGCCGGCGTGTAAATAGGGGCTACCCACAAGGCGGTGTTCTGTCTCCACTGCTTTGGTGCATGCTGGTTGACTCCCTGTTGAACACACTCAATAGTTCTAACGTCTACGCTCAAGCATACGCAGATGATGTCGCCGTTCTGTCTGTCGGATCGTGCCTAGCGACTGTTTGCTCTAAGGTGCAGATGGCCCTAGACGCAATCGACGATTGGTGCGCTAGGAATGGGCTTTCAGTTAATCCTCTCAAAACCGAAGTGGTTCTCTTTACGAGAAGGAGGAAATTGACTGGTCTGACTCAGCCAGTGCTAAAAGGCGTCACTATCGAATTCTCCAAGGAAGCCAAATATTTAGGAGTAATCTTAGATAGCAAGCTTCTTTGGACGAAACATGTCGAGCTGAAAACTTCCAAAACTCTGTCAGTTTTCCGGCAATGCAAAGGTGTTTTCGGCAAGACATGGGGCTTGTCGCCAAGGAAAGTCCTTTGGATCTACACGGCAATGATAAGACCATTCCTCTCATATGCGTCAGCTGTTTGGTGGAATAAGCTCCCACGTAAATACGTTACTGCTGCTTTCGCCAAACTCCAAAGAACGGTCAGTCTCGGCTGCTTGGGAGCTTTCCCCAGTATGCCTGGCTCTGCTCTAGGTGCCTTGATGAACCTCCCCCCCCTTGATATTTATATCATGGGGTGTACACTCAGAGCCATCTTCCGTTTAAAAAGAAGTGGTTTCTGGCACGATTCGCACTGGAGTTTTGATGACGTTGCGCGACGATTATCCTACGACCCCTGTCTCATGGATATGCCATCTGATGCAATGACACCTGAATTACGGCTGCGGTGGAAATTTAAAGTCAACTTTCCTCATGTTCAGGATTGACTTTGGCAGGAGTCTGAGCCAGGAAAGGAATGTAGTCGCATTTTCACGGACGGCTCTAAAACTGGACAGTGGTCTGGTGCTGGTGTTTTCGTGGAATGCGACAACATTAGGCTTCACTTTTCATTGGGAAAACACACATTTGTCTTCCAGGCAGAAATATATGCGATCCTAATGGCTGCGGACTATATTGGTAAGAACAGGTGGAAGGGGCGAAGTTTCTGCGTCTGTAGTGACAGTCAGGCTGCGCTTAAGGCCTTGCTCAATCCTTTAACCACTTCCAAAATAGTTCTAGAATGCAAAACATCCTTGAATTCGGTCGGAAGGCTGAACTCACTGAATCTTGTTTGGGTCCCAGGGCACAAAGGGATAACAGGAAATGAGATCTCTGACGAGCTTGCTAGACAAGGCTCAGAAGAGAATTTCTCAGGACCTGAACCCACGTTGGGTTTGCCAGCGTAATCGGTTAGGGCTTCCATTGACGACTGGGTTTTCAGTGAACACAATCGAAGGTGGCATGACTCTCCAGGATGCAGGCAGACTAAACGAATGGTCCCCGTCGTCTGTAAGAAATCCGCGGCTTTCTTGCTATCCCTTAGCAGAAAAGACTGCAGACAACTTACTGGCGCTCTTACGGGCCACTTCGCCTTTGCCAAGCACCTCCATGTGCTAGGTTTGAGTGCTACCCCCGTCTGCAACTCCTGTGGAGAGGGCGATGACACTGCGGAACACTTCCTATGTGATTGTCCTGCCTTTGCTCGGATCAGGTGGCAGATTTTCGGTGCTGATGTGGTGAGTGCTGATGACCTAAGCTCTTCATCACTGAAGCGTCTACTCGTCTTTTTACAAAAGACGAAAAAAACACATTAAAATGGGGTTCTCTGCCTGGTTGTACAATGGACCTGTTTTTGAGTCTGAGTGCTCCAGCAGGGTGTACCCGCCCCGACAAACAAAAAAAAAAAAAAAACTGTCTGTACAAGATTTTTAGTCTCGACAGCAGTCTACTTTTGTGTTGGTGTAGTGCGTCAATTGTTGCATTACGGAATATGTCTGCGTTGTCAGTATGTTGATACCGAGGTATGGTATTGTCCATAGTTCGTTTAATTGTTTCGTCCATTTGTTTTAGGTACCAGTCAAACTCCTCGTTTGACAGATTCCTATTGGACGGTGGGTAGAGCGAATTCGAAGAGAGTGCTCTTGTCAAAACTCTAGAGAAGCGAATCCAACGTGTCCTACTATAATTGTAGGAGTACGTCTGGACAAACTCCTCCAATTCCGCATTTTCGTTCGGAATTGTTATTACGGCACTGAGTAAGCAATGGTCACTGTCATATACAAAAGCGTGCAGGCAGTTTATAGTTTGTCGGTCAGTTGTAACCGTACGTCGAACAGCATAAGATCCAGATAGGAGCCGCTTCTAGGAAACGACGGACTATCTGTAGCTTTCAAATCGAGTTTATTCTCGACACTGTGCCGACCCCACCAATTGAATAGTAGGTTCCCTCTAGGATTAGGTGTGTTATTTCCTCAATCTCTATGTTTGGCGTTAGGATCTCCGGCCATGATGAAATAATTCTCCTCCGACTCCAGCCTTAGGCATCGAAAAAGTGTCTCGAGCTCTGAAATAAATAAAATTGATTGAGTAGCTTCAGGTGCATAAAGTGCGACCAAGTACATCCTCTTTCCACTACGGAGAGGGATGCACACGATACACGCTTCCAGCTCCTGGAACCTTCGCACTTCACCGCTGTACATTACTTTAAATTGCAGTTGTTTGCGTATGAAGATCGCAACACCTCCTCCTTGTGTGGAGTTGGGTCGGTCTCTTCTGACAATATTGTATTTATTGCGCCCCAATTTGTGCTTCTGGGATAGCTTTGTTTCGCCAACCATAAGCACATCAGGGGTTTGGTCTTCTAACAACTTAAACAATACGGCTCTTCGCTCGATCCTAATCAGTGAATTCACATTCACCGCAAGGATCTTCAAGGATTGCTCCTCAATGTTCGTACCCATTACGACTGGAGGTGCGTTAGGCCCGGCGGAAGTGCGTAGATCTGGTCCACCCGCTTCGCCTGCCCCTGTACCTGACGTTGAAGCTGCTCCATCTGCCCTTGGATAGAGCGCAAAATGGCCAGCAAGTCAGTTTGAGCCTCCGGTGCCCTAGGCGTTGGGGCCTGAGAAGCAACCTTCGGTCTTTTCTGTTCCGCGTTTCCCCGACCTGCCGATATTTGGGCGTAGGTCACTTGAGGAGTCACGAATTGTGTTTGACTTGGAGCAGGTGGACGTTTCACTACGACCTTCTCCTAACGAACCAGATTTACTTTCTTAATATACTGGAACTTAGGACAACCCCGATAGTTTGCGGTGTGTCCCGAGTTCTTGCATAAAGCACACGAGAGCTGGCTCTTATCTGCCACTCCATCCTTACCCAGAGTGCATTCCTCTGCTTTGTGGTTCTTTCCACACTTGACACATCGAGGCTGCATTTCGCAGTTCGACGCGGCGTGACCGAACCTTTGGCAGCGAACACATTGTAAAATGTGTAGTCTGGTAGTCTAAGACTTTAATACTGTTTAGACCATCCAGCTTGCTATTGGGTGAAAGCTGAACTAGGAAGAACGGCAGTTTCCGCTTCTCCCTTTTTGCCTTAGCTGTGGTGAATGGCTTGACCCCTACAAATTCGAGCTCGTTGCACTCTTTCTCTTTAAGCAGTGCAAGGAGCGTCTCCGGATCAGTAGATCGGTCTATCCCCCTCAGCAGCATTGTTTGCCGCTTTTCCCCCTTCGGGGTGCAGGAGAAGAACTCCGTCGTCGTGTCCTTTAACAAATCTTCATTTAATCGTTTAATAGAAAAATTGTTGCCTATGGCAAGTCAGGAATTCAAATTTCCCCAGTCCGGAATTGAACCAGGGTCACTGGTTTGGTAGAACACCACCACTACCTGTAGGCTAACTTGCCACTTGGAAGAACACAGTCTAATATTGCACTTAAAATCACACCGATTCTAACTGAGAAGCCGAAACACGTCTTCACTCTCTAAAACTCTGTGAACGACTGACGCTGAAGAACATATCGACCTGAGAGTGGACGTCTTCTATCGAAGTTGATCGTTTTGTTGAAGTTCTGCAGCGCGCCGCGTGGAAAAATACTCCCTATCAAAGGAAAACGCCGATCAATCATGCCCAAAAATATCCACCGGAAATAAAAGAAATGGTAAGAGGGAAGAGAAAAGCGCGTAAAAAATGGCAACAAACTCGTGCTCCGCAACATAAACCGCATTTAAATCGCTTGTATAACTTGCTACAAAAGGCCATTATTGATTTTAAAAATCGGACAATATAAACCAGCATTGAAAGCTTAACAGCGGAAAAAGATTCCAATTATTCGCTCTGGAAAGCTATAAAAGGCATTAAAAAACCGAAAATACAAGCGGCCCCAATCAAAAAAAAATGACAACGAATGGGTCAAGAACGATAAAGACAAAACAGAAGTCTTCGCCGCCCATTTAAAAGAAACATTTAAACCATTTGATGGACAAGCCCTAGTTGAAAATGATAATGCGTCGGATATAGCACTTCACAATTACACAGTAGGAAATGCAAGGCTGACCGAACTTCAACAAGAAATAAAGAAACTGAAACCGAATAAAGCTCCTGGATACGACCTAATCACAGGAGAGCTTCTTAAATCTTTACCTAGAAAAGCGTTAGTTAAGTTCCTCCACTTTATAAACGCAGCGATAAGACTAGTATATGTTCCGAGTCAATGGAAAGTCGCGGAAGTAATAATGATTCTGAAGCCAGGAAAACCGCCGAATGATAAAAAATCGTATAGACCTATTTCGCTGCTGCCGATTATGTCTAAAGTTTTCGAAAGAATAGTACTTAAGCGATTACAGCCGGTTATAGAAGAAAGTTCTCTTATTCCCAATCACCAGTTTGGGTTTAGAACCAAGCACTCAACAATAGACCAAGTGCATAGAATACTGAGAAAGCTTACGAAGAAAAAAAAGATTTGCTCGAGCGTATTCCTTGATGTTTCTCAAGCTTTTGACAAGGTTTGGCATGAAGGATTGAAATATAAATTACGACAAGTTCTGCCGGAACACTGCATAATATTCTGCAAAAATACTTGACGAATCGACTTTTCCGAGTCAAACACGGAAATGAATATTCAGAATTTAAAAAAATAAGGGCGGTACCCCCGCAGGGAAGTGTCCTTGGATCGCTTTTGTACCCATTATATACTCGCGATATACCGCAAGAAGAACGGGTAAAACGATCGAAGAAACGACTGAAAAATTGCAAGAAGCATTGAACAAAGTAAATGAATGGACAAAGATTTGGCGACTAGCTTTAAACGAAATAAATCTGTTCAAGTCAATTTTACTTATAAGAAAATAAATAATTTGCCGACCTTTTCAAACTCGGTTCAAATTCCGTTTGCAAACGAGGCTAAGTATCTTGGAATGACACTTGATGCTAAGCTGAAGTGGAAATCGCACGTGAAGAAAAAACGTAAAGAAACCAAATACAGAGAAATGTAATGGTTACTTGGAAAACATTCTAAGCTTAATATAGAGAACAAACTGCTTTTATAGAAGCAAGTGCTAAAGCCGGTATGGACATATGGAATACAACTCTGGGGTTGTACCAAAATAAGTAATGTCAATATTTTACAAACTTTCGAAAATAAAGGGCTAAGATCAACAGTTAATGCACCGTGGTTTATTAGAAATAGCGATATCAAAGAGATTTAGGAATTGCAACAGTCGAATATGAAATCAAAAACTTCGCGCGTAAGCATAAAGACAGATTACAAGGACACGTTAACAATGAAGTCCTTCGAATTCTAGATGAGAGGAATCTACTGCGTCGTCTACAAAGGACTAAACCTTTCGACTTAACGCGGTAGCAAGAAACCGCGTCTAATTTGCGGAACAAGCAGGAACTTTCAATAGAAAGGGACCTGCCAAACGATCCCAATACGTGAAAGAAAAACTGCTGGATAAGTCAAAACTTAGTTGTAGTAATCAAAGAAATTTATCACGAAGGAAGTTTTTTTTAGTGAGTAAAAATCTCACACTACTATGAGCACGCGCTATCGATCCTCATAGTGTCTTCATGAAGATTTTTTACCTACCCTCGGAAAAAAAAATGATTCTCTTGCTCTCCAAAGATACTCTAGCAGTTGCATTTGTGTAATTATTTTTTATCATTCTGATTATCTTGTTACATATGCATTGATTTTTAAGTGATTTCCAGATTACAACTGTTGTTTAAGACTAATCTCATTCACTTAATTTGTATTTCTTTATTATTGTTAAATTTTCGTTTAAATATTTTTGTTACTGTCTGTTACTTTGTTTAAAAATTATGTGAGCCACTGTACATCATTTCAATCGAACCACTTTCTGCACGTCGTTCATAGACTTTGATAGAGTACGCACGTGTTTCGGCTTCTCAATTAAAATCGGTGTGATTTGAACTACAATATTAGACAGATCAATTCCAAGTGGCGAGTTAGCCTATAGGTAGTGGTGGTGTTCTACCAAACGAGTGGACCCTGGTTCAATCCCGGACTAGGTAAAATTAAATTCTGTAAATTAAATAAATTAAATTCTTTTTTTTTTCATTTGTACACAATAAGTGAAAATAAAGTAGATAAAAAAAAAGTGTCAGCAATGGAGGTGAACGGTCCACGCTCCCAGTAGCGGGACCAGTTGGTGGAGTTACAGCATCAGCCGATGCAGTCCAGTCAGGATACCCAACAACAGTGGCTACCGAGAGTGTGGGGAAAAGGAGAAGAAAGCTGAAACCTTCCCCCAACCTGGTAAAGCGTCCCTCCAAATCAGCTTCAGCTGAACAGCTGCCAAGTGGAGCGAAGGAAGGGGCGCCGAGTACAGCAATAGCAACAGCAGCAGCAGCAGATAAGAAGCGGCATAGGTCGGGTGACTATGTTGAATTAACATATATGTCCGACGGTGGTGAAGGCCGCTACGTAGGAGATGCAAATAACAGTTTCGCAGTTCTCGCAGCTTCCGAGTCCGACGATGAAGACGACGAAGTTGAAGAATTATACAGCAGCATTAATAAACTGCAACAGAGGGAGCGTAAAATAAAGGCCAAGCAAATGGCCACGAGGGAAAGGGAGCGGCAGCTACAGCTAGAACGCGCTCAACAACAACAACAACAACAACTACAGCAGCAAAGGCCTGAAAGCCAGCGGCAACTACAGCAGCAGAAGCAGCAGCAGCAACAACAGCTGAAGAACAAGCAGCAACAACAACAGCAGCAGAAAACGCTGCAATCAAAAGAACAAAAACCGCAGCTGTAGCAGAAAACGCAGCAACTACAGCAGAAAGAACAGCAGCAGCAGAAACAACAGCAAAAACAACCACAGCTGAAGCAACAGAAAAAGATGACGATTACAAAAACGAGGGTAAAACCAATTAACACATATAAAATTGAGCTGAAGGATACCATCGAACTATGTAAGTCGGCCATAGGCAACAATTTTAATATTAAAAGATTAAATGAAAATAGACATGCTATCCACTGTAATACAGTGGAAGATTATAAAAAAATAAAGAATTTACTTAGGGATACGACGACGGAGTTCTTCTCCTTCACCCCGAAGGGGGAAAAGCGGCAAACAATGCTGCAGAGGGGGATAGATCCGTCTACTGATCCGGAGACGCTCCTTGCACTGCTTAAAGAGAAAGAGTGCAACGAGCTCAAATTCGTAGGGGTCAAGCCATTCACCACAGCTAAGGCAAAAAGGGAGAAGCGGAAACTGCCGTTCATTCTAGTTCAGCTTTCACCCAATAGCAAGCTGGATGGTCTAAACAGTATTAAAGTCCTAGAGTACCAGGCTGTCGCCTGGGAAAAATTAAGAAGGAGCGAAAACATTTTACAATGTGTTCGCTGCCAAAGGTTCGGTCACGCTGCGTCGAACTGCGAAATGCAGCCTCGATGTGTCAAGTGTGGAAAGAACCACAAAGCAGAGGAATGCACTCTGGGTAAGGATGGAGTGGCAGATAAGAGCCAGCTCTCGTGTGCTTTATGCAGGAACTCGGGACACACCGCGAACTATCGGGGTTGTCCTAAGTTCCAGTATATTAAGAAAGTAAATCTGGTTCGTCAGGAGAAGGTTGTAGTGAAACGTCCACCTGCTCCAATTCAAACACCATCCGTGACTCCCCAAGTGACCTACGCCCAAATGGCGGCAGGTCTGGGAAACGCGGAACAGAAAAGACCGAAGGTTGCTTCTCAGGCCCCAGCGCCTAGAGCACCGGGGGCTCAAACTGACTTGCTGGCCATCTTGCTCTCTATCCCAGGGCAGATGGAGCAGCTTCAACGTCAGGTACAGGAGCAGGCGAAGCGGGTGGACCAGATCTACGCACTTCTGCCGGGCCTAACGCATCTCCAGTCGTAATGGGTACGAACATGGAGGAGCAACCCTTGAAGATCCTTGCGGTGAATGTGAATTCACTGATTAGGATCGAGCGAAGAGCCGAATTGTTTAAGTTGCTAGAAGACCAAACCCCTGATGTGCTTATGGTTAGCGAAACAAAGCTATCCCAGAAGCACAAATTGGGGCACAATAAATACAATATTGTCAGAAGAGACCGAACCAACTCCACACAAGGAGGAGGTGTTGCGATCTTCATACGCAAACAACTGCAATTTAAAGTTATGCACAGCGGTGAAGTGCAAAGGTTCCAGGAGCTGGAAGCGTGTATCGTGTGCATCCCTCTCCGTAGTGGAAAGAGGATGTACTTGGTCGCACTCTATGCACCTGAAGCTACTCAATCTACTTTATTTATTTCAGAGCTCGAGACACTTTTTCGATACCTAAGGCTGGAGTCGGAGGAGAATTATTTCATCATGGCCGGAGATCTAAACGCCAAACATAGAGAAATAACACACCTAATCCTAGAGGGAACCTACTATTCAATTGGTGGCGTCGGCACAGTGTCGAGTATAAACTCGATTTGAAAGCTACAGATAGCCCGTCGTTTCCTAGAAGCGGCTCATATCTGGATCTTATGCTGTTCGACGTACGGTTTCAACTGACCAACATGGACCGACAAACTATAAACTGCCTGCACACATTTGTGTATGACAGTGACCATTGCGGACTTAGTGCCGTAATAACGATTCCCAACGAAATTGCGTAGTTGGAGGAGTTTGTCCAAACGTACTCCTACAATTATAGTAGGACGCGTTGGACTCGCTTCTCCAGAACTTTGACAAGAGCACTCTCCTCGAATTCGCTCTACCCACCGTCCAATAGGAATCTGTCAAACGAGGAGATTGACTGGTACCTAAAACAAATGGACGAGACAATTAATCGAACTATGGACAATACTATACCTCGGTATCAACATACTGACAACGCAGACATATTCCGCAATGCAACAATTGACGCACTACACCAACACAAAAGTAGACTGCTGTCGAGACTAAAAACCTTGTACAGACAGTTTACTGACAGACAAAACTCGGAGGTTAGGACGCTGAAGTCGTTGATTAAAAACCTCCAGAAATTAATTAGGGAAAATTACAGACTTTCTGTAAATTTGCATTGGAACAACAAAATTCGGGCTGTAAAATCCAAAAACCCGAGTATGTTCCTGCAAATAAATAAAATATTTCGGAGGAATAATCAAAACTACCTTCCGTGTCTTAAGATCCCCCGAACGACGAACAATGGACGAATACTTATAACAGCAGGTATAGATCCAGATAACGCAGTAGAGGATGACAACTTCTTTGTGATCGAAGATCCGCAGGAGAAGGTAGAGGCTATTGGAGCGACTTTCCAGGAAGTGTACAAGGTGAATGATAAAATTTGCCCAAACCACGACCTAGAAAATCGCGTCCTTCTGCACAACTTCTATTTTCGAAATGATATAGAGCACTGGCGATCCGAGAACATAGGTTTTACCGAGTTCAATAACGATTAACATGGCAAACAATGTCATCGCCGATGAAAGGGTACATCCCCCGTATATATCGAAGGTAGAGCTCCAAGCAATGTTCGACTCATTAAGGAGGAAGAAACCTGCAGGAATCAATGGAGTATCGAACATTGTGCTTCAACATCTCCCTCTAGAAGCGGTGAACATTTACACCACTCTGTTTAACAATGCGCTGAATAATGCACATTATCCAGCGCATTGGAAAACAGCAGTTTTCCGCGTCTAAACTGGTATCGGATATCCAATGGAACAAAAGCAAGAAACAGAGCACGGGTGCCTGCCTGATTGACTTGGAGAAGGCCTTCGACACCGTATGGCTAGAGGGACTCTTCTACAAGCTGAAAAGGCGGCCACCCACAGCTATAAGTTTATTGAATTACATAATAAAAATGCAGTAAAAATGAAATGAATAAATATCTGAAGAAAAATTCTCGAATAAACCCTAATGACCTTAGTTTTATTGCCGCTTTCGAAAAATTAAAAGATCTGATAACCAATCATCCAATTCTTAGATATCCCGATTTTGCTAAAAAGTTTAAACTCGTTACAGATGCTAGCAATGTTGCCATCGGAGCAGTTTTGACTCAAGATGGCCATCCAATTTCTTATGCCTCTAGAACACTGAACAACCATGAGCTAAATTACTCCACCATTGATAAAGAACTGCTAGCTGTAGTGTGGGGTGTCAAGTACTTTAGGCCCTATTTGTTCGGAAGGGAATTCGAATTACAAACAGACCATCAGCCAATCAAATTGCTTCACTCAAAGTATACTGGAAAAGATATAAACCCTCGACTCCAGAGATGGCTTTTACAATTAGGAGAATACGACATAAAGATCGATTATATTAAGGGCAAGAAGAACTTTATTGCAGACTTCTTAAGTCGTACAAATATTGAAAATAGAGAGATAAACGCTATTACCCAAACTGACGATGAAACAAATCAAGATCAAGCAGATTTAAACTTAGAAACTAACTCATTGTCTTCAGGAAGTGTTGCAAACTTGGACACAAAATGAAGTCTTTAAAGAGGTTTCCGACGAAAAACCTAAAAATTTAAATAATCTTGATTAAAGCCAAGAAGTTAATGCATCCGAGGATGTCCAAACCATCCACTCTCAGGAACAGAATATGGAAGATCATATTCCTATTCTAAGTACTATAGTTAACCGATTTAAGACGCAAATATTATTCTTAGAGCGTAAAGAACGAGAAATTGAATTTTTTTTTTAAATACTAGAATTTATATCGACAAAAACGACATATTTGAAGGAAATGTTAGCGTAATTTTAAGGAAATATTTAAAGAAAGGTAAAGTAGGAATTTATTCCTATCTTAGTGATAGAGAATATAATGAACTGAAACAAAAAATAATCGAGACATTCCCTGATAGAAACATATTGAAATTTGTAAAATGTAGTTACATCGCTAGGGATATAGAGGACGACGAAAGGCTTAAAAACCAAATAGCATTGTTCCATAAAAATGAGGTAGGTCATTCCGGAATAATTCCAACTTATGAGGGAATAAAAAAAGAAAATTTATCATCCAAATCTCAAAACAGTAATTCACCAATTAATTAATAATTGCGAAATTTGTTCCTCAGCGAAATATGATAAGAAATAAATTCTTCCTTACAGAAACTCCATCAACATTAAACGAAATTGTCCATGTTGATATTTATGTTAACAGCAAACATTCATTTATAGTTTTCATAGAAAAATTTTCAAAGTTTGCTACAACCTTGTTTTTAGAAGATAGAAATAGTTTGACAATAGTAGAAAAATTGAAACATTTTATAGCAATCCGTAAAAAAGTAAAGAAATTGACTTTTGATAATGAATTTAAATCAAAAAATGTTGAAGAATTTTGCAAAAAAAGAAAATATCGATTATCACATTGCGAAACCAAACAATCATACAGGTAATTCAGATGTTGAAAGGTTTAATAACACTCTCACAGAAAGAATTAGGGCATTGAATCTAGAGAACAAAGAACCCATCAAAACACAAATGCTTAACGCAGTCATACTTTATAATACCACTTATCATTCCACCATAAAATGCACCCCCTCCGAAGTAAATGAACGAAAAGTTGACTTTACTTTAATTAAACAAAGGATAGATAAAGCAAAAGCTAACACAATAGGAAGAAGAAACAGAAATCGTGAAAATTATATAGAAACCAGAACTACATGATTCATTAAAAATTATAAATCCCTTCGACACAAGGAAGAGCCTAAATTTAGAAAACACAAACTTGAAAACATACACGAAAATAACATAAAACGTATCTTTAAATTTGCAGATCAAAACCCTTCTGATGTGGATACTAATACTAATAATCATATCCAAAACACAACAGCCCTAACAATTGAAAAAATATCTTCAGAAGTCGGTTATGCAGAGATAAGGATTGATGAAGTAGAAATAGTTAATAAATTTGACATAATACTACATATTATTAACCCAAACGAAATTGTTAATTTAATAGATACTTTAGAGTAACGTATTGAAAATTTATCAGCAGAAAGAAAGAATTTTCTAAGAACAGAATTATATTCTATGAGAAATAAGGTATTAACTGATTAATGTTGTAGGAAAGGGATTGAGTTGGCTCTTTGGAACGTTAGACGAAGACGACAAACACGACATAGAAAACCAATTAAAAGTAACGACAATAAAAATAACGAAATAATAGAGGCAATCGATCAGCAGGTAAAAGTAAATAACAATTTTAATGACTCGTTTACCTTATTAAAAAATGTTTTAGAGTCCGATAGAAATAAAATTTTGGAGAAATTGAATACGGGAAGACTTTTTAGAACAACAAATGCGAATTAACATTCTAAATAAATTTAATACAAGACAATATAATTTTGGCAAGGGTAGGGGTTATACACCCAAGTATTTTAAGCAATGATGAAATTATTCAATATCATATTGACATTAAAAAACTCAGTAACATGAAAGTAGGCATAGCCAAGTCCGAAAATGAAGATCTAATTTTCGCCATAAAAATTCCAAATTAAATCGTACAATATTCCAAGATCACGGAGAGATTGAACGATGGATATAGGTTGACCATGAAGAAGGTAAAGGCGGGCGGAGGACACGTGGTGCTTACGTGATAAGGTAATGGATTGACATTTGGCGATATTGAGCTCTAAGCGATTTTGTAGGCACCAGTTCGAAAAACTATCAAGGTCTTGTTGAAGGAGGCAGTAGTCATGTGGTGAAGAGATGGCTTTGAAAAATTTGGTATCATCAGCGTACAAAGAGAGGGAAGAGTGTTTAATAACCCTCTGGACATCGTTTATGGTTAGAATGAAGAGAAGGGGACCTAGATGGCTGCCTTGCGGAACACCAGAGGTGGCCAAGAAGGGAGTTGATAAGATGTATCTGAAGCGAACTCTGTAAGAACGGTTTTCCAGGTAAGAAGATATCCATTTTAACAATATGGGTTCGAAACCGAGGGCAGACAATTTGAAGAGGATTAAGTTATGAGATATCTTATCAAAAACCTTACTACTGGAATAGTCGAAAACAGAATTGGTACGAAGGAAAGCTGCCCATAACTTGTTTCTCTTGTAAGGCGCGAAGTTTGCGATTATACCAAGGGGGGGATGAAGATGAAGCTTTATGACGAGAAAAGGGGACATAAAGAGAAATGGAATTAAACATTTCTCTGTAAAAAATTGTGAGGGCTTCATTTAAGGATAAGTTAGCAAAATCAAAGGAACATCTACTCAGATAGGCATTTATTTTGCGGAAATTAGCTTTATGAAAGTCGTAAGAAGTATGACATGCGGGAGGTGTAGATTGACGTGGAGAATTGAGGAAAAGTGAAAGAAGAAGGGGAGGATGAAAGTTATCAATAGTTGACAGAGTTAGGGGACAAAGCGAGACTGAGGAGTTAACGGGATCAGTTGTGAATATAAGGTCTAATTGCCTTCCCATGTAATTTAAGACATTACTAACTTGACATAGACTTGAATCAGTTAGCCGATCTATGAAGAGACATTCCTTAGTGGAGTTGGCATTTGAAGCGATGAAAAAGGATTCATCATCGGAAGGACTCCACTGCAGCAGAGGTAGATTAAAGTCGCCAAAAATGAGGATGTCATCGAGGGAATCAGATAGGTCGATTATTTGATCAATCGCGTCTATAGCAAGTTGGTAAGATTCGATAGATTGATTTGGTAGAATGTAACAACACATAACGTACAGGGATCGGTGTGGAAAAGTTATTTTTATTGTAATAAAGTCGACCTTAGAAGAGGAAGAAATGGCAATGAGAGAAGAGTCAAGGTCATTATGAATGGCCAGTAGCACACCTCGAGAGGGAGAGTCTACCAAGGGTTGGGTAGGGTCGTCGTCTCGAAAAACCTTAAAAGTAGGGGGGAATAATTCTTGACTCTTTATGTCGGGGATCAGATTGGTTTCAGTCAGAGCATAGATATCGAAAGGGAGAGCATGGGATTGGCGCAAAACAGCTTGGGTTTTCGAGCGTAGGCCTCTTACGTTCTGGTAGTAAATTGTAAGAGGAAGATTGTTGTGTAGAGACGAAGGGGAAGGTAGTTGAAGTGCTGATGATAGTGGCAGTTTATGGACGAAAAAATTTGTTGTGGTCACTTCGGCTCCGTTGGAGATGTTGCGTTCTTTTAGAGTGTACGTAGTTGCCAAAAGCATCAAGGTCATCTGCTACTTTTTGAGGAGACAAATTAAAAATCTCGTGGAACTTGATATAGATTTTCTTGAGACTGTCTATTTCAATGGGGAGGCCTTCCTGCTGAATGGAAACCATGACACTTGTTTTGGTTTTACCCTCATAGCAAACTGAGTCAGATTTGTCATCACAGCACTTCGATGGAAAAAAAACCGCACTTGATAAAATAAAAATAAATTAAAAAAAAAAACCAAAAAAAAGTACGTATATAATTACGTAAGGTAGAGTAAGATAGATTAAGGTAGAGTAAGATAGCTTAAGATTTATTTTAAGGTAGTATGTTAAGTTATATATATAAGAATAAAAAAAAGAGTTCATTCACTAAGTTTTTCTCTGTAATAATTTTCTCAGTAAAAATTAAAATTAAAAAAATTAAAAAAAACTAAATAAATAAACAATTTTCAAGTTCGTTACGTCGAAAGACACAGTTTTAAGTGTTAGGTTTAACTTAGAGCGCCCGCACAGGGCCAGTAAGTTAGAATAAGAATAGTTAAGTTAGTTAAGCTAGTTTTAAGCGTTTTTTGTCTAGCAATTAAGTTATAATGAATTTAAATATAAAAATGCATTAAAAATGAAAAAAAAAAAAACACTTTCTGCAGTTGCATTCTAACAACAATTGGACGCATTGAGGATCACGCGATGCACTTGCACTCACACACCAATAAGCGCACCCGCTCCTACACTGTGATGACACATACGCACGCTCTCCTGCACTGCGTAGGTGTAATCGGATGCTGGTGTGAGTAACTGCAGATGCTCTTCGGAACAAGCGATTCTCTTCCACTTGCATTTTGGTCGCAGCACACATCACAAGGTTGTAAGACACCAATTGAAAATAAATATTTGTAGATATATAAATTTATAAATTTCTCTGTTTTTTTTGGAATCATCACTGTTCTTCGTCGAGCACATACTTTAAGCTAATTCCTCGGTTAATTCAACTAAATCCCAACCATAAAAATCTGGTCCTTTTTAGCCGAATTAAATTAAATTGAATCAGCCTGTTTATATTAACTATATAGTCTGTGATTTACACGATTTATAAACAGTGTTAGTTGGAAGTGAGGAACTTTGCGTTTAAGCTGAATTTATTTATATCGTTCGAAGTCTCTCGTTGGTAATCAATCCAATCTTGTTAACAATGAATACGTTTAAGGTGAAACGTGGTCACGCTAAAGGTAGAGTAATGCGCGCGGTTGCTTTTGTACAAACAATAAAGAACTCTAGAAATGCTAGAAATTCGTGTGAGCAAGTTAGATGAATCGTTGGCAAATTTTTCTTCGCTTCATAATGATTTGTTAGAGCTTGCAAATGATGATGAAGTTAAGAAGTTCGAAAACGAGTTTGACGAATACGAAAACAAATATTTTAACGCGCATTCGAGTCTCATGAAAGAGATTCATAAAAGGCAGTCTGTACCAAAAGAGGCGGATAAGTCAGTCGTTGAACTTTTGGCAAGCCAGCAGTCGTTATTTTCGGAGAGATTGAATTCTACCGCAACCAGCTCGTCTACGATTAATCTTCCCAAAATAAGCGTTCCGCTCTTTTCCGGTAGCTATAAAGATTGGCCATCATTCCGCGATTTATTTACGGGTGCAGTAGATAGTAAACCTAATCTTTTGACTACGCAGAAATTTCATTATTTAAAAATGTTTTTGCGAGATGATGCCGCAAATTTGATAAAGCACATCCCAATTTTGGACTCGAAATATATCGAAGCATGGGAACGTCTTGAGAATAGGTACGATCGCGTTCATTTAATCGTGCAATCATACATACAAACATTTTGGTCCCTGCCGTCGATTCATACGGGTAATTTGCAAATGTTGCGAAAGTTGACCGATGGTACGGATGAAGTCATTCGGGGACTCAATGCCATTGATCAAGCCGGTCGCGATCCGTGGACTATACACCTGTTGCTTAATAAGGTGGACTACGACACGAAACAAGCTTGGGCTTCGGAAGTCGGTGCTCGTGACGATTGCACTATTGCTGAACTTTTAATATTTTTGCAATCGGGGTGTGATGCTCTTGAATCATGCCAATCGTTTATTCGTCCAATAGCATCGCGGACCAAGATGCAAAGTCAGCTAAAATCTCATTTCGCGGCTGCACCTGAAAAGTGCGAGAGTAATCACATTTTACCACAGTGTTCGCAATTTGTGTTCTTAGACATCGGTACGCATCGGAATTTTTTAAAAAGCAAATCACTTTGTTTGTATTGCCTTCGCAGCGGCCACTCATCCAACAATTGCCGATTCACAATTCGTTGTCGGATGTGTAAGTCACGCCACCGAGTTGCGTTTTTGCTGCTGTCGTGCGCGCACGCGATTTTATCTGTCCACAATCGGTGTGACAAAAAAAAAAAACCTGTCAAATAACAAAAACAAAAAATCGATCGCGCGCCAAATCAAATCAGTGCAGTGGACTTTTTTTTTTTTTTTATTGAAACGTTATAATTGGTATACATTTCATTACACTGCAACTAGTATAAACTAACGAGCAATTTATATTTTGTTGAATGAAAGTACTATGTTTACATGTATATATGTAAATACGTAATTTAAATTATTATTTTTTTAGTTAGATACAAAATATCCAGAAGGGTACGTTTATCTAAAAAAGTTGATCGCATAACTCGTGTAGTTTAATACGCTTGAGCCTTCGGGTCTGCGCATTGGTGTCATTAGCCTTGCTGCTTCCTGGTTGATGTGGTGTCTCAGCTTCATGAAGTGCGTTCTAGCGTACTTGGAAATTGTCTCCTTCACGGTGTCTATGTTAAGGTTGCGTTGTAAGTCCGTATTCCTCACATACCATGGTGCTCTGAAAATGCCTCTAACGACTTTGTTTTGGAACCTTTGAATTATGTCAATATTTGTTTGGGAAGTACACCCCCATAGCTGAATACCGTACGTCCATACTGGTTTCAATATCTGTTTGTATACTAAAAGTTTATTATGTACTGATAGATGTGATTTTCTACCAATAAGCCAGTTAAGGTATCTTAATTTGATATTGAGCTCTTCTTTTATCTTTTTTACATGTTCCTTCCATCGTAGCTTGGCATCTAAATTCATTCCTAGATACTTGGCTGTATTAGAGTAGGGAACTTGAAAATCAGAAACAAATATTGGCATATGTCTAATTTTTCTATTTGTGAAATCAACATGAACTGATTTTGAGCTATTTAGGTGAATTCGATTCTTTTTGGTCCAGCTAAGAACTTCATCTACAGCAGTTTGAAGAAATGCAGTTGAATCGTTCTCGTTTTTTGCAACGGTGAGTATAGCTGTGTCATCAGCAAATGTAGCTATTGTGCAATTTGGAGGTGTTGGTAAGCCTTTAGTAAATAAAAGGTATACCACTGGACCTAGAATACTCCCTTGTGGGATCCCGGCATTGATCTCTTTTAGTTGAGAGTAGGAACTACCTTGTTTAATTCTAAAGTACCTATTTGAAAGATACGATTTTAGTACCTCTGTACATTAGTAATTTTAGTTTTTCAAGAAGCCCCTCGTGCCAAGCTTTATCAAATGCCTTTGCGGCATCCAAAAATACAGCTGAGCATATCATTTTATCTTCTAGAGCTTTTTCGATGATGTCGGTAATTCGGTGTACCTGTTCTATGGTAGAATGTCTTTCTCTGAAACCAAATTGATGTATTGGAATCATGTTTCCGCCTGCTATAAATGGGCTTAACCTCTTTAGAAAAACTTTTTCCAGTACTTTTGACAAGATGGGTAAGAGAGAGATTGGCCTGTATGATGACGGTTCGTGAGGATCTTTTCCTAGCTTAGGGATCATAATCACGTCTGCTACTTTCCAGTGACAAGGAACATGATTCAAGTTAAAACACGCGTTTATTAAAATTGCCAGTTTAAGTAAAGCTCTTGGTGGTAGCTTCTGCAGGACTTCGGTGATTATTAAATCGTAACCAGGTGATTTTTTCCGTTTCAAATTATTTTTAATAATTAAGTTGACTTCAAAAGGTGTAACAAAAGGAATTTTTTCATTTGGCTGCTCCACTTCTGGCCACATTTCATCAGTTTGAGATGCGTTAGGTTGAAAGATATCCATTAGATACTCAGCAAACACGTCAGCCTTTTCGGTGTTTGTTTTGGCCCAAGTGTTCATTGATCTTAAAGGTGGGATCTGCTGTATGGGACGTTTTAGGTGTTTGATTGACTTCCAAATAGAGTATTCTGTTTGCTTATCGGTTTTTGAACTCTTTTAGTTGGTGTCTTATCAGTTCAGTTAACCTATTGATCTGTGACTTGTAGAGCGGATATCTTGTTTATTGCCATTTTTTCCTAATCTTTCTCTTGTCAGCTATAAGATTCATTATTAGTCTTGGGTATTTAATTTCAGATGACTTTTTGTTAACAAGAGGGGTACTTTCCCAAGCAACATTTTGTATTTGTTGAGTAAAGATAAGTACTTCGCTCTCTAACTCAGTTTTGGTAGTTAGCAGTTTGTTAAATTTTAAGCTTTTATCTAACAGAGCTTTAAAATATTGCCAATCCGTATGTTTGTTTGTGAGGGGAGTGATCAGAATTCAAATCTCTTCCCTCTTCTATTAGAAGAAAGTTTTTTGAAACTTGCTTTATTATGAAGAAGTCATTTAAGTCTGGTATTTTATCTCTATCTGTGGGCCAATATGTTGGCTTACCAGTGGATATAAAATCACATCCCTCTTTTTGAATTGCTTTTAGTAGCTCTCGTCCTTTGGTTGTGGTTAACCGGGAACCCCAATGTGTATGCTTAGCATTAAAATCGCCACCCATTATAAATCGGTTTTTGTGTTTTAGTATTAGATCCTTGTACTGCTCACAGATAATTTTATGCTTTGGTGGGCTGTAAACTGACGTAATAGATAGTTGTTGATGTTTAGTTATGACAGTTACAGTTGTTGCTTGAAACTCTACCGTACGTATCTTATCTTCTTCGAAATGTTCAATGGATTTTTTTATAAGTATTGCACTTCCTCCTCTTGCATTGTTGAACGGGTGGTTTGTATATGTAACATGTTTCGTAATTTTTAATTTTGAAGTAAGTTTGGTCTGTTAAATGTGATTCAGTAACTAAGCATATATCAATTTTTTCTATTTCAAGTACGGCTTGTAGCTCCTCTTTGTGGTTAAGTAGGCCGTTTGCGTTCCATAACATAATTTTAAGAAACTTAACTATGAGTTGTAATTTGTAAATATTGATAAATTTTTTCTAGACGCGTTTGCAGGCTAGATATAAATTTTTGTTGCTCATCTAGTTTTGTTAGCATTTTTGAGAGTAGGTTTTTATCTTCACTTTTATTATGTGTATGTGTTTGGCCTGCATTTTTAACTATTTGGGCGTAATTCAGAGTAGTTGGTTTGGCTGGTTCTTCAGGTTTTTCACTCATTACGTTGGTCTTCTCTCTTGTAGGTGTGGAATCTACTTCTTTAGTTTTCCTATTTGAAATGGTGTTTCTCCTCTTTTGCAGCTCTTTTGCAATCACGCAACCACGTTAGCTGGCTGGGTGTTCCCCATTACAGTTGCTGCATTTAGGTGCTTCTTCTCGTGGTTTGGTACATTCAAGTGTATTGTGGACACCAAAGTGCGTTAAATGTGCAGGTCATTTAACGCACTTTGGTGTCCTAGAACAATAATTTTTTGTATGGCCGAAGCACTGACAGTTTTTACATTGTGGGATTAGGTTGGAGGCCCTAATCGGTTCTATTTTCACAATAGTATTTAACACCTTATTTATTTCGTAAATCTTTGCAATATCTTCAGTCGGTTCAAAGCTAAGTAAGAACATATTGAGTGGTTTTTTTGTTCCCCAATTAAGCTTATTTACAGCATTTACTATTTTTAGACCTTGGTGTTGCAAATCTGAAATAATTTGCTCGGGTTGGCAGCTGCTGTGTAAATTTTTTACTATGACTTTGATTTGCCTGGTTTGTTTGTCCTCGTATGAGTACCAAGTTGTTTTTGTCTCAGTCAACATTCTTGTTAGGTTTCTATAATCACTGACATCAAATACATTTATTTTGTAGACATTTTTGTCGGTTAATTTAATAACAAACTCTCTCCCCATGTGCCTCTTGAGCAATGAGTACAGGTGTTGATAATTTAAGACGTCTGTTACTATAACCGGTGGAGGGCGGCGATAGGTGCTTGCAGTTGCAGTTGTAATTGATGCATCTTTTTCACGGCGATGCGATTAACTTGTGGCGGTGTTATCTCGGGAGACGACACGATTTTTTTTTCTTGATTAATTTCGTTGGTTTATTTGAGTGCCTAGTGGTTTCCCTAACCAGCTCTTCTTCGTCGGTGCAAAATTCTCCAGCGCTTTTTTGTCCGAATTTGGCTAGTCCTTCTTCATGCTCTAATTTTTGTCAGAGTTTTTTATTTTCCTCTTTTAAACCTTGTATTTCTTTTTTTTAGTTGGACACATAGTGCCTCAAGTTCATAGTACTTTCCTTGGACTGATTCATTATCTTTTTTTTTGACAGAGGATCTTCTATTATATTTTTCTTTTCTTTTTTCGGTAAATTCTTTGAAGGTTCAGGAGGATCGCCACCCCCGGGTGGAGGAGTACGACCAAGCCCCATTTTTAAAAAGCAACTTTAATTTAATTACTTATCTATTTTTTATTTTTGACGTTTTTATGCTGGCAACACCTTTTTGGGATGCAAGCTTTAAAAGCTCTTTATAGCACTTGGTTGTTATATGTGCTTAATGGTTTTTGTTAAAAATATGGATCGAAAGCTTTGGAAATCTCACTGAGGTTATGTTTAATTTGATTACCTGTTGACTCTGCCACTGCAGCACCCATCCGTCAGCGAACGAGACACTCACCAGAGCACGCTCTGGGGTCGCCTAAAACAATATCCTCCAACTTCCTCAGCTGAAGCAACAATCGAATTTTATTTGGGAATATATAGCTTAAAGCAGTAGAAAATAAAAAAAATTATATATCAAATCAGTGCCGGTGCTTCCCATCCTTTCACCCTCACTCACTCGCTGTAGTGCTTCTTTGTTATCGCAATTGGAGCACGTGCAATGTACGAGGATGGGCCAATAAGTCCCTGAAAAATGAAATAAGGAACACTCTTTTCGGTATAAAAACATTTTATTTTTCAACATAGTCTCCTTTTAGCTCTATACACTTCATCCAACGTTTCTCCAATTTTGTGATGCTCTCCAAATAATACGATTTCTCGAGCCCCTCAAAATAAGCGTTTGTTTCAGCGATGACCTCTTCATTCGACCCAAATCTCTTACCTCCGAGCCATTTCTTCATGTTTGGAAACAAGAAATAGTCGCAGGGGGCTAAATCTGGGGAATATACTGGATGAGGGAGGAGTTCATAGTCTAACTCATGCAATTTTGCCATTGCGACTGCGAACTTGTGCGCCGGTGCGTTGTCCTGGTGAAAAAGAACTTTTTTCTTCCAAATCAAAAATATGCGCCGGTTATCGTTTTACCCTTTTCAAGGTAATCGATGTGAATAACACCGCGCGCTTCCCAAAAAACTGTCGCCATGACCTTGTTTGCTGACAAACCCGCCTTGGCCTTCTTCGGCTTCGATTCACCAGGAAAAGTCCATTGTTTTGACTGTTCCTTGGTTTCTGGTGTGTTGTGGTGAATCCATGTTTCATCCACGGTTACGAAACGGCGCAAAAACTCGGCCGAATTTTTCTGGAACATCGCAAAACACATCATTGAAGTTGTCAAACGAATGCGTTTATTGTCGATTGTGAGCAAACACGGCACCCATCTTGCGGAAAGCTTTTTCATGTCCAAATATTTATGTAAAATCGAAAACACTGAGCCATGTGGTAAGCCAGTGGCCTCTTCAAGCTCGCGCACTTTCATTCGCCGATTGTCCATTATCAAAAAAAGGATTTTGTCGACCATTTCTGGTGTGGTGACCTCAATTGGACGAGCAGAATATTCGGCGTCACTTGTGTTTGAACGACCGCACCCAAATTGAGTAAACCAGTGGTGAATGGTTCCAATCGATGGTGAAGAGTCCCCACAATATTTGTCAAGATTTTGTTTGGTTTGCGTGATCGTTTTTTTTCGCAAAAAAACTATTTGACAGATCGCAAAAAAAAAAAAAAAATTTAAGGTGACGACACAATTTGTGTTAATTTTCAGGGACTTATTGACCCACCCTCGTATGTACATACTTCCAGTTGCGATGACTGAGAGAGCGTAACATTTGATGTTTATCCAAATAGCGGATCACAACTGACTGTCGTTTAGCACCTTCTACAATTTGTTTTGGAAAACTATTCATTGGATCTTCACTTCACAGCTTCGCTTAGTTACGTCAGAGTTGTGTCCTTTTGTGTTTCTATGTTACAGTGATGAGGGAATTTAGGGTTGATTTTACCAACATTCGTGGATTTCGAAGGAATTTCTTCGATGTGTACGCCCATGCCCATTCCCATAAACCAGCTGTTTTGGCACTAAACGAAACACAGGTAGCTGAAGAATCTTCCGATTTGAAACTGCCTGGATATAACTTAGTGTCATTATTCTGTCCCCACTTTATTTACAGAAGCCCTAATGCGGACAGCAACTCAATTTTTGACGAATTTGATGCGCTGTCCGATACCAACACTCGAATTGTCTCCTTGTACGCTCATACTGAAATCGTCATTACGGGCGATTTCAAAATACAAAATTCGGATTGGCTTCAACATTCTGGCCAGACAACACCCGAAGGAAGGTATGTTGAACTTTTCACTGAGGTAAACAATTTGACTCAGCTTGCAATGAGCCTACAAGTATACCGGACATTGAAAGTCATTCCGCCAACACTTTGGACTTGTTTCTTACTTCGCACCCTTATAAATACACTTTTGATGTTTTACCGCCTCTAGGTCGGTCTGACCATAATATCGTATCAGCTAAATTCTCGTACTCCGACCACTCAGTTAAAGAAAACAGATTCCAGATTTAATACTTCCACTAAACTTAGAACGCAAATTTACTTTGACAGCTAATGGTGTTTATATCTTTTCAATCATTAATCAGTTTAAAATGCCAACTTTGCGCTTACGGCAAACCGTTATTTTTCCAGGGATGACCGAAACTTTTTAGTACAATGAACTTTGAACATTTTCCAACATATTAATTGGAAACAAATTTGGTTTTGAAACAACGCTTATATTGAAAGCTTAACCAAGCTTTATTTTTCTTTACACTTAACTGCGTCTTATGTGTGTTAATCAACAATTCATAAAAAATGCAACCAATTTGCTTTCTCAAATTCTGTTTTAATTTTATATTTGCCGTCAGTAACAGATTCCATAATTGAAATTAAAGATTTAATACTTCCACTAAACTTAAAACGCAAATTTACTTTGACAGCTAATGGTGTTTATATCTTTTCAATCATTAATCAGTTTAAAATGCCAATTTGCGCTTACGGGAAACCGTTATTTTTCCAAGGATGTCCGAAACTTTTTAGCATAATGAACTTTGAACATTTCCAACATATTAATTGGAAAAAAAATTGATTTTGGAACAACAAGTTTTCTGAACTTGGATCATAATTTTTGACCACTGTGCATAGGTGACACTTGGCAAAAGTCTATTTATGTGACTTAGACATGTGACAAATTTTATTTGGGAAGGCATTGGAACAAGTTGAACTTGGCATATTTTTATATCTCACTCCTTTCCGTGGATGAACTGTTACAGGATTTTTGTACTAGAGAACTTGGCCCCTTTGTACAGTAATGTTTTTGGCGATATATCATACTCTTGACACAAAATACATAAGTATGATATATACATACACTAATACATACTTAATAACTTACGTACATACACTAATAACTTTTCACTTTAGTTTGCGCTTGAATGATCAAACACAAATTATATTTATTCTAGCCTGCATTCAACCTTTTACTTAACTTTCTGGACTTATCTCTGATTCTATTACTGCGTTTCTATTTCGGCTAATTGATAGATTTGTTTGCAAAATTACTTGACAAACAAAAGGAATGGATGTCAGGTGTGTTCGCTGTGAATAGTTATTTTTGATAAAGTGTTGAAAAACGGAGTAATAAACAATTTGTTTGCCGATATAAAAGTAGAAAAAACATTATTTGAGGTTCATATTTTAGCAGCCCGTTATGCTTTTTTCCAGTTACATATGCAGAGTGGTTAGCGGATATTTATGAATTTGTAAATAATACAAACTTGCACAGCCTGCAAGTTACCGCCGAAATAATCGAAACACTGCGACAACATTTCCCATGAATGGGACAGCTAAGATGCTGCATCTACGCCCCCGGACGCTAAATGCATTCCATCACGTACTCAGATTAGTATTTAAGGTAGAATAAAATTTTTGTAATCCAGTTGTAATTTTCAAGTGTAAGGGTAAACTCTGCCCGATTAAATAAATATTTTTTTCTTTTAATAAACGAAAAATAAATTAATTGGCGCCCAACGTGGGGCTGTTGTACGTGCGCGCAGATAAGTTTGAAGTCAGTGTTTAATCAACCAGTACTTGCGAATACCAGAAGCCCTCAAGAAGTGACCGTATATTCGAAAACGCTAGTAAAGCCAGTGCCCGTGCGTTAAATAAATTTAGTGCTCGCGCGTGCGTCGACAGCCTCAGCAATTAGTTTGCAAAACAATGAACTTTATAATCACTAGACGGCCCTAGAAACACCGCTAGTGGACCACGCAACTGAAGTGCGCAACAAGGATCCTGAGTCACCAGTAAGGACAAAAGGGAGGCATACAGTTCGCCAGCGTGGGATGAAGATCATAATAGTATTGTAAGTTTAGTTGTAGGTTTGTTTGAATTAAGATATAAAAAGTGCCTGGTAAAATTATCAATACAGAATTAAGATAATAAGAAAAGAGTATACTCAAATTAAAATAAACAGAAACTCAAATTGCCAATACACACATAAAATACATGGTTCAAAAGGCATCTTTAACATTTCCAATTTCTGCAAAATACAAAATAAAATAAAAAAAAGGAAAAAAGAAAAAGAAAACAATTTGAAATCGTATTCAAGAAATTATATATACACATTCATCATGCCAGACCTTAGATCAGGCAACACAACCAACCCTCCAACATCTGAACCTTCAGCATCCGAACCTTTAACCTCCCAACCACCGGCACCCATACCTCCAATCAACACAGCTTGTTTCGACCCAAATACTTCTTCCGTGTCGAGTAGGTCATCTAACGATCAACGGCAAGATGTTAGAACAACTCCAGAGTTAGATACGCTTATTGAATCGATAGTTTTTCAAGTATTCGAAAGGCAGGGGAAGAATATAGTCCAAAAAGCTTTAAGTTCGAACAGTGACAATTTTTCGGGTGTAGACCAACCAATCGATGTCCAACATAATGGAAACATATCCGATTTGGATAAAATACCAGATATTGTGCGATGCCTGAAAGATTTTTCCGAGAACCCGAGAGATTTCAGCTCTTGGAAAAAGAGCGTGGAAAGGGTTCTCCAAATCTATGAACCGATCAAGGGTACCCCGAAATACTTCGGGATACTCAGCGTCATAAGAAACAACATTGTAGGCCATGCAGATACTGCATTGCAATCCTACAACACCCCCTTAAATTGGGACTGTATTTCCAAATGTCTTATAATGCACTACGGGGATAAGACAGATTTAGGTACCCTAGAGTAACAAATGGCAGGCCTAGTGCAAGGTAATAATAGTATTTCGGACTTCTATCAAACTGTATTTAGCCATCTATCGCTCATACTTAACAAAGTAGCATGCATGGATATCTGCACAGAAGCGATGAATCATTTGAAACAAACTTACAGGGACAAGGCTCTTGATGCTTTTATTAGGGGTCTTAATGGGTATCTTCCCAAATTGTTAGGCATACGCGAACCTATTGACTTACCCCAGGCTCTCCACTTATGCCTTAAGTTAGAGAACCAATTCTATCGTTCCAATCATGCAAATCATAACCAACCGCAAATCATAACCAAATAATCCCCTACCACATCCGTCTCCTCGAAAGAACTATATACAACCACAAAACAGGCAACTATTCCACCACTATTCAAATTATCCAGCTCATAGCGTACCACAACGCGCTCCGATACAAACCCAAGGTCATCCCATGTATTCAAACAACACTCACCCTAACTTTAGACCAAATTCCGCACCTAGGCAAGCACCTCCTTTCCCTGGAAAACCACCGTTCAAATTAGAACCAGTAGATAATGTTCAAAGTAGCCAAAATAGGGCTCAGGCTCAAAGAGGACCAGCATTTAAATCCCAACAATATCGGACCAATAACCTGCAGAGAACATTCCATGTCGATACCAACGACGACACCAGTTATCAGCAGGCTATGGAATCTGAAGAAATGTACCATGATCAAAGTTTAAGTGAATATGTGGAAACGCAAGA
This sequence comes from Pocota personata, assembly GCA_963082735.1. NCBI lineage: Eukaryota > Metazoa > Arthropoda > Insecta > Diptera > Syrphidae > Pocota > Pocota personata. The sequence goes on along the minus strand of OY720431.1, from coordinate 108,096,589 downwards.
CCCGTTCAAGGAATCTATGGATACCAACAACGAGATCATGGATTTCACCGATCTGCATTTTTTAGGTTAATGAACTCTTCGTTGCCTTACTTCGAAGCAAGGACGGAGAGTGGAAACATGCTGAAAATTCTTATTGATACTGGTTCTAACCGGAATTATATTCAGACATCTTTAGTCAGTAACTCGATTCCTAACAATAAAAGTTTTTACGCAACCTCAATTGGGGGTAGTACCAAAGTCACCCATCATACAGAAATGTCCCTCTTCAATTTAAAAGATTCTAAAATAAAATTTTTCCTCCTACCTTCACTTAAATCCTTTCACGCGATCCTAGGAAATGATTTACTTAAAGAGTTAATGCAATAATCCACACAAGAGGAAACTATATGGAAATAAAAAATGGCATCAAAATTAAAATTAAACAACGACCATCACAGGCCGTTCACACATTAGTTCTTCGAACTCACCACATGTCTACGCGACAAAAGGAAAATCTGGACGTTTTGGTAAAACAACACCCTCGATTATTTTCTGAACCTGATGGAAAATTCACATTCATCACAAATGCCAAAGGGGAGATGAGAACATCTTCAGATAATCCAGTGTATTCCAAAAGCTATCCTTATCCCATGACCATGAAAGATGAAGTTGAAAGTCAAAGCCGACAATTGCTCGAAAACGGAATTATTCGTGAATCAAAGTCCCCATATAATTCACCCGTATGGGTTGTGTCGAAAAAACCCGACGCAAGCGGTAATCGGAAATAAAGACTAGTTATAGATTATAGAAAACTAAATTCTGTAACTATAGCCGATCGATATCCAATCCCAGAGATTAATGAAGTGCTAGCGCAACTCGGAGAGAGTAAATGGTTTACGGTCCTCGACCTAAAAAGTGGCTTCCACCAGATTCCTCTAAAGGAATCCGATGTTGAGAAGACTGCATTCCACGTGAATCATGGAAAGTACGAGTTCACACGTCTTCCTTTCGGGCTTAAGAACGCGCCCGCAATATTTCAGAGAGCTGTTGACGACATATTTCGTGAGTATATTAGCAAAAGTTGCTACATACACATTGATGATATAGTAATCCTTAGCAAAGACGAAGACAACCATCTCAAGAGCATCAAGGAAATCTTCCAAACGTTGGAGAACGCAAACGTCAAAGTTCAACTTGACAAATTTTTTTCAAGAAGGAAGTCAAATTTCTTGGCTTCATTATTTCATCCGAAGGAATAAAAACAAATCCTTCCAAGGCAATACTAGACTTTCCATACCCAAAAACTTTACGTGACCTTAGATCCTTTCTTGAACTAGATTTCAAATATTGGACTATACTAACTCGCAAGTAATAAAGATCAAGAAAGGAGACGATCAAGAAAGGAGACGAGAATAACGCCCTACAGAATAATAACAACCAGGTTATTATTAACAGAATAACAGTTAATAGATTAAATGAAATTTCCAATATAACAAATCACATATTAAAAACTTTTGAAGAAAAAGAAAATCTTGATAATAATTTGATTCTTAAAATTAAATACAAACTAGAGTTAATAAAAGAGGGAATTGTGAATATAGCTTACGCGATACATTGGGCGAAAGCCGGTATTATAAACTCGTATATTCTGTCAAACAATGAAATTAATGTAACCGAAATAATAATTAAGAACGAAAATGTTCCTTATGTTAACCTAGACGAAGCATTAGAATTTATCGATGTCAATATTGCCTCAGATAATAATAAATTAGTTCACATTTTAGATTTACCTACAACCAATAAAGAAGTATGTGCGATTTTGTTCCTTAAGTCCATAAGAAAGAATAATATAATTAATAAAATAGAATTTCAAAATGTACTTGAATGCGACAAGAAAATATATGGACTTAGAAAACCTTGTACAATATATAACAACCTAATGATTTGTAATAAAAATAATATAGTAGATATAAGTACATCTGCTTGTACACCAAAGCTGCTTCAGGGTCAAGAAGCCACCTGCACGACCGTCAACAATCAACACATACCAGCAGTCGAAGAAATTTCACCAGGAATACTCTTACTTAATCAGTACAGCGGACCAGTGATTATCGACAAAGAAGCAATATAACTAAACGGTACGTACGTAATCCATCATCTTAACTCAACAATACAGGTAAAAGGAGAAAAACTCAAAAATAGCGAAATGATAAGTCATCAATTAATGCCAGCAATCCTCCAACCTATGAACACATTGTCCAAGAAAGAAGAGATCCTCTCGCTAGAAATGCTGAAGGAACTTTATATCAACGAAACAACTAAAATATCGATAATAGAGAGAAAACACAAAATAAACTTAACTAATTTTGGACTCTCATTAATTGTTCTCATCCTAGCAGCACTACTCTTCAATAAAATAAGGAAAACAAACAAAAACAGGGATAATTCTAACGCTGAGCCTACCTTACCCCCTTTACCTGCAAATAGAAGCAACGTAATATCACCAGTACCAGCCGGAAGACCAACCATAATAGGCGTAGAAGACGCAAATTTCCTAAATTCAAGGTCATCGAACGAGGACGTCCAAGTTTGAGTGGGGAGGAGTTAACGCCGAAAACATCGAAACACTGCGACAACATGAATGGGACAGTTAAGATGCTGACACCGCGCCTACGCCACCGGACGCTAAATGCATTCCATCACGTACTCAATTGTAACTGGAGTACGACTGTCGGAACATAGTCGGCTGATGGATCGTCGAAGCAAGCAGATTAGTATTTAAGGTAGAATCAAATTTTTGTAATCCAGTTGTAATTTTCAAGTGTGAGGGTAAACTCTGCCCGATTAAATAAAGATTTTTTTCTTTTAATAAACTAAAAATAAATTAATTTGCACAACTTCGTTGACAGTTTAATTCGCGACAGACATAATTGTGCTTCAAGTCGAATCCCAGTTTGGACGATGTTATGAAAATAGTTGAAACCCTCGAATCGATACGAAAGTCGGCTTTGTTCATTAGGTGTAGCAGACGGAGAATCATTTTGCATTTTGCATGATCTTCGTGTAAGCGAGGCAATAGTGGCAGTGATAATAAGGGTAATACCAATAGCCGAATAGTAGTTAGGAGATGTTGTCCATATTGCGAGATTCGACGTGTGATTTTGAACGTGATGCTATTCGTCGAATATGCAATGACACTGACAGTGTCGACAGTTTAAAGATAATTCAAGGGAGTTGAATAGCTTCAAAGACTACGAACCTTAGCGAAAATGGATTACCTGAAGTAATGCGGCATGACAAGTATTTTACTCAAAAATCGTTATCAGGCTCAAGAAATTGCATTGACTTCAAATTATGAGTTTCATAGTTTAATTTTTACCAAAATAAAAAGTTTTTAGGAACTCACCTGGATATCGGTTTACCTAAAAACCATTAGCTCCAACAGAAATCTGAAAACTGATTTGAAATCAGCATTAAACTATTAGACGTTTTACTAATTCCCGAAAAATAGTTACATACGGATATGTATGTTTCTCAAGGATTATGCGAGTTAGACATGTGTATTAATTGTGAATTTAATTTCAGATAGTACACTTAGTTGAACCGTTATGATACGAATAGGGATAAAGAAAATCTATTTCGGTATCTTCAAAAATGTGCTATTTTTATTGATTTTTTTTTTAATTTGACTTGGCGAATGAATGGGCGGTTGCAAACAGCGTCTGTTTATCTGGGTTAAGAGCACCTGAAATTATGAACTCGCCAACACACAGGGCTAGAACCGTGATTTAAAACTGCCAAAATCTATACGTTCCTCCTGATCTTCAATTATCCTATATACCCTTCTTCTCTCTTCTCTCTCCTGGGCAAATAAGATTTAAAAGTCATAGTCTTAAGTGATGCAGAAGATTTCAGATTAAGGAATTTTTATTATTTAGGCGTTCTAAACTAAACTGGCTTAAAACTAGACTTATTACTATAAATTTAATGTTGGCTCAACAATAGGGGCCCAACGTATATCTACTGGCTAGTTTGCTAAGGTTTTTTTTTAAAAAAAAACCTATATTAATGGCTTCTTAATCTATTACATGAATATTTTATATAATATAAGTGGTGCAGAATATTAAAAAAAATGTACATATATAATACATACCTACAGCCTTGGCCAAATTTATTAAGCACCGTTTTCTTTTTCTCTTTGTTGTCTAATCATTTCTCGGCCATAAATTATGGCGTCATTAATAGTATACTATATATACGAGTACATTGTTTCGAAATTAGAGTACACAATTTTTGTTGAAAATTAAAACTTACGACAATGACAATAAAGAGTCGTCTGTCGGGTAAATTGTAATTAATAATAATTTTTACATATTAGGAATTTGTATTTTGCTTTTCAAAAAATTATATAAAAGAAGAGAAATTATGGAATAAAAGATGCTATTAATCATTCTACTAATTGAATTCAGCTATAAGTTGTTTTACGTATGATATGGCCACAATAATATATAGTTGACCAGTCTGTTCCAATCGTTAATGTTTTTCCATTGAGTACAGTAATGAACTCGCTTTCATTCAAAATTGCCTTTTCAAAGTATCTCACTCTAAATTCGCTTAATACAGGGCATCTGCCTATAAAGTGAATGATGTTTTCTTCTTCTCTCATGTTACACATGTTGCATAGAATTGATCCATTGCCACCAAATCTGCTTCCATTAAGAAGGATTAGATCACATCTAGCTTTAAAGATTCACGTAATTTTGCTAATATTTAATTCATCAATAAAATAAAGTTGAGTAATCCAGAAAATTGTAAATTCTTGTGTTACTTTCCCTCGCTCTCCGTTCGTTTTCTTGGTGACTATCTGCTTTGAGTCGATCTAGAAGCTGCAAGTTTTTAATGTTCCAGTCTCTTTCTCGTGCAAGTTCTGATCCCAGTGTAGACCAAACCTATTCCCGATATTGTTTATCGCTTTCACCCAAAAAAGTTGTTTTTCCAAAAGAATTTTGATAAGTTTATGTGGTAGTCTGGTATCATTCGAACACTGTTTTCTTAACATATCTTAGATCCAATGTATAGAAATGCCCATCTTCAGCTCCGGTCCCAATCGACAAGGTGTAGTTTGGAGTGCCTGATGGCAGTTTGAAATTTTTTTTCAAAAAATAGCGTTGTAGCTTATCAACTTCTTCAAATATTCCAAAGCCCCAGACTTGAGCACTATAAGTTTGGATAGATCTGCAGGCCTCATATGGTGTCATTATATGAGGTTGTAAACGACCTTTATATTTTAAGAAATGTTAATGCATTTTTTCCAGGGTAGGATCAGTGTGCGATCATTGCTCGAAATCGAGAGAAATTTGCTTTCTATTGTTCATAATAGGAAATTTGATAATTTTTCTTTTAAAATGCCAAAAACAAGTGAACTTAGTCTGGTAAAACGTGTTAAAATACAGCTTTTACAAAAACCAAACTGAAATAGCAAAAGAAGTAAATTGTTCACATGTGCAGTGCAAACAAAAATTAAGCGGTGAAAAATCCGGAAGAAAAAGGATTACCGCGCCTCGGGAGGACCGATTTTTAATACGATCTTCGCTGAAAAATCGAAAAGAAAACCTCATCTGAGCTTGCTTTCGAGTTGTCGAAGGATCGAGCAAAAAAAATTTTTTCAAGAACCATTAGAAGAAGACTGGGGGAAGTTGGACTTAAAGGATGCAAAGCAAGGAAGAAGCCGTGGCTCTCGAAAAAAAAACAAGAAGGCACGCTTGGAGTGGGCGAAAAAACATGTGGAATTCACTCAAGAAGATTGGCCCAATATACTGTGATCAGATGAATCTAACTTTAAGGTACGCTTTATTTTAATTTAATCATTAAAAAATTTAATTAATTTTGATGTTCTCTAGATGAATTTACATATATTTTTTAAATATTTTGTTTTCCAATTTTCAAATATTTGGCACCCCTGGTGCGACTTTTGTGAGACGAAGGGTTGGAGAAGAGAACAACCAAGAATACGTGGATAAGCACGGTGGAGGCAGTATAATGATCTGGGGATGCATGGCTGCCAGCGGTGTGGGTGGTTGGTTGATTGGTTTAAGAGGGTGAGCTTATGCTCTTCACTTAGGCCTCCATTGGGCCCGTTGTGTTCCCCTCGTTTATCGAACTGTAAGGAATAGTGCTGTGCTTTGGGAATTATGCGTTGAGAGGGGATGTAGGTATTGGGATCATGGGGAGTATCAACGGGAAACTGTGTCGTATAGTGATCGGGGAATCGTACTATTCGTCTAGCGAACTCTATTATATCACCAATTCCTTTCTTACGGAGGTGTGTTATATCCGGTATCCTTGGGTATCCCAGAATTTTCAGTCTTAACCTCGCTGTAGTAGGGCAGTGGGAGAGGAAGTGTTCTATATCGTCCTCCTCTTCCTCACAGTTAGCACAGATTGTTGTATCAGCTATCCCGAGTCTGAACGAATATTTGTTAAGATTGATGTACCCTGTTAAAAGTCCCACCATCAATCTCAACTGTATTCTGCTTGATTTTAAAGCTCTTTTTGCTGTGTTGTTACTCGGTTCTGTTATTACAGATCTAGCCACTTTACAAGTGTCTATTTATTTCATTACACTCAACAACACCTAAGTAACTAAATAATCAAGTGATTATTTTAAATTTTAGATAATAACTAGGCGAATCTTAGTTAGCTAGTCTTAATTATATTTATAATAATTGTTGAACTTATAAGCAAAGGACTTCTTACTCAGATTACAACCAAATATATACATACATATGTGCAGTTAGTCACTAAAGTAAGTACACCCTCTGTTAAATCGCACTTTCGATAAAAGAAACAAAAAAAAAGTTATTAAAAACAAAACTATTCTATACTTTTATTTAGTCAATATTTAAGTTATTCTTAGAAGAAAATAAATATAACAGAATAAAAAAACTTGAAAAAGATAATCAAAACTATACATAAAAAATTACAAATTCATCTCACAAACGTATGTAGACACTAACAAAAAAGAGCAATATTGAAACTGTTACAATATGAGGTTTTGTCCTAATACTTAGTAGGATATCCTTTAGCCTTAATTACCGATCTCATTCGTGATGGTATCGAATTTATTAACTTCTAGGTGACCCTTTGATCAATTTTTACACTCTTCTTGAATGACCCATTTCAAATCTTCCCTCATCCTAATATCGCCTTTCGTTATTTGACGTTCCAAATGCTCCCATAGGTGCTCAATGGCATCCATATCCGGTGATTGTGGACGGGTCTTGAGCTGATTTCGGCTATTATACAGCAGCCACTCTTTGGCGATGGGCGTCGTATGTTTTGGGCCATTACCTTGTTGAAAGATATGACCCATCCAACCCCAACTTTTTGGCACTTTCGTGTAGATTTGTCCCCAATATATTCAAATAATAATATTGATCCATTATTCCACCGATTATAACTAGGTTGCCCACACCAGTTGCCGTCACACACGCCCAAACCATTACAGACCATCCTCTCCAGCTATATTCATGGGATCTAATTCAGCATTCGATTTTCGCCAAACTTTACCACGTCCATCTGACCCAGGGATATTAAATTTGTTTTCGTCGGAAAAAATAATGCGATTCCAGAAAGCTGGGTCTCATTTCTAATGATCTTTTGCAAAATTTAACCGTTTTTGCCTATTGACATTGATTACAAACTGTTTCTTTCTAATGGATCGACCATGATATCCGGCTTTATAGAGCACCCGGCGAATCGTTTGGGGATTACACGATTTTCCAAAAAAATTTTCTACCTCCGATTGTAGTTGCACTTAATTTGGAATTTTGTTTTAACCTTCTGATGATGATTCGATGTTTGTGATCCGTTAGCTTTGGTGGACGCCCATTTCGGGTCGTGTTGTTTGAATTACCTTGAATCCTGAATTTCTTAATTATTATCTGGATGGTTGAACGACTTTTGACGACAATCTTCGCTATTTCTCTAACAGATTTTTTTTTCTAGAAAGTATTTTATTATCAAGTCCTACGAAAGCTCCTTTCCTCGTGGTGCCATTTTGAAAAAATCCTGTGTTTCTTACTTAACTAAAGAAAAATTTATTTATAACACAAAATATGAAAAATTAGTTTATTTTTCATAAATAACTGTTGTCCTTACATCTTCTCCACTCAGAGTTTTTGCACAGAATCCCAAGAGTGTTTACTTACTTTTGTAATGTAAATTTACCTTATCGGACAAACTACCATTAACTGCTCACAAACACCAAAGTCTATGGTTGTTTTTTCTTTTAAAACAACTGTATGAATATTTTCCAATAAAGACCATAGAGCACATGAACAATTTTTTAAGTGAACTATGAAGTGAGGGATGTCTACTTACTTTTGTGATTAACTGTAGGTTACAGTTAATCACAAAAGTAAGTAGACATCCGTCACTTCATATTTCACTTAAAAAAATGTTCATGTGCTTATGGTCTTTATTGAAAAATATTCATACAGTTGTTTTAAATGAAAAAAACAACCGTGGTCTAAATTTGCAAAAGCCCTACTATTATAAAACTAAATTGATATTTTCATTGTTGTCAGCTACACTGAAAACGGCTAAATGAATTTTAATGATTTTTTTTTTTTATTAATTATGAAATTTCCTGGAGTAGGTTTGTATTCAAGAGACCATGAAATGAGATAATGAAACTTAAAAACGCAAATAACTTCAACTTTGGCTTTGTTGATTTTAACAAAATTAGTCTCGGCTTTCGGAGCTCTTAAACACTCAAGTCCAAAATCATATTTATACGTTATCTAGAAGCTGAACAATATCAAAAATATAGCTCGCAAAATTCACGTTTTAATCAATTCTTTCTTTGACATGGTCCTGAATCTACACTCAATGGTGATGATAATTCAGTTTTCTTTATTTTTTTCTTAAGCTGACGGCTGAGCGAAGAGGACAGTGCTGTTCCTATTTTCTATCGCTAAGGTTCCCTTTTGTTGTTCAGCGTTCACATCATATTTTTTAAAAGCATAATGAACTGAGTAAAAATGCGGAATGTTGCCTTATTTCTTATAAAATGGTTATTCGATTTAGCATAGTCACTTGAACTCATTTGAAGAAATTTGGCATTAAGTAGAACCCTAAACTGCGGATCAACCCCAACGGGACATAAGTTCAAAAATTGTTTGGACTTATGTCTCACCTAACATGTTTTCTTAGAAACTGCGATAACTACCGTTCTGTCAAGCTGATGTCACACACCATGAAGATCGTTGAGCATGGACATGTATGAGAGAGCAAAAACAAAAGTAAGATGTCCCGCAGGAGTCATCGAAGAGTTCCTAATCAAAGTCGGTGTACACCAGGGAAGCGTCCTCAGTCCTTTGCTATTTATTGCAGTCCTTGATTAACTGCTTGAAGGAAAAGTGACGGACCCCAAAGTACATCAGTTATTCCTTGCTGACGATGGAGCTATCATAAGTGAAGATCAAATGTCCCTGCAACGAGCACTTGATGTATAGGTGGATGTTTTGGAGAGAAAGGGGTACCGTAATAATTCAAAAAAGCAGAATGTCTGTGCTGCCCGTTCTCTGATCCACACCGGCCTATTCCAGACATTTACTTGACTGGAAAAGTGCTTCTCATGTGCGAAAAGTTCAAATATCTGGAGTCTATAACCAATGCAATGTGATGATGACATCAATCATCGCGTAAGCGTAGGGTGGATAAAGAGGCGAGAAAACACCGCTATCTTCTGTGATCGAAAAATGCCCCCTAAGCTTAAAGGAAGGCTCTACACCGCAGTTGTACGTCCGGCGCTCACATACGGTTCACACTGCTGGACAATGTACAAAAATTTGAAGGCAAATTAACGACAGCTGAGATGAAGATGCTTCGCATGACAGCAGGAGTAACAAGGATTGATAAAATAAGAAGTTCAAAGATTCGAGGAACCCTTCATGTAAAAGAACCCATCACAAGCAAGATAGAGCACGACCGGCTCAGTTGGTATTGTCATGTTTAATGGAGAGATCCTTCGAACTCCGTCAAAAAGGCAATAGCAATCAACGTTCCTACACAATCGCGCAAAAAAAGCAGACTGGAAAACAACTGAATCACACAAATGCGAAAACACCAGCATTTGATTGGCCTCAGTGACGAAGTGATCCGAAACCGGGAAGACTACCGGCACTTCCTGAGGTCAAACCGGCAAACCCCACAGGCGGACCAGCACAGATGTAGTAAAGTGGAAGGGTTGTGATCCTTCTACTACGGATAACTTCGTAAGGAAGAGAAGAACAAGTTTTCTTAGATGTGCTTAAGTAGATAACTCACGAAAACAAGAAGAGCATGTGACAAGCTAGTGCAAGCAGCCAAACATTTTTTTTTTATTTGGTATAGTTTTACAGTACAATACATGTGTATATACATATACGAAAAATGCGCAGTAGGGTTCACTGAGCATATGAGGCCGAAGACCGTCCAGTGTATCAGTTCATGTTTTTTTTTTTTGTTTTTTGTTAGTACCACCCAAATACTATTGTATTCGGTTCGCATTTTATTTTAAAATTTAGTAAAATCTAAGTTTATTTTCCAATTTTCCTATTATTTTATATAAGGAAATAAAATATGGTAAAAGTTGAATAATATAATATATAATTGTTGTTCACTCTTCACGTACATATAATAGCAAACTGTTGCAATTGTTACCCATTAATTAATTCGTACTCAAGATTTTCCATCTCAAACTTGTTAGATTGTGTCAAATTTTTTAAATTTGTATTCATTGCTAAATTGTTTTATTGAGTAGCAGTAATAATTTGTTATCAAAAAAGTTTAATTGTTTAATTTGTTTTTTGTTTTTCTTATGTTGAAATGATTTGTTAACTTGGTTCTTTTTATATATTATAATACATGAACATTATTAATGAACATTTACGGTCCATTGAACTACCAAACAGAAACCCCTTTTGCTGCAGTGGTTAAAAAAGCTTCGTAAGCGGTGACTGTTACGTTACTCCTCCCCGTTCGGGCACGAACCTGCAAAAAATTGAAAAGACGACATTGACGACGATTGAAAAGTGGGCGTGTTTGTGAACGAATTTAAAAATGTACACTCTTAATGCTTCGGATTCTAAATAGCTTATGCCCGTTATAAAATCGTATGCTCCAAGCTCAAAGTTTAGGCCCAACAACTGGTGACATGCAGACATGCAAACAGACAGACAGACGGACACAGCTAGATTTTGTGGTTCAACCTTTATTATTCCTCTATGTTACAAACTATGTGTCAAAATGAATAAACATTATGGAATAGGGTAAATAAAGTGCACCGCTTGGTCTCACGAACTTGATAATCACCATACATGGGATAAACATATGTAGATAAGTTACGCTCCGACTTAAAGAAATCGCTCTTTGCTATGGCATATTTAAATAAGCTTTCTACATTTCTGGTGTTGAAAAACGTATACTACGGCTACGGGTTGGTGGAATCGAAGCTCAGATACGGGATATTAGCTTGAGGAAATGCATCAACAACGCAAAACCATAAGGACTCGTCAAAATGGATCTCGTGAAGATTATTTGTGGTGTCAAGTATTCAATAAAACAACTGCTTTTAAAATGCCATCGATCACCCATTCAACACCAGAAGACGAACCCAATAATATCTTGGCCACTAACTGCCATCCTTCAACAATAGGTACATTAGAAGGAAGTTAAAATACATACAATGACGGTAAGCTAGCTGCCACGAGCACTAAAAAATATAAATAATTACAAAACAAGAAAAAAAAATTAAAGAATTTTGTTTGTTATAAATTTGTCTAACGTAAAGACAATTTAGTTTTGTGAATTTCAAAACCTTAAAACTAAATTAATAAAATGCTTCAAACTAAACTTTTAAAACTAAAGAATCTTGAAATCTTTTCTAATATAAACTCATGTGTATGATACAAAAATAAATTGCAAAAGCTTTGCAAGAAACACAAACATTGTTTCTCCATTTTGTTAAATATCTGATAAGGAATTAAAAAACAACATACATATGTATCAAAAGTCCTCCCCGATACGACTTGTGAAACTTCGCCCATCGTGAAAACAGTGTGGATCAGAGAATACTCACCAGGGTTGCCACTTCTATTTCGGTTTTTGTAAAAAACAAATCTGCTACGGAGTAAAAGAAATCTACTCCGCTTTTATAATTTTACATCTGTTCTACATACGAGTATTTTGTATTCTTCTGACAAAATGCGATAACAATTATTCGAAATTCCAGCCACATTGCTACTTATTTAATAAGGCATTAATTTTGTGTGCAGACCCCATTTACACACCCGAACTTCAACGTCAACGCTATGCATCATGTAAATGACGGTAAATTTAAGTTATCGATTCGCGATTTTTGTTATTGCAATTGGCTCAGAAAGCCCAAAAATATGAAAAATATAAATATTTTTTTTTTAAAAAAGATGCTTGAACGGAAAAGCTCAAAAACGATGGCATATGCGATGCTATTATAATTATTTCAATTATTTTCAACTAAGGTGTCAGTTTAAGTTTACAAGCCAAATTTTATTCAAATCTGTTCAGGAGTTCATGACTTAGGCGGCTAATAAAGATGCATTTTTGTATTAATTAAAAGCGCCGGGGTTCAGTGGTTAAGTATGCGATCACTGGCGGCAAATTCAAGATGCGAATCCCAGAAAAAAAAAAAAAAAAAAAAAACATGAAGAATTGTTTCACAGTCTCACCTGTCGTGAACGTCAAACAAACATCCGAGGTAAAATTGTCATGAGCGTCGAAAAAAATGTTGCCTTCGGAAATAAAATAAAACTGTAGGCCCCAACCATTCCCGAGTGGCTGTGAGAGGCCCGTTAAAAGTTAACAAATTTTGGAAGAAATTTAACGAAAAGAAATTCGTCATGGCCTTTCTTCATATTGACAGCAAATTTTAGATCGATGTGTGTGCATCTAAATTAGGGTTGCCATATTTTCTCGAAACCTCGCCCGGACATTTTTGTGAACGGTGATTTTTATAAGTAATCAAGCACTGCCGTGGTACAGTGGTTAGTGCGCTGGACTACTGCGCGAGAGGTTCGCGGTTCAATTCCGATCAAACATCCAACAGTTTTTGCGCGGCCCCATATCTCACGGTCGTCTGGCAAACCTCTGAGGGTATAATTTTCACGAAGAAGGTTCCCAAATTTATAATGCCCCTCGGATATGGTATGAAACTGTAGGTCCCTTCTATTAAAAACTTCCAGACGGCTATTGGTGTGTCTGTCTATCCGCGGAATTCGCTTCTGTTTTTTTCGTTCATGATAGCTTGGGTAAAAATGCACTGATTTCAATGATATTTGTTTATTAAAATTAGAGTTTGGTTTTAATCTGAGTAGCTATGTACATATATATTTTTTTTACTCGTATTCCAGGAAAAAAACACCTGGTATAGTGGTTTTATTATCGTAGGATATTGATTGCTGTTTCCTGTTCGGGGTCGAACCTGCACAGCTTGCTCACAAGCAAGCACTACCTACTACAGCGTGGCCACCCATGAGAGAATAGTGGATAGTAAAACTTAATGCTATTATGGCAATACTTAAAACAAAATTTTCATCAGGGAAGATAAATTACATATGGAATGTGTCGGAGTGAATGTATGTTTTAGCTTTACGCAGCACACAAGTCAAAGGTGGTAGGAGAAGTGGATTACCGGTACTCATCTTAAACGACGAGGACTAGTATTAAGGGAGATCTCATTTTATTAATTTTTAGTGAATTTTTATTATATTTAAATTCGTTGTAACTTACTGGCTAGACAAACATTTTTTAAAACTAGCTTAACTAACTTATCTATGTTATTCTAGCTGATGCGGGCACTCTAAGCTTAACCTAATACTTAAAACTATGTCTTTCCACGTAACCTAACTTAAATTCTTTATTTATTTCATTTGACTGTGTACATATGTTATTACTAAGAAAAATATTTTTTAAACAGGAAAAAAACTTGATATATGAGCTAATTTTTATTGTAATTATATACATACATAGTATGTACATAACACTGAATAACTACCTTAAAATAAATCTTAACCTACCTTATTCTACGTTACTCTATCTTACTCTACATACCTTAATCTAATTAAGTAATTATACACGTATTTTTTTTTATAAAGTGCTGTTTTTTGTTTCTATTTTTTTTTTTTTTTTTTTAAATCCAAGTGCTGTGCTTGTTTTTTTTTTTAAAAAACTTAACCAAAACTACCTAAACCTAAGATATGTAAATCGGCCATAGATAAAACTGCCAATTTTAAACGAGCTGTCCCAGATTGTGGAGTTAACCGACGGAGGAGTTAACTCTGTTTCGGCTAGCCACCAAAATTGTCCTAACTGACGTTCTACGTCCTTCAGGTCGCAACCTGACACCGCCCTACTGAACCGGAGACGCTCCACAATACTGTGTGTGACGATTCTGTCATAGTTGAGTCGCCTATCAACAGCTGTGCGAGCAACATGGAAGATTACCGCCAATCTGTCCTGGATCAGTCCTTTCTCATCCAGATAGAGAAACGCCTCTGGGGGAACAAAGCCGTTATGACGCTCTCTCGTGGTACCTATAATTGGGGTAATAAGCCCCGGAGATCAGGTTGTTCATCGAGCTCAATGCTCTTGCAATGTGCTTGCGAATCAGCTTGATCATGAAATTATCCACTCTTATTAGGTTAGCCCTATTGTACAGGACCTCATTGGGATAGAATTTGATGTACTGGGACTCTGGTGCTCTGTGTAAATGAAGGCAAGCCCTTTAAAACACCCAAATCTTTTCCAACAAATTTGCTTCCACGTTGAACCACACGGGACATCCAAATACGAGCATGGGCCGGATGAGGGCCGTGTAGCAGATTACCTTTACCCTTACATCGAGTTACTTGCTATAAAAAAAAGTCCCTATGTCAGGCCAAAGCGAATGAGCACCGTTACACAGTGCAAAAGCAAAACTGCTTTGCTTACTATTATATATAACAACACTCACTCAACTCCATTGGGTGGCCGTGGTGTACTGGTAACATCATCGCTTGTCACGCTGTTGATTCACGGTTCGAATTCTGATGTCAAGAATCATCTATTTATTTCATATGAAATAAATAAAAAAGTCTATCACTTGCGAAAGCTAAGTCAACTCTACTGTGAAGGCATAACATTTTTTTCATATTTTTTTTCTTATCTGCATTTTATTAACCAATTCATTATAACTTACATGCTAGACAAAACGCTTAAAACTAGCTTAACTAATTTAACTATTCTTATTAAAACTTACTGGCCCTATGCGGGCGCTCTAAGTTAAACCTAATACTTAAAACTACGTCTTTCGACGTAACGAACTTGAAATTTTTTTTTATTTATTTCATTCATTTAATTTTAATTGTAACTAATAAAATTAAATAAAAACTTAGTAAATGAACTTTTTTTTTATTCTTAGATATATAACTTAACAAACTACCTTAAAATAAATCTTAAACTACCTTATTCTACCTTAATCTATCCTACTCTACCTTACGTAATTATATACGTACTTTTTTTTGCTTTTTTCTTTTATTTTATCAAGTGCTGTTTATTTTTTTTTTATTTTTTTCTATCAAAGTGCTGTGATGAAAATTTTTTTTTTTTTTTTATACAATACAACTAAAATAACTAAACCTAAACCTAAACTATGTAAGTCGGCCATGGATATAGAACAGCCAACTTCAAACATTCTCATCAAAATAGAGTAACGCCTCTGGGGGAACACAGCCGTTAAGGCGCACTATCCCGTGATACTCATAATTGGGGTATTAAGCCTCAGAGATCAGGTTGTTCGTCGAGCTCATTGCTCTTGCAATGTGCCTTCGAATCAGCTTGATAACGAAATTATCCACTCTTATTAAGTTAGCCCTGATGTATAGGACCTCATTGGGATAGAATTTTATGTACTGGGACTCTGGTGTTCTGTACAAATGAAGGCAAGCCCGAAGGCAAGCCCTCTCAAACACCCGAATCTTTTCCAATAAGCTTGCTCCCACGTTTGAACCACACGGGGCATCCATATACGAGCATGGGCCGGATGAGGGCCATGTAGCAGATTACCTTTACCCTTGCATCGAGTTGCTTGCTATAAAAAAGTCGCGGTCCCACAATTGCGAACTTTCGCCAATTCTTTCTGGTGTCCCTAGGCCCCAGACAACGGCGCACAGTGGTTTTAGAGCGGAAAAAAGGTCTTTGGAGAAAGTCATATGTAGCCTTTTTACTTTTATGTCTCTTTTTACTCTTAGATAACCCGGGCGTATGATTTTAAAGAATTTTTTGATATATATAAACACATACCTCAGTTAGCGGCCTAGATACGTTCCACAAAATCAGGCCGTAAAGCGAAATGCCGTAACGTAAAATATTGGCCGTAAAACGGAAACAAAGTAATAAAAATAAGGCCGTTATAGCGAAAGGCCATATAAAGAGCGGCCGTATAGCGAGGTATGAGTGTATTTTATGCACTTATTTACAAGCCCTCAAAGTTAAAAAAAAAATTATTCAAGTCGCGAACCATATTTTCAACAAAATTTTAGATGTCTTTTTCCAAAGTTCCTTAAAATAAATTCTTTATCTTTATATATCATTTTATTGGTCTATTCTTGACCATCTAAAATTTTTTAAAAAAAAAAAGATAATTCATAAAAGAAGCCTTCTATAAGTAGCCTCAAACATAGGTACTAAAAAAAATGGTTTTGATGAAAACTTTTTGAGTTTTAAAATTAGCTACGCCAAGCTACGCATAATGAGCATAAGTTACATCACAGAAAAAATCAAGTGCATATTCTTGCATATTTCGGAGTTATGCTCAAATTTGTCTCACTGAATCGGGTTTCAAAAAACTTGCTCTTGACGGTGGTATATATCAAGAAGTTATAATTTTATTTTTAGAAAAAATGCGTACCTTTATTTAAAAAATAAAATAAAATTAATACATTGGGCCAGGTCTGAGAAATTCGATTTTTAGCGAGACCATTTATTTCTGCCTGCAAAATTTTTCGACTTTCCACTCAATTTTCTTGGAAAAAATATATGAAAAAATATTATTATTTTATGATAGAGCTTAATAAAGAATAAACAAAAGGATCAGTGATAATCCCACAGTTTTTTTGATTTCACACAAAAAGTAGGGACAGGTAAAAATAAAAAAAGGAGTTTTTTTCTGATTTTTGTCTGTGAATGGGTTTTTCCCTGTACCTACATACCTGTTGCGTTTTCCATATAAATGAAAAACAAACAATTCTTTTTACTGTTTTTTAAAGTTTTATTGCTTTGTTTTTATTATGTATTGCTTAATTTTTTATGACCTTTAATGATTAGTAATGCCTTATAAAGGATTGACAAAATAAGGCAGTATTGAGTGACTGTGCATTTGCGCAACGTTTGTAAGAAAAATAATAATTCTTTGATCAACCAATAAGTGGAGTGAAATATAAATATAAGCAGATAGTGAGTTCAATGGATTCAATCGCAATTCCTTATTCGGTGTTGTGTAGCGAACTTAGGACAATGGTGAAAAACTGGGCATCATTGTTGATGTTGTAAAACAGGGCACTGGGACAAGTAATGACAGCAACACATCCAGGAGGTTCTTTGCCAATCCAGCAATGACTTCAGAAATCACTGGAGTCAGTGAAGACCTAATTCGGCGGTTTGCTGTTATTCTTGAAGTAATTACATCGAATGAAAAAGTAGATTTCAAAAAATTTGCAGAATACGCATGGGAAACTGCGCAACTTTTTGTTGAGAATTATAAATGGTACAACATGCCAGCAACCGTAGATAAGGTTTTGATCCATGGGAAAGAAATCATTAAAAATGCCGAAATAAGGATTATAAAGTCTACAGCAGTTTTAATTCGAGAAAATGCAGCCGAATTGTTACGAATGAAGATGCGATGCATCATATCCTCATATCCTCAGATCCACTAATAACAGGCTTAAGGCCACAGCAAAAAAGAAAATACTACCAATCAGCGCAATAATTACTACTTTTTTTTATACTGTTTATTAATTGAATGAAAATGTTTTATTTATGTTTTATATATTATTTTGGAAGTATTTATTTTGGTTTATGTTTATAATATTTTATTCAAAATAAAAAGTTCAGATTTTACTACGAAAAAAAAAACTTTTATTTCAGTACAACATCCAAACCCTCAAATTTTAGAAAAATCTCTAACTTTTTTTCCAACCATTTTTTCTTACAAACATTTTGACCAAATTTTTTGATACATATAATACTAATCTTAACATGTGTGCCAAATTTCATTAAAATCCGTTAAATAGTTCAGATTTAACAGACTTTTTTCCGCTCTCATACAAACCGAACCACTGTGCGGAGTCCTAAAAAGAATTGTTTCCGATTTCTGAAAGTTGATTTTCAGCTTCCAGTCATTGCAATATCGCTGAATCTTATCGATGTCCTGTTGCAAGAGAAGTGCAATGACTTCGATTTTTGGTCCTGATCTGTACGCGATCAAGTCATCTCCGTACGCTATGGCATTATGAAGTGATCCTATGAGATCGCTCGTGTAAATGTTGAAAAGTATTGGTGAATTAACCGCACCTTGTTGCAGACCGTTTTTTATGATTATATGATTAAACAACTTGTTAAAAAACATACGGATAAGTATTATATCTTTTAAAGCTAGCGAAGAGTCTTAGCCGAGAAAGCAAAGTGGAATTCACAGAGTCAAAGTTTGGAAAGCTATTTGTGTCAAAAGAAAAGTTAAGGTACGGTTCATCTAAAACATATCTCGGATCTGGATGTGTTCCAATAATATTTCTACCAACTTTCAAATTGACGACATTTATTTTTATATGCATTTTTTATATTTATAGGGATGTTTTTCTTTTTACGTTGTGGGCCCTTTGCACTTAGTTAATGGAACTATGAACGGTCAAAGGTATGGACAAGTATTAAGGGAGTTTTTGGTACTAGATATTGAACAGCATAATTCGTATACTGACAAGTGCATTTATCAAGACGATTCTGTACTTTGTCACCGAGCCAAATCGGTAAGTAAAGTGTTATAAACGAACTTCTAGAAGCCTACTTTATAAATAATAAACAGAGAAGAAACCACAGTCTTTCAATCATTTTCGGCTTAATACAACATTTGATGACCTCGGAATTTTCAGACTACACTGGCCAGCGAATTCGCCCGATCTCAACTCAATTGAACACTTGTGGCATGTAATGAAACGTAAGGTGGCTGAAGATAAACCAGAGTAAAAAAAATGCTAAATGAAGTTGTGGAACATGTATGGGATACTGAAATGTCACGGGATATTATTGAACTTCTAGTAAACACAATGGCATGACGTATCTAAACATCTTATACATATATGTATACACATATAAAATATATATATATATATATATCTTTTTCCAAACATTCAATAAACAGATGGAAATTATGGAGAAATATTTATAAACTGCTGCGGAGCATTTCAATTATAAAAAGGATAATCGTAGTTATTAACAGTTTTTCAATAATTTTTATATGGTGCGGTTTTTATGATCGCTAGTGTGAAATTAAAAATTAAATATAGCAACAATGATGATAGGGCAATAATAGTTGAAATACTTGGAAATAACTCAAATTTTGAAATCGTGTGCTACTATCGTACTAATAGACCAGTCGAACCAATGCCAGCAGGATTTTGCGGAAAGATGTGATGATATTTTGCAAACCTCTGGTAAAACACAGTCATGTTTCGAAATTTAAACAATGATCTCAGATAAGACGATATTTACTGAAGAAGTTACTAGAAAATAATAAATCATTTATTTCATCAAAGTTACTAAAACTGATTATAATCGCATAAGACAAATACTGCCACATAAAGTCCCCGAATTAGTTAATCGTGGCAATGGTCATGAGAATTACGAAGAACTATCAAAAGCTCTGACATCAGTCATGAAAGAGTGTACTACAAACACATTTCGGAAAGTAAATAAGCTGAGATACAAAGAATGGATCTACTCAACCTTCTTGCAAATAAAGAATGCAACAAATTTCTGGTACATGAAGTACAAAATAGGAGAATAGCAACTTTGGGCAAAGAAACTAAAGGACATTAAAAGAATGCATAAAATACAACGCAGATCAAGTTCAGCAAAACCTAGATTACAGTCGCAAAACGTGGGCCTCTATAAACAATTTTTTGCAAAAAATAACAAAGACAATGCTCACCTGGAAAATAAAAAATCACTCGGGTGGAAAAGTTATAGCGAAAGAATTCAACGTCTTTTGCAACAGTAGCAGATACAAACAATACATAATGCAACAAATAAAGTCCTCACAGAATATATAAAGGAAGAAATAGAAAAACATAAATCAATATCTTAAAAATATACGTGCAACTGCTATGTGATATCAACATTAGTGGTTAAAGAAAATACGGATTTTGTGGCACCAGTCTTGAAATACCTAATCAATAAGACAATTCTTCAGAGAATTTGCCCAGATGGAATTAAGATAAGCAAAATAATACCAATTTATAAGGATGGTGATAGCGCCGATATACACTGTCGGACTAAATAAAGTGCCAAAGTAGTCGATTCGATTTAAAAGTCCTGTTAGTTAAAAATAAAAAGCATTTATGGCTCAATAACTTTGTGCTGACGTCACTTACGAGTCACATGTGTTCACCGTTTTGTAAAAAACAACCGTTAATTACTTTTGTCTATTTACTATCAATGAGGTAATTCTGTAGCAGTTGTACTTTGGACGCGACAAAACATTTTCTATTTTGTGTGTGACGCGACAGAATATTTTAAATAATTTTATAATTTTTCAGAACAGATATTTACTATTGATAAAAAAAATAAGAAATTTTATTTTCGATGCTAAGTTTTGTTTTATTCTGTTAAGGCTTTGATATAAAAATGCTACCACCTGAGATGAAGAAACTGCTAGTTTTGGATCGTCAAAGTGGATTGACATTTCAAAAACTGCACAAAAATATGGATTGTCAATTTCTGGGATAAGGAAGGTCTGCCTTAATTTGAAAAAACTAGGGACTGATGCCAGTTTCAAGAGATCTTTCGGAAGGAAGCGGAAGACCACAGCAACCGAAGACCAACGAATCAGAACTGAGGTCAGGAAAAACGCATTTTCTTTGGTAAGGGGTATTAAAGAAGATTAACAATTAAGTATAACACCAAGAACAGTTAACATCCGAAAACGCCTAGCCCTCGCAAACATTCTGGCAAAGTATAATTTGGTCCGATCAGTCGAAATTTGAGCTAAAAAAACCCAAAACGAAAAAGCCAGTTTTGTGCAGGCCCTCTGAAAGACTGAGTCAAAGGTGCATACAGAAAACTGTAAAACACGGAGTAGGGTCAGTAATGGTCTGGCATTGTTTCTTCTTTAGAGGCGTTGGAAATCTGGTTAAAATCGATAGCAAAATGACGTGTCCAACTTACGTTAACATTATCAGATGAGAAGATTTCATTAGATAAGCGTCGAAACTTACCCTCTTTTTGGGAAAGCCTTTAAAATAAATGGGAAAAAATTCCAGGTGACACGTTGAAAAATCTGGTATCCATCATGCCCAGACGCCTTGCTGCAGTAATTCAGAATAAACGAGGAGCCACTAGCTATTAAGTTTTTTTTCATTTTGAAAGCTGAATTTTGAATATTTGATGTGTTATTGTTACTTTTTTGAATTTGCACTTTATTTTGTCTTCTTTCATTTATTTTCTTTTCTGTAAATATTGGGTTATATATATTTTTTTCGGTTGAGTTTTGCAAATAAGCTAATACAGATGCTTTACTTGTCAAATATATAGTAAAACAATTATAAATAACAAGATTATAAATTAAAACAATTTAAAAAATAAACGTAATACTTCTTTAAAAAGTAATAAATGCTTCTAAGTTTAGTTTTGAACTTTATTTTGTCCGACAGTGTAAGTAATTGCAAACTAATTTCAATACTACCTGCCTTCTTAAAAATATATGAAAAATTGTTAAAAATCGCTGGCTGGAGTGTGTTAAAGGAAACAATATTATATGTAAAGTATGGTTTTCGAAACAATGCTAACACTAAAATAGCTCTGTTCGACCTAATTCATAAAATACTTGGAGTTCATTGAAACTTAATACCACCTAAGTTTGTAACCAACTACACCAACCTGTCTTTCACTCTGTCTCTTCCCCTTTCCATAAAAACGCCCGTGTCCTAAAATTAGTATAAGGGTATTCATATTCATCAAAGTTACTAAAACTAATTATAATCGCATAAGACAAATACTGCCACATAAAGTCCCCGAATTAGTTAATCGTGGCAATGGTCATGAGAATTACGAAGAACTATCAAAAGCTCTGACATCAGTCATGAAAGAGTGTACTACAAACACATTTCGGAAAGTAAATAAGCTGAGATACAAAGAATGGATCTACTCAACCTTCTTGCAAATAAAGAATGCAACAAATTTCTGGTACATGAAGTACAAAATAGGAGAATAGCAACTTTGGGCAAAGAAACTAAAGGACATTAAAAGAATGCATAAAATACAACGCAGATCAAGTTCAGCAAAACCTAGGTGACAGTCGCAAAACGTGGGCCTCTATAAACAATTTTTTGCAAAAAATAACAAAGACAATGCTCACCTGGAAAATAAAAAATCACTCGGGTAGAAAAGTTATAGCGAAAGAATTCAACGTCTTTTGCAACAGTAGCAGATACAAACAATACATAATGCAACAAATAAAGTCCTCACAGAATATATAAAGGAAGAAATAGAAAAACATAAATCAATATCTTAAAAATATACGTGCAACTGCTATGTGATATCAACATTAGTGGTTAAAGAAAATACGGATTTTGTGGCACCAGTCTTGAAATACCTAATCAATAAGACAATTCTTCAGAGAATTTGCCCAGATGGAATTAAGATAAGCAAAATAATACCAATTTATAAGGATGGTGATAGCGCCGATATACACTGTCGGACTAAATAAAGTGCCAAAGTAGTCGATTCGATTTAAAAGTCCTGTTAGTTAAAAATAAAAAGCATTTATGGCTCAATAATTTTGTGCTGACGTCACTTACGAGTCACATGTGTTCACCGTTTTGTAAAAAACAACCGTTAATTACTTTTGTCTATTTACTATCAATGAGGTAATTCTGTAGCAGTTGTACTTTGGACGCGACAAAACATTTTCTATTTTGTGTGTGACGCGACAGAATATTTTAAATAATTTTATAATTTTTCAGAACAGATATTTACTATTGATAAAAAAAATAAGAAATTTTATTTTCGATGCTAAGTTTTGTTTTATTCTGTTAAGGCTTTGATATAAAAATGCTACCACCTGAGATGAAGAAACTGCTAGTTTTGGATCGTCAAAGTGGATTGACATTTCAAAAACTGCACAAAAATATGGATTGTCAATTTCTGGGATAAGGAAGGTCTGCCTTAATTTGAAAAAACTAGGGACTGATGCCAGTTTCAAGAGATCTTTCGGAAGGAAGCGGAAGACCACAGCAACCGAAGACCAACGAATCAGAACTGAGGTCAGGAAAAACGCATTTTCTTTGGTAAGGGGTATTAAAGAAGATTAACAATTAAGTATAACACCAAGAACAGTTAACATCCGAAAACGCCTAGCCCTCGCAAACATTCTGGCAAAGTATAATTTGGTCCGATCAGTCGAAATTTGAGCTAAAAAAACCCAAAACGAAAAAGCCAGTTTTGTGCAGGCCCTCTGAAAGACTGAGTCAAAGGTGCATACAGAAAACTGTAAAACACGGAGTAGGGTCAGTAATGGTCTGGCATTGTTTCTTCTTTAGAGGCGTTGGAAATCTGGTTAAAATCGATAGCAAAATGACGTGTCCAACTTACGTTAACATTATCAGATGAGAAGATTTCATTAGATAAGCGTCGAAACTTACCCTCTTTTTGGGAAAGCCTTTAAAATAAATGGGAAAAAATTCCAGGTGACACGTTGAAAAATCTGGTATCCATCATGCCCAGACGCCTTGCTGCAGTAATTCAGAATAAACGAGGAGCCACTAGCTATTAAGTTTTTTTTCATTTTGAAAGCTGAATTTTGAATATTTGATGTGTTATTGTTACTTTTTTGAATTTGCACTTTATTTTGTCTTCTTTCATTTATTTTCTTTTCTGTAAATATTGGGTTATATATATTTTTTTCGGTTGAGTTTTGCAAATAAGCTAATACAGATGCTTTACTTGTCAAATATATAGTAAAACAATTATAAATAACAAGATTATACATTAAAACAATTTAAAAAATAAACGTAATACTTCTTTAAAAAGTAATAAATGCTTCTAAGTTTAGTTTTGAACTTTATTTTGTCCGACAGTGTAAGTAATTGCAAACTAATTTCAATACTACCTGCCTTCTTAAAAATATATGAAAAATTGTTAAAAATCGCTGGCTGGAGTGTGTTAAAGGAAACAATATTATATTGTAGCATAATAATAACTACGCGCCTACGTCTATGCAGCAAATTCCGAAGTGACTTTCCATTCTGGCAGAATTTTTGGTTCAAACTGTCCTTCATTCGAGGTTCGTGTCTGGGACGAAGTCTCCACAGCTCATGTCAACGAAAGAGACAAATAATATTAGGGATAATATTAGGGAATTATAACTGCAAGAATTATTTCTCTTGTTCCAGTGGTCGAAGAATTTGCTAGAAGTTTCTGGCTATCAGAAACTTCTGCTATATAAGGACAGATGGCGATCAAAAAAAACACAGTTGGTTTTAGAACCGTGGCGAAGAGATTGGAAAAGTGATAATGGGCGAAGTTGTAATTTGGTGATAAATTGAAAGTTGAGAGTAAACAAGAAAAAGTAATTAGTTTGAATTTGTGAATTAAGTAATTGAAAGGAGATAAAGTGATTTGAGAGGAAAGAGACCTTGTAAGAAAAGAATTTGCGAAGAATAGTATAGTGTGAACTTGAATTGTTCTATAGAGTAGAAAATAAAGAAATAATTTCACAGAATAATTGTTTTATCTACTCGAGCCGTAGCTCGCATATTACATTGGTGTCAGAAGTGGGATAAAACTTATTCTGTGAATAACTATTTCCGTGGTGTGAAATTGCACAAAAAAAAAAAAAAAAAAAACGATTTCTGTGTTGAGTTAATTAGTTGCGCAAAATGGGTCGCAAATTGGGAAAACTAACTATAACTCAACTAAAGGCAGAACTCAGTAAGCGGAACCTCGACACAACTGGGGGAAAAGATGCCCTACTGATTCGTCTGGAAGAAGCAGTAACGCAGGAAGGTGAAAATCCGCATGACATAGAGTTTGACGTGGAAGAGGAACCAGCAAGTACAGTAGCCGACCCGGGTATAACAAGTCTGCTCCTGCAACTTAAGTTAGTCATGGACGAACAAAAGAAAGCAATAGAAGATCAAAGTCATAAGCTCGATGACCAAAAGAATTCTCTAGAACTTAAGCTGGATGAACAAAAGAAAGCGATGGACGAACAAAAGAAAGCAATGGACGAACAAAGGAATTCTCTAGAACTTAAGCTGGATGAACAAAAGAAAGCGATGGACGAACAAAAGAAAGCAATGGGCGACCAAAGGAATTCTCTAGAACTTAAGCTGGACGAACAAAAGAAAGCAATGGACGAACAAAAGAATTCTCTAGATGCTCTGGAAAGTAAACTTGATGAGCAAAACAAGAACTTGGAATCCAAATTCGAAGTGATCGAAGAAAAAATCGAGAAGGTCGAGACGCAACTCGAAAAAGTCGAAATTAGATTCGATGAAAATTTTGAGAAACATGAAACTCAGTTCGGGAAGATAGAGACTCAGTTTGAAAAAGTGGATACGCAATTCGAGATAGTAGGAAAGCAAGTCGAAAATCTTGCTAAGGAGCTCAGCAACGTGAAGAGACAGAAAGCACGGGAATATTCCACTGACGGTCTGAGAAGAAAGGAGATGCAGCCTCCTATCTTCGATGGTCAAACATCATGGCCAATTTATAAAAGGCAATTCGAAGCGGCCGCAATGACCAATAGCTGGGACGATGAAGAGAAGTCCATTGCACTCACACTTGCACTGAGGGGTCCAGCTGCGGAGCTCTTGCAGACCATCCCGGAAGATAAACAGCAGAACTACGACTCTCTGGTTCAGGCTATCGAGATGCGGTTTGGGGATGAACACATGCAGCAGGTGTACAGGGTTCAGCTGCGTAGTCGAGTCCAGAAAAGGGGGGAAACGCTCCAACAGTTGCAAGCGGATATAGAGCGACTAGCCCATCTTTCATACCCTAAAGCCGGTGAGGAGCTTATCAACGAAATGGCGGTGGAAGCTTTTATTCAGGCCATAGAGGACAGACAACTGCAAATGGCTGTAAGGATGGCTGAAAAGCGA
This sequence comes from Pocota personata, assembly GCA_963082735.1. Lineage (NCBI taxonomy): Eukaryota > Metazoa > Arthropoda > Insecta > Diptera > Syrphidae > Pocota > Pocota personata. The sequence goes on along the minus strand of OY720431.1, from coordinate 108,070,172 downwards.
ACACTCCCCGAGGCATTGGCATTCGCTTTGTCAATGAAGGCTGCGGACCAAGCATACCAGGGAATACACCGTGTCAGGGAAATGTCCGTCGTGGAATGCTCATGCCAGAGAACAGCCGTCATGGATGAAGACAGAGCTCGCGGAAGTCAAATCCGTTGCTGGAATTGCAACCAAACGGGACACCTACAACGGCAGTGCAGAAGTGCACCTAGACGAGGAAATTGTTCACATTGCGGAAGTAGGAGAAGCAGAGAGGAAGCATCTGGCGGTGATAACATCCATCCTGTCAGTCAGACTTCGCAAAACCAGCAGTCGGGAAATGCGTAAGGACCAACTTCGCGGGGCAGAAGTTGGTTACTGGAATCGAGGCCCCCAGGACCACCATTCAAGTTTCGCAAACCAAACGGGGTAACAAGAGCCTGACAGTGGAGGCACTAATCAACGAGAAGAAGTGCGTAGCCACCATCGACACAGGTGCCACTGCCTCCATTGTAAGAAGAGATATCGTCAAAAGCTCCTGGCTGCACAACACCAACAGCTACTGCCTGAAGACTGCAACAGGGGAAATGGCGAAGGTATTTGGAGAAGTTCGTCTTACGATTACTCTGGCAGGACTGACGTTCTCCCATGCGTTTCTGGTGGCAGATATATGCGACGAGTGCATCATCGGAGTAGACTTCATGAAAGCAAATGAAGTAATCTTGGACATCGGGATGCAAGTACTGAGGTATCGAAATGTGGAGATTCCGATGGTGTACGGAAATGAGAATGCCGTAACTCTCAGGACAGTCATCAGCAAAGACGAAGTTTTGCCGCCGTCTTCAGAGACAATCATTTGGACGAAGCTGGAAGGTGATCTTGGGAGCCACCGATTCTACATAGTAGAACCAGACCCAGAGAAGAATTCTCAAGACTACATCGTGGGAAAGACGTTAGTCGAACCAAAGAACACCATGGTTCCAGTGAGGGTTTTGAACGCAAGACCACACACTGTCAAACTAAGGCGAGGGGAGGTGACTGGAAAATGCACGCCGATTACCGCCGTCGCAACAATATCTGAACGTGATGCTCCAAAACTTCTCCCATCACCTTGGACAGCGGAAGCGAGAGAGACGATTCTCCAGTCCAGTGAGCTGAATCAGGAGCAGCGAACTATGGCAGAGAATCTTATCAATGAGTACGCTGATGTATTTGCCTCACAGGACGGAGAATACGGCCGAACACACCTGGTACAACATCGAATAGACACTGGTGATACTAGACCAATTCGTCAGCCTGCTAGGCGCCTTCCATTGGCAAAGCAGACAGAAGTTGCAGAGATGGTGTCGGCAATGGAGAAAGAAGGTCTGATTGAAAGTTCCAAAAGTCCGTGGGCATCACCGGTTGTACTGGTTAAGAAGAAAGATGGCAGCACGCGGTTCTGCGTGGACTATCGGCAGCTCAATTACGTCACCAAGAAAGACAGCTACCCTCTGCCACGGATTGACGACACGCTAGACACACTATCAGGAGCCCGATGGTTTTCCACTCTCGACTTGAAGAGTGGCTACTGGCAGGTACAGATCCATCCAGAAGACCGGGAGAAAACCGCCTTCACCGCAGGAAATGGGCTATGGCAATTCACGGTAATGCCATTCGGGCTGTGCAATGCTCCGGCGACTTTCGAGCGATTGATGGAATGTGTCCTGCAAGGGTTAACATGGAAAACCTGTTTGGTATACTTGGATGATGTCATCGTCGTAGGAAAAACGTTTGCGCAACACCGAGACAATCTAAGGGATGTGTTTCAAAGGCTTCGAAGTGCCCACCTGAAGCTCAACCCCAAGAAGTGCGCCCTGTTTAGAGCGGAAGTCAAGTACCTGGGACACATAATTTCAGCGAAAGGAGTGAGAACCGATCCGGAGAAGGTCGAAGCGGTGAAAAACTGGCCAGTCCCCAAAGACAAACACCAACTAAGGAGCTTCCTGGGCCTAGCCACCTACTACAGACGGTTCGTGAAGGATTTTGCCGGGATCGCAAAGAACCTGCACCAGTTGACGGAAAAGGGAAAACAATTCAAATGGTCAATTGAGTGCGAGAAGAGCTTCAAGGCACTTAAACAACGGCTATGCGATGCCCCGATACTGGCTTACCCCACTCCCGGGGAAACGTTCGTTGTGGATGCAGATGCTAGTAATGTCGGGGTAGGAGCCGTACTCTCCCAGGTGCATGACGGCCAAGAGAAGGTGGTTGCGTACTTCAGCAAGGTGCTCTCTAAGCCAGAAAGGAACTACTGCGTGACAAGGCGGGAACTTCTAGCTTTGATCTTGGCTACGAAGCATTTTCACAAATACCTCTACGGGAGGAAGTTCGTTCTTCGCACAGACCATGCAGCATTAAAATGGCTATTACAGTTCAAGAGTCCTGAGGGTCAGGTCGCAAGATGGATCGAAAGGCTGCAAATCTACGACTACGAAATACAGCATCGTAAAGGAAAACTCCACTCTAATGCGGATGCACTGTCCCGGAGACCATGCAGAACGGATTGTAAACATTGTGCGCGTCAGGAAGAACGGGAGCTGGTTTCCATCCAAAGAATGAGAGCCGAACCTATCGCCGGCTGGAGCGTAGATGAGATCCGGAACGCTCAGAAGGAAGACCCCGATATCGAGCCGATTCTGGCCTGGAAGGAGAACATGGAGAAACCGGATCATCAGGACATCTCTCACAGAAGCCCGACCTTAAAGGCATATTTTGCGCAGTGGGACTCCCTCCATGTCCAAGAAGGTGTTCTGAGAAGAAAATGGGAATCCTCCGACGGAAAATCGTTTGTAATGCAGCTTGTAGTACCGCGGACGAGGGTCAAGGAGGTGTTACAGGAAATGCATGGCGGGGCGACCGGAGGCCACTTGGGAGTGAATAAGACGCTAGAAAAGGTACGAGAACGTTTTTATTGGTTAAAAGCGAAGGAAGATATCGAAGACTGGTGCAGAAAATGCGACGTGTGTGCAGCTAGCAAGGGTCCGAGAATCAAAACTCGAGGTAAGATGCACCAATACAACGTGGGAGCACCTTTCGAACGAATCGCCATTGACATCGCAGGGCCCTTTCCGGAAACCGACAATGGTAATCGGTATATACTCGTAGTGATGGACTACTTCAGTAAGTGGCCGGAAGCGTTTCCGATCCCTAACCAGGAAGCCAGAACCGTGGCGGAGCAGATCGTCTACAATTGGGTTAGCAGATTCGGTGTGCCCTTGGAATTGCATTCTGACCAAGGGCGGAACTTCGAGTCAAGAATCTTCCAAGAGATGTGTCAACTACTCGGAATCAAAAAGACAAGGACAACCCCGCTTCATCCACAGTCGGACGGTATGGTGGAGCGTTTCAATAGGACTTTGGACGAACATCTCTCGAAGGTCGTAGGTGACTACCAACGGGATTGGGACCGGCAGATTCCCTTGTTTTTGATGGCCTATAGAAGTGCCGTGCATAGCACTACTCGACATACGCCGTTCGAAATCTTATTTGGTGGAATAGCTCGTTTACCCAGTGAGGTGAAATTTGGATCTCCTACCAATGAGCCCAGAAATGAAGAAGAGTACGTGGCGGACCTTAGGGAAAGGCTTAGGGACATACACCAAAGGACCAGAAGCCAGATTAAGATGACGAGCGACCGCATGAAGACCAGGTATGATGCCAAGGCAACAACGTCAGGATTCCAGGAAGGAGATCTGGTGTGGCTGTATAATCCAAATCGCCAAAAGGGGAAATCACCTAAGTTACAGCGGAACTGGGAAGGTCCCTACAGAATAGTAACCCGCATCAACGATGTTGTCTACCGCATCCAGCGAGGACCAAGGGCCAAAATGAAAGTGGTTCATGTGGACCGACTGAGTCGATACAATGGCCGAAATGAGGATGCACTTGTTCGGGACGAACACGTCTAAGAGGGGGGCAGTGTAGCATAATAATAACTACGCGCCTACGTCTATGCAGCAAATTCCGAAGTGACTTTCCATTCTGGCAGAATTTTTGGTTCAAACTGTCCTTCATTCGAGGTTCGTGTCTGGGACGAAGTCTCCACAGCTCATGTCAACGAAAGAGACAAATAATATTAGGGATAATATTAGGGATAATATTAGGGAATTATAACTGCAAGAATTATTTCTCTTGTTCCAGTGGTCGAAGAATTTGCTAGAAGTTTCTGGCTATCAGAAACTTCTGCTATATAAGGACAGATGGCGATCAAAAAAAACACAGTTGGTTTTAGAACCGTGGCGAAGAGATTGGAAAAGTGATAATGGGCGAAGTTGTAATTTGGTGATAAATTGAAAGTTGAGAGTAAACAAGAAAAAGTAATTAGTTTGAATTTGTGAATTAAGTAATTGAAAGGAGATAAAGTGATTTGAGAGGAAAGAGACCTTGTAAGAAAAGAATTTGCGAAGAATAGTATAGTGTGAACTTGAATTGTTCTATAGAGTAGAAAATAAAGAAATAATTTCACAGAATAATTGTTTTATCTACTCGAGCCGTAGCTCGCATATTACAATATGTAAAGTATGGTTTTCGAAACAATGCTAACACTAAAATAGCTCTGTTCGACCTAATTCATAAAATACTTGGAGTTCATTGAAACTTAATACCACCTAAGTTTGTAACCAACTACACCAACCTGTCTTTCACTCTGTCTCTTCCCCTTTCCATAAAAACGCCCGTGTCCTAAAATTAGTATAAGGGTATTCATATTCATCAAAGTTACTAAAACTAATTATAATCGCATAAGACAAATACTGCCACATAAAGTCCCCGAATTAGTTAATCGTGGCAATGGTCATGAGAATTACGAAGAACTATCAAAAGCTCTGACATCAGTCATGAAAGAGTGTACTACAAACACATTTCGGAAAGTAAATAAGCTGAGATACAAAGAATGGATCTACTCAACCTTCTTGCAAATAAAGAATGCAACAAATTTCTGGTACATGAAGTACAAAATAGGAGAATAGCAACTTTGGGCAAAGAAACTAAAGGACATTAAAAGAATGCATAAAATACAACGCAGATCAAGTTCAGAAAAACCTAGGTGACAGTCGCAAAACGTGGGCCTCTATAAACAATTTTTTGCAAAAAATAACAAAGACAATGCTCACCTGGAAAATAAAAAATCACTCGGGTAGAAAAGTTATAGCGAAAGAATTCAACGTCTTTTGCAACAGTAGCAGATACAAACAATACATAATGCAACAAATAAAGTCCTCACAGAATATATAAAGGAAGAAATAGAAAAACATAAATCAATATCTTAAAAATATACGTGCAACTGCTATGTGATATCAACATTAGTGGTTAAAGAAAATACGGATTTTGTGGCACCAGTCTTGAAATACCTAATCAATAAGACAATTCTTCAGAGAATTTGCCCAGATGGAATTAAGATAAGCAAAATAATACCAATTTATAAGGATGGTGATAGCGCCGATATACACTGTCGGACTAAATAAAGTGCCAAAGTAGTCGATTCGATTTAAAAGTCCTGTTAGTTAAAAATAAAAAGCATTTATGGCTCAATAATTTTGTGCTGACGTCACTTACGAGTCACATGTGTTCACCGTTTTGTAAAAAACAACCGTTAATTACTTTTGTCTATTTACTATCAATGAGGTAATTCTGTAGCAGTTGTACTTTGGACGCGACAAAACATTTTCTATTTTGTGTGTGACGCGACAGAATATTTTAAATAATTTTATAATTTTTCAGAACAGATATTTACTATTGATAAAAAAAATAAGAAATTTTATTTTCGATGCTAAGTTTTGTTTTATTCTGTTAAGGCTTTGATATAAAAATGCTACCACCTGAGATGAAGAAACTGCTAGTTTTGGATCGTCAAAGTGGATTGACATTTCAAAAACTGCACAAAAATATGGATTGTCAATTTCTGGGATAAGGAAGGTCTGCCTTAATTTGAAAAAACTAGGGACTGATGCCAGTTTCAAGAGATCTTTCGGAAGGAAGCGGAAGACCACAGCAACCGAAGACCAACGAATCAGAACTGAGGTCAGGAAAAACGCATTTTCTTTGGTAAGGGGTATTAAAGAAGATTAACAATTAAGTATAACACCAAGAACAGTTAACATCCGAAAACGCCTAGCCCTCGCAAACATTCTGGCAAAGTATAATTTGGTCCGATCAGTCGAAATTTGAGCTAAAAAAACCCAAAACGAAAAAGCCAGTTTTGTGCAGGCCCTCTGAAAGACTGAGTCAAAGGTGCATACAGAAAACTGTAAAACACGGAGTAGGGTCAGTAATGGTCTGGCATTGTTTCTTCTTTAGAGGCGTTGGAAATCTGGTTAAAATCGATAGCAAAATGACGTGTCCAACTTACGTTAACATTATCAGATGAGAAGATTTCATTAGATAAGCGTCGAAACTTACCCTCTTTTTGGGAAAGCCTTTAAAATAAATGGGAAAAAATTCCAGGTGACACGTTGAAAAATCTGGTATCCATCATGCCCAGACGCCTTGCTGCAGTAATTCAGAATAAACGAGGAGCCACTAGCTATTAAGTTTTTTTTCATTTTGAAAGCTGAATTTTGAATATTTGATGTGTTATTGTTACTTTTTTGAATTTGCACTTTATTTTGTCTTCTTTCATTTATTTTCTTTTCTGTAAATATTGGGTTATATATATTTTTTTCGGTTGAGTTTTGCAAATAAGCTAATACAGATGCTTTACTTGTCAAATATATAGTAAAACAATTATAAATAACAAGATTATAAATTAAAACAATTTAAAAAATAAACGTAATACTTCTTTAAAAAGTAATAAATGCTTCTAAGTTTAGTTTTGAACTTTATTTTGTCCGACAGTGTAAGTAATTGCAAACTAATTTCAATACTACCTGCCTTCTTAAAAATATATGAAAAATTGTTAAAAATCGCTGGCTGGAGTGTGTTAAAGGAAACAATATTATATGTAAAGTATGGTTTTCGAAACAATGCTAACACTAAAATAGCTCTGTTCGACCTAATTCATAAAATACTTGGAGTTCATTGAAACTTAATACCACCTAAGTTTGTAACCAACTACACCAACCTGTCTTTCACTCTGTCTCTTCCCCTTTCCATAAAAACGCCCGTGTCCTAAAATTAGTATAAGGGTATTCATATTCATCAAAGTTACTAAAACTAATTATAATCGCATAAGACAAATACTGCCACATAAAGTCCCCGAATTAGTTAATCGTGGCAATGGTCATGAGAATTACGAAGAACTATCAAAAGCTCTGACATCAGTCATGAAAGAGTGTACTACAAACACATTTCGGAAAGTAAATAAGCTGAGATACAAAGAATGGATCTACTCAACCTTCTTGCAAATAAAGAATGCAACAAATTTCTGGTACATGAAGTACAAAATAGGAGAATAGCAACTTTGGGCAAAGAAACTAAAGGACATTAAAAGAATGCATAAAATACAACGCAGATCAAGTTCAGCAAAACCTAGGTGACAGTCGCAAAACGTGGGCCTCTATAAACAATTTTTTGCAAAAAATAACAAAGACAATGCTCACCTGGAAAATAAAAAATCACTCGGGTAGAAAAGTTATAGCGAAAGAATTCAACGTCTTTTGCAACAGTAGCAGATACAAACAATACATAATGCAACAAATAAAGTCCTCACAGAATATATAAAGGAAGAAATAGAAAAACATAAATCAATATCTTAAAAATATACGTGCAACTGCTATGTGATATCAACATTAGTGGTTAAAGAAAATACGGATTTTGTGGCACCAGTCTTGAAATACCTAATCAATAAGACAATTCTTCAGAGAATTTGCCCAGATGGAATTAAGATAAGCAAAATAATACCAATTTATAAGGATGGTGATAGCGCCGATATACACTGTCGGACTAAATAAAGTGCCAAAGTAGTCGATTCGATTTAAAAGTCCTGTTAGTTAAAAATAAAAAGCATTTATGGCTCAATAATTTTGTGCTGACGTCACTTACGAGTCACATGTGTTCACCGTTTTGTAAAAAACAACCGTTAATTACTTTTGTCTATTTACTATCAATGAGGTAATTCTGTAGCAGTTGTACTTTGGACGCGACAAAACATTTTCTATTTTGTGTGTGACGCGACAGAATATTTTAAATAATTTTATAATTTTTCAGAACAGATATTTACTATTGATAAAAAAAATAAGAAATTTTATTTTCGATGCTAAGTTTTGTTTTATTCTGTTAAGGCTTTGATATAAAAATGCTACCACCTGAGATGAAGAAACTGCTAGTTTTGGATCGTCAAAGTGGATTGACATTTCAAAAACTGCACAAAAATATGGATTGTCAATTTCTGGGATAAGGAAGGTCTGCCTTAATTTGAAAAAACTAGGGACTGATGCCAGTTTCAAGAGATCTTTCGGAAGGAAGCGGAAGACCACAGCAACCGAAGACCAACGAATCAGAACTGAGGTCAGGAAAAACGCATTTTCTTTGGTAAGGGGTATTAAAGAAGATTAACAATTAAGTATAACACCAAGAACAGTTAACATCCGAAAACGCCTAGCCCTCGCAAACATTCTGGCAAAGTATAATTTGGTCCGATCAGTCGAAATTTGAGCTAAAAAAACCCAAAACGAAAAAGCCAGTTTTGTGCAGGCCCTCTGAAAGACTGAGTCAAAGGTGCATACAGAAAACTGTAAAACACGGAGTAGGGTCAGTAATGGTCTGGCATTGTTTCTTCTTTAGAGGCGTTGGAAATCTGGTTAAAATCGATAGCAAAATGACGTGTCCAACTTACGTTAACATTATCAGATGAGAAGATTTCATTAGATAAGCGTCGAAACTTACCCTCTTTTTGGGAAAGCCTTTAAAATAAATGGGAAAAAATTCCAGGTGACACGTTGAAAAATCTGGTATCCATCATGCCCAGACGCCTTGCTGCAGTAATTCAGAATAAACGAGGAGCCACTAGCTATTAAGTTTTTTTTCATTTTGAAAGCTGAATTTTGAATATTTGATGTGTTATTGTTACTTTTTTGAATTTGCACTTTATTTTGTCTTCTTTCATTTATTTTCTTTTCTGTAAATATTGGGTTATATATATTTTTTTCGGTTGAGTTTTGCAAATAAGCTAATACAGATGCTTTACTTGTCAAATATATAGTAAAACAATTATAAATAACAAGATTATAAATTAAAACAATTTAAAAAATAAACGTAATACTTCTTTAAAAAGTAATAAATGCTTCTAAGTTTAGTTTTGAACTTTATTTTGTCCGACAGTGTAAGTAATTGCAAACTAATTTCAATACTACCTGCCTTCTTAAAAATATATGAAAAATTGTTAAAAATCGCTGGCTGGAGTGTGTTAAAGGAAACAATATTATATGTAAAGTATGGTTTTCGAAACAATGCTAACACTAAAATAGCTCTGTTCGACCTAATTCATAAAATACTTGGAGTTCATTGAAACTTAATACCACCTAAGTTTGTAACCAACTACACCAACCTGTCTTTCACTCTGTCTCTTCCCCTTTCCATAAAAACGCCCGTGTCCTAAAATTAGTATAAGGGTATTCATATTCATCAAAGTTACTAAAACTAATTATAATCGCATAAGACAAATACTGCCACATAAAGTCCCCGAATTAGTTAATCGTGGCAATGGTCATGAGAATTACGAAGAACTATCAAAAGCTCTGACATCAGTCATGAAAGAGTGTACTACAAACACATTTCGGAAAGTAAATAAGCTGAGATACAAAGAATGGATCTACTCAACCTTCTTGCAAATAAAGAATGCAACAAATTTCTGGTACATGAAGTACAAAATAGGAGAATAGCAACTTTGGGCAAAGAAACTAAAGGACATTAAAAGAATGCATAAAATACAACGCAGATCAAGTTCAGCAAAACCTAGGTGACAGTCGCAAAACGTGGGCCTCTATAAACAATTTTTTGCAAAAAATAACAAAGACAATGCTCACCTGGAAAATAAAAAATCACTCGGGTAGAAAAGTTATAGCGAAAGAATTCAACGTCTTTTGCAACAGTAGCAGATACAAACAATACATAATGCAACAAATAAAGTCCTCACAGAATATATAAAGGAAGAAATAGAAAAACATAAATCAATATCTTAAAAATATACGTGCAACTGCTATGTGATATCAACATTAGTGGTTAAAGAAAATACGGATTTTGTGGCACCAGTCTTGAAATTCCTAATCAATAAGACAATTCTTCAGAGAATTTGCCCAGATGGAATTAAGATAAGCAAAATAATACCAATTTATAAGGATGGTGATAGCGCCGATATACACTGTCGGACTAAATAAAGTGCCAAAGTAGTCGATTCGATTTAAAAGTCCTGTTAGTTAAAAATAAAAAGCATTTATGGCTCAATAATTTTGTGCTGACGTCACTTACGAGTCACATGTGTTCACCGTTTTGTAAAAAACAACCGTTAATTACTTTTGTCTATTTACTATCAATGAGGTAATTCTGTAGCAGTTGTACTTTGGACGCGACAAAACATTTTCTATTTTGTGTGTGACGCGACAGAATATTTTAAATAATTTTATAATTTTTCAGAACAGATATTTACTATTGATAAAAAAAATAAGAAATTTTATTTTCGATGCTAAGTTTTGTTTTATTCTGTTAAGGCTTTGATATAAAAATGCTACCACCTGAGATGAAGAAACTGCTAGTTTTGGATCGTCAAAGTGGATTGACATTTCAAAAACTGCACAAAAATATGGATTGTCAATTTCTGGGATAAGGAAGGTCTGCCTTAATTTGAAAAAACTAGGGACTGATGCCAGTTTCAAGAGATCTTTCGGAAGGAAGCGGAAGACCACAGCAACCGAAGACGAATCAGAACTGAGGTCAGGAAAAACGCATTTTCTTTGGTAAGGGGTATTAAAGAAGATTAACAATTAAGTATAACACCAAGAACAGTTAACATCCGAAAACGCCTAGCCCTCGCAAACATTCTGGCAAAGTATAATTTGGTCCGATCAGTCGAAATTTGAGCTAAAAAAACCCAAAACGAAAAAGCCAGTTTTGTGCAGGCCCTCTGAAAGACTGAGTCAAAGGTGCATACAGAAAACTGTAAAACACGGAGTAGGGTCAGTAATGGTCTGGCATTGTTTCTTCTTTAGAGGCGTTGGAAATCTGGTTAAAATCGATAGCAAAATGACGTGTCCAACTTACGTTAACATTATCAGATGAGAAGATTTCATTAGATAAGCGTCGAAACTTACCCTCTTTTTGGGAAAGCCTTTAAAATAAATGGGAAAAAATTCCAGGTGACACGTTGAAAAATCTGGTATCCATCATGCCCAGACGCCTTGCTGCAGTAATTCAGAATAAACGAGGAGCCACTAGCTATTAAGTTTTTTTTCATTTTGAAAGCTGAATTTTGAATATTTGATGTGTTATTGTTACTTTTTTGAATTTGCACTTTATTTTGTCTTCTTTCATTTATTTTCTTTTCTGTAAATATTGGGTTATATATATTTTTTTCGGTTGAGTTTTGCAAATAAGCTAATACAGATGCTTTACTTGTCAAATATATAGTAAAACAATTATAAATAACAAGATTATAAATTAAAACAATTTAAAAAATAAACGTAATACTTCTTTAAAAAGTAATAAATGCTTCTAAGTTTAGTTTTGAACTTTATTTTGTCCGACAGTGTAAGTAATTGCAAACTAATTTCAATACTACCTGCCTTCTTAAAAATATATGAAAAATTGTTAAAAATCGCTGGCTGGAGTGTGTTAAAGGAAACAATATTATATGTAAAGTATGGTTTTCGAAACAATGCTAACACTAAAATAGCTCTGTTCGACCTAATTCATAAAATACTTGGAGTTCATTGAAACTTAATACCACCTAAGTTTGTAACCAACTACACCAACCTGTCTTTCACTCTGTCTCTTCCCCTTTCCATAAAAACGCCCGTGTCCTAAAATTAGTATAAGGGTATTCATATTCATCAAAGTTACTAAAACTAATTATAATCGCATAAGACAAATACTGCCACATAAAGTCCCCGAATTAGTTAATCGTGGCAATGGTCATGAGAATTACGAAGAACTATCAAAAGCTCTGACATCAGTCATGAAAGAGTGTACTACAAACACATTTCGGAAAGTAAATAAGCTGAGATACAAAGAATGGATCTACTCAACCTTCTTGCAAATAAAGAATGCAACAAATTTCTGGTACATGAAGTACAAAATAGGAGAATAGCAACTTTGGGCAAAGAAACTAAAGGACATTAAAAGAATGCATAAAATACAACGCAGATCAAGTTCAGCAAAACCTAGGTGACAGTCGCAAAACGTGGGCCTCTATAAACAATTTTTTGCAAAAAATAACAAAGACAATGCTCACCTGGAAAATAAAAAATCACTCGGGTAGAAAAGTTATAGCGAAAGAATTCAACGTCTTTTGCAACAGTAGCAGATACAAACAATACATAATGCAACAAATAAAGTCCTCACAGAATATATAAAGGAAGAAATAGAAAAACATAAATCAATATCTTAAAAATATACGTGCAACTGCTATGTGATATCAACATTAGTGGTTAAAGAAAATACGGATTTTGTGGCACCAGTCTTGAAATTCCTAATCAATAAGACAATTCTTCAGAGAATTTGCCCAGATGGAATTAAGATAAGCAAAATAATACCAATTTATAAGGATGGTGATAGCGCCGATATACACTGTCGGACTAAATAAAGTGCCAAAGTAGTCGATTCGATTTAAAAGTCCTGTTAGTTAAAAATAAAAAGCATTTATGGCTCAATAATTTTGTGCTGACGTCACTTACGAGTCACATGTGTTCACCGTTTTGTAAAAAACAACCGTTAATTACTTTTGTCTATTTACTATCAATGAGGTAATTCTGTAGCAGTTGTACTTTGGACGCGACAAAACATTTTCTATTTTGTGTGTGACGCGACAGAATATTTTAAATAATTTTATAATTTTTCAGAACAGATATTTACTATTGATAAAAAAAATAAGAAATTTTATTTTCGATGCTAAGTTTTGTTTTATTCTGTTAAGGCTTTGATATAAAAATGCTACCACCTGAGATGAAGAAACTGCTAGTTTTGGATCGTCAAAGTGGATTGACATTTCAAAAACTGCACAAAAATATGGATTGTCAATTTCTGGGATAAGGAAGGTCTGCCTTAATTTGAAAAAACTAGGGACTGATGCCAGTTTCAAGAGATCTTTCGGAAGGAAGCGGAAGACCACAGCAACCGAAGACCAACGAATCAGAACTGAGGTCAGGAAAAACGCATTTTCTTTGGTAAGGGGTATTAAAGAAGATTAACAATTAAGTATAACACCAAGAACAGTTAACATCCGAAAACGCCTAGCCCTCGCAAACATTCTGGCAAAGTATAATTTGGTCCGATCAGTCGAAATTTGAGCTAAAAAAACCCAAAACGAAAAAGCCAGTTTTGTGCAGGCCCTCTGAAAGACTGAGTCAAAGGTGCATACAGAAAACTGTAAAACACGGAGTAGGGTCAGTAATGGTCTGGCATTGTTTCTTCTTTAGAGGCGTTGGAAATCTGGTTAAAATCGATAGCAAAATGACGTGTCCAACTTACGTTAACATTATCAGATGAGAAGATTTCATTAGATAAGCGTCGAAACTTACCCTCTTTTTGGGAAAGCCTTTAAAATAAATGGGAAAAAATTCCAGGTGACACGTTGAAAAATCTGGTATCCATCATGCCCAGACGCCTTGCTGCAGTAATTCAGAATAAACGAGGAGCCACTAGCTATTAAGTTTTTTTTCATTTTGAAAGCTGAATTTTGAATATTTGATGTGTTATTGTTACTTTTTTGAATTTGCACTTTATTTTGTCTTCTTTCATTTATTTTCTTTTCTGTAAATATTGGGTTATATATATTTTTTTCGGTTGAGTTTTGCAAATAAGCTAATACAGATGCTTTACTTGTCAAATATATAGTAAAACAATTATAAATAACAAGATTATAAATTAAAACAATTTAAAAAATAAACGTAATACTTCTTTAAAAAGTAATAAATGCTTCTAAGTTTAGTTTTGAACTTTATTTTGTCCGACAGTGTAAGTAATTGCAAACTAATTTCAATACTACCTGCCTTCTCAAAAATATATGAAAAATTGTTAAAAATCGCTGGCTGGAGTGTGTTAAAGGAAACAACATTATATGTAAAGTATGGTTTTCGAAACAATGCTAACACTAAAATAGCTCTGTTCGACCTAATTCATAAAATACTTGGAGTTCATTGAAACTTAATACCACCTAAGTTTGTAACCAACTACACCAACCTGTCTTTCACTCTGTCTCTTCCCCTTTCCATAAAAACGCCCGTGTCCTAAAATTAGTATAAGGGTATTCATATCCCCTTTGGCACATGCAAATTATATATATATAAAAAAAAGGGCAACTGTATAAACATATCAAAAAGATAATTGGTATCGTCTTCTAATTTCTGGACTTGAAATAATTGGTTGGTGCACAGTGGAGATTTTGGGTCCGTTGCTATTTCTCCCTTACATAAACGATCTCAAACATTTCGAACTAAAAGGATAACCGTTCGGACCCTTGTTTTTGCCTTAAAGCAGTTATCCAGGACCTGCAACTTATTCTTCAGTTGACAACGAAAACCCAAGCAAATACTTTCAAAAAAAAACAATAGTTATGTTCTTCTCAGGAATCAATAATAATTATAACCAGGAAGAGGCTTTACCTATCAGAATAAATAATATTAATTGACTGTGATCTAAATTTTAAAAGGCATATTGATTCAGTTGAAAAAAAAAATTTATTTTTAATTAAAAAAAAAATATTAATTATATATTTTAAAACAAAAGTAATGCTTTTTCACTCATTCTTTCGTCGGCACATTCAATATGCTCTGAATATATATGTACATAGGCATATGGTTTAACTTTTACGTATAAAACAAAGTCACTATGTTAAGTCTATGAGTCTTAACACATAACATTACAAATATTTACATTATTTTAAATGCTATGAAACACAACGCAATATTAGAATTGAAAGTGCTAATTTCGTGTTAAACTGAGTACGTAAAAAGATATAACGAAGAGTTTTAATATTACAATAAGATGCAATTTATGATGAATGTAAAGAACAAAATATTTCTTCTTTGAAAATAATGTATATAATTTGAATGAATTATGAAATTACATAAGTAATGTCGTACATGTTATGTAATATATATGTCCATTCTTGTAAAATAGTAGAAAGTAAGAACTGAAGTCAATTTAGTACTATTAGCATATCTTGTTCTGACCCGCTTTGCATTATGTACATATACATAAAATCTAAAATTAAATTAAATGTACAGCTCGTGAAATAAATGAACATTTTTACTGAGCATAATAAAGGACAAAGGAACATTTTTGGCAAGATTTTTCTTTACCGGAATAGCTTAAAATCGAGCTTGTATTAATGGCATAGCTTAAAGAATGATCGAAAATTAAAAAAATTTAGATTAGTAACCACTACATTGTAGGTATACGTCCATTTTTGGATGAGTGGCTCGCTACGTTTGCAACATTCGGTCTACCTTGAGCCCATGCTAGATTTTGATGTTTCATGTTCTTTCCCGTGTTCCGTACTGTGATATAGCACTCTACATATCGTCATATGTAATAAAACAAGTGTTTCCATAAAAAATAATGTACGTTCAGTTTCCGATGGATGCCTAGCTTCACACCCCTTAATGCCATTTTCACCTTTTAAAAAAATGTTCTTATTTTATTCATTTCCTTTTTCAGACAGATAGCATCTATGTATATGTAAATTGCACCGATAAAATTTACAGCACCTATCTACTCTGTTAATAAAACTCTAATACTCCAATTTTTTTAAGCGAAGTAATTGAAGGCGGACATAATTTTGAGAATAATTCATTTACATCAAAGAAATAAATAAGAAAAAAGTCAATTTGATGATGTTCCGTGAAAGCAAAATCTAGCCTAGGTATTGAAAAAAACAACAAAGATATGACCTTTACTCATTTTTCACTCACATCCCGTACGCACCGAAAGTGAAATGTTTAGATACAAACACGCTGAAAGAACAAAACATTTGATAGCCAAGAACACGTACCAATCTCAAGCGTAATAGCATCTGGGTAGTATTAGCGCAGTTTACAGGTAATCTTCTTATAAATCAGCTAGGTATGTGTATACATACATGTATACGTATATAATATAGAAATTTGATTCCAATAACACAAACAAAGCTAGAGCTTTCTACATCACATACACTTCGGATAAATTGCCTAGATATTATTTAATAATAATTTATTTGTACAATTTTTCACAATGCCAGCACTTGGAATTGACAGCGTTTAACACTTTAGTACGAAATGAATTATGTTAATACGCGTAGCAATCAAGTTTGAACAGCATCTGCAGTAGCACTTTATTAGACAGCAAATTAAGAGGGATATGGGAAATAGTATTCTTAATAACACAAACAAAGTGAGAGCTTACACAATATTACAGCGCGACATATTCGCTTGAATTTCATTTTTAAATAATTTTGTTTGTAATATTTTCACTTCAAATACTAGATATTTTAATTTTATTTTATAAATGGAGCAATAAAACTGTTGCACAAATTAAAGCTTTAATTCTTTAAGAAAGTATAATTAGGGGCAGAATGTGACACAATAATGGAAATCCAGAAATGCGTTCGTTTTATTCGAACTAGATAGCACATTTGAAACTAATCGTGACAAATAGTATAAAATTGGGAATTTGTTATTATTTCACTATTATTTTTGGTATTATTTACGTTATTATTATTTTTACTGAAATGTAGGTTTGTAGGCCAAATGCACTCATACTATAAAACGAACTAACTAGAATAGAATAATAAGATACTTCACATACAATGTTCTTGGCCATCAAAATCATTTGATGAACAAGGACGGCACTTTTTGCAAAAAAACGTACCACCACATTACGTTAACTTACGTTGCGTTAGGTAAGCTACGTTTGCATGCGGAGGAAAAAAAGCTCTTGGGGTTTGTTCAGTATGTGATATAATAATAGTATAAAATAGTTCTTAACTGAAAATATTAGTCTCAAAATTTAGTGATAAAATAACTGCCCTATCGTGTAAAAGCATATTATCCGCAATTTTGATATTTCAAGAAAACCTTCATTGTTTGAAAATGTTGAATGAAGAAATACAGTGCAGAAATGCGAAATTAAGAACAACGATAATTTGGTACGCAAGTTAATTAAGTAAATAAGCGTTTTGCAAAGTTAGAAAGATGAAGTGGACGATATTTCTAAAATTGTACCAACTGTGGAAATGATCTAAATCAACGGAAATACACTATGGTTTGAATATAGTAATCAATCGCGCTAATCGTGCATACTGCAAAGCTTTAAATTAAGTTGCAACTTATTATATTCATGTGAATCCATACATATATATGTACGTAGTCACTCAAAATAAAATTATTATTGTTATTATTATTGTTATTATTATTATTATTATTATTATTATTATTATTATTATTATTATTTTTATTATTATTATTATTATTATTATTATTATTATTATTATTATTATTATTATTATTATTATTATTATTATTATTATTATTAATATTATTATTATTATTATTATTATTATTATTATTATTATTATTATTATTATTATTATTATTATTATTATTATTATTATTATTATTATTATTATTATTACTATTATCATTATTATTATTATTATTATTATTAATATTATTATCATTATTATTATTATAATTATTATTATTATTATTTTTATTATTATTATTATCATTATTATTATTATTATTATTATTATTATTATTATTATTATTATTATTATTATTATTATTATTATTATTATTATTATTATTATTATTATTATTATTATTATTATTATTATTATTATTATAATTATTATTATTATTATTATTATTATTATTATCTTTATTATTATTATTATTATTATTATTATTATTATTATTATTTTTATTATTATTATTATTATTATTATTATTATTATTATTATTATTATTATTATTATTATTATTATTATTATTGTTATTATTGTTATTATTATTATTACTATTATTATTATTATTATTATTATTATTATTTTTTTTTTTTTTTTTTATAATTCGCGCGCGCCAAAAGGATTATGAATACCTTTATACTGTTACAGGGCACGGGCTTTTAAGGACAAGGGGAAGAGGAACAGAGGAGAAGCCTATGCACGTTGGCTTTAAATGTTTGAAGGTTGTAGTGATGGGGAAATACAGAGCTTGGTAGATCATTCCACATTCGTGTCGTTCGGCTTATAAACGAATCCCTATATTTAACAGTACGACCGAAGTTAGGCTTTAGGGAAAACTGATGTGCATTCGAAGCATGTCGCGTATTGCGGGTGAAATTTTGAAGGGGAGGAATGCAACTGGCTATTTCGCTGGAGCATTTTTTGTAGAAAAAACGATAAAACAGGGAGAGACAGGAGACATTTCTCCGATGTTCTAATGAATGAATGGAATTCACAATGTCTCTATCACCTATGAGTTTTAACGCGCGATTTTGTACCCTATCAAGAATGTGCAGAACGGTCTTGGATGCACCAGACCAGATATGGGCGTTATATTCCAGCTTAGGGCGGATGAATGCCTTATAAATTGAGGCCAGATCAGACGGGGTAAAATATTTCTTGCACCGTTTAAGGAATCCGAGACATTTTGCAGCATTTTTGGCGACCTCGAATATGTGATCATTCCATCGAAGATGGTTATTAATACACATACCGAGAATGGCAAGACTTTCGGTTTCAATGATGCAAGTACCATCCATGGATAATGGTTGAGGGTTTTGGTTTCGCTTGAGAGACAGAAGACAGCATTGTGTTTTGGAAGCATTAAATTCCACGCGGTTGGTTGAACCCCATTTAATTATGCTGTCCAGGTCGGAATTTAATGTGTTTAACATACGTTGCCGTTCCCCTTCTACGGCCGAAGAGCAAGGACGTGAGTTAGGGAACGAATATGAAAAACTGAGGGTACTGTCATCAGCGAAGGAATGGATTGGATTAGAAGTTGCAGACAAGAGATCATTTATAAAAATGAGAAAGAGAGTCGGAGACAAAACAGAGCCTTGGGGAACACCAGCATTTATTTGGTGAATTACAGACTTGAAGCCGTCCAAAACAACTTGTATTGAACGCCCCGAAAGGTAATTTCTAATCCATTGAAGAAGAGACTCATCGATGCCATATGCACGCATTTTCGACAAAAGAGCCTGATGCCAAACTCTGTCAAATGCCTTTGAAATATCAAGCGCAACCATCTTGGTTTCGCCGAAGTGATGGAGAGATTGGTTCCACTTCTCGGTGAGATATGCCATCAAATCACCAGTGGACCTGTTGCTACGAAAACCATACTGCCGGTCATTAAGGAGTTTTCGTGAATCGAGATATTTCATAAGCTGACGATTTATCAGCGTTTCCATGACCTTGGAAAGAAGGGACGTAAGTGCAATGGGTCGGTAATTGGACGGGGAGGAAGATTCGCCTTTTTTGGGGACGGGCTGGACAAATGCTGTTTTCCATCTACTCGGAAAGAGCCCTGAAAAGTAGGATAGACAGAAGAGCTTACGCAGAGGTTTTGCCAGCGTAGAAGAACACCTCTTCAGAACTATGGGAGAGATACCATCTGGACCAGCGGATTTGTGTATGTTAAGACCTTTGAGTACTCCTGCAACTGTACGAGTGCGAAAGTGGACTTGTCCCATGGATAATTTGACGCTCTCAAATACAGGTGGAGACGAAGCATTATCTGGCAGTGTTGAGTTCGCTGCAAAGTGAGCAGCAAGCAGATTAGCTTTGTCTAAGGAGCTGACAGCTGGAATGTCATTGTAAATGAGCGTGGGGATGGCAGACGAGGCAGAATTTTTAATATTTTTGACGAATGACCAAAAATTTTTACTACCTTTGGGACATTGTAGGATTTTTTGCCTCAATTTTTGGTCATGTAAGAATTTTACACGTCGAATGTGGGCATTGCAGTCTTTTCTGGCTAGTTTAAACTTCATTCGGGTTTCCTCAGATTTGTTGGCTTTATAAGACCGAAAACTTACTTCTTTTAACCTGCTGGCCTCTTTACAGCTCTGGTCAAACCACGAGTTTTCCTTAGGTTTAATGCTCTTTATTCTGTTAGGAATAAAGTCATTCATACCTAAGAGGATAGTGTTAGTGATCATATCAGCAGCGGCATCCACGTCGCTATCGAGGAAGCATAGCGACCAGTTAAAACTCCTAAAGAAGCTATTGAGGCCGCTCCAGTTGGCTTTCTCGTATTGCCATACTTTTCTTTTAGGAGTTTTTTCTTTAACTGTGTGGTCAGAGTACGAGAATTTAGCTGATATGATATTGTGGTCGGACCGACCTAGAGGCGCTAGAACATCAATGGTGTATTTATCAGGGTGAGAAGTAAGAAACAAGTCTAAGGTGTTGGCGGAATGACTTTCAATGTCCGGTATACGTGTAGGCTCATTTACAAGCTGAGTCAAATTGTTAATCTCAGCAAAAAGTTCAACATACCTTCCTTCGGGTGTTGTCTGGCCAGAATGTTGAAGCCAATCCGAATTGTGTATATTGAAATCGCCCGCAATGACAATTTCAGTATGAGGATACAAGGAGACAATTCGAGTGATGGAATCGGACAACGCATCAAATTCATCAAAAGTTGAGTTGCTGTCCGCACTAGGGCTTCTGTAAATAAAGCAGTAGTGAATTATTTGCTTACGGACGGTGAATTTTAGCCATTTGAAATTAAATTCCGGGTTGGAACAGTGGCCATACTATGGTGGAACTTGGTAAGCAATATCACTACGGACATAAATGGCGAGGCCACGGTGGGGAAAGAATAATGACACTAAGTTATATAAAGGCAGTTTCAAATCAGAAGATTCTTCCACTACCTGTGTTTCGCTTAGTGCCAGAACAGCTGGTTTATGGGAATGGGCGTGGGCGTACATATCGAAGAAATTCGTTCGAAGCCCACGAATGTTGGTAAGATCAACCCTAAATTCCCTCATCACTACAACATAGAAACACAAAAAGACACAACTCTGACGTAACTAAGCAAAACTCTGAAGTGTAGATCCAAAGAATAGTTTTCCAAAACAAACTGTCGCAGGTGCTATGCCCAAACGACAATCAGCTGAGGTCCGCTATTCGGATAAACATTCACAGTCCGCTATGCATCAAATGTTACACTCTCTCAGTCATCGCAACTGGAAGTATGTACATATATAGCACATGCTCCAATTGCGATAACGAAGAAGCGCAACAGCGAGTGAGTGGGGGTGGTAAGATGGAATGCACCGGCACTGAATTGTGTTTATATATATATATTTTTTTTTTTATTATTATTATTTATTTATTTATTTATTTTTTTCCACTGCACTTCACGGAATTTGATTAGGCGCGCGCGATCGATTTTTTTTTTTTTAGTAGATGGAATTTTTTTTTTTTTTTTTTTTTCTTTAAATTTATAATTTTTTTTTTTTTTTTTTTGACACGACGATGCGAGTATGATCTCGTGTGCGCTCGACGGCAGGCAAAAGGCAACTCCATATATATTATTATTATTATTATTATTATTATTATTATTATTATTATTATTATTATTATTATTATTATTATTATTATTATTATTATTATTATTATTATTATTATTATTATTATTATTATTATTATTATTATTATTATTATTATTATTATTATTATTATTATTATTATTATTATTATTATTATTATTATTATTATTATTATTATTATTATTATTATTATTATTATTATTATTATTATTATTATTATTATCATTATCATTATTATTATTATTATTATTATTATTATTATTATTATCATTATCATTATTATTATTATTATTATTATTATTATTATTATTATTATTATTATTATTATTATTATTATTATTATTATTATTATTATTATTATTATTATTATTATTATTATTATTATTATTATTATTATTATTATTATTATTATTATTATTATTATTATTATTATTATTATTATTATTATTATTATTATTATTATTATTATTATTATTATTATTATTATTATTATTATTATTATTATTATTATTATTATTATTATTATTATTATTATTATTATTATTATTATTATTATTATTATTATTATTATTATTATTATTATTATTATTATTATTATTATTATTATTATTATTATTATTATTATTATTATTATTATTATTATTATTATTATTATTATTATTATTATTATTATTATTATTATTATTATTATTATTATTATTATTATTATTATTATTATTATTATTATTATTATTATTATTATTATTATTATTATTATTATTATTATTATTATTATTATTATTATTATTATTATTATTATTATTATTATTATTATTATTATTATTATTATTATTATTATTATTATTATTATTATTATTATTATTATTATTATTATTATTATTATTATTATTATTATTATTATTATTATTATTATTATTATTATTATTATTATTATTATTATTATTATTATTATTATTATTATTATTATTATTATTATTATTATTATTATTATTATTATTATTATTATTATTATTATTATTATTATTATTATTATTATTATTATTATTATTATTATTATTATTATTATTATTATTATTATTATTATTATTATTATTATTATTATTATTATTATTATTATTATTATTATTATTATTATTATTATTATTATTATTATTATTATTATTATTATTATTATTATTATTATTATTATTATTATTATTATTATTATTATTATTATTATTATTATTATTATTATTATTATTATTATTATTATTATTATTATTATTATTATTATTATTATTATTATTATTATTATTATTATTATTATTATTATTATTATTATTATTATTATTATTATTATTATTATTATTATTATTATTATTATTATTATTATTATTATTATTATTATTATTATTATTATTATTATTATTATTATTATTATTATTATTATTATTATTATTATTATTATTATTATTATTATTATTATTATTATTATTATTATTATTATTATTATTATTATTATTATTATTATTATTATTATTATTATTATTATTATTATTATTATTATTATTATTATTATTATTATTATTATTATTATTATTATTATTATTATTATTATTATTATTATTATTATTATTATTATTATTATTATTATTATTATTATTATTATTATTATTATTATTATTATTATTATTATTATTATTATTATTATTATTATTATTATTATTATTATTATTATTATTATTATTATTATTATTATTATTATTATTATTATTATTATTATTATTATTATTATTATTATTATTATTATTATTATTATTATTATTATTATTATTATTATTATTATTATTATTATTATTATTATTATTATTATTATTATTATTATTATTATTATTATTATTATTATTATTATTATTATTATTATTATTATTATTATTATTATTATTATTATTATTATTATTATTATTATTATTATTATTATTATTATTATTATTATTATTATTATTATTATTATTATTATTATTATTATTATTATTATTATTATTATTATTATTATTATTATTATTATTATTATTATTATTATTATTATTATTATTATTATTATTATTATTATTATTATTATTATTATTATTATTATTATTATTATTATTATTATTATTATTATTATTATTATTATTATTATTATTATTATTATTATTATTATTATTATTATTATTATTATTATTATTATTATTATTATTATTATTATTATTATTATTATTATTATTATTATTATTATTATTATTATTATTATTATTATTATTATTATTATTATTATTATTATTATTATTATTATTATTATTATTATTATTATTATTATTATTATTATTATTATTATTATTATTATTATTATTATTATTATTATTATTATTATTATTATTATTATTATTATTATTATTATTATTATTATTATTATTATTATTATTATTATTATTATTATTATTATTATTATTATTATTATTATTATTATTATTATTATTATTATTATTATTATTATTATTATTATTATTATTATTATTATTATTATTATTATTATTATTATTATTATTATTATTATTATTATTATTATTATTATTATTATTATTATTATTATTATTATTATTATTATTATTATTATTATTATTATTATTATTATTATTATTATTATTATTATTATTATTATTATTATTATTATTATTATTATTATTATTATTATTATTATTATTATTATTATTATTATTATTATTATTATTATTATTATTATTATTATTATTATTATTATTATTATTATTATTATTATTATTATTATTATTATTATTATTATTATTATTATTATTATTATTATTATTATTATTATTATTATTATTATTATTATTATTATTATTATTATTATTATTATTATTATTATTATTATTATTATTATTATTATTATTATTATTATTATTATTATTATTATTATTATTATTATTATTATTATTATTATTATTATTATTATTATTATTATTATTATTATTATTATTATTATTATTATTATTATTATTATTATTATTATTATTATTATTATTATTATTATTATTATTATTATTATTATTATTATTATTATTATTATTATTATTATTATTATTATTATTATTATTATTATTATTATTATTATTATTATTATTATTATTATTATTATTATTATTATTATTATTATTATTATTATTATTATTATTATTATTATTATTATTATTATTATTATTATTATTATTATTATTATTATTATTATTATTATTATTATTATTATTATTATTATTATTATTATTATTATTATTATTATTATTATTATTATTATTATTATTATTATTATTATTATTATTATTATTATTATTATTATTATTATTATTATTATTATTATTATTATTATTATTATTATTATTATTATTATTATTATTATTATTATTATTATTATTATTATTATTATTATTATTATTATTATTATTATTATTATTATTATTATTATTATTATTATTATTATTATTATTATTATTATTATTATTATTATTATTATTATTATTATTATTATTATTATTATTATTATTATTATTATTATTATTATTATTATTATTATTATTATTATTATTATTATTATTATTATTATTATTATTATTATTATTATTATTATTATTATTATTATTATTATTATTATTATTATTATTATTATTATTATTATTATTATTATTATTATTATTATTATTATTATTATTATTATTATTATTATTATTATTATTATTATTATTATTATTATTATTATTATTATTATTATTATTATTATTATTATTATTATTATTATTATTATTATTATTATTATTATTATTATTATTATTATTATTATTATTATTATTATTATTATTATTATTATTATTATTATTATTATTATTATTATTATTATTATTATTATTATTATTATTATTATTATTATTATTATTATTATTATTATTATTATTATTATTATTATTATTATTATTATTATTATTATTATTATTATTATTATTATTATTATTATTATTATTATTATTATTATTATTATTATTATTATTATTATTATTATTATTATTATTATTATTATTATTATTATTATTATTATTATTATTATTATTATTATTATTATTATTATTATTATTATTATTATTATTATTATTATTATTATTATTATTATTATTATTATTATTATTATTATTATTATTATTATTATTATTATTATTATTATTATTATTATTATTATTATTATTATTATTATTATTATTATTATTATTATTATTATTATTATTATTATTATTATTATTATTATTATTATTATTATTATTATTATTATTATTATTATTATTATTATTATTATTATTATTATTTTATTATTATTATTATTATTATTATTATTATTATTATTATTATTATTATTATTATTATTATTATTATTATTATTATTATTATTATTATTATTATTATTATTATTATTATTATTATTATTATTATTATTATTATTATTATTATTATTATTATTATTATTATTATTATTATTATTATTATTATTATTATTATTATTATTATTATTATTATTATTATTATTATTATTATTATTATTATTATTATTATTATTATTATTATTATTATTATTATTATTATTATTATTATTATTATTATTATTATTATTATTATTATTATTATTATTATTATTATTATTATTATTATTATTATTATTATTATTATTATTATTATTATTATTATTATTATTATTATTATTATTATTATTATTATTATTATTATTATTATTATTATTATTATTATTATTATTATTATTATTATTATTATTATTATTATTATTATTATTATTATTATTATTATTATTATTATTATTATTATTATTATTATTATTATTATTATTATTATTATTATTATTATTATTATTATTATTATTATTATTATTATTATTATTATTATTATTATTATTATTATTATTATTATTATTATTATTATTATTATTATTATTATTATTATTATTATTATTATTATTATTATTATTATTATTATTATTATTATTATTATTATTATTATTATTATTATTATTATTATTATTATTATTATTATTATTATTATTATTATTATTATTATTATTATTATTATTATTATTATTATTATTATTATTATTATTATTATTATTATTATTATTATTATTATTATTATTATTATTATTATTATTATTATTATTATTATTATTATTATTATTATTATTATTATTATTATTATTATTATTATTATTATTATTATTATTATTATTATTATTATTATTATTATTATTATTATTATTATTATTATTATTATTATTATTATTATTATTATTATTATTATTATTATTATTATTATTATATTATTATTATTATTATTATTATTATTATTATTATTATTATTATTATTATTATTATTATTATTATTATTATTATTATTATTATTATTATTATTATTATTATTATTATTATTATTATTATTATTATTATTATTATTATTATTATTATTATTATTATTATTATTATTATTATTATTATTATTATTATTATTATTATTATTATTATTATTATTATTATTATTATTATTATTATTATTATTATTATTATTATTATTATTATTATTATTATTATTATATTATTATTATTATTATTATTATTATTATTATTATTATTATTATTATTATTATTATTATTATTATTATTATTATTATTATTATTATTATTATTATTATTATTATTATTATTATTATTATTATTATTATTATTATTATTATTATTATTATTATTATTATTATTATTATTATTATTATTATTATTATTATTATTATTATTATTATTATTATTATTATTATTATTATTATTATTATTATTATTATTATTATTATTATTATTATTATTATTATTATTATTATTATTATTATTATTATTATTATTATTATTATTATTATTATTATTATTATTATTATTATTATTATTATTATTATTATTATTATTATTATTATTATTATTATTATTATTATTATTATTATTATTATTATTATTATTATTATTATTATTATTATTATTATTATTATTATTATTATTATTATTATTATTATTATTATTATTATTATTATTATTATTATTATTATTATTATTATTATTATTATTATTATTATTATTATTATTATTATTATTATTATTATTATTATTATTATTATTATTATTATTATTATTATTATTATTATTATTATTATTATTATTATTATTATTATTATTATTATTATTATTATTATTATTATTATTATTATTATTATTATTATTATTATTATTATTATTATTATTATTATTATTATTATTATTATTATTATTATTATTATTATTATTATTATTATTATTATTATTATTATTATTATTATTATTATTATTATTATTATTATTATTATTATTATTATTATTATTATTATTATTATTATTATTATTATTATTATTATTATTATTATTATTATTATTATTATTATTATTATTATTATTATTATTATTATTATTATTATTATTATTATTATTATTATTATTATTATTATTATTATTATTATTATTATTATTATTATTATTATTATTATTATTATTATTATTATTATTATTATTATTATTATTATTATTATTATTATTATTATTATTATTATTATTATTATTATTATTATTATTATTATTATTATTATTATTATTATTATTATTATTATTATTATTATTATTATTATTATTATTATTATTATTATTATTATTATTATTATTATTATTATTATTATTATTATTATTATTATTATTATTATTATTATTATTATTATTATTATTATTATTATTATTATTATTATTATTATTATTATTATTATTATTATTATTATTATTATTATTATTATTATTATTATTATTATTATTATTATTATTATTATTATTATTATTATTATTATTATTATTATTATTATTATTATTATTATTATTATTATTATTATTATTATTATTATTATTATTATTATTATTATTATTATTATTATTATTATTATTATTATTATTATTATTATTATTATTATTATTATTATTATTATTATTATTATTATTATTATTATTATTATTATTATTATTATTATTATTATTATTATTATTATTATTATTATTATTATTATTATTATTATTATTATATTATTATTATTATTATTATTATTATTATTATTATTATTATTATTATTATTATTATTATTATTATTATATTATTATTATTATTATTATTATTATTATTATTATTATTATTATTATTATTATTATTATTATTATTATTATTATTATTATTATTATTATTATTATTATTATTATTATTATTATTATTATTATTATTATTATTATTATTATTATTATTATTATTATTATTATTATTATTATTATTATTATTATTATTATTATTATTATTATTATTATTATTATTATTATTATTATTATTATTATTATTATTATTATTATTATTATTATTATTATTATTATTATTATTATTATTATTATTATTATTATTATTATTATTATTATTATTATTATTATTATTATTATTATTATTATTATTATTATTATTATTATTATTATTATTATTATTATTATTATTATTATTATTATTATTATTATTATTATTATTATTAATTATTATTATTATTATTATTATTATTATTATTATTATTATTATTATTATTATTATTATTATTATTATTATTATTATTATTATTATTATTATTATTATTATTATTATATTATTATTATTATTATTATTATTATTATTATTATTATTATTATTATTATTATTATTATTATTATTATTATTATTATTATTATTATTATTATTATTATTATTATTATTATTATTATTATTATTATTATTATTATTATTATTATTATTATTATTATTATTATTATTATTATTATTATTATTATTATTATTATTATTATTATTATTATTATTATTATTATTATTATTATTATTATTATTATTATTATTATTATTATTATTATTATTATTATTATTATTATTATTATTATTATTATTATTATTATTATTATTATTATTATTATTATTATTATTATTATTATTATTATTATTATTATTATTATTATTATTATTATTATTATATTATTATTATTATTATTATTATTATTATTATTATTATTATTATTATTATTATTATTATTATTATTATTATTATTATTATTATTATTATTATTATTATTATTATTATTATTATTATTATTATTATTATTATTATTATTATT
This sequence comes from Pocota personata, assembly GCA_963082735.1. Classification (NCBI taxonomy): domain Eukaryota; kingdom Metazoa; phylum Arthropoda; class Insecta; order Diptera; family Syrphidae; genus Pocota; species Pocota personata. The sequence goes on along the minus strand of OY720431.1, from coordinate 108,040,131 downwards.
ATTATTATTATTATTATTATTATTATTATTATTATTATTATTATTATTATTATTATTATTATTATTATTATTATTATTATTATTATTATTATTATTATTATTATTATTATTATTATTATTATTATTATTATTATTATTATTATTATTATTATTATTATTATTATTATTATTATTATATTATTATTATTATTATTATTATTATTATTATTATTATTATTATTATTATTATTATTATTATTATTATTATTATTATTATTATTATTATTATTATTATTATTATTATTATTATTATTATTATTATTATTATTATTATTATTATTATTATTATTATTATTATTATTATTATTATTATTATTATTATTATTATATTATTATTATTATTATTATTATTATTATTATTATTATTATTATTATTATTATTATTATTATTATTATTATTATTATTATTATTATTATTATTATTATTATTATTATTATTATTATTATTATTATTATTATTATTATTATTATTATTATTATTATTATTATTATTATTATTATTATTATTATTATTATTATTATTATTATTATTATTATTATTATTATTATTATTATTATTATTATTATTATTATTATTATTATTATTATTATTATTATTATTATTATTATTATTATTATTATTATTATTATTATTATTATTATTATTATTATTATTATTATTATTATTATTATTATTATTATTATTATTATTATTATTATTATTATTATTATTATTATTATTATTATTATTATTATTATTATTATTATTATTATTATTATTATTATTATTATTATTATTATTATTATTATTATTATTATTATTATTATTATTATTATTATTATTATTATTATTATTATTATTATTATTATTATTATTATTATTATTATTATTATTATTATTATTATTATTATTATTATTATTATTATTATTATTATTAATTATTATTATTATTATTATTATTATTATTATTATTATTATTATTATTATTATTATTATTATTATTATTATTATTATTATTATTATTATTATTATTATTATTACTATTATTATTATTATTATTATTATTATTATTATTATTATTATTATTATTATTATTATTATTATTATTA